>CM021104.1:637366164-637766699 GCA_007115665.2 Sequoiadendron giganteum | reverse complement strand
ACTCTCCCTCTCCCTCTCTCTCCCTCTCTTATTTATATAATGATTAAATATATATTAAAGATCTAAGAGGGAGATGGAGACTTCAAAGGGAGACTATGTATTAAATATATTATATAATATATTTAATATATATACAATATATCTAGAATATAAATAATATATATTAGAGTATATATGATATATAATATAAATGAAATATATTATAAGTACATTTATATATAATAAATTTATTATAGAGCAAACAAAGATCTGTTTTGTTGAGGACAAACCCTCTATTTGAGGGAGACTATGTATTAAATATATTATATAATATATAATATATAGTATATGTAAAATATACTATTATATATTTTTATACAATAAATTTATAGTATAATAAATGGATATTTGTTATAAACGGATATATATTTATAATCGATATCCGTTTTGTTGAGGACTTTATAACCCGATCCCTGCCTCATTTTCATGACCTCTAGTGAGTTGCAAGTATGTGTTTTTTGCATTTTTTTGCTAATTAGTGATTAATCTATGTTTTTTTTGCATTCTTTGTAGTTTTACTATTTTTTTTCATTTCTATCTAAACTTACAAAAAAAATTGAAACCCTAGTTAGTGGAAATTAAAAAGCACATCAAAAAAAAAAATTGAACCTTCATTACTAGAAAAAAAAAGCATAAAATTGAACCTTCATTACCCTCTTTCTACATTTTTTTAAACTGTTGTACATTCTTTTCTATTTTTCCTTCTTTTTTATCACTTATTCTCATCTTTCTTAAATTCTTGCTTTGTTTCTTATTCTTAGGTTAGTATTTCTTTCCTAAACAATTCTTTATTTTATTTTTTAATTATTTTGACTCTCCTCAGCTCTCAAAATAGAAAGGATCCTTGTTGGAAGTGCTCTAAATTTCCAATACTTCGCGAATCTGGATCCGTTGTTAGTATTGACCAGAACAAAACTTGTCCCTGCAACCATAGGGAAATGGAAAAATTTAATGGGTAATAATCGATAGGCTATGAAGGAGGCTATCATATTGTATGATAGCCTCCTGCACAACCCATCGATTATTGCCCAGTAAATTTTCCCATTTCCCTATGGCTGCAAGGACAAGTTTTGTTTAACCATTACTAACTATGTATACAGACTCACTAAGTATTGGAAATTTGGAGCTTAACACTTCCACCTTTGTTGAATCAATTTGGAGCTTAACACTTCCACATTATAGCGAGGTAAAAATTTAATGTATTTTTAAATGAGATTTCACATCACTTTAACAATTATTTATCTTTCATTTACATGCCTTAGACATAAATAAGCTTTACACATTTTTTCATTTGTATCAAATTAAGTCATTTTTATTGAATGGTTTAAGGGGATTTTTAAACATGTATCTTACATTTTAAAATTATAAATTTAATGCAGGTTCACTTATATCTAAATCATGGATCTATGCCCTCCAACTCCACCACCTCCACTTCGTAACCCCCCACCTCCACCACTTGCATTTTATGGTGCTCGCTTTCAAGAACAAGTCGATGTGAATGTTAGAACCATTCACGATCAAGTTAACAGTATTCAAAATGAAGAATGTGTTCACCCATTATTGAGGTGTTTTGTATCAAAAATACAAACTGTTGTTGATGCAGTTAGGTAAATGGAAGTGGACTTAGACGAGCATCAATGATGGCTAGAGGAAAGGAGATAGTCCCAATCTAAAGAGGAAAACACAAAGAAATGAAGAGATGCAACTGAGATCTACAAAACTTTATTAAGATAATTATCTTATTGTTATAAAAAAATTGATCTTGGATGGATATTTTATAAATAATTTGGTTTGATGGATATTTTTAGTGTTGAGTTTATGAATATAATAGTATAATGATGAGACAAAAATTTAGTAATATAAATATTAAATAATATATTAATCTAGTGTTTGTTCATATATAGTGTGCATATATAGTGTTTATTCATGCATCATGGTTGACTGATGTCTTATTTTTTTTATCATAATTATTATATAGATTTCACATGAACAATCTAATGAACATGTATCTTGATGTCTTGTAAGGATTTTTTTTTAAAGTTGCATCATACCCTTTAGTGTACATAATGTTATTTTTTATGTATCATGATTGAAAGATATTAATTCTTATTCATGATGATTTTATACCATTTACATGAATGATCTAATGACATGCTATTAAGATTAAAGGTTTTAATGGAATTAATGTTGAATTGAGTTGTAATGGTTTTGTTTGATGGTTGTATCACTTCTTATTCTAGAGGGTCCCAACATGGGAAAAAACTCTTCCTCTCAACTCTCTTTCTCTCTCTCCCTCTCTCTCATGTCTCTCTCTCTTTGTCTCTCCCTTCCTCTCTTCGTCTCAAATCTCTATCTCTATCTCCCTCTCACTCTCAGGTCCCTCCCCCCTCTCTCTCTCAAGTCTCTCAAAGATTCCTCTCTCCCTCTCAAGTCTCTCTCTCTCCCTAGATCAAGTCTTTGTCCCTCCCTCTCAGGTCTCTCCCTCTCGAGACTCTCTCTCTCTCTCCCTCTCAAGTATCTCTCTCTCTTTCTCTCTTGTTCTCTCCCTCTCAAGTCTCTTTATCCCTCTCCCTCTTTTCCTCCCACTCTCCCTCTCAACTCTCTCTCTCTTAGGTCTTTCTCTCTTTCTATCTCTCCCTCTCCCTCTCTAAAGTCTCTCTCTTGGACTCTCTCCCTCTCAGGTCTCTTTCTCTCTATCCATCTCAAGTCTCTCTCCCTCCCTCTCTCCCTCTCCCTCTCAATACTCTCTCCCTCTCTCCCTGTCAAGTCTTTCTCTCACTCTCTCCCTCTCACGCCTCTCTCTCTCTCTCTCTCCCTCCCTTCCTCCCTCCCTCTCTCCCTCTCAACTATGTATTTGTCTCTCTCTCCTTCCCTCTATCTCTTCCTATCTTCCTCTCAATTATCTCTCTCTCTCTCCCTCTCAAATCTCTCTCCCCCATCCCTCTCTAGTCTCTCACTCCCTCTCAAGTCTTTCTCTCTCCCTCTCTTGTAAATTATTCTCACATCATTAAATATATAATATATACTATCTATCAAATATATTATATAATATATATAATATATATTACATAATATTAATATAATATATAATATTTCATATATATACTATATACTATATTATAATTATATATTATATATAATCCATAATATTATATAAATATATATATTATAAATAATACAAGTAACGGATATCGGGTTTGGAAAACAAAATAGATATCCATTATAAAACAAATGTAGTGTCGAAAAAGGGATCCTTTAACACTTTTGCACTTGTTTGGATCCTCCTTGAAGATTTTGGATTAATGTTGCCTTGATTTAGTGTTGTAATGTGGATAACACATTCACATTAGGTCTTGGGCCCTTGTGAACTAATGTATTTTAATAGTACCTTGCAAAGGTGTTGTAAAGTGTTGTAACACACTTTCACACTTTTCTAGGGTGTTATCAGTTAACTAAGCATAATAAACATAATTTCAATCATAATTTACATTAATATTTCCTTATTTGGTGTGTTGTAAAGTGTTGTACACACATTCACATTCCTCTAGGCTTGTCATTAATAATTGGGCTTCCTTATGCTTTAATTGGCCCCATTTTTCATCCACAAGCCTTATTTATGTGTATTTTGGAGGATAATCCCAACAAAAAGTATTTAAAACATCAAAATCCTGAAAACACACCTCAAATTCCTAAGGTGGGGCTCATTCACCATTCTAGGTGAATGAGAATGGGACCCATTCACCCAAGGAAGTGAATGAGTCCCATTTAACTCAAAATCAAATTTAATTTAAATCTTTGGTGGTATTTTCTTCTCCAAGATCCAAAGGTGACTTGTAGTGTTGTAATTTTAGGAATTCTTGCATAATTGAGTATCAATACAAGGTTCTTTCATTCAATTTAATCCTAACATCCTAGCAAGCAATCAAGTGATCCTTATAGAAAATTGGGTTCACAAGAGCATTTGAGCAAAAGCATTCAAGACTTTCAAGGGCAGATTATCAAGAATTCAAGAGCATCTATCATTATGCCAAAGATCACATTCTCCATGTTTGTTATTGTGCACACAATTGTGATGTAGAGTTCATGATCCAAGCAAGCATTGCATTCAAGATCTATCAACATCAAGAAAGAATCAAGAACCATATCCATTGCAACCATTTCAAACATAATTACAACACTTTATTGCAAGGGTTTGGTGAGTTGCAACATTGCCTTTTTTTCATTCATCATTCTCCCTTTACATTTGCTTTCATTTCAAGGTTTAATTACCAACAAGGGGTTTGACCAAGGATAACCCCTCTTCTCTAACCCCACAACCATTTTTCTATCTTCTTGTGTGTGAGTTGTAGGTCTAGGTTACAAATTTATCAAGGAGAAAAGTTGGAAGAAAATTTTTCAATTCTTTAAAGTTGTCAAAGTTTCCATTCAACCTTGGAGAAGCTTGGAGAAGACCTAAGGTGTTATTTTGTAGATTCAGATCTGGAAACCAATCAAGAAGAGCATAGTAGATCGAGGGGCACAAAATACACTTCAAAATTTACAAAAAATTAGAAGTGGACTAATTTTCCACTATTGGTGAATGAGTCCCACTATATAGGGTTGAACAAGATTTTTGCAGATTTGGATACCCTTTTGGCTGAAACCAGTTCCTACACATTTTCCCAAAAACTCGACTAATTTTCCTAGCTTGAAAAATGAGTCCCAGTCAGTGTAAACAATATAATTTTCAATGATCAAAATCTCCATTCTACCTTCTTCAATCTTCCAAGTGCATACTTTAATTTTCATAGGTTCTTATTACATTTTGTTTATCTTTTTAGGTCATTTTTCATATCACACTATGTTTTCAAACATCTTCTTTTCCAGGTTTACACTTGGTGGTGAACCCCTCATTTGACATCACTCAATCCCCTAAAGCATTCCCTTTGCCATATTTCAATCTCCTTTGCATTGAAATATCAAGGGTTTGTTCTTGAGTGAAATTCCCATGAAGAAATTTGACCTCTCTCCTTTTAGGTTTTAAATCCTAGAAGCGCTAGAGGGAGGTCACCATTTTCCATGTTTCATTTTGGTGAACCTACATTTATAACATCATAATTCTTATTTGGAGTGCATTTACATCCTAGATTTAGCTTGCATTAACATTGCATTAGGACTTGCACTAGTTAATTTTCATTTTAGGATTTCAATTTTTACATTAGTGAAAAGATAATTTAGCTTGCTTTATTGCACTTAATTTCATTGAAAATCAATAAAATTCTTCATTTGCATCTCAAATTTGTATCAAAAAACATAAAAAGCATAAAACTCAATTCAAAAATTCTGAAAATTTTCATAATAAATAGTTCCTAGACTCATTCACCACCTTGGGAAAATCAATCCCTTTGCATATTTACACTATATTTTCTATCATTTACAATTCATTTTCTGATTTTCTGTTTTCCACTTCTGCATTTTAGTTTTTCTTTCTAGAATTTCAGTTACAAGCATTTCATTCTTATTAGTTTACATTGCATTTTCACTCACCCTGCATTTAGTAGCCTTTGCATGAGTGTTTGGGGTCCTATTTCTATTACCATAGTGAGAAGAATTTCAAGACTCGTTTCATCCCACGATAGCACAATCATTGTGGATCTTGGGTTATCTAGAGCTTCCACTCCTAGTATTGATACTAGTACACTAGGCATGGACAATACCCTTAGTAACTCTCTGCCTTCAAGTAGCATGTAAGTTGAACCAAAGAATGATAGAATCCTACAAGAAAATATAATCCACATTCATGAGGACCTGGTTAACTTACAACATCAAATTAGCCTTGAAAACATTTCAACTACTATAATTACCACAATAGAAAACATTCATTGTATGCTTGAAAGTGAAGATGGCCTTGACCTTGTGATGAACATAGTGCAAATCTCTGGCAAGAATCTTCCCTCAACCACTAGTTTTCCTTTACCCACAAACAATGTTCCAAGTCAAGGAGGAACTCAAATTCCTCCTCCCACAACAATATACTCAATCCATACCAACACCCCTCCTCAAGTCACAACAATGCAACATGTTAGTAATATGATTCCTTCCCTATGTATTCCAACTAGCATCCCTAGTTCCTATGTTGTATCACATAATGTATCTCCTACCACTTTACCACCTATAAGCATTCCATCCACTTATCCCGCAAACACATACAGTCCATCACAAATTTCACTTCCATCTCATAACACAAGCAATGACCCTCTCATACATCAACTCTTCCAAACCATGCCATCCCTTCAAAATAAAGTTTCTACCATCAACCAAAATCAAAACAGACCACCCAAATATTATGTCAAAATTAGTCCATTATCCTTGGAGATATTATGAACATCGATGCCACAAGGTCTAGAGGTGCCTAGATTTGAGAAATATGGAGGGAAGGGAGATCCTTCTAACCATGTTAATGCCTACACTACCCTATGTAGTGACTTTGTCCTTGATGATAAATTGTTGGCAAAGCTCTTTCCTAGGACCTTAAAAGACACCACCTTGGAGTGGTTCTTTTCCTTATTGAATAACTCGATTGGTTCATTTTATGAACTTGTTGAGGCATTTATAAACCACTTCCAAGTGAAAATGACTCCTAAGATGACCTTGGCCAACTTGGTGAGATGTAAGAAAAAGGAGGATGAAAATATAATTGAATTTATCTCACGATATCAGTCACTTTTTTCCCAAGTCGATGTTGAGATCCTTGACCCACACCTTCAAAATATGTTCATATAAAACTTGCAAAGAAAACTACAAGACAAGTTTGCCATGATGAAATTCCAATACTTCATGCACTTGTGCACTGCCCTCCACGATTATCAAAATTCAGTTTGTAGTCAAGATACAAAGTCCACTTCTAGCCAAATCGAGAGATCTGAGCATGTGCACCAAAATAATTCCCAACCTTTTATAAAACCAAATAAAATGTTCCTTCAATTCAACCCCCGTCAACAACCAACTCAAAATGTTCATAACCAAGTTGTTTTTGTCAAAGCCACAGTGCCCTTTAGCTATAGAGATCCAAAGAGGTAATTCACTCCCTTACCTGACACCCTTCATAATACAATGTCCCAAATTCTAAACCAACAAATGATTACCTTACCTCCCATCAAAACACTTGACCCTAATAATACTTTACCTTCAAAATTTAAATCAAATTCTTATTGCCACTATCATCGACAAAATGGACATGACATAAAACATTGCAAGCATCTTAAACATCTTGTGCAAGACCTCATTGATTCTGGTTGTCTATCTGATGTGAGCACTAGTGATCAAGGAAATAAGTCAGTTGCCCCTCCAAACCAAAACTTGCAAATTTTCACCAATCCCATTCTGAAACATAATATTTCATTTGTCAAAGCTAGTGAAACTCTAAAGAATGATGTGATGAATGTTGATATAGATGATGACAACAATGATTTTGTTCCAACTAATTCTATCAATGTCAATCCTATAGATGAAGTGGTAGGGGTGATAGACGTCATCCCTCATAAGGGCCTACCTAAGAGTCCTCTTGATATTGCTTTCTCATCTAAAGATATACTTAAACATTTGCTCGATGGTCCTCTTTACATAGTTGGTTGTATCTATGAGAATCCCACCAATGGGATATTAATAGATCTCACCTATGGAGAGAACGTGATCACTGAGGAATTCCTACTTTTGCATGAGCTCTATCAAGATGAATATGAAAAAATGAAAGCATGGATCAAGACACACAATGGTTTTGTGTGCCCTATGATTGGATTGATCAGCCTACCATTACAAATAGGACCAAAAACATTAGATGTTGCATTCTCCATCATCCCGGAACCAAACCAATTTTGTGTGAAGCTAGGCCACCCATGGCTTTGCTCCATGAAAGTAGTCTATTTCGTTGTGAACAAATTCTTAAAGTTTCTCTTTGACAATGAGATATTCACTATTCACCATAGTGGCTTTAACCCCTTGTCATCTAAAGGAAACTTTTCCCTAGATGCCTTTTGGCCTAAGCCCATGGAACCTATAAATCCAAGATAATTTTTTTTTCTTGTCCTATCAAAAGTTCAAGGCAAAGAAGATAATATAATTATCTCTTCGCAACATGTCCCCATCCACCTCTGAGCCTACCATCCTTGACGAAAACATTCTTGAACATAAAAAAAACCAAAACAACCAAGACCAACCTAAAACAGAAACCTCACCTGCCTCTTACAAGAAACCAAGAAATAATGAAACCAACCCCACGACACCCCCAAGAGTAAAAAAATTATACAAAGTCAAAGAGAAAGTAGTTGAACAGCCTCACGTGGTTCCTTTCATTCCTCCCCTTGGGGAATAAAATTAACCTATGGTTGATCAACCCACTCCAATGTAACTTAAAAACAAAAATAAAATAAATGGAGGTGCTAGGGAGTGTAGAAATATACTTTGTACCCTTGCTCGCAAGTTAATGATGAATTAAATAAAGAAACCAAGATCCAAACTTGATTGAAGAAATGTACGATGACCCTCCTCCCCAGTCGAAAAAATAAAATTTAATGCATCCTCCACAACAAGAGTTCAACTCTTCAATGGAAATTATCCTTCGACCTCCTATTATGATCAACTTAGATGATGATGACGAGGATGCCAAAATTGATGAAGAGGTGCACAATAAACTGAATACATTGTTTTCCTCTTCCATGAGCTTAAATGAAAAATCTTCTATAAATAATATTGAACCTGGTGCTTCTCCTAGTTTGGCACTTGCCCTTGTCCCTCTGGCTAGTTGTCCACCTTTGGTACACACAAATTATGATTGGGAGGTGGATGAATTTCTCATAGGTTGACTTGCATTTTCCTTACTAGTCTTTTGCATTATTTATTTTCCATTTTATTTTGTGTGATTACATGTGTGTGATGTGATCCCCCGTGACGTTCTTTTTTTCTCTCTCTTTGTGGAATTCCTCTATTTGTACCTTCTTTCCTCTGTATGTCATGCATCACTTTTTCTTTTCATCTTTTGGGGATGACGCAAGGCATCGATACATTCATGTCTCCTTCATGTTGACCCAAAAGGCTTCATTTTTCCTTTTGCCTTTTCATTTTCATCTTTATCCTTTTCTTATGTTTTCCTTCTAGGGATGATGCAAGGTGTTGAGACACCCTATGTCTCTTCCATGTTGACCCAAATGGTTTTTTTCTTTGTTTTCACTCTTTTTGTATCATTCTTCCAGTTCTATGTGTATTTGGTGGATGATGACAGTTCCAAGCTCTCTAAAAAACATTGAAGCAAAGAACATACTAACCCCAAATACATAGATCCCTTATGTGTTTGGGGTTTTCATTTTGGGGGCAACCCCTCCCTTTTTTGTTTCTCCCACATAATACATCTTTACTCAGAAACATATGACTTGGCATAGGGATTTCCAAGTTGGTTCTCATGTCTTCCTTCTTGTTAGCATTTTTAATTTGCTACTTTAAAGTAATTTCTCATAGTATGGTGTTTAGAAATTTATTTAAATTGGGGGCATACATTGGTATTATTATTTTTAATTTTTCCTTTTCATGGTTCTTAGTGCAACCTTCTTGTTTCATATGATGCGTTTTTCGCTTTGTGGATGACATCGGGTGTAATTTCCTTCATGAGCATGATCTCTCTTAGCATATTACATTCTTCTTAGTGGCTTGATGTGACACACTGCATCCCCTAAGTTGTGAATTTTATATTCTTTGATTGGTCCTCTCTTGGAGATAATAGGCACAATGTTCCCTAAGTGAAAGACCTCTCATGAACTAAGCAAGACTCCTTTGAAAATTTCCTATTTTCAAATTTTATATTTGTTGTTATATGTCCACCTTGCATAGCACGTCTTTCATTCCTGTGGAGCCATCATGTTTGTTCATGAGCTCTAATCATAAATTTTTTTTCTTGTCTCATGAAGTGCAAAAGTCATTTTTGTGTGGCGCCTTATTAAAGTTATCAAGAGGTATGACTTTGGTATGGTTGAGTGGGAAGCCTAATCTGAGGCATGAATTTCCCCATAGCCACTTACATGTGTGTGTGAGTACATACCAACCATGATTGTATGTTTCTCACCTTTTAGGACTTCTCACCCAGTGGACAGCTAGGAGTTTCGTCACCTTAGAGTGAGTATGCATTTTTTGAACAAACAACCTAGATTTATCCACATCACGAAGGAAAAATGGTCGAAGCTTGATCTGGATTTCTCTTCTATTTCCTTTTCATCTTTGGTAGTGTATGATTGGCCTTGTCCTTGTTCTTTATATCATTTTCATGTTTGTTCCTTTGTGCTTATGTTGGTTTGACATGGGGGCTTAATCATCCCTCTTGATTGTTGTCATCCCATCTTGATAGCATTAGTACATTGGAACCCCCCTTGATGCATGTTTTTCTACTTTAGTGTGAGTTTGAAGCAGGTTCCTCCTCTCACTAAAGTGGGGGCTAAATGTAGTGTCGAAAAAAGGGTCCTTTGACACTTTCGCACTCATTTGGGTCCTCCTTGCAGATTTTGGCTTAATGTTTCCTTGATTTAGTGTTGTAATGTGGATAAAAAATTCAAATTAGGTCTTGGGCCCTTGTGAACTAATGTATTTTAATGATACCTTGCAAAGGTGTTGTAAAGTGTTGTAACACACTTTCACACTTTTCTAGGGTGTTATCAATTAACTAAGCATAATAAACATAATTTCAATCATAATTAACATTAATCTTACCTTATTTGGTGTGTTGTAAAGTGTTGTAACACACTTTCACATTCCTCTAGGCTTTTCATTAATAATTGGGCTTTCTTATGCTTTAATTGGCCCCATTTTTCATCTAAAAGCCTTATTTATGTGTATTTTTGAGGATAATCCCAACAAAAAGTATTTAAAACATCAAAATTTTAAAAACCCACCTCGAATTCCTAAGGTGTGACTCATTCACCATTTTGGGTGAATAATTCCCCTTAGGTGGGATCCATTCGCCCAGGGTGGCGAATGAGTCCCATTTAACTCAAAATCAAATTTAATTTAAATCTTTTGCAGGATTTTATTCTCTAAGATCCAACGTCGGCTTGTAGTGTTGTAATTTTGGGAATTCTTGTATAATTGAGTATAAATACAAGGTTCTTTCACTCATTTTAATCCTAACATCCTAGCAAGCAATCAAGTGATCCTTATAGCAAATTGAGTTCACAAGAGCATTTGAGCAAGAGCATTCAAGGCTTTCAAGGGAAGATTATCAAGCATTCAAGAGAATTTTTCAAGCATCAATCATCGTTTCAAAGATCACATTCTGCATGTTTTTTATTGTCCTCACAATTGTGATGTAGAGTTCATGATCCAACCAAGCATTACATTCAAGATCTATCAACATCAAGAAAGAATCAAGAACCACATCCATTGCAACCATTTCAAGCATAACTGCAACACTTTATTGCTAGGGTTTGGTGAGTTGCAACTTTACCTTTTCTTCATTCAACATTCTCCCTTTACATTTTCTTTCATTTCAAGGTTTAATTACCAACAAGGGGTTTGACCAAGGCAAACCCCTATTCTCTAACCCCACAACCATTTTTCACTCTTCTTGCGTGTGATTTGTAGGTTTAGGTTGCAGATTTGTCAAGGAGAAAAGTTGGAAGAAAAATGTTCAGGTCTTCAAAGTTTTCAAAGTTTCCATTCAACCTTGGAGAAGCTTGGAGAAGACATACAGGTGTTATTTTGCAAATTCAAGCCCATAAATCAGTCAGGAAGAGCAAAGCAAACTGAGAGGCATAGAATCCACTTCAAAATTTCCAAAAAAGAAGAAGTGGATTAATTCGCTACTATTGGTGAAAGAGTCCCACTTTGCAAGAATAAATAGGATTTTTGTAGATTTGGATACCCTTTTGGCTGAGACCTATTCCTGCACATTTTCCCATAAACTCGACTGATTCGCCCAGCTTGGCGAAATAGTTCCAGTCAACATAAACAATAGAATTTTCAGTGATCCATATCTCCATTCTTCCTTCTTCAATCTTCTAGGCATATACTTTTAGTTTCATAGCTTCTTATTACATTTTGTTTATCTTTTTAGGTCATTTTTCATTTCACACTATGTTTTCAAACATCTTCTTTTCCAAGTTTACACTTGGTGGTGAACCCCTCATTTGACATCATTCAATCCCCTAGAAAATTCCCTTTTCTAGATTTCATTCTCCTTAGCATTGAAATCTCAAGGGTTTGTTCTTGAGTGAAATGCCCAAGAAGAAAATTGACCTCTCTCCTTTTAGGTTTGAACCCTAGAATCCCTACAGGGAGGTCACCCATTTTCACGTTTCAACAAATATTCATTCTAGTTCGGTATTACCAAACCAAAATGGATATTGGATGAGGATTTGGTTTGAGATTGCATGAGCTAGAAAGTCAACCCAAAAGATGTGTTTTGAAAAGTTTGCTTAGTTTTCTGATCTTTGTCCTTGTGGCTGATGACTTTTCTTATCTGAATTTCATCAAACAAAAAGGGTTTATTTATTTTCTACCTACATTATGTCTAAAGTCCTAATTGATAGGTTGATTGAAAAACTTCTATAACTTTCAAACAACTTAACATTTTTGAATCTACAAGATGCACCACATTCTATGCTTCGCATGCTATAGGATAAAAGAAATTGAATATCATAAATTTTTGACCAAGGGGTGAAGCCACAATAGTGGTTTACAATTCAAGTGAGGAAGGAAAACTCACAAAAAATGACCCCAATGCAAAAAAAGTGATTTTAGGGGTTCGTACGAACCTACTGGTTCGACCAAACCAAAAAGGGGTTTGCTCGAACCAGGGTTCAACCGAACCCCTTTGAATCTTGGCTACCAAAAAAACCAATGCAATGCATAGGAAAGGGGTTCGAGCAAACCCATTCAAAGAGGTTCGCTCGAACCCCTGGGTATGTGCAGGATCATGATGGGCCAAAAAGTGGCGATATGTAAGTGATATGATGACCCATGTGGCTGACGACTTTTTTTTTACCCAAAATTGATGAAACAAAAAAGATTTTTAAAGGATATTTTCAGCTTTCCACCAATATAAATTATGTTTTAATTTGAATTTAATAAATAATTATTATTCATTTTATATTTGAATTATGACTAAAGTCCTAATTGATAGGCTGATTGAAAAACATCTATAGCTTTCAAACGATATCACATTTTTTGAATTCAAAACATGTGTCACATTCTATGCTTCACATACTATAGGATTGAAAAAATAATAATTGAATTTCATGAAGTTTTGACCAAGTTAAGGTGGTCAGACATACGAGTTTTTATATTTTTAAAAAGCTATAATAAAAAATTCATAATTAATTATTTACTTGAAAAAAATTTACAAAAAAATATGCATCACATCGAGACATGAGTCCTCTACTTATATCTAAAATATTATAAAAAAAATATTATCATTTTATTCTGGTTAGGGTGGTTAGAGAGACACCTACTTCTTATTTTTTCCCTGAAATTTAAGTACTACTGCATTGAAATTTCAAATTTTCACCAAATAGATTTTTTTATTTTTTAAATAAACCTAGTAGTTTAGAAACTACATTCAATTTCCTAGAGATTCTATTGTTACATATTTTTGAAATAATATAGATAACTTATTCAAATTTTTACGTCAAGTTGCCTAACTCTAATTTTTCTGAATTTTATTGCCACTTAAGGGCCTATTTTTTCCATGATGATCCTTCACATATCCCCTATGGGTTCGAACGAACCCCCTTATCCCTCATTCCCCATCTCAGGCACACAAAAAAAAAATTGGCACTTCGGAGCTCAGGTTGAGGATGAAAATTGAGGAATATTCACAAACCCAACTAGAATCAGGTAGTCCTCAGAACGAGCTATCCAACGAATATAATTTTAATATGTTTTGGTTCTATTACGTATGTGTTTTTTTAGTTTTATTAAACATAGGTTTTTCACTGAAAATCAAGCTCTCTATTCTACACATGTGGAAAAATAGCAGATTATCAAAATAAAATTTTAAAAAATATGTTCGGGCTGGGTATTGATGTCCTTGATCCATTAAAAAAATTAAAATTGAATTTCGATACATACAAAAAAAGTAATGTTGTATATAGTCCACCTATGTTTGAATTGCAATTGGTTTGACTTTGAAACTTGATTAAGGAAAACTATTCAATAAAAAACTATGAGACCAAATGAAAGTGCTAGATATCATAGTTACAAATCTAAATTCAATAAAATTAGAATTTTATCCTTCATACAAAAACAATTATGTTGTATTTAGTGAGCGTCACTTTTTAAAAATGTTGTTTTCTAAAAAAAAAAGGTTTTCGTGGGAGATGGAAAAAAAGGTGCAATTTGATTCCAAAAAAAATGAAAAAAATATTTTTAGAATCTACAGACAAAATGCAATGAGACTCTAGTTTACATCATTTTCAAATTCCTCATGGTTTAGCCACTATAGGTGCCCGAATATGAAGATTTAGTTAAAAATAATAATTTCAGTGTCCATTTTGGCCAAAAATTGTAAACCACTATTGTGGGATCACCCCAAGTTATGGTGGTTAGACATAAATGTTTTAATAATTATGAAAATTTCTGATTGGAAAATTCCTTCTTTCGGATTCACAGATTTCTGATGGTTTTTTCTTTATAAGAATATGTGTATTAGTAAATCCAAGCAAGACTTTGTCGAGGTTCTATAATCTAAAATATTTGGATGGAATATGGCATCAACCCATAATTAAAAATTATGACTGGTTTAAAGAAGCAGTGATTGAATGTCATGCTCCTCTTTATAAACGGCTTAAACTTTCACAATCAAAACCATCAAATGAATCTTTGGGAAAATTAGATAATATGATCAAGATACCTTCAAATCCATTAAAATCTAGCATATTGAATGAGATCAATCCTCATTCTGCATCAAAGGAACATCTTCCTGACAACAAAAGGCCTAAACAAACCACCAATTTTCAGATGCCCATAGAAAAATCTGCAATTCAGATTTCTTCCTTGCCAGATAAGCCTAGCCCTCCAATCAAAAACCTTGAGACTGACATGGATGTCCAAGTTAATGTTCCTCCTAATCTCATCCAAAAAGACACAACTATATTAGGCAGCTTGCTCAATCCTTCCAAAAACCAGAATGCAATTACTCAACTTCAATATGGTAAGGGGATTTTGACTAGAAATTATTTTGAAATTCTATCTTTTGAAGATTTAACTAATCTTGGCCCTGGATCTGATGGTAAATTACCTCCATCTAAAATAGCGGTCTCAGTGGAAAGTCCTAGATCTCTCCCTCTACGGAGAAACAATAAGGGTAACTACACTAAAACTTTGAAGAAAGGTCTAAACATAATGGTTGCAAAGCCTAATAAGGGGTCATGAATAAAGTCAAATGAGGCAAATGAAGATTTCCCTCTAAGAAATACAAGGAAGGGATCTAATAATTTTATATCCCCCATCTTAGATCAAGTTCCCACACCTAAAATTGGGGAATAATCTCGGATTAGAAGTAGCCCCATTATGGCTATGGTTTGTTCACTCTTGCAAACTATAAGTCTTTTAGAAAAAAGACATCAAGATCTAGCTGAACTTGTCAAGATGAGAAGAGAAACTCAATCAAGTTCAAACTTAGCTAGCCTAATTGTTGTTCAATCATCCCTAATCAAATTTCTAAACCAGTCTTTAATTGATCTGCAATTGGTTGAAAAAATTCTTAAGGTAATTAAGGAATCTAAGGCTATTTTCAATGAGGAAATTCAGGGGAAAATTTTCTCTAACATTGAAAATGAAATGCTCCAAGCTGAGAAAGAACTTTACATTCCTATTATACAAGAACTATAGCTGGAAGAACCATCTATCGACCCATTCAACCGTGTAGTATGGGTGACATGGTTGTAAGGCCATCATTAAGAGGAAAGTTACCTATCTCTCAATCTCCTTTATCTACATCTATGCCCTTTTTTTCACCTTCAAAAAGGGGGCATAAGCTGAATAGAAGAAAACTCAATTTGAGATTGATGTCGATATTCAAAATACGTTAATTTCACTTGGAAAAAAAAGAGGAATTTTAGTCCCCCGATGACAAGATTCATGGCTACTAAACGAAACTTGTAGTTGGATTTTGTTGTAGGGAATCTTTCTCAAAAAAAACCTTAGGGTAAGAAGGGAGAGGATTCCTCCCCTCAAGAAGAATGAAGGTCACATCATGGAATGTTAGGGGCTTAAATTGAATGGAAAAGAATGCAGATCTACTGACCCAACAGTGTGGAATACATTCCCTTAACGCCAATACAATAGGGGAGAGAAGCAATTCTGATCCTAATAGCTTCTAAAACTACTTGAGATGAATACAACCAATAAAAGAAATAACAGAAGAACAAAGTAATCACAGATTGACAAAGAGATTTTACGTGGGAAAACCCTTTCAGGTAAAAATCCCACCACACAAAGCCAAGACTATTGCATTACAGTATTGAAACAAATACATACAATTTCTAGTCTTCTCTATATAGCTTACAAATGCCCAGAGAGATTCGGCTTCACTGTTACAATGTTTTCACAACATACAGATCAAATCACCTCTCTTCAAGAACACACGTTCTTTCCTTTCATTTTTCTCTTCAACCCGCAACTTCAAACTTGCTTTGCAACTTGACTTAACTTCAACTTAACTCATAAGAAATAAAATATCTCTCATCCATATGTAGCCGACTCAGAAGAGTCCTACACAACAATGAAGTCCATCCTCAAATCATGCATCTGGTCGGATCTGATAGATTTCCCTGCAATGAGCCGACGTTGCATTCAAAATCATTACTCAAAATGGTTGAGTTCGCCACCCTTTGTTGACAATGCAACTGCCACAATAGCTATTTTGATTTCTGTCCAATCACTATTCAGATAGGTGCCATGCATCCAAGACCCATTGGAAATCGCAGCTGACAGAACTACCAAAACAGTCAAACAGACACCGAGCGTGTCCAAGACTTCCAAAACATTCTAACACTGCCAGAGCCGGAGTCGGAATGGGAGTCGAAATAGGACTTCCACCAAAATTATAGGTTCAGGAACCATTTCGGTTCTGCATCTACCCACGGCAAAGAGGAATTCATCAGATACAATTCTAACCGAGGTAAGTCAACCCGGGGTCAAACCAAGGTGGGAACACAAAAGACCAGAGTCGGAGTTGGAGTCAGATCAGGAACAGAAAATAGGACTTCAAAAAAGTCCAAGACCAGGAAACAATCTGGTTCTGGTTCCGCCTTCGCCAACTATAAGAAACAACAATCTAGAACCTGGACAAAGCGGAGGAAAACACCTCGAGGAGAATCCAAACATCCAGAAGAAACATATCGCAAAAGCAGGAGTCAGACTTGGAGTCAGAACAAAAACTAAAATAGGAACATGGCAAACAGACATTGCCAAATTCCAAAACTGGTTCCGCCTCCGCCAAAACCTGCGAAGTGAAGCAAGAAGAACAAACGGTAGGAAGCGGAGTTGGAGTCGGAACGAGAACAAAAACTCAGAACTTAGGCAAACGGAACAATGCCAAGTTCCAACCCAATTTCACCTCCGCCAGAAATTGCGAAATGAAACAAGAGTCCGGACAGAGGGAAGAGGAGCCGAAGACGGAGAGGGAACAAAAAACCCGGAACTAGGTGAACAGAACAATGCCAAGTTCCATTCGGGTTCCGCCTCCAGCAGAACTTGCAAACAACAAAAAATCACCAAGGCATGAAAATGAGGACTTCCAGCTGAAAGTTGAGACATAATTTCTCAACAATCTCCCACTTGGTGAATACTTCCAGATTCCTCAAAACATCAAACCTTACTGCCTATCATAGGCCCCAAGGCCCATCGATTATGTGCACCATCTGAACTTGTCTGTGCTAACCGGCTTTGTCAAGGCATCTGCAACATTCTTCAAGGTGTCAACCTTATCTATACTAACCTTGCCATCTTCAACCTTATCCCTCACGAAGTGATATTGCACATCTATGTGCTTGGTCTTGGCATGGAAGGTTAGATTCTTTGCCAAATAAATGGCACTTTGACTGTCACAGCAGATTGAAATCTGCCCAACATTAAATCCAATGTCTGAACACAAACACCTCAGCCAAACTGCCTCCTTGCAAGCATGAGTTGCTGCCATGTACTCTACCTCTGTCATGGATAAAGCAACTACAGCTTGTCGCTTGCTCATCCAACTGATTGCTCCACCATTAAGCATGAAAGTGTATCCACTGGTGGATCTTCTGTTGTCAATGTCCCCTGCCCAATCAGAGTCAATATATCCCTAAATGCAAAGAACCCTTTGTGATGCAACCATACTACCATGGTAACACAAAGCATAATCTAAAGTACCCTTCAAATACCTGAACACTCTCTTTATAGCATCCCAGTGTGATCTCCCTGGATTTGCCATGAAATGGCTTAGAACTCCCACTGCTTGGGCAATGTCTGGTCTTGTGCAAACCATAGCATACATTAAACTGCCTATTGGACTTGCATAAGGCACACTAGTCATGTCCTCCATCTTAGTAGCTGACTTTGGACAGTCTTCAGTAGATAGTTTCAATCCTTGCATGATTGGAACAACTAGCTACTTGCAATCAGTCATGCTAAACCTCTCTAGAACAGTTTTCATATACTTACTCTGACTGAGCCAAAGCTTTCTGCTTGTTCTATCCCCGGTTATCTCCATCCCAAGAATGTACCTTGCTGCTCCAAGATCTTTCATTTCGAACTTAGCAAACAACTGAGTTTTAAGGTCAGAAATCATAGCCTTGCTATTACCAATGAATAACATGTCATCCACATACAGAGTAATAACAAGCATATGATCATTCTCACATTTATAATAAATGCAATGATCAAATTTTGATCTAACAAACCCAATTGACAACACAAATGTGTCAAATTTCTGGTATCACATTCTAGGAGATTGTTTTAGACCATAGAGAGATTTATTTAACTTGCAAACCAAATTTTGTTTACCTTTTTCAACAAAATGCTCAGGCTGGGACATGAAGATTTCTTCTTCCAGCTCACCATGGAGAAATGTTGTCTTCACATCCATCTGCTCAATTTCAAATTCATACACAACTACCAATGACAACAAAAATTTGATGGATGTCAGCTTTGCTACAGGGGAAAAGATCTCTCCATAATCAATTCCCTCAACTTGGGAAAAACCCTTTGCAACCAGTCATGCCTTATACTTCTCTACACTGCCATCAAGGCTTGTCTTCCTTTTGAATATCCACTTGCAGCCAACAGGCTTTTTCCCTTTAGGCAGTGGTACCAACTTCCAGGTATCATTCTTTTTCAAGGAATCCATCTCCTCATTAATGGCTTCCAGCCACGACTTTGAATCAGCCATGCTGATTGCTTCTTTCACAGTCCTAGGCTCATCAGTGCTGGTTATTAAAGCATAAGCACAATTTGAATCTAACATAGAGAAACCATACCTATCTGGTTGCCTTCTTTCTCATGTAGATCTCCTTAGAGGCTGAGGTGGTTCTTCATCATCAGAACTTCCAGAGTTGCTTGAGCTCTACTCAGTCTCAGGTACACCATGCACCTCTTCCCTTTCTGGAGTTTGGGCAATCTCAATTGCATCCTTCTCCTTGTCACTCTGATTTGTCTCACACTGTTGATCACTTACTAAAGGTTTCAGCTCATGAAATATCACGCTTCTCCTATACAAAACCTTCTCAGTAACAGGGTTTCAAAGCTTGTGTCCTTTCACACCAACTCCATAGCCGATGAGAATACATTTCACAGCCTTGTTATCCAATTTAGATCTCTTTTCATTCAACACATGAACATATGCCTCACAGCCAAAGACCCGAACATGCCTTAGTGAGGGTTTCTTGTCTGACCATGCTTCCAAAGGTGTCTTGTCAACAAGAGTTGAATAAGGAGATCTATTTATTAGATAACATGTTGTAGCAATAGTCTCAACCCAGAACTTCTACTCCAGACCAACACCACTCAGCATACTCCTTTCCTTTTCCATCAACGTCCTATTCAACCTCTCAGCAACTCCATTTTGTTGTGGAGTGTAGGGGGTTGTCTTATGCCTTTTAATTCCATGATCAGTGCAATACCTTTCAAAATCTACAGAACAAAACTCACCTCCATTGTCTGTCCTTAAACACTTCATTTTCCTTCCAGTCTGATTTCCTACCAAAGATTTGAACTCTTTAAACCGACTGAACACTTCTGATTTACTTTTAAGAAAGTATACAAATGCCCTTCCGGAATAGTCATCAATAAAAGAATAATATCTAGAATTTGATAACAAAGGAACATTAACTGGACCAAACACATCAGAGTGAACATAATCCAGTATACTAGAAGATTTGTGAGGACTAGAGGAGAAAGAAACACGGTGTTGCTTTCCATAGATACAATGTTCACAGAAATCGAACTCAAGGTTACAATCATCGAGTCCTTCTACAAGGTTTTTGTTCTTGAAGGTTTTTAAACCTTTCTCACCAATGTGACCAAGTCTATGATGCCATAACATAGTCTTCTCTACTGGGAGTTTTATCTCCAAAGCATTTGCAGATAGTGAAGAGTCTTCATCTTTCTCTATAGGTGTAGAATTACATGACTTTACAGAGGCATTGTTACAAATAATAGGTTGTGCATCTAGTTTGTACAGAATGCCAATACGAACACCCTTAGCTAACACCATTGCACCTCTAGCCATTTTACATCCCTTACTAGAAAAAGAAACTTCTACACTAGCATCATTTAACTTACTAACAGAAAGAAGATTTTGAGCCAAACCTGGGATGTGGAGAACACCCCCAATTCCTTTGACTCTCCCATCAGGAAACTGAATTATGACCCTTCCTCTTCCAACAATCTTCAGCGTTGAATCACTTGCCAAGTATACCATTCCACCATCATACTTCTCATACTTTGAGAACCAATCTCTGTTGGATGTCATGTGAAAAGAGGCACCTGAATCAACCAACCAGACATCATCAGATGCTTGAGTTGTCAAGGCTGCTGCAATGAAGGCATCTGCATCACTTTGAGAAGATTCATTGTCAGAAGCATTCTTCTGCTTCTTCTCCTTGCAGTCCTTCCTGATATGACCAGGTTGCCCACAGTTCCAACACTTTACCTTGAACTTTTTACCAGGAGACTTTGATCTCCCTTTAGACTTGGATTTCGACTTGTCTTTCTTCTTGCCTTTCTCCTTTGTTCTACCTCAAACAGAAAGAGCATCTTTGGCCATCTCAGAAGATTTCCTTCGCATTTCTTCAGATAGAAGCGAAGCAACCACATCATCTATTTTGAAAGCAGTGGTTGTGCTTCCAATAGCCATCACAAGATGATCCCAACTGTCAGGTAATGAACACAACAAGAGCATGCAACGATGCTCCTCCTCTATTTTTACACCTACAGATGCCAGCTGAGTAACACACATATTAAATGAGTTCAGATGGTCTGCAACAGATGCACCTTCGTCCATCTTCAAGGAGTACAACTTCTTCCTCAGGAACAACTTATTTACCAAGGACTTTCCCTAATAAATGTCACCAAGTTTCTTCCACAAAGAAGCTGCAGACATTTCCTCATGAACATTCAGGAGCACAGAATCGGCTAGACTCAATCTTATCAATCCTCTTGCTAATTTTTCAGCAAGATCCAAGTTTCTTGGGTCGTAGTTTGTGGCTTAGTTCCAGACACTGCAATCTAGAGGTCTCTATCCACAAGCAAGTCTTCTATCTTGAGTTTCCATAACTCAAAGTTGCTTCCATTAAACTTCTCAATATCTATCCTACCAAATGTACTCACCATCTCACAACAGAAACAAGTTTAACAATGCAAGTCTCCCACTAAAACAGTATTAGTGCAAAAAACTAATTCACCCTAGCAAGGATAACACGAACTGGCCAAGCTCTGATACCACTTTGAAGGGAAAAGAATGTGGATCTACTAACCCAACAGTGCGGAATACATTCCCTTAATGCCAATACAATAGGGGAGAGAAACAATTCTGATCCTAATAGCTTCTAAAACTACTTGAGATGAATACAACCAATAAAAGAAATAACAGAAGAACAAAGTAATCACAGATTGACAAAGATATTTTACGTGGGAAAACCCTTTCAGGTAAAAAACCCACCACACAAAGCCAAGACTATTGTATTTCAGTATTGAAACAAATACATACAATTTCCAGTCTTCTTTGTATAGCTTACAAATGCCCAGAGAAATTCGGATTCACTGTTACAATGTTTTCACAACATACAGATCGAATCACCTCTCTTCAAGAACACACATTCTTTTCTTTCATTTTTCTCTTCAACCCGTGACTTCAAACTTGCTCTGCAACTTGACTTAATTTCAAGTTAACTCATAAGAAATATCATCCATATGTAGCTGACTTAGAAGAGTCCTACACAACAATGAAGTCCATCCTCAAATCACGCATTTGGTCGGATCTGATAGATTTCCCTGCAACGAGCCGACTTTGCATTCAAAGCCATTACTCAAAACGGTTGAGTTCACCACCCTTTATTGACAATGCAACTGCCACAATAACTATTTTGGTTTCCATCCAATCACTATTCAGATAGGTGCCATGCATCCAAGACCCATTGGCAATCACAGCTGACAGAACTACCAAAATGGTCAAACAGACACCGAGCACGTCCAAGACTTCCAAAACATTCTAACACTACCAGAGCCGGAGTCGGAACGGGAGTCGAAATAGGACTTCCACCAAAATTATAGGTTCAGGAACCATTTCGGTTCTACATCCGCCCATGGCAAAGAGGAACTCACCAGATACAGTTCTGACAGGGGTAAGTCAACCCGGGGTCAAACCAAGGCGGGAACACAAAAGACCAGAGTCGGAGTCGGAGTCAGATCAGGAACAGAAAATAGGACTTCAAAAAGGTCCAAGACTAGGGAACAATCTGGTTCTAGTTCTACCTCCGCCAGCTATAAGAAACAACAATCCAAAACCTGAACAAAGCAGAGGAAAACACCCCAAGGAGAATCCAAACATCCAGAAGAAACAGATCGCAAAAGCAGGAGTCAGACTCGAAGTTAGAATAGAAACTGAAATAGGAACATGGCAAACGGACATTGCCAAATTCCAAAATTGGTTTCGCCTCCGCTAGAACTTGCGAAGCGAAGTGAGAAGAACAAATGGTAGGAAGCGGACTCGGAGTCAGAACAAGAACAAAAAATCAGAACTTAAGCAAACGAAACAATGCCAAGTTCCAACCCGATTTCACCTCCGCCTGAAACTGCGAAGCGAAACAAGAGTCCAGACAGAGGGAAGCGAACCCGGAGACAGAGAGCGAACAAAAAACCCGGAACTAGGTGAACGGAACAATGCCAAGTTCCATTCCGGTTTCGCCTCCGGTAGAACTTGCAAACAACACAAAATCACCAAGGCATGAAAACGAGGACTTCAAGCTGGAAGTTGAGACATAATTTCTCAACATAAATTCCCCTAACAAGTGGCACCTAATCAGGTGTCAACTAGTCTTAATAAACTTCGATGTGGATTTATTGCAGCAAACTAAAATGAATTCAAGCTATACGTTTTCACTATTTTCAAAATGGTCCAAATAGAAATTGCATTCGCATTTAGCTTCAAGAGCTTCTAGGGGTTTAGCATTTATTTTGAATAAAAACAATGTGTCTCTCAGGGTAATTTTCTCCTCTTCTAATTGGGGCCTTGCTCTTGTAAAAAGAAAATTCTCTGATATCAAATTTTGGCTATTTAATATATATGGTCTTGTATCCAGCAGTGAGAAAAAATATTTTTGGTATTCTATTTCATCAATTCTACAACTTCTTTCGGATTCCTTGGTTGTGATTGGTGGTGACTTTAATGTTGTTTTGGATGTTTCTTAAAAGATAGGAGGTATAATACCAAACAAAAGAACTTAATGGGGGACTTCAAAAAAATTGTCTGTGGAAATAATCTATATGACTATAAACCACTGAATGGTTCCTTCACCTGGACCAACAAAAGGAAGGATTTCTATCAAATTGCTGAGCATTTGGATCACTTTTTACTTGCTTCTTCCTGGTTGGATTTGGATTTAGATAAATCTTCTATCATTCATGGTCTCCCTAGATCTGATCACTTCCCTTTGTCTTTTAATATCATTGAAAATAGACCTGCTAATAAGATTCCCTTCAAGTTTGAAACAATGTGGTTCAGGGATTCTTCCTTCATCCCTTTTATCAAATTCTGGTGGAAAAATGCTCCCTTGCTTTCTGGGTCTCGAATGTTTCAGATGGCTAAAAAGATGAAGTTTCTAAAAGGGAAAATAAAAATGTGGAATCAACAGCATTTCAAAAATATATTAACAAAAAAAAAAAAGTCTTCAGAATGAAATTGAATCTTTAAATGATTCTGTTATGGTAAATGGTCTGGATTCAACATCTTATGTTCTTCAAAAATCTCTAGCTTCACAACTTGATGAAGTTCTTCGTAGAGAAGAGTGCTACAAGAGAAAAAACTCTCGTGACACATGGCTTGTAGAAGGTGATAGAAACACCAAATTTTTCCATGCTTCTGCAAGAATTAAGAGACAAAAAGGTAGAATTTATTTAATAACAAGCATGGATGGAACACACATAGAAGATGATAGCAAAATTGCGAAAGAAGTTGTATCTTACTTCAGAAATTTACTGACTGTTGAACCTGTTTCAATAAATAATTGTATCTTTGAGGTTATTGGCCTCAGTGGTATCCTGTAATGACAATGTTATGCTAATGGCCCCTTTCTCCATTGAGGAAGTCAAAACAGTTCTTTTTTATTTATCTCCTGACAAAGCTCCGAGCCCTAATGGATTTATTGCCAATTTCTTTCAAAAATGTTGGGAAATCATTGGTTTTGATGTTTGGCAGGCACTTGAAGAAGCTAGATGCAATAGGTCTATCCTTAAAGAACTTAATAAAACCTTCATTGCTATTATTCCAAAAGTGGATTCTCCAAGCACCTTTTCTGAATTCAAACCCATTTCTTTGTGTAATATCATCTATAAAATTTTTACTAAAGCAATTTCTATCTGCCTTGCGACGATCATTCCACATGTCATTTTAGAGGAACAAGGTGGTTTTGTACTGGGGAAAGATACCACCGAGGGTGTTATTGTAGCCCATGAAATATTGCACTCCATTCAGTCACACAAAATACTAGCCATGATTCTCAAATTGGATATGATGAAGGCTTATGATAGGGTTAATTGGAATTTCTTTTTGGTTGTTTTATGTAGTTTGGTTTTTTCATAAAAATGGGTCAAATGGATTTTCTCTTGCATCTCCACTACAATATTTTTAGTTTTTCTTAACAGCTCTTCATGTGGTTTTTTTCCTTCAACCAGAGGTATCAGACAAGGTGATCCATTATCTTCTTTTCTCTTCATTCTTATGACTGAAGGCTTAAGCAAATCAATAAGAAGGGAAAATGCTTTAGGTGCTTGGAAAGGTATCTTAATCCCAAATACGCAGGAAGCTCAAACTCGTTGTCTCTTTGCTAATGACACTTTATTATTTGGGCATGCTTCTATACCTAAAGCTAAGGTTTAAATCAAAAATATCATTATAGATTTTTCATCAGCCTCGGGTCAAAAAATTTATCCCTCTAAATCAAAAATGTTTTTATTCAATGTACCAGATTTCATTCAAAATAGACTAATAAAATATTGGTAGTATTCTATGGGTTCCTTTCCTTGATCTTATCTTGGTATACCATTCTTCTCTGGGAATAATCTTCATGCTTTCTGGGAAAGAATCTGCAAATTGATATCGTATAGAATATCCCATTGGAAACATAAATGGCTAACTTTTGCTGGGAGAATCCAAATGGTGAAGTATGTTCTTATTGAAATCCCTATCTACATGTTGTTTGTTTTAGAGGCCCCCTGTCATACATTAAATATGCTAAAATCTATCCTACGCTCCTTTTTGTGGAATGACAATTTTGGGCGCAAAGGAAAAATACCTCTCATAGCTTGGGATAAGGTCTATTTACCAAAAGATCTTGGCAGAGCTGGAATAAGAAATCTCAAACTTCAAAATTCTGCCCTAGGTGCAAAGCTTACTTGAAAACTATATCAAAACCCACAATCAAGATGGGGGAAATTAATGTTCTCAAAATACCTTCATTCACTCCCACGAGAATCATTGTTTAGGGCCTCTTTGTTACCAAAAGGCTCGGTAATCTAGAATTTCCTATCTTCGTGTAGGTCAGTCATCCTCCCTCACCTTTCATGGATGATCCATAATGGTAAACAAGCTAAATTCTAGGAGAATAGGTGGAATGGATATCTTAAATACCTTAAATATGCTGAAATCTATCCTACGCTCCTTTTTGTGGAATGACAATGTTGGGGGCAAAGAAAAAATACCTCACATAGCTTGGGATAAGGTCTGTTTACCAAAAGATCTTGGCGGAGCTAGAATAAGAAATCTCAAACTTCAAAATTTTTCCCTAGGTGCAAAGCTTACTTGGAAACTATATCAAAACCAACAATCAAGATGGGGGAAATTAATATTCTCCAAATACCTTCATTCACTCCCATAAGAATCATTGCTTAGGGCCTCTTCGTTACCAAAAGGCTCAGCAATCTGGAATTTCCTATCTTCGTGTAGGTCAGTCATCCTCCCTCACCTTTCATGGATAATCCATAATGGTAAAAAAGATAAATTTTGGGAGGATAGGTGGAATGGATATCTTAAATACCTTAAATATGTTGAAATCTATCCTACGCTCCTTTTTGTGGAATGACAATGTTGGGGGAAAAGAAAAAATACCTCTCATAGCTTGGGATAAGGTTTGTTAATCAAAAGATCTTGGCGGAGCTAGAATAAGAAATCTCAAACTTCAAAATTCTGCCCTAGGTGCAAAGCTTACTTGGAAACTATATCAAAACCCACAATCAAGATGAGGGAAATTAATATTCTCAAAATACCTTTATTCACTCCCGTGAGAATCACTATTTAGGGCCTCTTCATTACCAAAAGGCTTGGCAATCTGGAATTTCCTATCTTCGTGTAGGTCAGTCATCCTCCCTCACCTTTCATGGATGATCCATAATGGTAAAAAAGATAAATTTTGGGAGGATAGGTGGAATGGATATCTTAAATACCTTAAATATGTTGAAATCTATCCTACGCTCCTTTTTGTGGAATGACAATGTTGGGGGCAAAGAAAAAACACCTCACATAGCTTGGGATAAGGTCTGTTTACCAAAAGATCTTGGCAGAGCTAGAATAAGAAATCTCAAACTTCAAAACTTTTCCCTAGGTGCAAGACTTACTTGGAAACTATATCAAAACCAACAATCAAGATGGGGGAAATTAATATTCTCCAAATACCTTCATTCACTCCCACGAGAATCATTGCTTAGGGCCTCTTCGTTACCAAAAGGCTCGACAATCTGGAATTTCCTATCTTCGTGTAGGTCAATCATCCTCGCTCACCTTTCATGGATTATCCATAATGGTAAAAAAGCTAAATTCTGGGAGGATAGGTGGAATGGATATCTTAAATACCATGAATATGCTGAAATCTATCCTATGCTCCTTCTTATGGAATGACAATGTTGGGGGCAAAGAAAAAATACCTCTCATAGCTTGGGATAAGGTCTGTTTACCAAAAGATCTTGGCGAAGCTGGAATAAGAAATCTCATACCTCAAAATTCTGCCCTAGGTGCAAATCTTACTTGGAAACTATATCAAAACCCACAATCAAGATGGGGGAAATTAATTTTCTCAAAATACCTTCATTCACTCCCACGAGAATCATTGTTTAGGGCCTCTTCGTTACCAAACGGCTCCGCAATCAGAATTTCCTATCTTTGTGTAGGTCAGTCATCCTCCCTCACCTTTCATGGATGATGCATAATGGTAAAAAGGCTAAATTATGGGAGGATAGGTGGAATGGATATCATGTTCTTTCTTCTTTTACTGATTGGGGGAATCTAAAGGAGCTCTTAAAAAAATTATGGGGTCCTGTTGTTGCTGATTACTTTAATGTTGAATATATTGACTCCATTCCAAGAATTTCTTGGATATCTATAGATAATTTAAATATTTCTCCATCTATTAGAGAAGCTTACAAGAAGGAGATGGACAAAAGGTTCATTATCTTCACACCCAAGGATGATGTCCTAATTTGGACCAAATCAAAATCAGGGGATTACTTAGTCAAAGAAGGTTACAATTCCCTTTTCGTTTCATTAAACAAATTAGACCTTTTGCATGTTCTCTTTTGGGATGATGCTTTTCTTCCTAAAGTGGGTTCTTTTTCCTGGATTTTAGTTAATAGTAGGGCTTTAACTATTGAGAGGCTAGATAGGTTGGGTCTCATGACTATTTTCCCATGTGTCTTCTGTGGTTATTTTTTAGAAACTATGGATCATCTTTTCCTGCACTGTCCTTTTGCAAAGCACTGCTGGTATTGTATTTTTTCAAAATTAAGTTGGTTTTCCATGGTGTGCCCCACTTTATCTATGCAATTTCAATCTTGGCCTTTAATTCATTCTACTTCCTTTTTCCACTGCTTATGGATTGCCACACCATCTTTAGTTTTATGGTGCATCTAGAATGAAATAAATAACAAAAAATTTAGATGTAAGTGCTCTAATATTGAGGAGGTACTTATCAAATTGGAATCCTCAATTTCAGAAGTGGTTAGATCCTTCATCTTCAAAAATATTGAATCTTTAATATCTTTATCTAATTGGGATGGATTCATAATCAAGAATTGGCCTCTTATCAAAACCTTACCCTTCCATGGATCTTTTTCTAATAAAGTTGATAAGATATTGGCCTGCAAAGAGGCCAAATGGATACCTCCCCCAATGAATTGTTTCAAACTAAACTATGATAGGCCCTCAAGGGGTAACCTTGGAAAATCTAGGGCTGGAATAGTTATAAGATATTCAGATGCTAAAATTGTTAAAGAATCTTGTAAGATGTTGCTGGTGGGAACAAATAACATGGGTGAACTTGAAGCCCTTAGTATGGGCTTGGATCTTGCAAGGTCCCTTCAAATAAACTCTTTATTAATTGAAGGTGACTCCATGGTTGTTTTTCATGTTGTTTCATGGTAAAAAACTTATGTTTGGCAGCTCCAATATTTATTAGACAAGGTGCTAATTCAGTTAAAATGGTTCAATGCATTTTCAATATCCCATTGGTATAGGGAAGCAAATACCTTTGCTGATTTTTTAGCAAATAAATATATTGATGAGGAATTATCTCTTACAGTTTTTAAGAAGGATGATCTCCCTTTGAATATATGAGATCCCAAAGTGGGGCCTTTTTTTGGCATGTTTCATGATCCGAGCCTCTAGTTGTTGTTGCAAAGGTAAATTCACATCTTCACCCTCGGTGAATGGGATGTTTTTTTGACCTCTCTCAATGGTGAATTATGTTTCTACTTGTTATTGTCTTTGTGAATTGCAAGCAACGTGCTATCTATTAGCATTTTTGGTTCTTTTGATGGCTTTTGTCTAAATTTTCCTCCACATTTGGCATAGTCTTATGATGAGATTTCACAGTCTATATTCTTCCTTATTACTGGGACTATGGTTGTGTGCTTATTCTTCTTCTCTACAATGGGGATGGTTCTTGTAGCCTTATTCTTTGGTCACCTACTCCATGGTATATCAACATCTACTGTGGGTTTTTATTTTTTCATATATATTATTGTTCAATGTCTTCACTATCCCATCAGATTTGCTTTGTATGGTTCTATGTTTACATTTCAATTACTTGTTATTTGCATGGTTGATGTTGGTTGTGAGAAGGTTTATATCAGACGTGGTTTGTGGTTTTCCATCTTGCTTTTGGATTTTCCAAGTGTTTTTTATAGTCGGCTTCTCCATTCACAATTTGGTATCCATGGTTAGTGTCGACTGTGAGAAGGTTTATATCGTAGTTGATTTTTCATTTGGCTTCTCTAAGTGGCGTTACAATCAGCTTCATCATTCACACTTTGATATTCATATATTTATGAATATGAAACATCTAGTTTTTTCAAATAACAAAGGAAGATTGGTATCTTTTCAAAATGGCTCATTTGACAAACTGGTATTGGGTGGTGGTAAGTTTGGAAGGTAAACTAAGTAAGGAATCCATCCTTAATGAAATGAAAGACTTGGTCAGATTTTATCCTTTATGATGAGGACATTTCTTCTACTATTCTCAAGGTGGTTGGAAATTCATGGTTCTAGGAAAACTCTAACTCTACTCTTTCTGAGATTCTCTCTTGCTTTTTTACCATTCTTATGGATGTGTTTCTAGATGAAAAGTTGGTAAATATGCTCTAAAAAATTTGTGCACCATGAGTTTCTTCATGCTTTAGATCTCCAAGAGGCCTTGGATAAGTACTCATTGGGTAATGGTAATTTTCCTATCGCTAGGTTTATTTCCAAAACTGATTTTGCTATTAATAGTTGGTTTGGAGATATTTTGATGATTATCAAGTCTGGGACTATGAACGATATTTTTGAAGAAATGATATTTAGATCCAAACTCCTCATTGATAGGCTTTATCTTGTACTTCTTTCCATTGGGGTAAATATTCCTTACTCTCCACTTTTTGTTCGATGTTGCTGCAAGATTCGACAGAGTTTCTCCATCAGCTGTGAAGATGAAGAAGAAGTTCTCATTGGATCATAAATGGCCACTATCCTATTATGAAGCTAGCTCAAGTTCCTGGGATGGTGGGGTTGACCAAGATCATCGCTGACCATCTTTCAATTGGATTTCTCTCTCTTAGGGTAGAATGGTTGTATCTGGGATCTCTGTTTAGATTGATCCTTGGGTTTTATTCTGTAATTATTTTTTGTGACTTTCGTACTTCTGCTTGGAGCTATAATCGGAGGTTTTCTTCTCTTGGTTCTTTCCTGCCGGTATGCTCCCCTAAACCAGGACTTTGTATGAATTTTATTCTAAAATTAATAAAATATTTTAGTGGCTCAGCCACTTTTTTTTAAAAAAAAATTATGAAAATTTCTAATAAAAAAAAACATAACTAATTATTTACATGGAAAAAAATTACAATTTTTTTTTTTGGCACATCCGAACATGTGTCCTCTACTTATATTGAAAAATTTAGAAAAAAATATTTTTTTTTCTTGTACTTAGGTTGGTAAGACATACACCTACTTCTTATCTTTTTCCTAAAAATCTAGTACCACTACATTGAAATTTCAAATTTTCTCAAAACAAATTTACTTTTTCCAAAAAAGGACTAGTAGCCTAGAAACTGCATTCAATTTGCTACTGTTCTTACATTTTTTTCAAATTATGTTAATAACCTATTCAAATTTTTATGTCAAGTTGCCTAACTCTAATTTTCTAAATTTACATCGCCACTTAGAGGCCTAGTTTGGACCCCCATGATCCTACACTAACCCATTTACCCGATATTCCATAATCTTCATATGATCATATTTTTCTATTTTTGTGTGAATGTAAATCCACACATCCTCTATGTGCATCAAACCATATGGAACCCTTGAAAAATCACCTTCAAGTTCCATCTCCATGGACTTGTATGGATGTTTCTTAAACTTATGTCTCGGTTGTTCCAATACATCAACCAATTGAGGAGTAAATATTTTGCAACTTCCTAGAACTAGGGTATAGCAAGAAACTATAAATAACTTTAGAATTCTTTGCCAGTTAGGGTTTCACACAACACTATAAATTGGCTCTTCTTTCCTCTTTATTCTTCAATTAATCAATCACAAATGACTTAATCATATGCAAAAACACATATAAACACTTTTTTGATGACCTAAAATTCATTAATTATAGTGAATAAAGGTAGGTCAAAAAGTTGGCAAACTATCACTGTATTGTCATAGACACCTTTAATCACTTTGTACATCTCTACAAAAAGAAATTTCATATTGGAAATACCACCAATATATCAACCATGTCGATCTACACATGTTCCAGTGTGTTGAATACATAAACACCACATCTTTTGTGGGGGCTGAAATATTCTCTGCTAAAACTCCCCTTGAGCCAAAGCTATTCATCTAGTTTCTAGAGGAAAAATCTGCACCAAGGACTAACATAGACTCACTTTTCAATTCACTCTCTTCTTTCTTTTTCTAGATCTTGTTCATTTCCTTCTTCATCTCAATTGGATCAATCATTTTCTCTACTTGGCCATCCTTCTTCTTTTTGTGAAATAGTGGGTTTCACATTGTTAGATCTGTATAACATAGCTATGTGTCCTGGTTTATTGCACTTGTGACATGTGACACCTTTTTGAACAAGCTTATTTCTTGCCACTTTAGATATGCATTCAAAAGCATTATGCCAAGATTCATTACATGTATAATAGTAGCCATTGAAATATTGAAGCATCATGCCATTATTGTAACCACTCATCATCTAATTTATGCATTTAGTAGCTTTATGACCAAATCTATTGCATGTAAAATGTTGACTACAAAATTATTGAACATTTTGAATTTTTTTGCTTCTACACTCTATAGCTCTATGTCCAAATTTATTGGAGGAATAATAGTAACCATTAAAATATGAATACCTTTGTGTAGAAGGTTATCTAATAGGAAGTCTTTTGAAATATTTATTTTGGTTCCAGACCTATTTGACATTGCTCTTGTTATCATTCTTATTTTTAGCATTGTTTGAAGTCTAATTCTCCTTTGAAATTTCTTCTTTCTCAAACCCTAATCCTTCTTTTTCTTCATAACCTAAATTTGATTTACAATCATCTCATAAGAAATGTGGAGCTCTTCTTGATTGTTTTCTTTCTCCAAATTTGATCTCAAAGTTACAATCTCTTGTTTAAGCTTTGAACATTCTTCATATTTGTCTTTTAGTGTAGCATTCAAGATGTCTTCAACTCTTTTTCCTTCTTCAACTTGCACTTTTAGATTAGTGATTGTCTCATTTGATTTCTTGAGGTTCTCATTTATTTCCTTGACTCTTTCTATAGCTTTCTTGAGTTTCTATCTCAACTTCTTGATACACTCATCTGCATCATTAAGATCCCTTTTTTTCAGATATCTATTCTTAGCTTCTACTTTGTCCAAATCATCAAGGCCTGATTTAAGTTCTTCCATATCAACTTCACAATATTCTTTAGTAAACCATTTTGGGATAATCACTTCTAGAGGGATATGATATTTTCTTGTAGCCATATGTTAAACCTCTGATATCTACCTCAATAATTAAGCCAATTGAAGGAACCAAGCTCTGATATCAATTCTTGAAAACCCATATTAATACTATGAGGGGGGTAAATTAGTATTCCTTGAAATTAATTAACTTAAAATACATTTCACAACATCTTATTCAATGTGCAGTAATGTAGAGAAACATTAAAAGCATGCATGACATCAATAGACATAAGAACACCAAATTTTATGTGCAAATCCCAAAAAGGAAAAAAAACATGGTGAGGATTAGCTCACAATATATTATAATCAAGTACAATGTTTGATATAGAATGGTGGAATCGCTATCCAAAAAGAGAATGGCTCATTATTAGTGGCTTTCTTCCTAGAATAGAAAGAGATAGAAGAAAGGGTGGCTCACTGCCAATGATGAATTTCTAACATTGCATCTGACATATGCTAAAGATATAGTTCCACTAAAGCTCAGAAAACTGACTTAACACACTTCATACTTCACCACAACTATGATTCACACTTTTGTCTACACCAAATCACACACACACACACTATATACACATTCACATAATGAATCAAACTTGTATATATATTGTAACGATCCAAAACATCAATTAGGTCGTTCTAATTAGATGTACCATGCACCACATAGCTTGTCATCCTAAAACACTAACACATACACCTTGCAAAAAGAATAAAAATGTGTGCATATCCAAAATAGGTCAGCATGACCCATAATAACTCTTATAGTACCGGTCCATACAAAATTCAACTCCACACAACCCCAAAATACTTAGGTAAACACCACATAGCAAAACTGGTGAAGTAATATCTGAATGAACCAACTGTTCATCAATACCTTGAGACATGGACCACCACAACACTTTCCAATTAAAATACAAACACCTTTGACATATTTAAACACTTCCAAAAATCCGCATAACATATTCATCTACGGTGGAATTTGAATCATTCCAACATACACTTTGTAATTACAGCTCTATCACAACTTAGGTAATACTTTGTCAACAATATATTCAACTATGGAAGACAAAAAACTATGAAACTTTGGATCTGAATATGTTCAACATGCACAATGAACACCTCAAAACTGCATGATAAAATTCAGAATAGAAGAGCATTCAAATTCTACATAATGGTGTAGTACAGACCACAAAACCGATTCATTGTACCACTGAAACTACACTCAAGACTCAGAAAATTATCCAAACCACTTGGTCTTCTCCAAACCAACTCTTCTACATCTATACAATGGGTTGACATCAAAGACAACACCATAACAACACCATATTCTATATTCTCAACAATCTCCTGAATGACAAACAAACTTCCAACAACATATATGCATAATTTAATATTTGATTTTTTAAAGCAAATAAATTAGTAGAATAGGTCCAGTTCACTTGATAAATGACTATTTCTAGAAAGTAAAATATGATAACTAACTAAATCTATTTTTGAAATGCTAAAATGATATTTATTTAAGATTATGAAATGAAATTGCAATGCTTTACTTTTTCAATGCTTTAACATAAGATGAATGTACTTCGAACAACAAATATTTTAAGTAATCTATCATCCATTTATATTTTAGAATAATAGATAGGTAAATAAAAATCTTGCTAGTGTTAGAGACCTTGAGCTCACCAAAATTAAATGAGGTGAAATGGGATATAAGGCTAATAGCTAACCTCAATCACACATTCCACACATTCCACCTTTTAACATACAAGGAGTGTGACAATGACCAAAAGAAACCACTTGGCTACCATCCTCAAGAAAGAGCTAGAACAGATAGTCAGGGTTTTGGTCCCCATTTTTATTTTTTGGAATTATGGATTGAATTATGCGATGTGTGTGATTGATGATGCAAAATAAGATAAACCATATAATTGCAACAAAGTATCACAAATTCAAAGAAACACAAAATTTATATATATAAATAAATAAAGTAGAGTGCATGAAAGATAGATCTTGCTATTCAAATTTGAGGCAAAAATGGTTGGACAGGGGTGAGGGAACCCATATCTAAAAATAGATATTTCTTGATTTTCAGTGTTTGCAAAGGAGCATCACTATTTGTAGGCTCTTCTCTATTGGTATCAACTTCTAAAGTTCACCAATCAGCGAATAATCAATCTTACCCTAATTTAATGAAAGAAGATGTTTGTATGTTTGATCTAGGTTTTTGATGTATTGAGGTTCCCAATCTTCTTCAATCCAATTCAAATTTGAAACTATCATGAAAGAGAGGAGAGGAAGGGTTGTGTCATATAGTGGCTTGCCTATGTCAAACCCCATATCAATGTTTTCATCTCCTCAGATGGCTATGATGATGTTGGACAAAGAGTGATTACCCTATTTCGAGCATAGGAAAATGGATAAAAAGGAATGATAAGTCACTCTGCTATAAATTACCATTAAAATATGTATTCCTTGATTGATTGAAATCATTTGGAATATCTCATACAAGGAGAACTTGATAGTTGTTTAAAGATCTTGCAAAAAATTAGTGCTCATAACAATGATAAACGTAAAAAATGGAATTTCTTATTATGTATGAACATGAACTTGATGAATTGAAAACATGATCTTTGATATGATAAAGTGCTATAAAATTTTTGTTGGGAATTAAGGTGTCTCAACCTTGGAGCTTTTCCTAACATTGATTTATTATTTATTTTCCTATATTGTATATTTCATGCATATCTAATGTTGTCATTTTGTGTGAGTTGGAACGGTGAGTTGTCATCACACTGGGAGGTGACATGGATTTTTTGTCCCCACATGGGAATATAGGCATCCCATTTTGTGTAGAGATTCACTGCCATGTGTCGGCACTTTGAGCATTGTGTAAGTCATCATTGTATGATAGATACCTATGACGAGATCTATGACATGTAACAACTGAAAATAGAGATTCTCTGATAGGTGTGACAAGTGTCACTTGGCATCTTTGTATGGAGAAGGTAGGTGCTCAAGTTTGTGATATGACAAAATTGTAAGAGTGTGTAAGAGCATCTTCTATATTTAGCCTATTTGGATGGATTCTCTTACAACTATAAGAGGTTGTCATATATGACAAATTCTATTACATTGTAAGGTGTGTAAGTGAATCTTTAATACCTATTTTGGGAAAATTTTGGGCGCCCAAGTATAGAGGTTGGTTGGGGGTGTAATAAATTCATGTACATGTGTCACAAAGGTCAAATATGTCCTTGGATTGTGTGCCACATGGATTTGGACGAGTTTCATATAACTCCTTGTTGTAGCTTGCTCATGAAGCTACCTCTATGCTTGTATCTCTATAAATAAGGTGCTTGAGGGAGTGTTTAGGATGAGTTAATTCATTGCAGGGTTATGCTGTTAGATTTCCTCCATAAGAGCAAGATGTAATCTCCATGTTAAGGTTGTGAGCCTGAAAGTTTATTGTAACCTTTTTGTTGCAGATTAATGCATTGGTTCGATGCTTTGGAGTGGGGTTTTTTACCCAAAAGAGTTTTCCCCACGTATATTGGTATTTCTTCTCTTTTGTCTATCTTTCTTCTATTCTTCTTCTTTCATTTTTGAAGTGTTGATTTACATGTCGTTATGTTGCCGAAATTTTCTTAGATCCACAAACTACATTATCTTTCCTAGAAGGGTTAATGCAATGGGAAAATTATCTATGTTTGTTTCCGCTATAAGGCATAGTAGTATGTGCTTGTATTTGAAACATAGGATATCGAGTGTGCATACTGTTCCTGGAAAGTTTTAAGGGATATCCATTTTTCCCTTCATTTGGTATCAAAGCTTAGTTCCAAATTTGCATGTGTATGTATGTAAGTTGCATGTACTTGCATGTGTGTTGCATGTACTTGCATGAACTTGTATGCGCTCGCATGGTGATGCATGTGGTGTTTGAGGTTTTGGGTATTTCTTCTATTGTGACTTCTTAGTCTAGCAAGCTTGATGGAATTTTTTTTGAAGAAGTTGATTGATGATTAATCCTTGTCTGAGTGGAAGTTTTGAAGTTGATCTTGTTTTCAGGAAACAACAGGCATTTTGAAGGATGGAGTAGATAGAGTTTATTGGAGTTGATCTTATTGTTACATTTGATGTGATGTTGATCTGGATCTCTTGTTTGGCACTATTTATTAACCTCGAATGCATGTAGGCTATGGATTTAATCATTGAATGATTTGAAAGCTTATGTGATAGCCTAGCTCCTCTGAATGCTTGTACATGTTGGTGGTTGTGGATTTGGCCTAAAAGTGGGCCTGGAGTTCTTGGACCTCTTCTTCCTTTGGTTGGTTGTACTTGCATGTCTCAATTTCATGATGGTTGGACCTGAGAGTTTTGTATATTTTTTGTTCAAAATCTATGGTTATGCATATTCATGTTGTTCCATTGTTCCGGTTAAAATTATTATGGTGTTTTTCAGACTTGTGGGTTTTTCGAATGATAAATGGAAATGAATTTGCATGTGGGTTTGTGGCACATTAGTTTTACATGGAAAAACAAAACTTGTGGTTTTGCAGATCTACTGATAAGCTATTTTTTAGATTAAGCTTCCTTTGGAGTATTTCTGGATATAAGATACTTGCAATTTTTCATATATGCTTCATGCATGGTATGAGGAAATGTTGATTAATTATGGGTTGTGAATTTGGTATATTTAATGAGCTTTTGGATAGCCTATTTCCTCAGGAGGTTTTACAGTTTTCCTATCATACTAAAAGTTGTGGGTTTTGTGTAGATTTGGAGTATTTCCATTGATGGTTTCAAATTTGTACAGCGATGGTTTTGTAGGTTTTTCATGTTAACAAAATCTATGATTTGTAGATCTATGGAAGAGATTGGTTTCAGACTCGGAGTTTTCTGGATGAATTTTTTTTCAGATTTACAGTAATGCTTATCTTGTTCCTTGACTATGGTGCTCAGCTGTGGATTTGTGTGGCAAATCGGGTCTGACGGTGATCTGGTGTTTGAGTCCTAAAATCTACATGTTATCCTCTTTGTTATCTCAGTTTTGCATGTTACTAATGTGATGGTGAGTTTGCATGCTTCATTGATTTTGGATCTTCAAGTTATGCAAGTTGTGGATTAGCTACCCATTATCTTGCAATGAGATGACTCGGATGTGGATTGTCTATATCCAGGAGTCCTTTTAGTGTTGAAGCAAATTCAGTTAGTTGGCCTTGTCTATGGTAATTTGTGCATTGGTATGTCGCATTGAGATAAGAGGATGAATGTTGTTGAGTATCTGGATAGTCAATGATGGGGATTTGTAGCATGTTGTTTTATCTTCTTGCCTTGGAGATTTTGGTTCTAATCATTTTAAATGTTTCTAACATTACATGTGAAATATTTTCTTGTGATAGAGCCATGGAATATATTAGTTTAGGAGATGGTTTATCTTGATGCTTGGAGAGCTCAGTATCACGGTTCAGTGGGAGATTTAGCAGTGATTGTGGATTCATCACTTGGTGATGGATGATCTTTGTAGTAGTTGTTGGTGTCATGGAGAAGCTCTTGGATCCTATTTTTGTATGCAGTGAGAATTGTTTGGCATTTTGGGTTCTATTGACAAGAGATGGTTATCTTCATCTGATTGAAGATGTTGACATCTTGTTACCATGGAGGACTCATGAAGTCTTTAGTTAGGGTGTTGGTTTAGTGATCCTTATTTATAGGATGTTAGGTATTGTGTCTTGGTTTACTCTTGATCATATTTTAGAGTGTTGACATGATACAGGTGCTCTTTGGAGCATTATATGTTCTTATGAGACATATGTTCTTCTTTTGAGGAGATGTGAGATTATGATGTCATGATATGTTCCTAAGTTATGCAGATGTGCAGGTTGGAGCATTGACTATGATCTTGTTTGGTTCTCTTGGTATTGGGTACATTGGTCATTTGTTTGATTACTTCATGATGGTCCTATATTACATTTGGAGTTAGCATGGATTGATCATGGAGGTTCTAATGGATACTTGGATACTTGGAGACTTGGGTGAGGCTAGAGTTCTCTTGTTATTAGAGACACATTGTTGAGATGATTACTCTTCAAGAGGTTTTCAACAGGAAGACCGAGTTGCCTACACCTGGATATGGATGTGAGTCCATTATGGACCTAGAGGAGATTGTTATTAGAGAGATTCATTGTGACTTGGTGCATCTTGGTGGACCAATCTCATTCCCCACTCTTGGTCTACTCAGCGGTTTATCACTTGAGGTATACTGCCCATTATTTCTCAAGTGTGTTATGTTTTATCTTTCATAGATATGGATCTTGAGCTATGGATAATTGGTTAGTTCTGGAAGATTCATTTTGAGAGATAGTTTATTGGGTTGATTTCTTGATATGAGAAATGGACACTAGTTTGATCTTCTTTAGTTTGAGAATCTTACATCCATTTGGTTAGATGATACATATGTACATTGGATCTATGGGATTGAATGGTTGGGTGTTAAGGATTTTTTCTTTTGGGGTTGTAGAGGAGATCATAATTGGAATAGCTTAGCAATTTGAGGTGTTGTGGGACATTATGATTTACAGGTTCTCTCTCTTTTTTAATGGCTACTTCCTAAATGTTCATATTCATATGATATGGTTGAACCTGGGAGAGTTATGTTGACATATTGTGAGAGATTTTGTAGCATGTGTGTTGCATGTGGATCATTATGATTGTTCTTGATAGTATAGTGCTACACCTTGGTTGAGTTTTGTTTGGTAGACTTAGTATGCTATGATCTATTTTGACTTTTAACATTACCCATGCAGTGGGAGTTCCTGGATATGTATGTTCCTCACTTGACATGTGTTGTACATGGAGCTTGTGATTGCAGTTTATGGGTTGGAAATGTTGATGACATGGGTTATACTGATGTTTTTTGTACCTTTGAGGTATGGTTGACTAGATGGATTAGCATTTACAGCAGGTTCTTTTTCAGTCACGTGGTTTTATCAGTTGGAAGGGAGTGATCAGTTTTTTGATTGTTGTTCTAGTTGATGTTTTATCTTGTTCTTTCTTGGAGGAATCTTTGGCTTCATATTTTTTTTTTGGTTATGGGGCTGAAGTTGGTTGATGCTTCTTAATAGCTTGTGAGCACATTGGATTTGTGACAGTATCCTATAGCTTTTGTTATCACTTGAGTTTGATGCTTCTATTCTTTGGACTAGTGCATATACACTGTGGTTTGTTCCTTTTCTTCCATGGGTGGCAGATTGGGAGATGACAGGAATTGTTGTCTGATATGGTTGACATCTTGGATGTTGTTGTAGGTGTCTTGTTTGAGCATGAGAGCATGCTAGATATTTATGTGGTTTCATGGATGGCTGGGTTTAGTTTTGATGATGTTCTTTCATTAGTTGAATCCTAGCAGTAAAAATCTTGTTTTTTCTATTGGCTCTTGCAAGGTGTTCGACAAGTGGGATAATGTTGGGAATTAAGGTGTCTCAACCTTGGAACTTTTCCTAACATTGATTTATTATTTATTTTCTTATATTGTATATTTCATGCTCATCTAATGTTGTCATTTCTGTGTGAGTTTGCATGGTGAGTTGTCATCACACTGGGAGGTGACATGGATGTTTTTGTCCCCACATGGGAATATAGGCGTCCCATTTTGTGAAGATATTCTCTGCCATGTGTTGGCACTTTGAACATTGTGTAATTCATCATTGTATGACATATACCTATGATGGGATCGATGACATGTAAGAGCTGAAAATAGAGATTCTATGATAAGTGTGACAAGTGTCACTTGGCATCTTTGTATGGAGAAGGTAGGCGCACAAGTTTGGGATATGACAAAGTTGTAAGAGTGTGTAAGAGAATCTTCTATATTTAGCTTGTTCTGATGGATTCTCTTACAACTGTAAGAGGTTGTCATATATGATATATTCTATGAAATTTTAAGGTGTGTAAGTGAATTTGTCATACCTATTTTGGGTAAATTTGGGGCACCCAAGTATGGAGGTTGGTTGGGGGTGTAAGAAATGCATGTACATGTGTCACAAATGTCAAATATGTCCTTGGAATGTGTGCCACATGGATTTGAACGTGTTTTGTATAACTCCTTGTTGTAGCTTTCTCATGAAGCTACCTCTATGCTTGTATTTCTATAAATAAGGTGCTTAAGGGAGTGTTTAAGATGAGTTCATTCATTGCAGGGTTATGTTGTTAGATTTCCTCCAGAAGAGCAAGATGTAATCTCCATGGTAAGGTTGTGAGCTTGAAAGTGTATTGTAACCTTTTTGTTGCAGATTAATACATTGGTTTGATGCTTTGGAGTGTGGGTTTTTTTACCCAAAAGAGTTTTCCCCACGTATATTGGTGTTTCTTCTCTTTTGTCTATCTTTCTTCTATTCTTTTTCTTTCATTCTTGAAGTTTTGATTTACATGTCGTTATGCTGCCAAAATTTTGTTAGATTTGCAAACTACATTATCTTTCCTAGAAGGGTTAATGCAATGGGAAAATTATCTATGTTTGTTTCCGCTATAAGGCATATTAGTATGTGCTTGTATTTGAAACATAGGATACCGAGTGTGCATACTGTTCCTAGAAATTTTTCTGGGATATCCATTTTTCCCTTCAATTGTTTCCTATTCTATTCTTGAATTTCTTAGCTCAAAACATCATTAGATTGCTTAGATTACTAGGTTTCTTAGATGTTAAAATAGAGGGAAATAATTATATTTATACATGTTTCAAAAAAATTTGCATTCATTATTTTGATAAGTCGATGAGTGATGTTAAATTTGCAAACATATTTAGGCTAATAATTAAAAATTATAGCTTGGGCCAAAATAGGGTAGACAAGGGAAAGGGCACCCTATTCTAGACCTATTTTGGTTTTTATATGCTCGTTAAATAATTAATTAATTAAATTTCCCAAAATTAATTTGATTTTTCAAAGATGAAAATAAAGTAGGTGATTAATATAAACATAATTAAGCTCAAGCACTTATGAGGGAACCAAACATAGTGTGAAATATTTAAGGGTGACAATTTATAATGCTACACTATGAAAATGATTGTACTAGCTATTGTGGTGGCCATTTTTGTCTATTATTTGTATTGAGTAATTAAATATAATGTTCAAACTTTTTTATTTAGCCTAAGAGGATAAATTTAGATTCCTTTTAATTCTCCATTATTCAAGTTACTATTATTTATGAGTCCATGATTAGTCAAGATTGTTTTATATTTTGGATGTGATAAAAATTTGACAACAAATCTTCTTTAAGGTCAAATATTAGGGCTTTTAAAGAATTTTTTTCGCTTTATCAAATTTGAATTAAAATAATTAAAACCCTAAATATATTATGATACATAATAACCATTAGGGTTATTACATTGTATCCTTCTTTTTAGGAACTATTCGCTCTTGGGAAGGTCCCTTTATTTGTATAAGTTACAAATTGAAGAAATATGTAATAGAGAGAATCAACCATTAAGAGTGTTAGTTACATTGGTATCTTTATTATTAGGTTGAACTCATATTTGAATGGAAAATTCGATCATAATGTTATAGATTGGAGGCTTGCATTGAGTTTTCATGGTCCTAACAATAATTTAGTCATTGTAAAACATCTTGAACTATTGGCTCAAATGAGCATGGAGTGAGAAAGCCAAATATATATGTAGAGTCTTAAGTGTAATTTTAGTTACTCAATTTTGATTTAATTGTTGTAATTTATTTATTTTAGGTGATTCATGTAGTGTTTTTGCTTCCATCTTATTTTGCATTATATGTGGCTACCTCACACAACTACAAAATTCTAATTTATTTTTTCTTCATTGGATCTATGAAAGAACCTTCTAGGGAAAAGAGTTACAATACAAACATTTGATTATAGCCAAAAAATATGTAATTATATATTTTTATCTCTTTTAACTTGTTTCTAACCTTTAGTTCATTTATTTTAACTATATGTTTTTATTCATTTTTAACTTATTACTATATAGGAACGAATTTGCACCCCTAACACAAATTCCCTTTTCATCCCTGTACACTTTAGAAAACCAAACTCAAAGGCTTAATTCATAAACCCACTATTCACATCACACTTGGTGCGCAGTTTGTGTGTCGATGGAGGAATTTCTATTGGGGACGCCCGCAAGACGCATAGACGTCCACATGACATGCTTACGTCCTTGGTAGATTCCTACAGCTAGAGTGTGTAGAAACGTTACACTTCCTATTGGAAGTCAAAGTGTGACATCTTTCTTCAGCTGGCCGACCCGAATATGGTTGTTTTCTTCCATTCTTCCTTCATATTCTTCATTCTTTCATTCATTCTCAAGTTTATGAGATCTTTTGGTCATCTCTTCATAATTTCTCCACAATTTGAGCATTCACTCTAATCTTTGTAGCAACACTTCACACTTCATAGCATCAATCTACCACTCCATCGCTTCGATAGTGCAAGCGTAGGGTGAATCCATTGCAATAGAGGCTTGAGTTCCTCTCATGTTTCTCCTCCACTAGCCTTGAGTGCTTTGGACGGAGGTGGTAATCCCCTCTCATCTTCTCTATCATTTGTTTGAGTAAGCACACACTATTTTGTAGTGTATTTTGTATACTTTTCTTGTATTCTCTTCTTTATCATATTATTTCTATCGTTGCAAACTTGGTTGTCAGTGGAGGTGGAAACACCAAAATGGGGGTTTGATTGAGGCAGACCCCTATATAGTCCCCCAAAAATTTCCCTCTTTTCTGTGTGTAGGTGGAGAGATCTTAGAGAAATCTTGCGAAATGATTGTTGTGCAAGATCATCTTTGTCACCCTTGTGGTAATCTATTTTCTTTGTCACATTTGTCTTTACATTTCATATTTTATTGTCTTACGTTATACCTTCATAAGTTCTTAAACTAGACTGTTAGTCCATCTTTTAGAGGTTAGATCTTGTCTGTAAGGTTTTTTGGTCGTACAGATGCCAATGCACCTATGAGACACCAACGCATCACACTATCATCCTAGAACCGTTCTTTTTTCCTTCGACAAAGAGCTATCTGAGACATAGAATTGACTCTAAAGACTGACTCACCTAGTCTCCTTTCAACTCCCAAGTTCGTAGAGTGATCGAAGGACCTTATATTCCTCATCATTCTCATCCCATTCATCCTAACACTCCTTTAATCTGAGGTAAATTAGGGCAGCCATACTGCTCTCGGCCTTTTGTGACCTAGAGCCTTGCAGTGATTGGTCCCCCTCTCTTACATTTTTGGTGAACGTGACATGAACCATTTTGGTTTTGTTTTGTGATACTAAAATTTCCTTTTCTCGTATCCTAGGATAATTGTAGGTGTGAGTGTTGTGAGGATTTTTCCTTGCGACCCAACCTGTGACGCCTAGAAGGAATAGTTGGAAGGTTCCGACGATGTTGTGTAATGAAACCTTGATTGGGTCACTTTTTTATCCTTTAAATCTTAGGAGGCTCTATAGAAGTACTATTTAGTGTGCATGATGGCCTCTTTCTTAAACCAATCTATTCCCTATGTGTAGACTATGAGTAGTGGTACCAGCATAACCTTTACTTCATAGGACTTGCCGATGGGCTTTAATAGGGAGCCATCTCCTCTTTACATTCCTGCAAGGATAAATGGAAATACTGCAGTAGGTGTTCTCAATGATTCAACATCTCAAGTGAATATCATAACCGAGGAGATCATGCTAATCAACTTCCTGCATAAGGATGGATATGATGCACCTAAAAGTACCATCCGCACACATGACATAATTTTTGTACCTCCTATAGGGAGTATTGTCCTATCAGTCCTCATGGGACCTAAATATGTGAACCTTAAGTTTGACATCATCCTGGGGTCTAAACTCTTCAAAGTAAAGCTAGGCATCCCCTGGCTAGTAGCTATGAATGAACTTCCCTCGGTTGTGCACAAATGTTTTAAATTCATTCATGGACATTCAATACAAGTTGTCCATGACACCAGCTATAGACCACTGGTTGCACATGGCAGTTATACCCTAGATTACTTTTATCCTGCATCTATTGGTCCTCTCCCACCCAGGAAGGACCTCTTATATCACACATATCAAAATTATAAGAAAGAGCATTCTAGGCCGAAAGTGAGATACCCTCCTTCACCTTATGTTGTCTCACATAGGGCTTGCTTGAAAGTAGACAATGATACCACCAAGGCACGTACAAGAGAAGATGATAAGTGATGAAGAGATTCTCCTTCTTCCTCTTTTATTGTTCATCCTGATGCCTCCTCTTGCTCTGTTGTGGTACCATATGCTTTTTTCGCATGCTTGCAAGAGAATCCCATGGTGCTTGCTTGGCGAAAGGCCAAGCGTCCTGCATTTGATCTTCCTGTCTTGTCCACAGAACCTAGGCCTATTCAGTATGGTAGACAAAAATCTCCACATGGAGATTCCTCTATGTCTTGGCCTCCGTGGCCTCCTACTGTTTCTGCTCCTAAAACAGTGAATGGGAAGAGGCCCATTGTCGAGGCATTGGAGTCGACACCCCCTACCGTTTTTGAACCTGCTCCCATTCAAGAGTCTATCCCTCCATTGGAAACAACTATGGAGAACACTCCCATGGCTGAGCAGGAGTCCTTCGCTCCTTTGCAAACTCTGGCTTCTAGTTCGAAGAGTCACAGAAACTACCTTGCGCATGAGCGCAAGCGCCAGCAAAAGGCCCTTCTAACCGAGCAAGCTGCCTTACAGAAGAAAGAAGAGGAGATGACTGCTCCTGTATCAGGACCTCTTACCATTTCCTCCTCTCTCTTCCCTTTTGTTTCTATCCAAACTAGCTTCTTGTCTCTTCTAGCTTCTGGTGTGAGCGTGCATGCACCTAGAAAGGTGTAGCTGTTCATCGCTCCTTCCATGGAGTTTCCTTTGTTGATGTTTGTTTTAGATGTCTCACCTTTCCCAAAGACCATAGACATGATTAACACTTTGGTTGTGTCTTCTGCACTTCTCTCCTCCACTCGCTCTACCCTTCTTACTTTGTCTATGGGGAGTTCACCACCTCCAATGAAGAAAAAGGTAGAGAGTGGTCCCTCCAGCAATGGAGGACATAAGAGGATCTCGTCTTCTCCGAAAGGTAGCCCTGTGTTGACTTGTTGTATCCTTGTGATAGAACTAGTCCCAGCCTCCCCTAAATTTGTCACTACTTTTGAATCACTCGGTGAGCTTAGCAGTGAACCTTAAGTGCGAACTGCTTCATCCATCGAGGTGAAACATGGCACTCCCATCAAGTGTATTTTTAACTTGTTGGATGAAGTTTCAACCTTGTCAACAATCTTTGTGAGTTCATTGACCTTAGACCCACAAGATTTGAGTGGCAGATACCTCACAGGTCCCTCTTCCTATGTCCTTGTTGCAAGACAATTGCAAGCTCCTCCTCTTAACATTACACCATTACAAGCACGTCATCCTTCCCCCTATGATGATCTAGAGTTGGGAAGTTGATGACCTATTTGTTGACTAGTGTTAGGGGGAGACCCTCTTCTTGATCTTTAGATTAGATGTGTGTGTCATGATGTGTTCCCTTGTGATCATGCTATATGTGCCTTGATGACCCTCATCGCCCATGTTGGTGCTTGGATACAGGTGTTGTTTTTGTGTTCTAAACCTTCTTTTATGTGTATCATCATTCTTCCATATTTTTGTTTAACTTTCAAAAAATTGGGGATGATGCAAAGCATTGGAGACATTTAGGCTTCCTTCCATGTTGACTCGATTTTTATTTTTACTTTGTCTTCCGTGCATTCTTCCTGATCTGGTTGGGGATTGATGAGCTTTCACCTCTCACCACGGTTACCTATTATATATATAAATAAAGGCATATCTGACCCTACAAAAGCAGATTCCCCTATGCCCTTTGCGGGTATTCATTTCTCTTTTACTTTCCCTGTATCTTTCTCTCTTCTTTGCTTGAGTTGTTCCTCTCATGTGTGACAATGCAACTTCTACATTACATGGTCTTTAGAAAATGTAGTCATTACGAAACAAATATTTTCTCAATGACCCCTCCACACACTTATTTGTTAGAATTGCATCCTTGACTTGAAACCCTAACGAAAAATGTTTCCTTCATCATGGGTTCATAAAGAAAGGACTTGAAAACCTTCCTCTGAAGCGAGAAATTTCACCTTCCCCTCATGTGAGGGGAAATTCTTCCTTTCAAATTACTTGATGAAGTGAACATATTTCAAAGGGATTCATTGATGATGAATCGATTCAAGGAAGAAGGCGTTGACTTTTGAATAGTGTGTCCCTTGAGTGGACCCCTTTCTTTTCACATTGGGTTCCCGAGGGACCCCTTCAAAAGTTTATATTTCTAATGAGCTCTATGACATCTAGCTGTGTGGAAACTCGACTAGACTGATTTCCTATCTTTGTGTCTAGCTTGGGGGCAACTCCACTAGATCTGCTTCACGTCCTTGTGTCTTACTTGGGGTCAGCCCGACTAGACCTTACCTATCAAACATCACGTCCCTTGGGTGGACCCCTCTTCCTTTTGAAGGGTTCTTGAGGGCTCCCTTTGAAAGTCTTTCAACTTGGTGATGGTTTGTGTGATTATACATTCATTGGCCTGCACGGTCGCTTCCTTACATGTTCTATCTGTGGGTAAATATGTCACCATCCTTTACTCTATGGAGTCCCCTCTACTTGGTCTCCCTTATGTGATAGTTCTTGGGGGATACCTCTCTTTGCAGGTCTACGGGTCTATAAGGCACTTTCTTAGTTTCCTTCATGTGAGAGTTCTTGAAGGTTACCTCCCTTGTAGGTACGTAGGCTTGTGAGGTGCTTTCATTCTTCCACTTTATAGTTATGCGCAACTATTAAGCCCTTTCCTGCACTTTTGGGTTCACCAAACTATGATCTGCTTCCTCGTCAATACAAGTATATTTATCTAACCTTACTACTACTTCTTCGATCTACTTTACCAAAGAATCCACCAGTGTTCATGCTCACTAAAGTGGGGGAAAAATGTATAGGAGCGAATTTACACCCGTAACACAAATTCCCCTTTCACCCCTTTACACTTTAGAAAACCAAACTTGGAGGCTTAATTCCACATAAGCCTATTGTTCACATCACAGTTGGTGCCCAGTTTGTGTGTCGGTGGAGGAATTTCTATCGGGGATGCCTGCAGGGCGTGTAGATGTCCATGCAGCGTGCTTACATCCCTGGAAGATTCATGCAGCTAGAGTTTGCAAAATGTTACACTTCCTATTGGAAGTCGAACTATAACACCTTTCTTCAGCTGGCTGACCCAAATATGGTCGTTTTCTTCCATTCTTCCTTCATATTCTTCATTCTTTCATTCATTCTCACATTTACGAGATCTTTTGGTCATCTCTTCATAATTTCTCCACACTTTGAGCATTCACTCCAAGCTTTGTAGCAGCAATCTACCACTCCATCACTTCGATAGTGCAAATGCAGGATGAATCCATTGCAGTAGATGGCTTGATTTCCTCTCATCTTTCTCCTCCACTAGCCTTGAGTGCTTTGGATGGAGTTCGTAATCTCATCTCATCTTCTCTATCATTTGGTTGAGTAAGCATGTATTTTTTTGTAGTGTTTTTTGTATACTTTTCTTGTATTATCTTCTTTATCACATTATTTCTATCATTGCAAACTTAGGTTTCTGTGGAGGTGGAAACACCAAAATGGGGGTTTGACTGAGGTAGACCCCTATACAACCCCCCAAAATTTTCCCTCTTTTATGTGTGTAGGTGGAGAGATCTTGGAGCAAGCTGGCAAAAGGATTGTTGTGCGAAATCATCTTCGCCACCCTTGCGGTAATCTATATTTTTTATCACGTCCATCTTTACATTTCGTATTTCATTATCCTACTTTATACCTTCATTTTTTCCTAAACTAGACTATTAGTCTATCTTTTAGAGGTTAGATCTTGTCTCAAAGGTTTTCTATTCGTACGAATGCCAAAGCACCTATGAGACACCAACATGTCGCGTTGTCATCCCAGAACCATGCTTCTATCCTCTGATAGAGAGCTATCTGAGACATAGAATTGACTCTAAATACAGACTTGCCTAGTCTCCTTTCAACTCTTAGGTTCATAGAGTGATCGAAGGACCTTATAGTCCTAATCATTCTCATCTCGTTCATCCTAACACTCATTTAAACTGAGGTAAGTTAGGGTAGCCATACTGCTCTCGGCCTTTCATGACCTGGGGCCTTGTAGTGGTTGGTCCCCCTCTCTTATAATTACTGACATCAAGAACCAAATTATTTTACTGTATGTAATCATTCTATTTTGATTGTTGATAAAAAAAATGTATTCAAGCTTGCATATGTTGTTTGATATCATAATTATTTTCTCATTACTTGTTGATATGAATTTTTCAGAATCAAGTGTGATGACCTTACACTATTGGTTTTTAAATTCATCTATTAGATGAACCTTAGGTGTGAGTATAAGAATTAAATATTGTTAGTGAGTTAAAGATTCTTAAGTAAAGATTTCTAGATGGGGAAAACTAGTTTTGTTATTGTATATTGTGCAAATATATACGTATATTATAATGTACACATAATCAATTGATAATACATTCAAATATTTTGTAGGCAATTGGAAATTTATGCGTACTTGATAGTTGCAAGTATTGTTTTAAAAATATGATATATAAGTGTTCAATTGGGAACAATTGATAAACAATAGTTCATACTAGAAATATTATACATTTTGTTTGGCCTATGATTGTGTTCTAAGTTATAATTAGTAATTTGGGGTCAAGTAATTTAGAATAATTTATAGGCTAAATTATACATGTGTTTAACAAGTTTAATATTTCAAGTGTAACAAAAAATAGAATTGCACTTTAATAATGCTTCCACGAGACTTGAAGTCAAACTATTTTTTTTATGTATATATGACTTTTTTTATATAAGTTTCATAAATTTCACCAAATTATATTAAACATTATAATAGGTTACTTTTATTTTTTTTAAGAATACTATTGCAAATATCAAAATGGTCTACAAAGATTCTTGCTACAAGCAACAAAATACTTTTGAGGGGTTGCAAAATTCATCGTGGTAGCTACATGGTGTTTATGATTTTTTTGTAGAACACAGGGATAATATCCTCTATCAAGAATCACTATCATAGCAACTTTCTTGTAATCGTTTTTATATGCACTTGGCCCAATTCACTCAAGCCTCCTTGATTTCATGTGAGTTAGATTATTTGAAGTGGATTCTACATTCTTGATTCTAAAGTAGATTGAATGTGTTGTGCCTTATCAAACAAAACATATTTGTCCCCTCTAAATATAAAATACATATGTTAATGAAGAGTATGTATGTACTTAAACCCTAAAACCTTAAAGTATGGTGTTGAATGTTAGAAATTACCTTGAAGGAGAACAATTAAAATAAGGAGAGCTTGTAGTGTGTTTCCCCAATGGTGGAGTAGATGTTCTAGGACTATGTGGCTTTGTACTTGATCTAAATGTACAATGAAATGCAAGCCTCCTAGACATCACATATGCTCTACATCTAATCAACATTTTCTTGTAAATGTGCTAAATTGAAGGCCACTAAGGTTTTGGGTTGGAATAACACATGTCATGCGAAGTAGGTATGCTGATAGATGATCACTCATTATAGCTATGAATATGAACATGTAAAGTCAAATCTTTAAGCTCATTTTCAAAATTGAGTGTTAATAATAAAATTGAATATTTGAAATATGTAACAAATATGAATTATGCACCAAATGGTGACCCTCACATTTTTCATGTTCTCTTGTAATAGTTTAATATTTGGTGGTGGAAGTTTCCAAAATAAACATTAATTGTACATTACTTGGAAAAGATATAAGGAGTGTTGTGTATTTAGATTACAAGTTGTACATTATTTCTTCTTTCTATTTAGTTTAAGATGAAAAGTACTACACTTGTGTGTGTTTTAGATTATCAAACATACATTTTCCTATAATATTCATGTTTTATGTGTTTAAACAAAAGAGTTGCAAGATAGGATAAACTCAAACTAAAAAATGTGAGGATAAATACATAATAGTTTAAGATGTAATCCTTATTTGCAATATATCGGATTGAGTTATGTCTTATGTGGAATTGGATTTTAACTACTATATTTTGTATTTTTGTATGAAATGGTGAGTATTTGTACACCTTTTTTGTGTATTAATGATTTTTGGCTACTATTTTTTGCATTTTTGTATGAGATGGTGAGTTTGTACACTTTTTTTGGGTATTAATGATTTTCACTATTATTTTTAATATTTTTGTATGAGATTGTGAGAAGTTGTACAATTTTTTGCATATTAATGATTTTTGTACTTTTTTATTTATTTTTGTATGACATGGTGATTAATTGCACACTTTTTTGATGTATTAATGATTTTTTACTACTATTTTTTGTGTTTTTGTATGAGGTGCTGAGTAGTTGTACATTTTTTTTATGTATTAGTGACATATGTTCTCTAAATTATATTATGATTAACACTTTTTTAAAACAATAACTAAAACATTTTCTATTAACGAATCAAATTAACATTCTGAACTATTAGATCTTCTCCACTAAATATCATAATTCATCTTATTTAATTTCTAAAATACAAATATCACTACCATATTTAATTAATCTAAACTTTAACTATACTTATTTAATCAATCTAACTTTTAACCGATTAAAATGTTTATTTTCCTTTTGAAAGATAGATGTAATTATAATTCTTTAGAATTTATGAGGGTCTGTAGATACAGACCGCCATTAAATTTAGTCCAACAACCCTTGTTTCTCTTTCCCACGAGTTTTGGACACTCCCTGCCCTTCCCATACCAACTCAGTCTCTACTCGTTAACTGGAAGTACTGAATTTTTAATGAAAAGTATTGATAACTATAAACTTTAAGTATCGTCTCTATCCAGGGTACTGAATGCTCATCTGATTGTAATTATTAGTTAATTAATATTCAGAACGAAACACGATTTGAAAAAATGAAGCATGTTTCACCAAACATATTAATTAGAACCGCGTCTAACTATCCTCAGTTAGTTTGCAAAAATGGAGCATCTTTTTAAACTCTTCAATTCAGTTGAGTATAGCATTGAATTAGTTGTCCCTGCCCATTACTCATGGATTTGCAAAAAGTTTCAGAAGAAATGAAATCCAGTTTCAATGGCGGAAAGACTCTGTCCATGAATTGGAGGAAAAACCAGCTTGAAGCTATTCTTAACTTAGTCGCTGAAAATGAAAAAGAAATACTGCGTGCGCTTCATACCGATTTGGGCAAGAATCAATGTGAGGCATACAAAGATGAGGTTATATTCTGATCTTAGTTTTTATGTATTCACATGGATAGACTTTATTGCTTCTGAGCACATATTTGTGTGGCAATAAGATCAATAGCCAGATATTAATAAGTTTTTAATTTCACAATTGTTTGTTGCAGGTTGCCCTTGTAGCAAACGCGGCGAGATTTGCTCTTAAATACCTGCATAAGTGGACGGCACCCACAGGGGTACAAGCTTGTCACATAAATTTGAATTTTTTTTGTGGATAGAATGAGATTTTGAGGATGGTTGTCCTTGGTTTTGGTTGATTTTTTGAGGCAGGTTTCTCTGCCGCGTTTAGTATACCGTGGTTCAGCCTCAGTGATTGCAGAGCCTCTGGGTGTAGTTTTAATATTCTCTACATGGAACTTTCCTTTCAGTAAGTCTTGTTTTAGGTTACCCATTATTGACCCAGAATTGGTGGTGAATCTGTGCTTCTGTCTAGTTTGTTTTATGTGATATAGATCTGGCTTTGGAGCCAATGGTAGGGGCCATTGCAGCTGGGAATGCTGTGGTTTTAAAGCCCTCAGAAATGGCTGCCGCTACATCAGATCTCCTAGCATATCTTATTCCCAAATACTTGGATAAAAGTATGGTTAGAGTTGTTCAAGGAGGCCCCGAGGAGAGCACTCAATTGCTGGAGCTAAAGTGGGACAAGATATTTTTTCACTGGTGGGTAGAGTGACCTCTAAAAGATAAGTATTAAGGGACCAAAACGTATGCATTACTCATTCCTAACTCTATGCTGTATTTGAATCTGATCAGTGATGTGCTCTGTGCCTAATTCTTATTGAGCCAAATGTATAATATATCACTTTGTTTCTAGCCATATACAATTCCAGTTACACCTATTTCATATCTATGCTTACATGTGAATCTGGCCACACCCAACTCATGTTCTGTATGAATTTTGATAAGATCCAGCTCAAAACATACAGATCTTTTTATGCCCGACTTTTATCTGGACTTATAGAGCACAGCTAATGTGAAGTTACATGCATACAAGCATGGTTAAGCCCAATTCATATTGGGATCATTTAGTGCACTTTAAGCCCTTGGCATTCAGATGTTTCCTCCTATGCATCTTTTTCAAGAGATTCTAAAAACTGTCCTTTAATCACATTCCATATTCCATTAACCGGATGAGAAATATATGATAAATGATACTAAGGATTTCTATATTAGCTCAATAAATCCTTAATGTCAAGTGCGACGAGAGTGAGTTAGCCAGTTTATTGATCTAATCTAGCAATCTCTTATTTGTCTAGAGACTGATCTGAAATTGGGTGTAAGAATTGAACAAAGTGTTTCGGTAATCCATTAACTGGACGAGAAACAATGACAAATGATATTAAGGATTTTTAGATTAGCACAATAAAAACTTAATGTCAAGTGCGAGGAGAGTTTGTTAGCTAGTTTATTAATCTAGTCTAGCAATCTCTTATTCGTCTAGAGACTGATCTGAAATTGGTTGTTAGAATTGAACAAAGTGTTTTGGTAATCCATTAATTGGATGAGAAATGATGACAAATGATACTAAGGATTTCTACATTAGTTCAATAAATCCTTAATGTTAAATGCGAGGAGAGTTTGTTAGTCAATTTATTGATCTAATCTAGCAAACTCTTATTTGTCTAGAGATTGATCTGAAATTGGGTGTAGGAATTGAACAAAGTGTTTTTGTAATCAATTATCTAGATGAGAAATGATGAGAAATGATACTAAGGATTTCTTGATTATCTCAATAAATCCTTAATGTCAACTGCGGGGAGAATTTGTTAGCCAATCTAGCAATCTCTTATTTGTCTAGAGACTGGTTTGAAATTTGGTGTAGGAATTGAAAAAAGTGTTTTTCTAATCCATTAACTGGATGAGAAATTATGACAAATGATACAAAGGATTTCTAGATTAGCTCAATAAATCCTTCAATTCCAAGTGTGAGGAGAGTTTGTTAGCCAAATTATTGAGCTAATCTAACAATTTCTTATTTTGTCTATAGCAATTGGGTGTGAGAATTGAAAATATTTTTTTGGGAAGCAACTTCAACTAAATATTATGTACTATAATCCATTAATTGGGTGTGAGAATTGTAAATAGTTTTTTGAGAAGCAAATTCAACTAAATATTATGTACTATAATCCATTAACTAGATGAGAAACAAATGATACAAATGATTTTTAGATTAACTCAATAAATCCCTTAATGTCAATTGTGAGGAGATTTTGTTAGCCAATTTATTGAGCTAATCTAGCAATCTCTTATTTCTCTAAAGATTGATTTGAAATTAGGTGCAAAAATTGAACACGGATTTTTGGGAAGCACTTCCACTAAATCTTATGTATTGTAATCCATTAACAGGTGAGAAACAAATGATAAATGATACTAAGGATTTCTAAATTAGCTCAATAAATCCCATAATGTCAAGTGAGAGGAGTGTTTGTTAGCCAATTTATTGAGGTAATCTAGCAATTTCTTATTTGTCTAGAGACTGATATGTTATTGGGTATTGTAAAATCTCCATCTCAGGCACTACAATTTTATTTTTTTCCAACAATTCATCACCAGTACCAACTTAACTAACCATGCATATTTTGAATCTAAATTTGAAGTGTTAATTTCAAAAGTTATTCATTCATCTTGGTGACAACAAATTGACAACACTACTTAAATTCTTACACTCAAAAGTGTTAAGTTGATATAACTAGGGTCATTCCTAGACCCAGGCCTAAACCTCGAGGGTTCATGATGAATTTTTATGTATCCCCTCATGGGAATTAGAGACTTCATAGTTCACCCTAAAATTTTATAGGGATTTAATTGTCTCCTCTTGCATGAGATCTCTAATATTTCTTTTAACCCATTACTATTAATTAAGTACATGTAAGCCATCAACTTAGCCAATTATAGTATGATGATACTAACTCTGCCATCAAGTGTCGGTCCCATACCATACATTAGCAATCCTTAGTGTACAAACATGCACCAATACATAAGGGTCATACATACCATAAACCCAAAATCAGATGTATAGTGAATGTCATGAGCATACCTCCATATACACAAGTTGGCTAGCTTATACACATCACAAGTACAACAATGACTAGAACATACACATATCACAAGTACAATCATGATTATCTTATATGTACACCACAAGTACAATTGTGATTGTCTCATTTGTGCATCATAAATACAATAGTGACTGGCACATGCATATATCACAATTGCATTAGCATACATCACATAGACATAGTGGCTAGCTCCAACGTACATCACATATACATAGTAACAAGTTTTATCACACATCACAAATACATTGTGACGAGCTCCAACATACATCACAATGGCTAACTAACACATGTCCATAATGCATCCTAGACATAAAGAATATCGGTGCATTATGCATTGCACCATGGGTCTTATCCTTTCTTCCAATATTCTACACCATTGGACAAATGGGAAGAGGATTCGGTCCATCCCATACTACACTGCAGGTCCGTCCTTAATCGTACAAGGCTAATTATATAGTCATGCAATTGGGAAGGGGATTCGATGCATCCCATACTACATCGTGGGTTTGTCCACCATCCCAAGGCTTCCCAAAGTAGCGAACCTATCATAACCCAGTGGATTCTGACTTCAATTACCTATAGGCCATCAGTAACAAGTTTTTCCACCAAAGAAGAAGTGGCTTTCGACATATACCACCTTGTGACCTTAGTGGTATTATCATCTATCTTCTTCACAATCTCGTGTAACACTTGGCATCAGTCACTTATGTACTTATCAGTGACAACCAATGAACCCCCTCAATACAATGGTTAGCTTCAGGTTACCGTTACCCACATGAATGGGTCCCTACCCATGCAACCGCTATGACCATATCATAACCAAGGTAGCCTGCTACCTTCACTTCCATGAACTAGGTGAATGTTGACTAATCCCTAGTAGTATCCTAGACATTGATTATTTGCATGGTCCAATGACTACCTATCATTGCTCAAATATCTCGGAGGTTCACTCTTGTGTGGGTCATACATAACATGAATCACAATCATTTAATCAATAGTTACATGGGCCTATACATAAAGACCTCTAGATGTGGAGTCAGTTTTCACAACACATAAAAATCACATGGAGCCAACAAGAGATGGATTTTACCCAACATATACATATATTCAATTACCAATTATAAGTAGTTATATTGCTTACTTTATTCATTTACTATTCAAAACATGTCATGCATTAAATACAAGTTATTAGATTTCCTTAACTCATTTCTTACCTATTCAATACCCATTTCAGCCTCAAACTGAAGCTTATGGAGAAGGAAAGGTCAAACCAGTTAGGAACAATCCCAAAACCTAGAGTTATCACTCTAAACCCTCCCCCTACAAACTTGAGGTCATAGGGATATCCTTCACCCAAGGACCACCAATGTACCTGCTTCCAAACAGATCAAAGTAACATGTAGTTCTCCTACAAGATCTCTCAAGGATACGTATGCACCAGTCATGATACTTACATCCACACATGCAAAAATCTCAATTTAAACCTTAGCATAGTTAAAATTCCTCATTTAGTTTGAACATCCCTAAACCCCTTACAATTTCCTATCAAGCATACAATGTTAACCGAGAAGGAAAAGTTTTTGGTTTTGACCTCATCAACAAGGAAGGCACCGAAATACATGTCACATCCTTCAATGAATTGTTGATGAGTTCTACAATGTTGTGTAGTCTAATAGTGTATGCATTATTTCTAATGGTTGCATACAAGTTGCTAATAAAAAATATAGTAGCTTGCCAAACCCATTTGAAATTTTCCTACACAAATCATCAACAATTACTCCTTCACCATGTGTAGACTCTACATTCCCCATGCATAGCTTGAATATCAAGAGAATAGATTCTCTACTATCACTGCCTATTAATTCTGTTGTTGATGTTCTTGGCATAATTTTATCTATGTCCCCTACATCAACCATCCATAAGAGAGATGGGACCGAAACAGTAAAGTGTACTGCAACAATCACAGACATGTCGTGCTTGTTCATTGATGTTACACTTTGTGGTCATCATTGTGAACTTGAAGGTAAAGAATTATCTACTTTGCCTCTTCTACCAACTCCTCCAATTATCTTGATCAAATCTAGATGTATAACCTCATGGCGTGGAAAAGCTCTTGATACTATATTTTCAACTACAATCGTCATAAATCCTAAACTGTTAGAAGCCTCAACATTGCATGACTGGTATGCCACTGTAGGAAATGAAACACCCTTCCTTTCACTCTCAACAAATAATATTTCTTCTAATAGTTTTGCAAATCCAGTTGAGATTGCATCAATCAATAGTATGAACTATCCTGTAAAAACAAATGTTTGTGTAAAAGAAAAGATTTCAAAAGTACACTTGGAAAACTTTTATTACCTCTCTTGTCCTCTTCTGGTGGACAATAAGAAATATAAGAAGAAGGTTGTACAAAAGAGCCCTAATAGCTTTCATTGCCCAAAGTGTTCTATTGATGTCCCTCGATGTGATTCTAGCTACATGGTCAAAATGGATTTGGACGATGGCACAGGCGTTCTTGTTAAAGTCACTGCATTCGAAGGACCTACAAACAGCTTGTTTGGTGTATCCGCTGAAAGTTTTCAACTACTTCTAGCTGAACCTGATGCTGCTCAACACGTGCTAGATCAAGTTCTTGGGCGCCATTTTTCCTTTGAAGTGGCCATCACAATGAATTCCTTTGTGGGGAAAGAAATACAAAGCTTTGTAATTACAACCATAAAACCTGTCTAATGTTTGCATGTACCTCTTACTTTCCATAAAACTGTATAGTCTTCACTTATGTTGTACAACTTTTGCTGCTATCAATACCACCATTTGTAACCATGTGTTCGTACAATTACAAATGAATTTAATACAAAGTCTTTTTTGATAGGACAATGTTATGTTCTGCACATGTTTCACAATACAATTTCTTGCTTTTACAAGCTATATATTGCAATTAATATTTGGTCAATACAAAGGACAATTACTCCAACCATTATTCTTGGTAATTTTAAATGTGTTCTTTAATAATTTTCATTAACTGTATTGCAAAATAATATTGCATTGTTATGTTCCTCAGCAACCACTACCATGGAAAACCAAGTTGAAAGTATGGAAGCATAGCAGTCTCATCGTAATCATCTAAAACGATTATGGTACTAGGCAAATAAGGATTCTATTAATAGGCAAAGAAGAGAAAACCGTCAAAGTAACCTTGCAAGCTCCTCCACAACCCCACCTTCTCTTTCCAATAAATCTTCCCCATTGCAGCCACCGAGACCTCAAATACAGTCTACATTTCACCCCAGCTCACCCTCCCAAAATCTCCATTCTCCACTATTTCCTGCAAACTATTACATCGCTAGAAATTTGTTCCTATCAAACCTATCAACATGCCAAGTATGCATGGAACGATATCTAGGAATAAAAACTAGGCTATTAAATGGTAGTAGTGCTTGTTCAAGATGCATTTCGAAAAAAAATGGCAATCGCTTCTCCAAGTGGAACAATATGGACCCTGGAGAGCAACCTACTTGTTTACAATGCCTATCTCAGATTGAGGAGATGCTTATATCAAGAGTTAGCCCTGTCCTCCAAGTTACTTATGCAAGAGGTGGACAACTAAAATACAGTGGCCACACTATTTGTTTTCCTCAGGATATTACAATAATTACAAATTACTTACCACGCCATATACATGACTTGGATATACTCATAGTTGATAAAAAAAATGTCGATTCCCAACAGTATAGTTTTTATGTTTACAAAGCACATGTTCACGAGGCTTTGCAATATAAGATCTGTTATGACCCCTACTACAAAGATGTCCAATTAGATGAGAACTCTCTCTTATGCTTGCCTATTGCCTCCACTGACATCTCTGACCTTCTAAATTCAACAACCTCAACTTCAGAACCCCCTGATGTTAGCTTCATGGAGACAGATAATACAACCGAAGAGAATTTGCAAGAGAATTTGCAAGCAACAACATCATTGGCCGCAAACTTTCCCCCTGCACGTACAGAAGTACAAGAATTGCGAGCCTTGTTGCAGTTGGGGGAAGGATGCCTTACTCCTGCTATTGATTGGCTGCCAGTTTCTCTTACGCCCCTTAATGAATACACCACTAAAGGACTATTTGTTATGGAATTCCCCACATTGTTTCCAAAGGGAAGAGCAACATTCAATCAACAAAGTATGAAAGAGTTCAAGCTACATGAATATGCTCTCCATTCTTCGATACCATGATAACCGGTTTGGCCAACCCATGATTTAGATACTTCATACTTAATATTCTTATGCATCATCGTAGCCAGGCCACAACTTCTGTATTTGTTCAAAAACACTTTGAAAGTAGACTTCCAATGATAATATATGTCTTGCGCCAAAGACTAAAGGACCTCCCCGATGAACATCTTGCAGACCAAGTGATGCGGTTTGGCTCAAAAATTCATGGTACACACCCCTTCTGGACTCTTCGCAGGGGGGAGCTATCTGACATGGTTATTCAGATTGGTTGCCCTATTCTATTCTTCACCCTTAGTGCATCAGATACTAAATGGCAAGACTTACGCAATGCCATGCCATCTACTGCACCAATAAATCCTACTGCTGCTGCTCGTTGGAGGCTCCAAAATATAGTTCAAAACCCACACCTCAGTGCACTTTACATGCATCACCAATTTACTACATTTCATGAGGAGGTTTTGGAGAAGATTATTTGCACAAATGACTATTGGTATAGGTAATTACACTCCACACAATTTTTTTTTACTTTTTTCATACATCAGTTGCTTTATAGCATATATTGTGTCCAGGTATGAATGGCAACACCATGGCTCTGCACATGTCCACGGTTTCCTTTGGCTCAAAGATGCACCCGATTTTTCTAAACTACAATGGAATAATCTTGCATCAGTACAAAATGCAATCGACTACATTGACAAATATGTCTCTGCTTGGAACCTGCAACCCCCCCAAATCTCTAATGCAATAGTTCCCAGGTCCACCTTAAACAACCCATGCCTAATGGACACAAAAATGATTATGGTGTCCACCCCTTCACTTGAATACAATGAATTGCTCAATTGTGTTCAACACCATACACGTTGTACCTTGCAAACATGCTTGTGGCGAAAAGGAGGTATAGTTGAATGCCGCTATAAATCCCCTTGAACCATGCAAGACAAGTCATCCCTCTCAAATGAGAGTGGGCAGCCAAAGCACACCCCTGCTCGTAATGATGATCGAGTCAATCTTCACAACCCCACAATCCTCTCTATTTGGCACGCAAATGTAGATTGCCAGTCCGTTCTCTCAATAGATGCAGTGCTCAAATATATCACAAAGTATGCAACTAAAGCAGAAACCAAATTTGAAACATATCATGCAATGCTTTCTCGTATTTCAACAACTTTTGACCCTAAGAAGCCAGCAGCAATAGCTTTTAGAAAAATGCTTGTTGATAACATTTTCGATCGTGATATTAGTGCTCAAGAAAGTTGCCACCTTTTACTAAAACTACCACTTTGCTTGTGTAGTCGATCATTTGTTTCTTTAAATGTCAACTAGAAAAACTATCAACTCATTCCACTATCAACTGCATGTACCTCACCACCCACAAACTACATTGATGCATACATGGCTCGTCCTATTTGTCTACAAGCATTGCCATTGATTGAAGTGACTCAAAAATGGAGCTTCAAAACATCCCGTAAAGCAAACCAATGGAAAGAGCGTTCCTCTAAAGCAATTGTTTGAGTCTCCCCTCGCTTCACAAGCATTCCTCCTAAGGACGACCCAAGTTTCCACGACTTCTGTTGGAGTGAACTGGTTCTCTACAAACCTTTTCGTAACATTGCAACTGACCTTGGTTCATCGCCAACTGAAATTTTGGCACAGTGGGAGCAAATGTCATTGACTTACCATCCATGACATGTTCGATGCAATCCACCAGTCGCACCATCCAATTCAGAACCTATGTCTCCTTCACATGATGCAGAACCCCCACATCAATGCTACCAATTTGAATGGCAAGTCTTGTCAAGTGTTCACCCAAGCTATCCACTCCAATTAGATGCACTTGACATGCTAGGCAACCATGAATTAGACCTTAACCATGACTGGAATACTCATTCCATAAACCCAATAGAACTCTCTATAGCATCTAGCTTCATAGACTCCAACCACACAAGATTTCAAGTCCCCATTCACCCCTATGTAAATACCCAACATGACCTTTCATTCGAACAAAAAAACGCCTTGGATTTAGTCTTCTCACACCTATACTCCACTACTTACCAGCCACCACTCAAAATAATAGTTCAAGGAACTGTAGGAACTGGAAAGTCACACCTAATAAAAGAAATCAGGTCTACACTAAATTGTTCTGCTTCACATGGGAAAACATCATTACTACTTCTCGCACCAACAGGAGTTGCAACATTCAACATTGGAGCATCAACAATTCATTCTGCACTGCAAATTCCCATCAAAGAAATGGCTCCCTTGCAAGGGCAAACACTAGCAAGCTTCCAAGAGAGAATGCACTTTGTTTGCTACATTTTAATAGATGAAATGAGCTTCATTGGTCCAAAGCTCCTTGAACGTATGGACTCTCGCTTACGAGAATATTTCCCAAAAAAAAAGCACTGCCCTTTTGGAGGCCACTCAATCTTGCTCTTTGGAGACCTCAGCCAACTACCGTCGGTCAAAGACATTCCTATGTACTCTTCTACTTCCTATGGGGGAACACTATGGCGGAGCTTCCAAACTATTTTTACACTTAACAAAATATTCTGCCAAGCCGGAGAGGATCCCACTCAACTTCAATTTCATGATCTATTGTGCAATTTAAGAAAGGCTAAACCTACTATTGCAGATTGGCAACTGCTCATGTCAAGGTCAAGCTCAATGCTAACATCTACAGAACAAACTGGTTTCTTATCATCTGTACATCTTTATGCAACCAATGAAAAGGTTTCACTCCATAATAAGCGTATTTTGTTGTCTCTAGCACAACCTATTGCCATTGCCACTGCAGAACAAATAGGGACCTCTTTCAACTCAAATCCAGATGATGACCAAATCCAAACTAAGATTCTACTTTGTGTCGACCAAAAGGAAATGCTATCTTCAAATCTGTGGACTGATACTGGCCTTGTTAATGGAGCACTTGGCATATGAAACAAATAGTCTATAGGGACAATGAAAAACCACCCCAACTCCCCTTATTTGTTGTTGTTCGATTCAAGAATTATATTGGGCCTGTTTGGCATACAAACAATCCCAAAGATGTCCCTATCACCCCAATTAGTCATGGTGGTCGATTCCAAATCCCACTTAAAATGGCTTGGGCCTGAACCATCCAAAAATCATAGGGGCTTACACTTCATATGGCCACCATTGACATCGGCAACATTGACCATCAAGGCTTGACATTCACAGCAATTTCTAGAGTAACACAAATTTTTGGCCTTCGTATCCACCCTGCATTCACTTTTGAAAGATACACATGCATGCAACAAAGCCCATATGTTGCACATAGGATCAGTGAGGAAGCTTGCCTATCAAAACTATCAACCTCAACCACTTCAGATGCTCAACTTCTATTCAATTAACCAATATGTAAAGGTATGTTTACTTTTAACTTAGTATTTTCTCTTTCCATGTCTAAATTAATAATTGTAGAACAACCTATTCAACACAGACCTTATAAACACAAGCATATTTCTATTTTGCAGAGAGTTCTTCTTGGACAATAGCTTAACTGACATACATGCTATCTTTCTGGATCCTCTACACTATCATAATCACCTAGTTGAAATGCTCAAATTCATTTCACTTAAAAAAGTCTTAAAGGTATGTTTTCATAATACTTGGTCCTTTGTCTTTCAAAGCAGACATTCCTTATTGCTTACAAATCTCTTCATTTTCCAGTTATCCAATCTCATCCTTGCTTACCACATTTGAAGCTGCCTAACTATTAAGATCAACCCTTTTAGCATCAAGTAGTCTTCCAACTTCTTCTGCTTAAGCTATTTCTTTTAGTGGAGTTCTCTCCTGCCAATTATGTTCACAACGGTAAAACAATATTTCTTTACATTTCTCTTTGCACCTACATATTGTGCTCTCATCATCTAATCTTTCCTACTTATGTTATATATTCCTCATATCTAACTTAAAATATAGATTGTATATTGCTGTCAAACAAGTTAGGACATATGTAGACTGGATTGGGATAAATACATCTCCCTCTTAGTTTCTAAACTAATTACAATTGCTTTTGAGCCATATTGTAATGGTCTATTGTTGCCATGTTGTGTGCTGAAGCAATTGGAAATGGATGACGATTAAAAAAGGCAATGAACCTTGTAATTTTATGTTAGATGGAAAATATAACTCATTATGCATCAACTTTTCTTGGTTATGGTGAGTACATATTCCTTTCGAAGAGTCTTGAATAGCTTGATGTATTCTTTGTTTTCTTGTGCTTTCTTTGTTTACTTCCCTCTAAATGGGCTTCGTTTAAGTTGTGCTGGATGTATACAACTTTCTTTAATATATGAATTTGTCTAGTATATCTGGCATTGGTTGTTTGTAACTGTTTCTTTCTTTCTCTTGATTTTTTGTTGGATTTGCTGATTTTGTTCTTTGCAATATTATTGTTTGGTCTGAATGGCATAGAATGGTATACTTAAATTAAACTGACATGGCTTGGTTTCTGCAATCCATTATATTGTAGTTTTATCAAATGTACTTGCTGCATCCAAAATTTCTTGCATAACAAGGATTGTCATTTTAAATTGTGTATATTGTTGCCTTGTAAGTCATTTGTATGAAGTTTTACATCTAAGATGTATGCATTAATTATATGAAGTTTCCTTATGATGTTCTAATATTCTCTTTGGCCGCCAGGAATTTAATGAAGATAAAACATGGAATGCTCAGTTAAATCATAAATCGAGTATTTTTGTCTCATAGTTGTATGAATTTTTGAGAAACTTTACTGTTGACAATGTCTAGTCTTTGATTGCTTCTTTGGACCTGAGGTTGAAGGAATTATAACTGATTTTGGAGTTGTAAAACCACAAATAGAATTTGAATAAATTTTCATTTGTCATAGTCCTTCCAAGCATAATCACCATTCTCAAGCTTTTCAATGTTTTTGTTTCTATTTACCAATCTTGTATTCTTATGAAGTTGTGGAAATAAGATTTGTTCTTGATTATAGACTCTTTCCTTATCTGATTTTTTGGACTAGAAGTGTATAGTGTGGTGGCTTGGTTATGATGTACAATTTATTACAACTAATAAACATATACTGGGTGTTGACTTGCTCCATGGTATAATTTAATATAACCAGGACAAATTTGGATGTTGATAGATTCTGTTTCAAATAGTCATGAAATATTTGTCAGATTTTTTCTTTCATACTATCAAGGGGGCTTCATTTTTGTTTCATTTTCTACATAAAACACTGAAGCTCTTGTTATTATGTCTTAACTAATGCTGAAGTATTACTTAATAGATTTTAGCGGTGCTCTACTAGCAATAGAATATATCTTTCTTGTATCTGCAAGATGCCACCATACAGACACTTGGCAATAGAACTACTATGTTTCTTGTTTCTGTTGTATATGCCTCCTCTAACTATTCGACCAATTCGAAAAAGATTTTATAAATCTAAATGAATAGGCTCAGACATATGCTAAAATATGTGTGATTTCAAAGTGTGTTGTCTTTAGAGTAAAGTGCATGACATGAATTGCTCAGCAAGACAACAGTCAAGTGAGCTGTATATGCAAATTTTTGTGTCATGCTATGTTCCAAGCTGAATTTTTATTGTTGTTCAATGTTTTGATGAGTCTTACCAATTGCGAGTTGAACCCAAGTACACACTCAATTTTGCCGAGTTGAGTTGGTAGTTACATGCTTTCAAAAGTGAATTTAGTACCTTTGTCTATTGAACAGTTATAGACAACTTCCCCCATCAACATCATTTGATTCTTTAGTCAGTGAAATTGTCTAGTCATTACCTTGTCGATCTATAATTTGTTCAGAAGCATTTGTGTGTTTCCAGATATTTATTTCATATATTATTTTGCAATTGTTTTTTGCAGACAATGTTGATCCAGGAACAACTTGTGGGAAGTATTATCGAGTGTGTTGTCTTAGCATTACAGATCAAGGTATATATTTTTTGACATGAAAAATGGATATATGTCATCGTTATTATCACATTTTGTTCTTTCTCCATCTATTTTCAGGTGATTTTGATATCATTAAGACAGTACCATCAGATCAGTGAGTGCATAATTGGGATGGTTTTGTCAGGAAATTGTTAATTTTCGCACCTACCCAAGATGTTGGGGAAGAAGTAGGGAATTAGTGGTAAAAAATTTCAGATGAGATTCATTTCAATTTTTCTTTTAGATGGCAAGAAACATAAACCTTTCTTTTTACGTTTGAGTTGTATTCATAACAGAAATTTTAAAATATATTTGTTTAATTTTTTTACCTAATACGAGGTTCTCTAAAGACAATTGTATAACAATTTTTGCCATAATATTTAATGATTTGCAATAGGTTGCAACACATGCTCTTCTTGCTATGCTATCTGTTTTCCTTTTTTTTGTCTTCTTGCAGATCACTTTAAGGACAACGTTGTTTTCAAAACATTTTTCCACTGCCCCAAATCTCATTACCATAGACTTTATTTTCAAAAATGTAATCTTAATGGGGAAGATGCAATATCCAGTCTTTATTTTCTATTCTCTGGGTGTAGTTTAAATATTACAGCAGGCTTCAAAGCTTCTCAACTGTGTATTGCTACACATTTTATATATATACAGAATATCCTTTATTAATTATTTATTTGAAGATGGTTACTGCAATTGTCATCTCTAACAGTCCAAACAAAACTCGGACAACTACTTACATATTTAACAAACAAAAAATTTATTATATTCTTTTCGACGTACCCATTGCAGCCCAAGGTGCGATTGCTAGTTATAATATTTTAAAATCATTACAGCTCAGTGGACAATATCAACCACCTTGTGCCATGTGAATAGTGAAAGGTAATTATAGCGGAAAATTCGAGGAGACCGATGAGAAGGGACGACGTCCTTAACACATTAGAAGATAAGCATATAATGATAATAGGCCGACCAACTCAAAGCAGGAAATAATATAAGATAAGCATATAGTGATTGTTTAGGGCGGGTGAGTAATGGTAACCATTCGAATGGCCACGCCAATCAAAGGATGTGTCTCTTAGATGAGACATAAGACATATAAAAGGCGCTAAGCAAGAAGGGAACCATCATCGATCAGGGATTGAATAAAGGTTGATAGTCACAGAAATAGCGAATAAGGAAGGTACCCCTTTGCCGATCTATATATGCATGCGAATACTGGGAGGTTTCAGGAATAGCATTCCCTTTATGGAGTCAAATCTGTACCCATTATAACTACAGATCATTTATATATATATATCATAATTATACTCTGATTAGTCATACTCCCATATCTTTCATTATCCTCAATAGATAATAGAATCTGATAACTGAGTGTATTAATCTTGAATTTGCTCATAGAGTATATCTTATTAAACTATTGATCCTCAAGCATCCTCTGGAAACAAAGATTAAAGGCAAAATTATCAGAACTCCATAAGGGGACATAACAACTGAGCCCAGTACAACATATGGAGCCGAAACATCATTTAATTTGTCAAACAGAACTGTTGTAGTATTTCATCGCCAAACAAAATAAGGCTTGAAACTGTAAACAACTGCAACAAATTTTATGCAGCGAATCAGGAAAAAGAGAGCGATTTTCAAAACAATGAAGTGTGATTTAGCAAAAGAGATCGACAGGAATAGAATGAGACAGCAGTTGTAAACCGACAAAACAACAAACAAGGGAAACATAGATTAAGGACCAAAAATATCGTCATTATCCCAGATAGAGGCACTATCAGATTCCATAGTCCCCATTGAATGGGTGGTACTCACCATCACGCTGTCATAGTAAGTCTTGAGCGCCCATCCACATCAACGCTGGCGAAAGAGGAACGCTGTGCTTGAAATCTGTTGGAAGGTAAATTAATTATGGTCCAATGTATGTTGTCACAGATTATCTAGAACCATCCAGCAACATCCACAGCTGACCATGTGCTAAATACTCCATCTAGAAGTGTTGTTTCAACTACTCCAACTACTCCATCTTGTTGACCATGTGTTATTGACTGCTAGTCCTGCACATGCTCAGCTCTCTATATATTGTGGAGTCTGATATGGTTTGCACTCACTCGCTTAAGAGTCCAGCTCTGAAGAGCTGTAAGAGGGCTTCTGTAATGGTGGCTGTGTTAATGAAGAGCTGAAGCTCAGTTAGTCTTAGTATTTTATCATGGTATCAGAGCCAATGGGAGATGATCATGGGTTTCAGACGAAGCCAAGAGTGTGTTACAGTCTGAGTTTGCTGTTGTGGGTGAAGTTGCAGATGACAAGGAAATAGTGTGAAGAAAATGCAAAAAATAAGGCCGCAGCCTAAAGGAAAGTAGATCAACAGATCACAGAGGCTGTAGATAAGGAGGAGATCTTAATCGCTTGGAGAGTCGTTGCTAAAGAAAAATTGCTGAAGCTCGAGTGATGAATCTGCTAAGGATCGAAGTTGAAGAGTGAAGATCTGCAGCTGAGGTGTTGTTACAGACCAAATCAAAAGTTTGTCAAGTCGTGGCAAATCATTGCAGTCAAAGAGATTGCTGCCGCCTTCAAGTGATTGAAAAGAAGTTAGATTGTTGTTTGATCAGAAGTCGCCACCATTGGAAAGTGGAGATCATTCGTTTCAAAGAAGGCGTAGGAGTTTTTAGAAGCCCGTAGGCTATCCGAAGGAAGAGAAGATCTAGTCAAATGAGGATCTTCGCAGTCAATTTGTCGCTGCTATGAAGACAGAAAGATTGAGTATTTTTTTTGTAAGAGTTGAGACATGAGATTACAGAATTTGAAGGAGATTATTTGTTAATAGAAGAAAATCGCTGTCAATGAAGAGATTTAATCACTGGAAATAGTGTAAAGCATTCAGTTGCCAGCAAAGGAGAGAGTAAAAGGCTGCAGCCAGTCCCAAAAGGAGGTCCTCCCAGCCGCTGTCAAAGCAGAAAGAAGGACAAGATGAAGCCTCCAAGAAGAAAGTCGCCTAGTCAAAACAAGAGGAGAATGCGTTTGATAAGGAGCCGCTGTGTAGAGAAGAGCGGAAAGAGTTCGCAGTAGAAGCCGCCCAAACCAAAGGAGATCATTGTAATTGCAGAGAGGAGATCGTTGTTTTGGTCAAGAAAAGCTGCTTGCAAGAATAAAGTCGCCGATTTGAGGAAAGTGGAGCGTGGAGGAGCCGAAACCATTTGAGTGTGAAGTTTGTGGTAATCTGAAACCACCTATATATGCTAGTTTGTGGTCATCTGAAACCACCTGTATGTGAAGTTCGTGGTGAGCATTAAACCACTTTAGAATTGCATCGGTTAGGGGTTAGGGGTAAGCCGTAAAACCCAAAGTAATTATGATGAGGGGAAGCAATATGAAGAATTTCATTAGTGATTGTAAATGGGTACCTATCAGGGTTTTAGATCAGGACCCATCATTTTAGATTATGGGGGGACAATTAGAGCAATTAACATAATTAATTTATGAAGAGATGTTGGAAGGTAAATTAATTATGGTTCAATGTATGTTGTCACAGATTACCTAGAACCATCCAGCAACATCCACAGCTGACCATGTGCTAAATACTCCATCTAGAAGTGTTGTTTCAACTACTCCAACTACTCCATCTTGTTGACCATGTGTTATTGACTGCTAGTCCTGCACATGCTCAGCTCTCTATATATTGTGGGGTTTGATATGGTTTGCACTCACTCGCTTAAGAGTCCAGCTCTGAAGAGCTGTAAGAGGGCTTCTGTAATGGTGGCTGTGTTAATGAAGAGCTGAAGCTTAGTTAGTCTTAGTATTTTATCAAAATCGCTGTAGTCTGGAGGGCCGATTGCAGCAATGGAAACTGAAACCTGCTCTAACACATCTTTCGGTGCAGTTAGATTGTTACAATGCATTAGGGGCATAAAAGTTTCGGGAACGCTCTGTGGACCGGGTAGTCTCATTAATAAAGCTCGCAGACATCGTAATCAGAAGTATTGCAAATGTGAGGATTTTGTTGAGCCAACCCATTTCGGTTTTTACGAGAGATCAAGCGTATAGACTCTGAGAAACCGGCTGATCGTTCTTGATACGCTTCACAAACGGTATTTCTGCACCAGGGTCGCCAATGTAATTCTTTTGTGCTTTGATGTTGCGGTTGCGGTTTCAGCTACAGTTGCACCGTCATATGTTGTTTATCCGCAACCGATCATGGCGGTGGAACTGCAACTGGAACCGAATTCGTTTCTAATGGATCAAATCAACAGGGCCCTCCACTCACTTGGCTCCGATCCGCACTCACCACTGCCCAGGCTAATCAAAGCACAAAAGACATTACATTGGCGGCTGCAAGAAACACCGCTTCTGAAGCGTACCAAAGACGATCAGCCGGTTTCTGAGCATTCTGCGCTTGATCTCTGTAAAAGCCAAAATGGGTTGCCTTAACAAAATCCTCACATTTGCTACGCTTTTGATTACAACGCTTGCGAGCTTTATAACACCGCTTGTGAAGCGTAACAAAGACGGTGAGTCGGTTTTTCAAATCTTCGCATTTGCTACGCTTCTGATTACGATGCCTCAGAGCTTTATATTAATGGGACTGATTTCTAACCTCCTCTTGATTTACCTACACATGGAGGTGGAGGTATATTTATTTATATATTAATAGGACTGACTTATAACCTCCTCTTGATTTACCTACACATGGAGGTGGAGGTATATTTATTTATACACCCTTAGTATGCAATTCTCGAGAAATAAATCTATCTCGTCCACCAACATTTATTCCATTCCTAGGCATATATAACAATAATCATGCCGAAGGTTTCCCATATTAGTTTTAACCACGTTTCAAGTTGAATCATCTAAGGTGTATTGATCCGCATTAGTTAATACACCTCCTCTATCTGATGTATCTAACTACTATACATATATTAATTAATAATATAAATAAAAAAACGCTAAAAGTTATCATTATTTAAGTGTCTATTGATTTGAGGAAAAATGCTTACATCTTCATTAACATTCATTTCAAAAGTCACATATATGATTTCATTGTTTCTTTTCAAAATAAAATAATTCTGTAAAAATCAATATTCAATGTTAAAAAATATGAATTTCAATTTTTTATAAATAATATTTTTTCTTTATTTAACATTGTTCTTAAATTTTCAATATAAAATATTTTTTTTTTAAATTTTGAACCCTTATTAGAACCCTAACCCTACATTATTTCTTTTTAGTCTTAAGCATTTTAGGGATTTTCTAGGGGATATAGCTACAAATGTCAATTTCTTGGCACAATACTTTTAAAAATTATATTATTTTGATTTGCAGCAAAATTATTTCACTTTTTCCAAATTGGTTCCAAAATTTATCATTGGAGGATGTCTTTATAGAAAAAGAAAATTCATTTTTACATGACTTCCACTTGCCTATCATTTGCAATGAAGCTTCAAAATTTTCACAGAATATTCCTTTGTTGCTTTCATTGTATAACGCTTTCAACATAATAAATCAAAATTTTGGGGCCTATCATTATATTGGACCTATCTTATTTACTAATTATTTTTTATTATATCACTAATAGAGTTGTCACTCCTCAAAATAGGATAAGTTAACTTTTATACTAGAAAGGTTTTCAAAAATTATCAATCAAAGATCTATTTTCTTAGTTGCACCATGGTCATTGATTAGCCTATGTCTTCCATTTAAATACTACTTTAATTTTTCCTACGTAAAAATAGCATTTTGTTGGTGATTTGAGATGTGATCCTAAATCCCTAAGTTTCAATTGTTTGTTAGGTGCATGGGATGTCAAACATGGGAAGAATACCACATATTTTATATTTAGGTTGGACAACTAAAGTCCAATTACTAAGGTGGTGAATAACTCAACTTCTAGTCGTAAAAGATCAAGGTGGGATTCACTAAGGTGTTGAATAATATGACACTACAAGGACTGAACATTAACTTTGATACAAACCATACCCACTCCATAAAGTGCCCCTATTATGGTTGTCACAACATACCTATATGTTGGTTTGAATATACAAGGTTATCCAATGTTATAAATTAGAAAAAAATTACCAAATAACAATCCCTATTGTTATTATGCACTTACACATAGAAGATGGAAAAAAAACACAATTTAAATGTGTATTATGATTGATTTATTTAAAATGTGTTAAACTAATGGGATGAGGAAAATAATATATATTTGTGCCTGTATCTGATTGGGCACAAATTATGGATTTTATGAAAAAAAAGTTAATACCTAAAACCTTTAGAAGATATACCCAAATATTATTTATTCAGATCCGCACATAAACTAGGTCCTAGACATGCAAATGAATAAACAGTATAAGTTATGAAACTTTATAAGAGTTTACTTAATAATCTAATGAATTTCTTTATTGATCTTGAGAATATACATTACAAAATATTTAGAATATTTTATGGCCTTCTAGCTAACCAAGTAATTAACAACCCATCAAGAAAAAACATAGAGAGCTCCTAGAGATACTAAAACAAAATTAGATCTATTATTTTCATTCATTTTTTAATGTTACAAGGATTCTATCAGAGATTTTGAACAAAATCACACAATAGAACCTCAAAATAATATTACCCAAAACTACAAAATGTAACCCTATGGCTTAATGTGATATTTTATTCTTATTGGTTCTATAATTGCCCCTCTTTATTCGAAAATATCAAAAATATTTCTTTCAAAACCATCAATAGATATTTGGAAAATAACTATGATCATCTATAATTTTACATGCCTCCTATTCTTTCTTATATCACCTTCACATGGTCATAAACATGAAAACCTGCCCTTTACATCAATAACCATATGCTCTTGTACACCATTTGTGTCTTAGAGGGGCTCATATGTACCAAGAAGAATTTGAGATCCTTGAAATGTCAGATGATATTCATTTTGAGACCATTAATGACATCCTAGGTCAAAAAAGAAGGTAGGTAAATTTTTTGTTTGAAATGTAACATAGTTTCAAGAGCTATCATGCTCGAGATGACAAGCTTGACAAGCATGCCAAGATGATCAAATCCAAAACATAAATTAGATATTTTGGGGAAAAATTAGAGGGGATGATTATTATTGTAGAGAAATATTTGTGAAAGAGGGCATTAATGATAGCTTGTTCTTTAGGTCATCCTAGGAATATATATTTTTAAGAAATTGTGCCTCAATTTGTTTGGGATGAAAGAATTAAAAATTCATGATGGTTGTGTGATAGCTATAATACTTTATAGAGATTTTTTGAGTTGTAAATGTGTCTTTCTCAAGAAATTTTTTAATTGAATTGAGTTGTAGATAGGTGATAATTATGTAATGGATATTTAATATGATCCAAATATTAAATGCACATTTAATCTCAACCCTTGGTGTTGATATGATCTCCACCATTGGTTATGCCCTAGGTTTTTTCTTTCCTTTCCTATAAAAGGAAATTCTCTCTCATTGTAAAAGGTTGTTGAAACTAGAATGTTGAAACGAAATATTTTTGAATCAATACACGAAAAAATTAAATTTTGGTGTCTTTAATTGTCATTTTCTTATATTTGCATGGTTACTTTTCTTCAGTTAAAGATAAGAGTTCAATTATGATAATGATGAGGTGTTAAAATATTTGATAGATCTCTTATTCATATAATTTCTAGCTTGTTTATTGTAAGTTTTTTTGCATGGTTAGTTTGAAAATTATTTCAGATTAGTTGTGCTTGAATTAGGTATTCAAATGAATGTTTATAATTTGGAAATATTTTATTACTATTAAAGATTGCACTATTTTTGTGGCATTATGTTTATAATTTGATGAGGAAACAAGGATTGGCTTTTTAGAGATCCATATATTTGAATAATTGACCCATTATTGTCATTTTCTTTAGGGTTTCTTAACCTTAGTTTCTTATTACCATATTCTTTTAAATTTTGTTTGAACATTGAGTTAGTTTAGGAAAAAAAGAATCACATAAATTGAGATATATAAACATAACTAAGATTTCATACCAAACCAAAAAATATTCAAACCCATTCTTATCTAGTTTGAGGAAAAGTAAGGTACCTTGTTAAAAAAAATACATTCAACCGTAGTCATTTTATCAAAGTCGAGGCCTAATGAACAAATCCTTGGAGTAGTCATGTTTAAGTCATTAGATTTAAATTTCCTTTCAAGAGGGATAGAATAACTAGTATTTTGTCTAATTTATGCTATGTAAAAACTCATCAAAAAAGGCATTTACACGAAAAACATGGTGAAATCCACCATGTAGGAGAATGGGTCAAAACAACACATTAGCGAATAAATCCATTTGGACAAGACATTTGTGGGTTATATGGACTAAACTAGATGGAGGGATAAAAATCGCAAGAGTATAACTTCTTAACCATAAGGAATTTTGCAAAAAATCAAAAGGAAAAATAAGTTGGTTTTTAATGCTCTATCCAATGGTGCTAATAAATTATGAAAAAAATCTACCAATAATTGATTTCTCAAATTAGTTATAATTTTGAGAAAAAGGGCTACGGTACAACAAAAGGGGGAAGCAATTGAAGCAAAAAGATAACTACAAATTTGAGTCCCAATAGACAACACCTTGGAACCTTTTCGAACACTTGTATTTCATGCCTATGTTCTTTGGATTGGTGCATCTTTACCTTCACTTATTAATTTTCATCCATAGGTGAAATGTTGGAGGATTAGATGATTTCTTAATTGAGATGGTGCCACCTTGGTTTTATTGTAGGTATCTTGCTAGAGCATGAGATAATTTTTTAAATTTATTTAGTTTCATGTATGATATGATGATGAATTTTATTGATTGACCCTTATGCAATTTATAGAACAAGTGGACAATTGTTAGGAATAGGTTTTGCACACCTTGCATAGCATTGATTATTTCATAATTTAAAACAAATGAATATTTAGTTGTGGTGCATCTAGGAGATGTCTTAGCCACATTAGATATTTATTTGGGTCCACTTGTTAAGTTGTATATAATATTAGATTAATTATTTTATGTATGGGAGAAATAAGAATTAATGGGGAAAGATATTTAATAATATCAAAACTTAGTACCCAAAACTAAATGAGGGGTCAATGGCTTTGTGTATTCATGGTTTTAAGGCACATGGTTTTATCTTATATATTTTTTTATTTGTGTGTGATCAAGTCTATAGAAGCAAGCACATGTTTAGGCATTAAGGTTGGTTAGGTGAGTGGGTTGTCATTGTATTTAGTTTCTATTATGACTGCATATGTGAAGCATGGCATGGGATGTGTGATTATATGTTTGGACACATTGAGAATACATTGAAGGAGGTTGATTTTTTAGAAGTGTTCATGGAAAATTAGTAAGTTTATTTTAATTTTTTAATGTTGAATAATATATAGAGTGTCGATGATTTTGGAAGTTGGGTTTTTCCCTCTTGAGGGTTTTCATAGGGTTTATTATGTGTTATCTTGTACCTTGTCTATTTGATCTATGCATTATGACCTTATTTTTTGAAATTGCATTAATTATTTTCTCTCATCGGATTATGTAGAAACTAGATTAAACATTATAGATATTATGCATTTATTTCCTAACATCCTCAACAACTCCCTAGCTAGCATAAGAACCTTCAATTGATTCAATGTTTGGGCCATGTCAATTAGTTGATATTTTAGAAGGGAGTGGATAATGGAATGGCCAAAATATTAGTATCAGTGATGAACTAGATTACCTGACTATAACACTATAGACACCTAAATTTGGACACTTCATTTGTCCAAATTTACCCTTTTTTCGTCTAAATATCCTCTTATTTGCATTAATTAAGTAATATCGCTATTATTTAATTAATAAACTTAATTCTTCTAAATCCCTAAGGTATTCAATTAATAATTAAATACCTTACCCTTTATTCTTATTTTCACCAAATGAATTAAATAAATATGAAATTTATTTAATTCCTCACATGTCACATCCTTTTCCTTAATCTTAATCAACCTCTTAATCTCTTCATTAGCGATGTGCACATTCCTAATCCTTGATTAGGATGTGTCACATCCTCCAACTTTTGCAAGTTGGCTTTTAATCCTCCTTAACCACTAATTATCTTCTAATTACTGGTCAGTTAAGCCTAATCAGTACCTTGGTCAACACCCCCCACCCCCCAAGGAATTTTTAATTCCTTTTTATTCAGCCAAGGCTCCTCTCTTCCTCATGTGAATTTTTAATTCACTTTTATTCCTCCAAGGAATCTTCTATTCCCCATACAAATTATATAACCTTTGACTTGTCACTTCACATGTTCCAAATTCTTCTAGAATCTTTGACTTGGCAAGTTCCCACCTTTTTGGGAACTTTTTCTTATCCACTAGATTCTTCCAATCATTCTGAATTTAAAATTCACTTTTATTCTTCCAAGGAATTTCCTCTTCCTCATGTGATCATTGAGTGGTCACATCAAAGTACTTACAAGGTACTTGTCCTTCCTCCACATCATATACCTTCCTTCCACCTCACTTCCACATCATCTCATCCTATGCCATCTCACATTCCACATGTCAAGATGTGAGGGATTGTGAGTTCTCAACTCACTATAGCCCTCCATCTTGGCCTTGTTGGTTTAATCTCAACCATTGAATTCTCTAGAGAATTCAAATCCCTCTATAAATACCCCCTCTTTTCTCTCATTTTAAGACCTCATCCATTTGATACCAAACTCTTTCCATTTTGTCATTTAAAACACTTATCCATTTGCACCCTTATGCTATCAAATTTCTCACTCAATTTGCAAGCATCATATTATCCATTTAACCAAGCCATTTAGCCATTAGCACTTGCATTTATCGCATTTCTTATCTTGCATACACCATTTCCATAGCCATCCAAGGAGCATACAAGCTTTCAAACATCAAGGGCCAACCAAGTAATTTACAGCAAAGAAGGTATAATCACTTGTCTTTTTATTTCATCTTATTTCTTTGCATTATCATTCCTTAGGCTAATCTTGAGGTGTATCTTTTCTACTCTTCCATTATTGCATATTAGTTAGATTTGCATCTTTAGAATAGGATATACATTTTACGGATCACAAACACCAATTTTTCTTGAGTTATATGCATTTCCAACTTCCTTAGTCTCATATTTTTTCTCATTTATTACTTCTTTAGCTTTCTTATATTTTGGAAGATCTATAATCACTTTTAAATTCTCTATGTTATTGATGGGAACATTAGAAATATTTTTTTCAAGGATATATTTCCTTTGCATGGATGAATCTAGCATATGTATCTTCTTTCTAGGTGGTTATCTCCCTACAATCTTATTTTCACTTTACTCTCTACTATTCTCCTTTTGTTTTCATTTATTTATTTTGTAATTGACACATTTAGAAAAATAGTACCTATAACTTGGACTTTGGAACCTAAGTGCTTATTCATTAGCTAGTAACACCTTGAACTTGTGATACAAATACTTCAATAAGATATTTAATGTCTTCATTAGATGGTTTATCTCTTTTATACATCTATTTCATTAATTCCTTAAGTTGATTAAAGAATTTTTTTGGTAGCTCATATGGAACATGATAGATATCATAATCAAACTAAAAGATTTCAGTTTTCTCATATTTAACTATTTCACTCATCTTTTCATCCTCGCAATACTTGAGCATACCCTCCTCTTTTTAGAGCTCTTTCACTTCAAATGTTGTAGAGACATCGCACTTTGAGTGATCATGAGGCAAGTATAATATATCACTTTTGCAAGTATGAGCAATTGGTGTTGTCATTGGTGTCAAGTATGTGAGATGGAAGGAAACTACTATTGTGGGAGATTGTTGAGAATGAGTAGTTTTTATTCTCTATGCTTTGATTAGTTACATTATTTTGTCATTGGTAAAGCTACTAGTGTCAATATCTAGTATTGTTATGACAAGTTAGTTGAGTTTCTATGTTAGAAACGATTCAGTAATGTTGAGGAAGTCCCTTTGGTGCTTCGTTTCCAAAGTGATTTTGAGAAAAAATGATAAAAAAGAGGAAACAATGTTTTGCAGTGGTGCTTTGTGTTGCAAGGATGTGTTATGGTTTTGGTCTTCATTTATTATAGGTTGAAGATCTACCTGTGCATCTTAGATATGTTGGTGAGAGATGCTCATAGGTGTTATATCTAGGATTTGGTGTGCTAGATCGATGTGCAAAAGAAGTTGTGTTCAACAATATGTGAATTATGTATTGTGTAGGTGTCTAAGAGAAACATTTTTACTCCACATTTCTCAATCGTTATGTTCCAGGTCTAGCAGATCTGAAGGAGAATTGATAGTATTGGTATCAATTTTTAGTTGAAGTGGTTCGAGGTTTGGTGCTTTAGAAGTTAGTTTCTTTTGTTACATTGTACGACAGAGTTGTTTGAATGTAATGGGTGTATATTCTTCAAGTGAAAATTGTTGTGAAGGAGTTTGATAGATTTTAGGGTGTTTATAGAATATTCCAAAGTGTGTTCAAGTGAAATTTGTTGTCTATGAGTTATGGATAGATCAAACGAAACATTTACTTAAAGTTTAATAGTGTTTACATGGGTAATGACCGACCTTAGTGTTTACACTACTTGTGAAGGTGCTTTGTTGGTTGTGGAAGCATGGTGTGGTGTGTACATTCTTTAGATGAAAATTGTTGCGAAGGATTTTGAAAGATTTTAGGGTGTTTGTAAAATATTCCAAAGTGTTTTCATGTGACATTTGTTGTCTATGAGTTATGGATAGATCAAAGGAAGCGTGTACTTAAAATCTTAATAGTGTTTACACGAGCAACGACTGACCTTGGTGTTTACACTACTTGTGAAGGTGCTCCATTGGTTGTGGAAGCATGGTGTCATGTGTAAGGATGGATTTAGGTTCTGATTAAGGAGTTTTGTGGTCTAACTTCATTCCTTTCCACTATGGGAATGTTTTGGTGCCAACCTAATTTAAATTTGTATGTTTGAGGTGCATAGACGACCTTGGAGAAAGCTTTCATGGTTGAAGATGGTATAACTAGGAGTTGGGTTGTTGAAGGATTAAGTGATAGAAGAGATAAGGAAGTATGATGTGAATTTTAGTGTTACAGAGTGCAAAATTGAGAAGTGCAGTGTGAGATTTCATGTGTTAGATTACTAGATGTAGTGAGAAAAAAGTGTCTACAATTCTTCAATCGGGCTACGAAGGTATTGGTGAAATTGTGGTGGATTATTTGTTGCATTGAGATGATTTTATTTGTGTAACATTTGTTCTCTTTCTTATTTTATAATCTATCAATGATCCTTTAGCAGCGAGCCTTTATTTTTCTGGGTAGTGTGCCCTCTAGCAGTGAGCATTTGTAATCAGTATTGATATTACTTATATTATGAGCTAATCCTCACTGTGGTTTTTTCCTTCTTTGGTTTTGCACATAAATTTTGTGTTCTCTTGTGTATGGTGTTATTGTGTTTAAATTTTTGTTATTTTCTTTTCATGCTTATTCATCACAATAGATTAAGTGCTTATTAAATGAATATTGTTTTGAATATTAATGAGGGTTTTGAAGTTTTAAGGTGATTAAATATAAATAGGGTTCCACCTTTTGAGAGATGGATTTGGACCTACTTCACACTTTAATCATTAGGAAACCTAGATCCCTCAACCAAGTGAATTGATTGAGGGATGGGCTAAGTGGTTCCTTGTGTGATTAGATAGGGGTTCACTATTAAATGAAGCTTCAAAGGAGAAATACAAACTCTTATGCACAAAACCATCGAAACTTGAAAGCATTAAATCAAATTGACAAAAAAATGGAATAGAAAAGTACCTAGAAGAATGGAGAGGTCAAACAAGGTCTCATAACCCTAAAAAAATTTTTTTTGAGGTGCACTGGGATTGATATACCAAGTTGGGAGATTTAGTCCTTCTACAAGAATGTGGATAGAATCTAGAATCTTTTGGTGACTATTTAGGATCTACAAAACACTAGAAAAAATGGATATACTAGGACTCATATGCCAAGATGGGTGATTTAGTGTCGGTATTAGGGTTTGACTAATACTTTTGAAGCCTCTAGTGATCTTCTATACCTTTGTCTTGTCCAATCTTCAAGTTTGAAAGTCTGAATTCTGGCTTGTAGGTGAGTTTATGTGAAGATGACAACATCTTGACAATTTTGACAACTTTTACAACTTTATCTCAAAAGGATCTTCAAGCTCCAATTGACCTAAATCTACAAACACACATCAAGAGGGAAAAACATTGTTTTTGTTGAAAGAATGAAGAAGAAGCACTCTAGTGCAGTTTTCATTGATGCCAACATTGATTGGTAACAATTTTGTCAAACTGGTAAGTTGTGGTTATGATATCTTGATCCGATAATTTGGTCCAAAAATTCTCAAAATAGAAGATTGCTCCATGAGATTTTAATATGTTCGTTAGGACCATCAATTGCAGCTATAAACAAGTTTTCACCAATTTTGGTTGATCGAGTTGAGTAATTTAAATAATAGAAAATCGACATTCTTTTGGCCAACTTGGTTAAGCGATGTTTTCTTCATGGATGTTTAAAGAGTTCCTTATTAGGTCCGAGCGGACCTAATTTATGTCTTAAACATTTTTTTTGAGTGCCAAAGAAGTTTTTTTTGGGCTGACAAGCTAAATTTTAATTAGGTATGTGTACGTCCAATTAGGCTGACCTAATTGATGTATGAAGTTGTAATAGTGCATATATATGAAACATTTTTTTGTCAAGGTGAAGAGTAGAGAAAGGTGATATGCAATATGTAATGAGCAGTAATGAAAAGCTGTGTGATATTGCATGAAGTTCTTAATAGGTGTTGTGTACCTACAAACCGATACAAGATTTTATAATTCAAAGCTTAATTGGAACTAAACCAAACACACTAGGTTGTATTTATTTAGTTCATCTTTTGGTAGTGATCCATACACTTTTTGTAATTATCTCAGACTGTGAGCCTTTCAAGGATAGTGAGTCCTGGCAGTGTGCCATGTAATATCTTATGACCAGTTATAATATATTGTGAGCTAATCCTCACCGTGGTTTTCCCACTTTGGGTTTTGCACGTAAAAAATAATGGTGTTCATTTTTTATGTGATGTTATGCTTCGTTTCTTATTTACAATTGCAACTAGATATGTTTTAATTATTGAATGGTTAGCAATTAAATGGTTCAGTAGAATATTGATTCACCCCCCCCCACCCTAGTATTTTGGGTTTTCAACAATTGGTATTAGAGCTTGGTTCCTTTGCAAAATCTTAAAAAATTAAGGAAGATCTTGAAGTTTGAACCTATGGCTAACAAGAGGTGTTTTATTCCTCCAAAAAATATCTCTACAACTGAAGAACTCCAAGTTGCTCTTGAAGACCTAGATAAAATTGAATATGAGAAAGAAACTCTAAAAGAAAACTTTTGTGAAGCGAATGAGTGCATTACAAAGCTAAGAGAGCAAATCAAGAAGTTCAAAAAAAGGCATAGAGAGGTCAATGATCAATTGATGAAAGCAATTGAAGAAATCACTGGACTAAAAGTGCAAGTGGAAGCAAGTAAAAGAATTGAAGAATGTCAAAAAATTGAAATTCAAAACAAAATTGATGAATGTACAAAGCTTGAACAAGAAGTGACATCTCTAAGATCTGACTTGAAGAAAGAAAGAGCTTACGAGGAAAAAATCAAAGAAATTACTACAAAGCTTGATGAATTGATTGCATTTCTGAAACCCTCAAAAGGAAAAGGTGGCTTAAGACTTGAAGAAGGAAAAAGTTCAAAGATAAATCAAAATTCTAACAAAGTTGACAATCAACGGAAGAGTCAAGGCAATAATAGAAAGATGAAGAATCAAAAAGGTAATACCAGAAGGATTTTTATGCAATAAATTTTAATGGTACTATTTGATTTTTATGCAATAAATTTGGTCATAGGGAAATAGAATGTAGAAGTAGAATGAATCAAAATATTGGATTTTTCTCTTGGAAATGTTTTGCTTGAAAAAAAATTGGACATAGACCCATTGAATGCAAAAGTCAGATGATGATGAATAGATTCATTGCTAGTAGAATGATTGAATCTTTGCAAGGTTATTTCTATACATGTTATGCTTTTGAACATACAAATAAATTTGGTCAAAAAAATGTTGTGTGCTACAAAGGTGCAACAAAACATAACATATCCCAAAGCTCTATACAAGAAAAAAAGTGAAGAAACTCGATTTGGAACAAAAGAATAAACCCATGAATAAAGCGGGTCCTACTGAAGTTAGAAAGGAAATGGAGAAGATTTGGAAGAAAAAGGAAAAACCTGAGAGTAATGATGAATCAAATGCATTTGTATCTACATCTAGTGCAGATACTTCTTCTAAAAACTAAGCCTAGTAGTGGTTTTAGGGGGATCAGTTATAGAGAAATTTATCAAACCTTCGACATAAGAGGTGTCAAGCAATGAAACGAAGATATGTTATGTGCAATGGCATTTTGTAGGTGTTTGTTGATGGGTGTTTTGAAACACTTCTATAGTTTCCCTCCTTCTAGCGCTAGTTTTGTTGATGGGTGTTTTAACACACTTCTTAACATAGGTAATGCATAAGTGTATCACCTCTCTTGAAAGGAAATATCCAACAAGATGCTGAATATTACCCCAAGGTCTCTTGGGTGTCAGGTCTTCACAGTACTTGAAATATCTCAGTTGTTTCATTTGCTCTACTAGAATCACAAGGCTATCTTATGGATGAGTTACAAACTGGGGAAGCTAGATCTGCAAATGGATTTCTTAAGATGGGAGAGTTGCTATGCATTTGCTGCAGGTTCAAACAGTAGTCTGGAACTCCATTTTATCATTGGATTTAGCTTTATAATGTGCCATGAACCTCAGCATAGGGTTACTCATTAAAAAAAAAGGAAAAGGGGTAGGGAAGAGAAGAGGTTCCCAGATCTGAAACTATGAATGAATAGTTATCACGGAGGCTGCCATAATAGACAAACTCCCTAAACTGGGTTTTGCTTGGCCAAGAGGATCCTACAGTTACACAAAACCAGTGCAATCTTCTAAGGACTATAGATTTTTAGATTACACACACACATCATGAACATGCAATCGAACTAAGTTGTAGCAATAAAGTAAAGAATCTCATACTAGCTTTACAAATTGATTCATCATCAATAAATCACAAAAAGCATGACCTAGAAATTCATCAAATACTGTAACAACAAACACCATCATCACTTCCCTTCAAAAAACTAACCACTAAACTAATAGGTAAGTAGAACCATGCACACATAATGATCAAAATCAAAAGGAACCACCCATAAATCATGCAATGTTGCGTTTTATTGCTGCATAATGCTTTTACACCAGCTCTCCAACCTTTTACAAATGAGGGGGAGACCCCTATTCATAGTTTTCCAAAGCCTGAATGAATGGCTAGGGTTGAATTACATTGTGTGGCCCAAATTCAATTACATTAGGGCTTCACCTACCCCACAATATTCAACAATTTAAAATACATCTTTTGTCTTTATCCGTGTTTTTTCTTTTGTGGTAGTATTGTAGTGTTTTGTCTTTTTGTTGATTGCTCTTTGTTGTAACTACTCTTTTGGAATTTATTCATCAATAATAGGGTTTCCCTCTTGCTTCTTCATAGCTGCATACTCCATGAACCTCAGAATCACTGGTTGGAGCCTATCAATTTCCATGACATCGGACTTTAGCACTTGGTAGCTCCATTCCTTGGAATTGGTACTTCATTTGGTCCTTGTCCTCCCTGCCTCGAGGAGCTTTGGAAGTTCTTTTCCCTTTGTCCTTGAATTCCCTTGAGGATTCTACACCATATTCCATATATCCTACACAAAGAGACAGGAGTTAATAAAGAAAATTAAATATGGGGGATGGAACCTTGAGAAAATCCCTACAAATCAAGGTTAGATTAAACAACTTATCATTCAAAAAGGTCTAACACTTGATCAAAGTAACATTGGAGGGAAAACAGATGACCCAGCCCCAAGGGTTAGATTTTCCCTTCCATAATGTTGTTTTAGAAGGGCGAACAAGGCAGGGAGTCCCGGATGATTTTTTTTTGTTCTTGGATTTGGATGATAAAGAGTCCATGTGGGAGAAGGTCAAAATTAAGCACGTGGGTCGAAGTCCATTTCCAAATTGGAGGTCATTTGAGTCATCATTGAGGATTTCGAGCTCAAACTGAAGGAAAGTCATCAAAGGTTTGTTGTTTGAAAGAGCCTTGAGCAAATGACACTCTGAAGGCGGCGTTCCGAGGTTTTCAGAACCCGGAGGCTAGAAGGGCGGATTGGTTTAACTGTTAAGGACAGTAGGGGCAGGATGAAATTTCAGGGATGGAGGTCCGGTTGACAGGATCTGAATGAGGCGAGGACTCCGCATTTCATTGTTAAAACCTCAAATAGCAAGGAAATGATCGAGGCCCTGAGGCCGAAAAGATGCTAGGAGATAGCCATGTGTAATGGCGAAAAAATGATGATGGTCTGAGGACAGAAGTCCGGAGGCTGGGATCCGAAGGTGACTTGGAGTTTCCTTCCGTTTGGAATCCAAAGGCCACTTGAGGAATGGAGCCCAATGATTGGATGAACGAAGAGAGGAAGTCATTTTTGAGAAACAAAAAATTGGAAGGGGAGTCCTAGAGTTCGAAATCTAGGAGAAGCTTCACCATCAGAAAAATTTCGACCAAGTTAATGTCATGGCTGGAGAGAGTCTCAGGCCTAAAGAGTATGGTCATTTGCCCTGAAGAAAAACGACGGGACGACAAGGTTTCGATTTCGAATCAGGGTTTTCCAAGGGACACTTTCAAAAATTTGGGCAGGTGGGTTTCACAGTGGGACGTTTTCCTATCAGGTTACTCAACCCTTTCTCCCTTATCATTTAGTTTTTTCAATTATAAAGCTGAGAAAAGGGAAGGACTGTTCGTACGGTGGTCATACCTCGTGGGCCCAAAGAAGCAATAAGTCGAATCCTTGAAGAACGATGAAGTTGAAGCTTGGGCGCGAAGGCGACAAAGCCTGGGGTCGCATTGTGTTTATTCGTTGTTCCCGACATGTGAAAATGACATGTTGAAACCTGCTTAAATAGCCTTTCAATGCATTTAATACCCCCTAATGAATACTGGTATCACAACCAATGAGGTAGGTGAGTTTAAATTTTAGGACGGCGACGGGAGAACCGAACCTTAGGGGTCAGAAAAATGTCGGAGCATGGCCGTTCGGGACCGAGAAAGCACGAAGGAAACCCGAAAGAGCAAAACCCAGCATAGGGAACCCAAAAGAGTGAAGCCCGAAGGTGGAAAGCAGCAAGTGGGAAGGTGAAAAGTGCAGGAAGAAAGCAGAAAGCGGCAAGAGGGAAGCCCGAAAGGAAGGAAGAAGAAAGCGGGAAGCCCGATGATCGAAGCCCGAAAGGCAGAAAGTGGGGAGCGAAAAGGCGAAGGGCGAAAGCAGAAAGCAGAAAGCAAGAAGAGGGAAGCCTTAAGGGTGAAGCCCGAAAGGTGGAAAGTGGGGAGCAGGAAGGCGAAGGGCGAAAGGCAAAAGCGGGAAGAAGAAAGTGGAAGCTCAAAGGGCGAAGCCCAAAAAACCCAAGACAACAATTTTTACTTTAGGGGCAAAATATGGGCAAGCAAAAATGAGACTTTGAAGGGTCCATTGACCAAGTAGGACACCAAAATGAGGGGGCATGTAAAATGAGACGAGAGAAAAGCAGCCCATCGGGAGCGAAAAGAGGGGGTCCCCACCTACAGCGGGGCGTGTGTGCAAAACATGCATAACAAATGGTGACTCATTGGGGAAATTCTCTAGAGAATTTTGATGAAAAATTGGAATCACAAACCCAGAATCTCTGGTTTCAATCTTCACGCTCAACCAAAACATCAAAACCACTAGTTAATCCAACCTTTAGTATGCTAAAAATCCAAGCCTGTGCAATTGTGCTAATTCCCATCCTTCAGTTGTTGCAAGAACCTAAGCTCCATCAAGTAAATCTACGTAGTTTATTCTAACTCCAAAAGCATCTGAGACATTGCCTCACTGCTAGTCAGGTGTCCATAGCCCCGATGAGGTTGTTGTTGTGATTCTCCCAAACATTGCTCTACTGTCGGTCGGGCGTCCATAGCCCCGGTAGAGTTATTCGTATACCCCTAAAAAGTTGAATTTATTTTCTATTAATTTTAAATATTTTTCTTTCTTTCTTTTGTTTCTTTTCTCCTTTTAGTTCTTTTATTTAAACCTGCAAGCAATGAAGCTCGCGCTCAAGGCTGAGAATCACAATGGCCCTGGAGTAGAATTTTAGATTTTTCATTTAACTAGACTTCACAAAGGACCTACAACGATCGTCAAATTCTTAAAATATGTGAGAGATATAAGATTTCATAATACTTTAGAATCAGACCAACCAATGACTTATCCACTTTGAATCAAACATCTAGATCGCTTAACATTAATAGAAGACCCTCACCATCCACTCTGAAAACTTGATTAGAGTTTGACAAAGAAATACATAAAACAACCCCAGGTGATAAGTATGGTTGTTGTGCGAATAGATGTGCCCAGCCAAAATTAGAGGGACCCCGAACAAAGTAGTAGCAAAAAAGCAACAAAACAGAAGCAAAGCAAATGGTAAGAAAACACCCAAAACTAACCAAAGCGGGACAGTGAAGAAACTACTCTAAACAAAGCAACCTACAACAAACCAACTAACCTAAGGAAAGCATGAAAGTGGAGTATTTACAGGAAACCTACACTACTCAAAACGAGCTATGTACAAAGATATTTACAAAGAACTGTGTTTAGGAAAGACGAACTGATGTCAATGCTCATTGGATTTCGTAGTGCATGCACAAGAAAACGAGTGATTGTTATCATTGTTAACCATGAAAATTTATATTTATACTTAGAAAAAAGAGGTTCAACATTGTAGCACTCAAATTCAGTCACCCGATCATGGAAAATAAGCAATTGAGGAGGCTCGCTAAACCCATGGTTAATCCATAAACACATTTGTCTCCCCTCATTCCCATAATCAAAATGATAAATGCAGCTATGAAGATCAACAGGAGAAAGGAAGGTTAGAACCTGGGTGTCATTGTGCAATTGTGGTAGTGTTTGACAATCGAGAGCGAGCACTGCATCGTCAGTTTTTGCATCAACAACCTCGAGCTAGCATGGTGGAGGGTGCATCATTTTAGGAATCAAGCCTGCATAAGGTAGGGAGAATGGGGCAACAAACACTTCTTCCACGTCTTGTGTGGGATCGACAATCCCTATCAATTGTTCTTTGTGAAGATAGACTTCATCTCGTTGATCTTCTACAAACCAAGTGTCCACTTGATTGTTGTCCTCAAAAGGCAACACGTTGTCCCACTTCCTTTCCCAAGTATTGTCCTTATTTTCGTGGCATTCAATGTCATGGGACAATGACATGAGTGAATCTATCTTATTGCAGCCATCTAAATATTAAGGAGGATCAACAACTCTCATGGTGAAAGGACTCCAAGTCACATCTTGTAGTCAACTAGGTGCTTAATCTTTATTGGCAGCTATCTTAGCACCGCCACCTTTGTTTTCTTCTCTTTGTTGTTCATGCATCTCATCATGACATTCACTCATTTCCCCTTTCTCACTATCACTGCAAATGGAGAAGGAACCCCTCCCCCAATCTGGAAACTCTAGTGCATCACTATTAGGAGGACCGAGGAGTATTCCTTCATCGCTACCATCTTCTAGGATGTGCGTTTCCTCAGCATGAACATACGTTCGCAGTAAAGCTCCCAATGGACAAAAGTCATCAATTGATGGCACCTCATCAAGGGGACCAAAATCCATTACACAATCTCCCTCCAAGGACTTGTGGACAACATTTATGTTTGATCTACTTCATCGCTTGGAAGCTCGAGATTGTATTGTTGTCCTTCTTTTATTATTGTCCCAACATCCTCTTGAGGACTGCCTTCAGCTGAGTTGTCACTTGGCTCAAGCTCTTGGTCCTCACATTCCATCCTTGAAGGAACTACAGGAAGTGGTGTGCTCGGCTACCTCGATTATTCTTTGAGTTGCTTGATGGCTTGTTGGCACAGTCTGCATGTGAACTCAAAGTGCGATGAATTATGAAGTCTGCACCAATTCAGCAGAAGTAGCACCTCCAAATCCACTTCATATTTCAGCTCATACCAATCCTTTGCTACTCTAGAGACGAGTTGGTCATATCTTTCCGCTACTGGGTCCTCATCATCACTTGAAAAAGGAGCATGATGGTAGACAGTCGGGGCAAGTGGTTGTCCCCACTCCTCCAAACTTTCATTTTCATATTCTCGATCGCTATCATTTATGAAGGAGAAGTCTTCTAATTTGATTTTACTTATGCCTTCGTCATCATTTTCTTTTTTAGCAAGGCTTTCATCCTTTTCCCCTCATTGATTTTCCTCTTTCTAATTTTCAGCATCCTCATGAGCTACTGCAAACTTTGTTGACCCATCCTCAACTACCAATCGCTCCTCGTCTAGATTGGAGGACTACCTGTTAGTGAACCTTCACCAAAGCCTTTTGTTGTCCTAAGGAAATCAGCTTCTCCTTCTTGATTTTCAACTTCAGTATTTATTGTCCCAGCATCTATTTTTGTTCAACTTCTTGGTCTGACTTGAAGTTGTTGTCCTCTAGATGCTGATAGCTTTCCTGCCTCATGAGATGAATCATCCTCCTTAACAATTGGCTGCCCCAACTTTTCTGAACAACCCTTGACTTGGGTGATGATTTTTGCACATGATGGACAAGCTATTTCTGAGTGTGGTGGATTGTGAAATCTGCACCAGCTTGACATTAGTACTTCCCCCAATCTTGGTCCATCCTCGCTACCCAAACATTCTTGGATCAACTCTTCAAATGCCTTAGTTTCCATGGTTGTCAATTCTTCCTCCGAGTCTGTAGGGGCCAAAGGCTGATAGATTTCGCAAAAGGGAATTTCTCCTTGCAAGACTCTTTCAATTCTGCTCAAAAAGGTTAGACACTCCAATTCATTGTATCTATGGGTGCCATGAATTCTACATCTATCTTCCAATGAAAACTGTTTCAATGGCCTTCTCAATCTCCTATTTAAATTTGCATGTAGCTGAGTGATGTTGATTTTCATGTGCTCCTCCATTTAAACTCAGCCTTTGTTTTCCTTCAAAATTTTCTGATTTTATGTTTATGCATTAAAAGAGATCTCTCTATCTCAGATTTTTTCTTTGAAAGTTTTCATTTCAACTTCCAACTTTCATCTTTGTAGCCACAACATGTCATCCCCTCCCTCTAGTGCTAGTTCTATTGATGGGTGTTTTGACACACTTCTATTCTTTCCCTCCTTCTAGCCCCAGTTTTGTTGATGGGTGTTTTGACACACTTCTGTTGCTGCTCTCCTTCTAGCGCCAAATCTATTGATGGGTTTTGACACACTTCTCAACATAGGTAATGCATAAGTGCATGACCTCTCTTGAAAGTAAATATCCAACAAGTTGCTGAAAATTACCCCAAGGTCTCTCGGGTTTCAGGTCTTGATAGTACTTGGAATATCTTAGTTGTTTCATTTGCTCTCCTAGAATCACAAGGCGGTCTTACAGATGAGTTACAAACTGGGGAAGTTGGATCTGCAAATGGATTTCTTAAGATGGGAGAGTTGTTGTGAATTTGTTGCAGGTTCAAATGATAGTCTTGAACTCAATTTTATCATTGGATTTAGCTTTATAATGTGCCATGAACCTTAGCATAGGGTTACTTATTAAAAAAAAATGAAAAGGGGCAGGGAAGAGAAGAGGTTCCCGGATCTAAAACTACGAATGAACAGTAATCATGGAGGCTACTACAGTAGTCAAACTCCCTAAACTAGGTTTTGCTTGGCCAAGAGGATCCTACAGTTACACAAAACCAGTGCAATCTTCTAAGGACTGTAGATTTTCAGATTACACACACACATCATGCACATGCAATCGAACTAAGTTGCAACAATAAAGTAAAGAATCTCATACTATCTTTACAAAGTGATTCATCATCGACAAACCATAAAAAGCATGAGATAGAAATTCATCAAATACTGTAACAACAAACACCACCATCAATTCCCTTCAAAAAACTAACTACTAAACTAATAGGTAAGTAGAACCATGCACACATAATGAGAAAACTCAAAAGGAAACACCTATAAATCATGCAATGTTGCTTTCTATTGCTGCTGAATTCTTTTACACCAGCTCTCCAACCTTTTACAAATGAGGGGGAGACCCCTATTTATAGTTTTCCAAAGCCCAAATGAATGTCTATTTTTTAATTACATTGTGTGGCCCAGATTCAATTACATTAGGGATTTACCTACCCCACAATATTCAACAATTTACAATACATCCTTTGTCTTTATCCCTGTTTTGTCTTTTTGTTGATTGCTCTTTGTTGTACCTACTCTTTTTGAAGTTCTTCATCAATAACATGGTTTCCCTCCTACTTCTTCATAGCTCCATACTCCATGAACCTCAGAATCACCAATTGGAGCCTATCAATTGCCATGACATCGGACTTTAGCACTTGGTAGCTCCATTCCTTGGAATTGGTACTGTATTTGGTCCTTGTCCTCCCTACCTCGAGGAGCTTTGGAAGTTCTTTTCCCTTTGTCCTTGACTACCCCTAAGGCTTATGCACTAGATTCCATATATCCTACAGAAAGAGATGGGAGTTAATAGAGAAAATTAAATATGGGGGATGCAGCCTCAGGAAAATCCCTGCAAATCAAGGTTAGATTAAACAACTTATCATTCAAAAAGGTCTAACACTTGATCAAAGTAACATTGGAGGGAAAAAGGATGACCTAGACCCCAAGGGTCAGACTTCCCCTGCCATAATGTTGTTTTAGAAGGGTGAACAGGGCAGGGAGTCCCGGATGATTTTTTTCGGTCTTGGATTTTGATGACAAAGGGTCCATGTGGGAGAAGGTCAAAATTAAGCACATGGGTCGAAGTCTATTTCCGAATTGGAGGTCATTTGAGTCATCATTGAGGCTTTCTAGCTCAAACTGAGGGAAAGTCATCAAAGGTTTGTTGTTTAAAATAGCCCTTGGAAAATGACACTTTGGAAGCGGTGTTCCGAGGTTCGAAACCCAAAGGTCGGAAGGGCAGACTAGTTTAGCTGTTCAGGATGGCGAGGATGGGACAAAATTTTAGGGATGGAAGTCTAGTTGGAAGGGTCCGAAAGAGGCGAGGACTCCACATTTGACTTTTAAAACCTCAACCAACAGGGAAATGATCACGGCTCGGAGGCCTGAAAGACGCTAGGAGACGACCATGTGTAACGGTGGTCCGAGGACGGAAGTCCAAAGGCCAGGATCTGAAGGTGACTTGGAGTTGCCTTCCGTTTGGAATCCAAAGGCCATTTGAGGATCGAAGCTCGATGGTTAGACATATGAAGCGAGGATGCTGTTTTTGAGAAATAGAAAATTGGAAGGGGAGTCCCGGAGTACAGAATCCGAGAGAAGCTTCGCCGTCAGGGCAATCTCAACCAAGTTACTATCACGGCTAGAGACAGTCTCAGGCTCGAAGAGCATGGTCGCCTACCCCGAAGAACAAAAATGGGACAGCAAGGTTCCAATTTTGAGTCTGGGTTTCCAAGGGACACTTTCAAAAATTTGGCCACGTGGGTTTCAAGGTGGGATTTTTTCCTATTAGGTTACTCAACCCTGTCTCCCTTATCGTTTAGTTTTTTCAATTATAAAGCTTAGAAAAGGGAAGGACTATCGATACAACGGTCATACCTTGGGGGCATGAAGAAGCGAGATGCCGAATCCTTGAAGAACGGCGAAGCTAAAGCTTGGGCGCGGATTTGGTGAAGGCTGGGGTCACACTGTGTTTATTCGTTGTTCTCGACATGTGAAAATGACATGTCAAAACCTGCTTAAATAGCCCCTTAATTCATTTATTACCCCTTAATGAATGCTAGTACGGTGACCGACGAGGTAGGTGATTTTGAATTTCAAGATGGCGGTGAGAGAACCGAAGCTCGGGGGTCGAAAAGATATCGAAGCACGGCCGTTCGCGACGAAGAAAGCATGAAGGAAATCAGAAAGAGGGAGACCAAAAGAGGGAAACCCGAAAGAGCGAATCCCGAAGGTAGAAAGCGGGAAGCGGGAAGGAAAAGGGAAAAGGAAGAAAGCAGAAAGCGGGAAGGGTGAAGCCTGAAAGGTGGGAAGAAGAAAGCAGGAAGCCTGATGATCGAAGCCCGAAAGACGGAAAGTGGGGAGTGGGAAGGTGAAGGGTGAAAGGCGAAAGTGGATAGTGGACAGAGGGAAGCCCGAAAGGTGGAAAGTGGGGAGCAGGAAGGTGAAGGGGGAAAGGTGAAAGCGGGAAGCCCGAAGGGTGAATCCTGAAAAACCCAACACTTAGCAATTTTTAGTTTAGGGGAAAAATATGGTCAACCAAAAATGAGACTTTGAAGGGCGCATTGACCAACTAGGACACCAAAACGAGGGGGCATGCAAAATGAGACGAGAGAAAAGAAGCCCATCGGGATAGAAAAGAGGGGGTCCCTACCCATGGTGGGGCGTGTGTGCAAAACAAGCACAACAATGTTGAAAAACATTGACAAAAAAAGTGCGAATTTGGAGATTTGTGGAGAGTTTTAGGGTTTACAGTGTATTTAACAAAGTTTTTATCATCTTTTTAAAGGTGAAATGTATTTAATGTGAATTAGGGAAACTTGGTAAAGCATGAAGTGAAAAATAAAGTTGAATTAAATCACTTTTATACACTTGGGAGATAGGAGAGTGAGATGAAGCAAGGTAAAGGTGATTCAAAGTACTTGGCATCAAACCCTAGTTTTTGTTGAGGCTTGAAAAGAGGCATTTATAGTTATCACTACTCTATTGGTTTGAATTCAAAGCAATTATCTTAAGCATTGTTAAAATAATTAAAGAGAGATGGTGACTCTAACTGTTATTGAAGTTTCTAAGAGACCTCGACCAAAATTTAGAAGATTTTCATAGAAGGTCTACGAAATGGACTTCGTGGGTGCATTTAAAAAAATATCAAACAATGTCTTACCCATTGAGAATACAAGAACCTATATTCACTCAAAACTAGAAGATTTTTACCATTAGGTGCTAAGGGATCAATGGTTGAAGGAGTTAATTGAAAAAGTATATTTTGTGAAACCACAATATGAAAAATTAGTATGAAAGAGGCTAGATGTATGAAATTAGTTCCTAGAATTTTGTGGTGAAATGTTTACAAAATCTCTAAGGATGGCACTAAGCAGAATACATGACAAATTTGTGTGGACACGTGTAGTAGGAGTGATTAGCAATGAGGTAATTAGGGTTGTAACTAATCTTTGTGGCAATGGACCCTTTCCAATGCTAAAATTTGTGAAGAATGAAGTGGCCATGAAACTAACATGTGCTACATTTGATGGAAGGGAACTGACAATGAAACCCATCGCAAACCCTATTGTGAGGTATGCTATAGTTATGATTGGTCAAAAAGTCTACTTTACCAACCGAGGTAATTTGGTTTCTACTATAGAAATTTATGTTCCATATGAGATGGTAGTAAATGGAAGAGATTATGATTTGTGCAAGTTTCTTAGGCAAAAGCTTATGGATAACATGACCTAGACCAAGGATTTTAAGTATCCATTTAAGTTTGGTACTTTGGAAGTTTGCTTACTATTTTATTTTTTGAGGAAATTACTTGGAAAGAAGAAAATTGTATGGGATCATAGAAAACCCATGGCTCGTCAAATCTTTGAACATCTACATAGTCTTGGTGATTACAAAGCACATAATGATGCTTTAACTACATTCTTTGTAGTTTTCTTGAACATGTATGAAAGAGAGAGAGTTCCAAGGAACTTAGTGGATAAATATGCAAAGGAGATAACTTTTCTTGTGTCTACTGATGAGTTTATTATAGGAGTAGAGCCTAGGACTCTACGGATAGAGCATCTGGGATATGAACTTCATGAATAGATGGCTGAGAATTTCATTGAAATGTTATTAAATAGTCCTAAATATCCCACTTTTCCCCTGCATGGCACATATGAAGAAAAATCTAATTAAGTGCATCTAGAAACCTTTGCACCTCAAAGGGATAAGAGATAAAATAAAAATGTTGAGGCATTCTTTAATTTTCATTCACTATCCAAGGATGATGTTGATTAGTTAAAAGGAACTTGTAGAAAAGAAAAGGACCAGATCAATTGATGTTACCCCCATGCCTAGGAGATTAGGAAGATAATATTCCTCTATAGTACTAGTAATACCTAATCCAACAACTATAGTAAAAGGTAAGAAGTTCGAACACAGTTCTCCAGCAACAGTTAACACAACTGCTTCCTCTAGACCCAACACTAGAGCTTCTAATAAAAAATTATGTACCTCTTGTTGTGCCATCTACCCCACTCAAAAAAAGAGTGAAGGAAAAGGAAAGAAAGAAAATAAATTTGGGTGATGAAGTGCAAGAAGAAATAGAACTTGGACTAAAAGAAGATAAATAGTTAAAAAGTAATAGAAGAAGCAGTACCTCTACCAGTAATGATAGGAATGAAACCAGAGAAAAAGTTGAAGTGGTATATGATGATGAAGAAATAGAAGATGATATGGAAGCCTTCAAAATTCATGTACATGAGAAGAAGGAAGAAGAAGGCACATCAAAACCTATGGAGAACATGCCAATCTCTTCTCTAGTAAGAGGTCACCATTCTTTGGAAATGGAAATCCTAGTTAATAAAATGATAGAATCTAAGGATTCGCTAGCTACTGCTAGATTGTTTGATGAATTTGATGAAAAGAATAAGAAAATAATTGTGGATGCTTTTAGTCAATACATGGTTATTTTTTATAAGACTATGGAATCTATAAGGAATAAGGTGATTGACAATGTGTGGAGAGCATTAATTCATATAAGGCATGAAGCTATAAATATTGAGGATAAAATAAAATATGATACCTTAAGCACATACGGATTCTCTTTATTTGAGGTATATGTTGCTAAAATTATAAAGAAATGTTCCTAGTTATTCTTAGTTAAACATAGATTCACTATGTTGATGACTAGAGAGGAAGACAACACTGAAAAGGTGAGACAAGAGACTCTTAGTGCAATAAGAGAAATGAAAAAGTCTTATGGGATGAGAATCGGTTCTTAATCTCATATAACTCAAGCATAGGAGCCTGTAAGGAGTACAGAAGTAGAGGACTGTCCTCTTATGGAAAATTTTGGTGAGACACATGTTTCTTCAAAGACATTTGCTCCTCTAGATGATATCGAAGAAACAACTAGTAATCACACTGGAGACCAACATAAGAATGATACAGGAATAATCTAGAAGATCATCATGAAAATACCAAAAGCAATGAAGATAAGAATTAAGAGGATGGAAACAAAAATGGAGAGAACAATGATGGTAAAGATGATGAAGATAGGGAGGAAGAAAAGAAAAGAAAAATCAATAAGAAAATCCTCTGGAGAAAAAGAAGGAAAAGAAGGAAAATAAGATCAAGAGGAAAGGGAAGAAGAAAACAAGGATGATATAGACATTGGAAGAAATGAAGAAGAGTAGTCAAAGACTGTTGAACTTTCAAAGCCATCTGGAGAATCATCTATAATTATTCTTAAGGGATTGTTGACAAGGAAATCGTAGATCCAACATGTGCTACCATCTCAATTAATTCAAATTCCTTCACACCCATTGTATGTGGATCTAAGAAAGATGTCACCCATACAAAGAATAATAGTTTGTGGTACTTTTCTTGAATTTGAGACACAAGAAATTTAACATACCTACTAGAAAGGGACTGAATTGGTAAATTAACCTATTAAAGATTTATTAGAGACAGTTCTCGATGCCACAGCCGATGACTCTTTAAGGCTTGTTGAAAACCTAAAGTTCTTATTTGATTATGCCAAGGAGTATAATTCTACTCTTAAGGTATTGACTGAGAAAGATGTAGAGTCCAACCTCTTTGAGAGGAGGTTTCTAAAACTATAGGACAAGTATACAATCACACACAACAAGGTATTGCAAATTCTAAAAGAAGTGAAGGACTGTGATGAGGAAGCCCAACCACTATTTGTTTACTATGTGCATTTCCCTGATGCCACTCAAGGAATTAAAGATTTATAGGACTCAATATAGTCTCAACTTGCCAATACCTCTAAAATCTATAGGATTCTGAAGATAGAAAGTATACTTCCTAGACTTCTATTGCAGATTTTCAAAGAAAAATTTCATCTTATAGAGGTAGAAAGATGATGCCATGAGGCGATTTGGACAACTTGGTGATCTAGTAATGTCTAGACACATTCCTATATTAAGTGCCTTAGAAGATGCAAAGAAGATAGTCCAAAATGAATCTCAACCCATCTACTCTGGAAGAAGGAGAAGCATGCCTAGTTGAACTAGAATCATTGCATTAGACACTTGTCAAAGAAAAAGGGATCTGAGAAGATGGAAAACCAGCTTGGGAATCTATTCTTAAAGAATTACAAGGTTCCCCTAATTCTTGATTTAATGTTTTTTTTACCCTTTGTCCTTAATGTCAAAGGGGGGAAGGATCTGTGTGGAGAAGGATCAGTATAAATAATGTTGTGGAATCTTTGGCTTTTATGTATATCTATAAGGGCGAGTTAGTTGTCTTTGCACAATTTTGGCTTTAGAGTGTGAAGTTACTTTTCCACATTTTTTTGAAGCTTATGTTTTTGCACATGTTTCCATCAATGAAAAAGGGGGAGATTGTTGAAAGAATGAAGAAGAAGCTCTCGGGTGCAGTTTTCATTGATGCCAACATTTATTGGTAATAGTTTTGTCAATCCGGTAAGATATGGTTCTAATATCTTCATCTGGTAATTGTGTCTTAAAATGCTCGTAGTAGAAGATCACTCCATGATATTTTAATATGTTTTTTAGGACTTTTAATTGTAGCTATAAACAAGTTTTCCACAATTTTCATTGATCGCGCTGAGAGATTTAAATGTCAGTAATTCACCATTCTTTTGGCCAACATGATTAATTGATTTTTGTGTTGTGCCTATAGCACACATGCCCCATTCGGACCGAGGCCGCACCTTTTTCCGTTTTGCTCCTGCTAGGTTGTTTCAATTTTTCCTTATTTTGCATGCCCCTATTTTGGGCATAAAATGGTCACATGCTTCAGTATCATCAAATTTACCTTGACCAAGTTCACCCCCTCAAATTTCACTAAGTTCTTGGCTCTTGTGGGATTCCTCCTTCCTTTCACTATCGCATCTATCGGGCCTAGTAGATTCATAGCTATGGGTCTTTACATTGGGGTCACCATCTAGGCTTCACTGCTCTTTGTGTCCTTCCTATTGCGTATGCTTGTGTGGTGAGCCCTGCATCCACCTTTGTTGCCTGAGTCTAAAGTGAACGACTAATAGGGCACGATTTTTTACAACTCTACCAAACTCACCCTAGATGTACCTACATTTAATGCTAGCAATTAATGGGGGATTGCTTATAAAAACACTGACTCCTACCTGTCATTTTCACCCAGCATTTTCAAATTTGAAGAGAGAAGAGAAGCCACTCATGCACACAAGTTATCTCAAAGGATTCAAGCCAAATTCCTTTCAACTCCCTGCATAGTTAGAGGTAAGAATTCGTGACTTTCTCTTTTGGCAAACATTTGACTGCTAAGAGGGTTTTGGTGTTGAGGGTTTTATAATTATTTAAATCAAAATCCATTGAACCCTAGCCTTGTTTAAATATTGAAACTAATTTTAGAATGTTTGAAGTAAACACTAAGTGGCCCTGTATACCTTGATTTCACATCTTTTATCAAGAATGAGGGGTTTTCCTCAACAATATGTGCAAATCCTTGTGTAGGTTTCCACTTGTCTATCACTGTCCTTTAGCGGCGAAGCTCGCTCATCTTCCCACTATGCCAAGCCCACGTTGTTTTTCATTTAGAAATTGGAGTCTCAAAATCTAAGGTTTGCAATTATTGGGAGGGAGTCCGTTGTGGGCCTAAGTGTGCAGAGGTTTTTCCCTGCATGGTCCTTCTTTAATGGCCAAGCATTCACATCCTTCCACTTCATGGGCTCTGCCCTTGCAATCAACGCAAGTAGAATAGACCCAGTATTATGTAAAATTAGCTAAGTCCTAAACACTTTACACATCTCCATAGCTAGCCCACTAGCACTCGATCACTGTTTCTTAACAGTGTGGCCACTGCATCTTCCTACATTAAAGACTCCACCTACCACCTGCTATCTCAACCTTTAGGTCCAAAATGAATAAATGGGTCCACCCATGCAAGTTTCTTCCATCTGAAAGATGTCTCTATAATGTCACTATCTAGTGTCCAAACATCCACACACTTCTGCCATGCGGGTTCTATGGGCAATGATTCCTCAAAGCAAAACCTTAAGTTTGTCCATAAAATCTAAGGATGGGTAACCTTGGGGGGTCCACCTATGTGGGTTGGCAACTGGGGGATCTATCACTCCAAACCCATCCTTGAATGGAAAAATAAACCCATCCTTTCATTATGCAGACCCTGAGCCTAACAGTGTTGTCGATACTAAAATGCAAGTCATGAGCTTTTAGACCCGCATAAACCAAAAGCAGTCAATTTGATAAAGGGAATTAGCTTAAGGTGCTTCCATATGAGATTTCACATTTTCTAAATGACTTTGACTTTGATTGACCTTGCAATACATGACATGCATAAATTTCCATGTGGGTGGCTATCTATGGATTTCTCCTTTCCCTGCACCACCCCTTAAGGACGCTCACTACCATAGCTTCTACAAGGCTAACTTCTGAGTCCCCATAACTATATTTGCTTAAATTTCCCTAACGAGCCTTGAAAAATGAAATTACATGGATGTTTTGATCCTTTAAGAGAATATGAATGCATTTAACCATGAATTTGTAGGATTCAACTAAAATTCCTCTCATGAATTTATTAGTACACTTACTGAACTCTTTGTGTGTAGGATTTATGGAACGTGCTAAGGGACCATCAGTGAAGCTAGTGGGAAAAATTTATAAAGGAAAGAATCATGTAAGATCCCCTAGAGGGTAAGAAGAGAAAGAATAGATGAAGTACCAATTCCATAGGGTAGAATGCACCTTCAAGCTTGCATCCAACTAGGACAAAATCTTTGATATTGACCTAGGGCATGCGAACATAGATGAATTCAAGTAAAGGCTTATAATCAAGCCCACTATAGAGGATGCTCAAAAGATAAAGGAAAGTGATGTTGCAAAGGTATTCAACTTTCCTCCTACCCTAGTTGCTCTAGAGTTAGTCATGGCTTGTCGAGGGTTCTATCACTCTCATAACAAAAAGATAATTGCCAAAGATGGGAGAGTACTGGCAGACTTATCTACCAAATCTATTAGCAAGACATTTAGCAACTCGACCTTTGAGAAGATGGAGGAAGTGGAAAAGGAGTTTTCTCAACAAGTATGGAAACTAGATAATCTTCTAGGTGTAAACGGACAATCAATCAATCATGGCTAAAGGAAAAGAGGGATAGTACCAAAAAATTTCCCTAGAAGTTGTACACAAGTGATTTCTTCAAGGAATATCATGATCTAGTCACACTCTTAAGTAGAGTGATGGGCCTTCCTACCACCACCTTCTTTGAAGAATGGATGTGCTATTTCATAGAGGAGATCCTCCAAGGTATAGCTCAATTCCAACTGGCTAAAATGATAAGAAATTTTTTTCATAGTCATCTCATGGTAGTGAAGAAGACTTCACGCTTCTAAATGACCTCATATTTGATCTACCTTCTACCAATCAAATTCCCATACAAAGGTTTATTCTATGAAAGAACATTATGAACCAAGAGGGGAGAACTTAAGGTATATGAGAACTTAAGGTATATGACTGCTATCCCTAATTATAGTATAGGAACTTCAAGAAGGAATACAAAAGAGTGAATGATGCATTCATTGGGCATATAATCAAGACCTTGGGTGAGGAATATGAAAGAAGAGTGACACACCATGCCAAAGCAATCATAAAGGGTTTTGGATATCTATTCATCCAATTTCCAAAATTCACCTATATTAAAGTAGAAGAGTTCTCAACAAGACCCTATCGGTTGCCACACTACCCTAATGATAGGATCATTTTGTTAGAACTTACTCAATAGTTGTAGACTTCCCATACCCTATTGAGTGACAAACATTGAGCAGGGGTCCCATATCCCCTTACATTTGGATAGGGAATGTACTCTTGCCTTGCTGCCCAACTTGCTAAGCACCCTGAGAAGGAATTGGAAGAATACCACTTCAACTTGTATACAAATAAGGGAAGCGTGGATCCTCATGGAAAGCTTAAAAAATAAGTTGGAAGACAATATGCCCACCAACCTCGCATTGAATACTTTTGGGCGAATTGTGATGATGACAAGGAGGTTTGGATGTGGCATTACATGAGGTTGATTGCCCAATTTGTAAATTCCATTAATTTGTTTCCCATGCTTGATCAGATTGTTGAGGATACCAATATTTTAGATGAAAGGTACAATGCCTTGGCTGATATGCCCCTACCAGTTGTTGATTGGGACAAGGAAGAGGTCACAGACCTAAACATTCTCACCAACCCCATTGAACATAGAACTAGAAAATGGGTGGATGGACAAATATCTTAGTTGCAAGAACAAGGTGTGAAGCTCACATACGAGGAAAATGAGGATGGCATCAAAAGTGAAATAGCCAACATTGTTGTGGTTTCATCTAATGAGGCTCCCAAGTGTCTACCCATCATAAGAGCTAGGAAAAGGAAAGAAACACATGTGTGCAAGCCCAAGTAAAAGGTGTACTCTAGGAAGGAAAGAAAGTGTCAATCATCAAAAAGGGTGAAAATAATGGGAACTTTTGTTTTCAAAATACTGACCATTCATGAGGAGGAGCACCCACATTCAAAGGAATACAAAACTAAGCAACCTCGCTTACCACCACCCACCACTTTCACTCTCGCTGATGCTATTGTTATCAACACTCCACCATCTTCCACTCCAAAATCTTTTCCTATCTCATCTCCACCCACCATGGAAGTCTCTTTCCACCTCACCTTCGCCTTGCCAACTGCTCTAGTGGTAGTTTTGGACTCTTTATCTTCAACTACTTCCCTTTCGTCATCCTCCTCGCTCCCACCTCTATTTCCAGCTCTTTCCACTCTACCACCATCATTTCCAACAACTACCTTAGCACCTCCCAATTTTCCACATACTTTCCTAGCCTACATGTAGAATGTACCCATTGAACTCTCTGGGGTGATCCTCGATCCCAAGGTTTAGGCACTAATGGCTTAGCTTACTATAAATTTTCTTCTTCCCCTGCCACCTATCGAGCCACCAAAGATGGAGGCCATAATCTAGATCTCAGTAGAAATGGAGAGGCTTAGTGTAGAGAAACACAAAGAAACTATGAAGGACATCCCTAATGAACCTCAACATTCTAATCGAGAAGATTATTTTGAGCATCCCGAGGGTAGGCTAAGTGTGAATATTAACAAGGTGGCCTCAGATGAAGAAACACAACAGACTTCTAAGGATGAAGATGTTGAAAGTCTTGATGAACACTATGAAGTTGAAACATCAGACCAAGAGTCAGGTGAAGAGAAACCCCAAGAACACAAAAATGAAGAGACACACCTAAAGGAGCACCACTCTGAGGAAGGGAAATTGGGTGTCAATGTCAATGTAGAAATAATAAATAAACCCCCGCAAGCTGGCTGAGATAAGGGCCTCGTACAAGAAGAAGTACCTCTAAAAAGGGAGGGAGAATAGGAAAAGAATGAAGAAGAAGAAGTCATGGAAGATAAAAGTGCCAAGTCCCCAAAGAAGGTTGAGATTGAGCATGAAGAAGATAAGGGGATAACATCGAAAAAAGATAAGGCTTTAGAAGATGAAGCGACTATTGAACTTGAAAAAGGAAAAATTATGGAAGAAGAGATCCCATATGAGGAAGAAGATAATGATGAAGAGGCTCCAATAAATGAGGAAGATGAGCCTCAGAAGGAACAAGGTTAGGAAGGTGATCATGAATCACCAAAGGAACAAATAGAGGTCCCCGCATGGTTGGAGTAGCAAGTAAAGAAGAAGGATCTTTTCATTACTGATCCCAAGGCATAATTAGAGGCCATACTAGCTAGAGCTTGAGAAAGGACCTAGAAGGAGAAGAAGCCTAAGATCTGATTGTATATCACAGTCGATGCTTCTTGATCCAGAACATTGCAAATAGCCACTCCGGAGACAAACAATAATGTAAGCACCATCCAGGGCTAGGACTACCACATTACCACCATTAATCTGAGTCTAACGACTCATGGATAGAAGATTTATGAATTTCAATGGTTAGTGTCCACTATTATTCAACAAATGAATAAGGATGAATCTACGATAGTAGAGCTGAATGCATAAGTGGTAGAGCTAACCACTTACATCCAATAGTGGAATTCCATAGTAGAAGAGGCTTTGATTGAATCACTAGCATCCTCCTTTATCTCAAAGGAAGAGATAATTTTTTTTTGAAAGAATGAAGAGTTGTGCCAAGTCCATCGCAGACATGGTTTCATTGGGTGATATACAATGAGGACATGAGCATCCATCATGCGGCTAGAATGTACAATAAATTTTGAATTTCGCAAAAGGAAGTGGAAGAAATGATGAACACCTGCAAGGATTTCCCCAAGCTATATAGGATCACCCATAATAAGATGGAGAGCATCCTAAAGCTCTCTTTTGAAACTTGGGAAAAGGAGCTAGCGCTGCCTAAAGAAGATAATTGGCTAGTTGAGACCTAGCAGCTGAATCTTTAATACAAAAGGGAAATATTGGAAAAGGGCCTTGAACAAACTATAACTTGATTATGAATGGGTTGTGGAACACCTAACAAATAGAAGATATTATTCGAGAATGATAGATTATGAGATGCATGCCTTGGAATTAGATCCAAAAAAGATCAAGCCTTTATTTCATAAGAAAATGGAATAGGGAGCTAGTGACACTCTTATCGCCAAATTTTATGGATTTAGTTGCAATTTCACTAAATTGGATCAGGTAATCAAGGACACTCCAAAGAGCACCAAACACTGGGACCAAATTATTGAAAGATTCAAAAGGGTGGCCTTTCAAATCCTTAAATATGAACTGTCTAAAGAAAAGAAGTTTCTAGCCATGATTGACAAGTTTGTAGAATATGCAACGACATAGAAGGAGCTTGTAAAGTCTATCATTGATGATGAATACTTGTTGAAGTACCCTAAAATGCTGGAAGTAGCTAAAGACAAAATAGACTAGAAGATGAAATAGGGAAAAAGACAAAATTATATGTTTATATTGTAATATATTGGGGGTTGGTGAAACCCTAAGTGAGAATGAATCTAAGCTACTCATTGTAAATGAATTTTTTCCATTCATTCTACTTCTTGAAAACTATAAATAGGGGCATGCTCTCATTTTCAAGGAGAGAGAGGAGTTGTTGTGTAAATACATGCTACAAAAATGTATATGAGAGAAACATTATTTTGATGGTTTCTTGTGTGTTCTTCTCCATGTGTGCATGATTCTATCTCCAAATAGTTAATTTTAGCTTTTTATTTCAATTTTTAAGTTACTTTTAGTTAATGGTTCATGTTGTTCTTTAATGGGGAAGTATTCTATAGTGTTAGATGCATTTCCAACTCATACTTTTTGTTGTTTATTGATGATAAATTGTTGTGTAAAGTTAGTCTAGGTATTATTTATCTTGTTACACCTAAGTTTAATTTTTTTTCATGCTTTAAAGGTGAATATACAGTCTAAAAATCTGAAAATACCTCTTGAAGATTGCACTAGTTTCATGAGATTGTGCATTGTCCCTAGTTAAGTGGAACTTAGTTTATGGAATTTTTTCCATTATATTATCCTCCATTGTTATTGTTCAACTTATTTGTAGGTTTAGGAAACTTCTAACCCCTTTTCCCTTTTGACATTTCTTTTAAAATCTGAATTTAGAGACAAGTTCTAGCATCATTGTATTAAAGCCAAATTTGATGAACACAAGGGGTTTTAGTTTGCTATTCTAAACTTGCAACTAATGTTCATCATTTACAAACCTTATGAAACTCTATTTTCAGACCAAAAACTTCCATGATTTGTCAACCATAAAGGCCCTTTGCGATTGCTAGCAAATCATATCAACCGTTAAGCTATTCCATGCAATATCATGACCTAACACCTAAGAGACCTTGGGGTGATTTTTTGAAATTTATTTGCAGATTTTCAGCTTTGAAGACAGACATCACTCATGTGTGTTGTCTGTGTTGAGAAGTGTAAAAATACCCATCAATAGAATTGGTGCTAGAGGGAGGGTAGGTAGGCTAAGTTGGATTGAATTGGATCCTTCTCCCCTCAAATATTTCATAGAGTACTCAGGTCCACACCAAATAAGGGAGAATTCCAAGAGCTAAAGACCCCTACTAAGGCAAGGAGAGCCAAGAAAGGGGAAGAATCATCTTTAGCTCCACCCACTTGACTTCCATCCCCTCCATCTTCATCTTCTCCTTCACTCCAAACAAAATTTTCTCCACCCACTTCCCACTTCCACACTCCACTCACAAGGAGTATCCCCAGATGCTACCCCACCTCAACCCCAAGTTACTGCAACACAACCATTACAACCCCCATTTCCCCAAATGGCTTGGTTGAGCAATAACCCATCCCCATTGTCCTTCAATCATTACCATGACATGCTAAAGAATTCAGAAGGCTTATACACCAAGTTTCATCCACACGATCCACAAAGAACAACAAAAGAACAAATCAAGATCTTCCAAATAGTATTAAAGGATATGCAAATCGAATATGAAGATGTGGCATGCAAAATATTCCATTATTTATTGGGAGATGAAGCATTTTACTAGTACATCCACCTACCTACAGGATCCATAAACTCTTGGGCCCTCATGAAGGACACTTTTCTACATAAATTTAAGGTTCCTATTAGCCCCACAATGTTTTACAAACAATTCATGTTCGTAAGGAGGAAGGTAAACAAATTGATCAACTCGTTCAACAATAGATTTCATAGATATTACATGAATTTGTAGGCACCTTACATTGTTGATGATCATTCAACTACGCTAGTATACTATGTTGCCTTGGTTAAGAGAATATATCAGCTACCTAAAATATTAGTGGATGCATATGCGGAAGCTGTGAAATATAGCACACATTTAGGATTGCATATAGAGGGTATGTTTCCTTCATTAGGTCCAGCCACCAATGCTTCTCAAATTCACAGACTTACCCAAGCGTTGGAACACCAAACTCCATTGATGAATCCAGTTTCATAGATGTCGATCTTGCCTCATCCAGGGTAGCCACTGAATCATGCTCCATCAGTGCCAAGCTATTTGTAGGTTCAGCAACAAAAAAATTATGCTCAACAACCTCAAGTTCCCTCACACCCACAAAATTTAGAATTCCCAGGTGTCCAACAAAACCAACCCTTAGCATAGGCTATTTTCCTTCAAAATTTAATGCCTCCATAAAGCAATGTAGATAAGGATCAGATCAATGAGTTGATTGAATTAATGAAGAAGTTGTCCATCGAAATGACTCATTTGAGGAACCAAAACAACCACTTGCAAGCCTCTCAAAGGAGAATTCAAGCCAACCTCAACCAAGATAATTTTGATTCTAGTACGTCTTTTGGAAAAAATTACAAAAGAGGTCAAAGCTCAGGGTATAATTTCGAGAGAAGGTTGTCACAAAGGTAGAACATAACTTGGAATACCAGACCAAAAAATGGAGGGTTACCTACACCTCTTAACCAACCGAATGGTATAGATAAATCCACAAGAGGGGTTTATTTAGCTGAAGATGCCATGTCTAGATGGTGTCGAATTCATAAGACTAATAGGAATTTTGAGCTTGATTGTCCAAAATTCTAAACTATTGTAGAGATCTTCCAAGTGGAAGTCCAAAATGTTGTTGATGGCTCAAGCTGTAGAGACATTGGTCCATCAGAGCCATATGATTCCTCAATTTTGGTGGTCAACTAAGCTCTTTTCCCACAAATTGACAACAATTCACCTGAGAAGGACATTGCAACCAAGGAAGGAGAAGCGAAAGAGGTAAGTAACGAGAGATCTTTATCTCAAAGTTTTGATTTATTAGATAATGGTCCTGTAGATGAGGAATAGTAGCGTGAGGATGAGGTCCATATGTTCCACCAAAGAGAAACTCCTTAAAACTTAAGAAATAGGTAAGTTGGTGGTCCCTTTACAACCTCAACCCTACCTAACAACTTTAATACTCTACCTGATCCTAATTCTAGCAATAACCCCACCCATCCCAAAGTGCCTACCTAGTATTTCAATAGAAATAGGTAGCCAAGTCAGACTCAAGATCAACCTGCTACTTCCTCCCAAGGAACTTTTTTTGAGGCAGAAGTTGAACAAATAGGGGAATATGTAGCAGAAGAATTGAAGAAAGTGAAAGTGAGCCTATCAGCCTTTGAATTGTTAAGGGTACTCATTGTTAGAAATGCCCTATTTTGATCATTGAATGGGACCACTCCCTCAAAACCAACTCAAGAGGTTCTTGCAAAGATAGTTTCATTTGACACCTCCAATAATGAGCCCATGATTAGGGAATTAATAGTCAAAAATCTTGATCAGCCCCCAAAACAACAAACTATTAAAATCAGTAGGTGGATAGGCCACCAACCAAAGAGCAGATTCAAGTGGAAACAAAGAATAAATACAATGACAAGGATAAGACTCAAGTGGCCCAAGCTGATGATTTTGTAGGGATGTTTCAAGGGAAGTTAGAAACCCCTCCTTTCCTTATGATAATTCACATATTTGGCAAAAATCTGCATAACTACTTGGTAGATTCAACAACATTGACCAATGTCATGCTATTCAGAGTATGTTAGGCATTGGGTATCACCCCAACACCCTCTAGGTTGAACGTGAATCAGTTAGATAAGACCAAGGTTAAAATAGTTGGGGAAATGAATAGGATCCCTATGCAAATTGTGACTGACCCAAGGGTGAAATAAGTTATTGACATTCAATTTACTGACATCTCAAATACCTATGACATCATATTGGGAAGAGATTTCACTCGAGCTTTGAATGGTTATACTACAACTAAATATTCACATCTATGGCTGCCTTGGAAGGGACTTCCTAATCAAATCTGCATTGAGTGAGAACCTTAGATGAAATCCATGATCACTGAGTATGATAATACCAATGAAGTTTTGTTTGCAAAGATAGAATTGGGAAAAAAAATTCCTCTTGCCTATCAAGATGAAGAAGTGGCAGAAGAGGTCCTTGTACTATGTAGTGCCCCTACCAATTTGGTCCATCTCCCTAGCAACACTGACGTGCTGGTTGAGTATGAAGATGAAAAATTCTAGGAAGATGGTAATCTTGGGATGTTCGATGGATTCCAAGAATTCATGCAAAAGTGTGTGTAGGATCAGCTAAGTCTAGGAGCTAGAACAGATTTCAAAGAATTATTGTTGCATAGCTTGTGCAGAGTGCACAATGCAACTCATTCTAAATTTGAATACTACCTATACCAAATAGCAGTGGAACACATCTAAGGGAAAATCACTCCAAAGGAGGGTATGGAAAGACAGAAATATCAAAGCCAACTTGAGTACAAGCAGCAACCTAGGGGTACAAAGATCAAGGTACAATCAAGAGAAGATGTCTGCTAATTCAGCTTCAAAGGCAAGGGTCCCTCCAAGTTCTGGATGTTGCGCTTTGATGGGTCCAAGTCCAAGCAAGTAGGAGGAGCAAGATTCAAGCTCATCAGTCCTACAAGTAAGACATACTTTGTTGCTCATAGATTAAAATTTTATTGCACCAATAACATATTTGAATATGAAGCGTTCATTCATGGATTACTAATGGCATTGCGAAAGAAACTCGAAATGTTGCAAGTCTTTGGTGATTCTGAATTAGTGGTCAAACAAGTTAGGAAGTTATAATCTTTCCATGATCGAAGGATCAAAAACTATAGGCACAGGGTATGGGATATCATAGAAGTGCTAGATGTGTTCAATATTCAACTAATCCTCATAGCAAGAATCAAAAATTTTATGCCTTAGCCCAAGCAACCAGTACCCTCTAGCCTCTATCATTGATTGGCTTCAATAAATTCACTGTGAATCTCACCTCTACCCCATCAGTGCCCAATAATACATTACCAGATTCCAAGTATTTAATGATGACAAGAACATCCTCGACTTCATCACCAGTTCAAACATATTTTCTTCCCAAATCATAGATGAAGTAGAGACAAAGGAGGTTGAGTTAGATATAGAAGGGGTAATCAATCTAAAGACCAACACCATATCAAGGGGTATGGTCCTATTGGAAATGATTTTTGATTTGGATCACATCAGGGACTAAGATCAACAAACTAAGGAGTCAATAGATAATCAATGTGATGCTCATAACATGGGTACTACCAAAGATGTTAAAAATGTTTTCATTGGAAAAGTATGCATCCCAGAGGAGAGAAAATGAATTGTTGATGCTCTACACACTTATCATGATTTGATAGCCTTGGGGCATGAGAACCTCAAAACATATGATACGTCAATCATCACTCATACCATTCCCCTCAAGCCAGATGTGAGGCCCTTCAGGCAGAATCAACGCCCAATCAATGCACTATTAGAACCCATCATCTTCAAGGAAGTGCATAAACTATTGTCCACCTGCATAATTTTTACCATTAGGCACTCCACACGAGTGGTGAATCTAGTTCCATTTAGAAATAAGAATGGATAAATCAGATTATGTGTAGATTTTAGGAACCTGAATAGAGCTTCTAAAAAGGATAATTATCTGGTGCCCTCATTGGAAGAAGTGCTCCAAATAGTCAATGGTTCACAAATGATGTATTTCTTTATTTCTACTTGGGATATAACCAAATGATGGTGCAATATGAAGGTAGATACAAGACAAATTCACTAAAAAATGGGGAACGTTCACATATAGAAGAATGTCATTTCTGTTGATCAATGCAGGAGCAACATTCCAACGTGCCATGGACATGGACTTCAAGGATCTCATCATCAGGTGCATCATCATATATATGGATGAACTTAAAATATTATCCATGAAAAGAGATCACATCTCTGACTTGTGAAAAGCTTTACAAAAATGCAAAGAGTTTTCCATCTCACTAAACACAAAAAAATGCATCTTTGGAGTCATAGAGGGAAAATTTCTAGGACACATGATTTTAGAAAAGGGAATCTCCATACATCCAAAATGCATACAAGCCATCTTGAAGATCCAACCTTGGGGCAGCAAAAAGGAAATGAAGTCCTTTGGGAAAATCAACTTTGTTAGGAAGTTTGTCACCAGATTTGTAGAGATAGTCAAACCATTGAATGTCATACTCAAGAAGGATGCTAAAGTAGAGTGGACATCAGAGGCTAAGTAGGATTTTGAGGTAGTTAAGTGAGCTATTGCAGATTCTCCAGTGTTGGTTAGCCTAGATTATTTGAAGCCTTTCTACATCTACTCTTTTTCTTCAGATCACTCGTGCACCAGTATGTTAACACAAAGACATGATGAAGGGAACGAGGACCATATTAATTTTATGAGTGCTCCACTAAAAGATGCTGAATTACACTATCATAATGTTGAAATGAAAACATATGCCTTGGTTCGGGGAGTCAAGAAATTTGAGCATTAAATCTTGTGCAACAAATTGTTTGTCATTGTTTGAGACCCAACAATCAAGACCTTGCTTATAAAGAATGAGCTCAGAGAAAGAAGGGGAAAATGGGTGGCATTGCTGCAAGAGTAGATCCAGCCCATGAAGCTGGTCCAAGAAAAATCTCTTACCCACACAATAGCAAAAATAGAGCTGAAACTCACACTGTAGAAATATTACTTGGAAGATGTTTCTCCTAATGAGTGGTATGATGAAATCATCTATTACTTGTTGAACAATAAATGTCCATCACGGTTGAAAGGAGTCTAGAAGCGAGCCTTGAAATTGAAAAGAACTATCTACATGTTACAAGGACTTGTGCTATACAAGAAAAATCATGAGGGAATTTATCTCAGATGCCTAGGGAAAATAGAAGCAGCTGAGGTGCTAAAACAATTCCATAAAAAATTTAGAACAGGCAACGAATCCATCCCTTCAACCGCCCACCAGATCCTATGGGTTGGGTACTACTATCCAACCTTATTCAAGGATGCTCACAACCACGTCCAACCTTGTCACGTATGCCAAACCACCACCCCTAGGGAGAGGCATGTTGTTTCACTACAACTAGTTGCTGAGGTAAGGCCTTTTGCTCAGTGGGGACTTGACTTCATTGGTCTTGTAAACCCACCCTCCTTTGCAAGCCATAGGTATATTCTGACTGCTATTGATTATTGCACTAGATGGACTAAAGAAACTACTTATAGGAAATGTACATCTGAAGTAGTTGTCAATTTTCTTGAAAGTTTCATTATAAATCATTTTGATTGTCCATTTTCCATAGTCTGTGATGATGGTCATGTGTTTACTTCCCTTAAGTTTGCTAGTTGGTTGTTTCATTATGGGATCGTACTTAATTTTTCATGCAATTATTATCCCCAAGGGAATGGTCTAGTTGAATCCATGAACAAGAACTTGTTGATTGTCATATGTAAGTTGCTTGACAAGAACCCAAAAGACTGGCATACCCAGTTGTGTTTTTCCCTATGGGCCGATCGCACCCGACATAAAGTTGCTTAAGGAAATTCCCCATTTCACCTTGTTTATGATTTGGAACCTATCTTCCCAATAAATCTCAAGATCCCTACATTTTAATTTTTCAACACCTATTATGAGGAGAGAGAACACAATGAGGGTCACTTAGCTGAGTTGCTCCATTTGGAAGAAGTCCATAATAAAGTAATAGAAATTTTTTAAAAAAATCAGGGCATAGTCAAGAGATGGTTTGATTGTATAGCCAAAGTTAAGGCCTTTATAATTGATAACTTAGTCCTATATTGGGACAAGGCCCACAAGAATAAAGGGGAACATGAAAAATTTGAGATCTAACTTGGCCCCTTTCAAATTTTTGAAATCTTAGGAGATAATGCATCTCACCCTAAGACACTCATTGGAGAGGACGTCCCATTGCGAGTCAACGGGTAGTATCTCAAGCATTATTTCCTTGCCTGAGCTATCTAAGCTCACCCCTTGTATATAGTTGTATATAGTTAGAGTAGGTCTTCCCCTTTATGCTTTTCTTTTTCTTTTCTCGACTTTCTTTCTTGGCCTTCGCTTTGTTGAGGGTATTGTTCGGTCTTGATGTGGTGGATGTGCTTGTCATTGTTAGAGGGCCCCCTTTGCTGCACACTCCCTTTTGTCCCTTGGATAAGTCTTCATGAGAGACCATGGGTATTTTTTCGCTTTCATGAAACAAGTTTCCTTGCCCAAACTTTGGCTTGACTCAAGGTTGAACCCTTATTTGAATCCCTTCATGTCTATCTTAGATCACACATGATACATATTTAAAATTAACTTCATGAACTAAATGATAGTTTTCATGAAACCTTGACAAGTGATAAATATTAAGTCTACTCCACTAAATATTGTGATCTCCAAACCCACTATAAGCTTCATTGGTTATATAGTTGAGAAAAAGAGTATCAAAAGAAAATTTAAAAGAAAGGAAAAGAAAGAAAAGAAAAATATTGAAAAATAGGAAACTATGTGGGTGTGCGCGAAACTCTATCAAGGCTATGGATTCTCATATAGCATTAGAGAAATTTTTGTGGAGATCACAACAACAACTCCATCAGGGTATGGGCACTTAACTGGTAGCGGAGCAATGTCTAGGTTACTTTTTGGGTTAGATAAGCTATGTAGCTTGCCATGGTTGATTGACCACTATCCTCTATGGTTTCAGAAGGAGAGGGACTAACTCATTGCACCCACCTTTGAGATACTATGTTATTTGATTCAACTAACGACTTCATTCTCCTTTGAGCCTCTACTTCATTTACTAAAACTTGTTTTTGGTCTGTGAAACCAGATATTCTGGGTTTCAGATGAATCCTTTCCCTTGAAACACTTGGAGCATTCTCCTAGTGAAATTTCATTTGTTGTGCCTATAGAACACATGTCCCATTCAGAATAGGCCCCCCTCTTTCCGTTCCTCTCCAGTCGGGTCGTTTTACTTTTACCTCATTTTGTGTGCCCCTATTTTGGGCTTAAAATGGTCACATGCTTCAATACCATCAAATTTACCTTGACCAAGTTCACCCCTTCAAATTTCACTAAGTTCTTGGCTCTTGCAGAACTTGAGTTGCGAGATTCCTCCTTCCTTTCACCATCATGTCCATCGAGCCTAGTAGATTCGCCACTATGGGTCTCTGCATGCAGGTCACTATCTTGGCTTTGTCGCTCTTTACATCCTTCATGTCGTGTATTCTTGTATGGCAGGCTTTACATCCACCTTTGCCACCCTAGTCTAGGTTGAACGAATAATAGGGCACAATTTTTTGCACCCCTACCAACCTCACCCTAGTCATACCTGTATTTAATGTTGGGCATTAATGAGAGATCACTTATAAATACATCGTGTCCTACCTATCATTTTCACCCAGTATTTTCAAATTTGAAGAGAGAAGAGAAACCACTCACGTGTACAAGTTATCTTGAAGGATTCAAGCCAAATTCCTTTCAGCTCCCTATGCAATTAGAGGTGATAATTCATGACTTTCTCTTTTTCCAAACATTTGACTGCTAAGAGGGTTTTGGTGTCGAAGGTTTTATAATCATTTAAATTGAAATCCATTGAACTCTAGCCTTTTTTAAACATTGAAACTAATTTTATAATGTTTAAAGTAAATGCTAATTATCCCCGCATACCTCGGTTTCACATATTTTATCAAGAATGAGAGGTTTTCCTTGATAGTATGCACAAACCCTTGCATGTATTTCCTCTTATCCATCGTTGTCCTTTAGCAGTGAAGCTAACTTAGCTTCCCACTATGGCAAGCCTGCATTTTCCACCATTTAGAAATTAGAATATCAAAACCTAAGGTTCATAGTTGTCAAGAGCGAGTCTGTTGTGGGTCCAAGTGTGTGGAGGTTCATCCTTGCATGGTCATTTTGTAACGACTGAGCATTCACATCCTTCTACTTCCTAGGCTTTTGTCCTTTCAATCACCGTAAGTAGAATAGACCCAGTATTATGTAAAATCGGCTAAGTCCAAAATTCTTTGTAGGTCTCCATATGCAACATGTTAGCGCCTGGTCATCATTGCTTATGGGTGTGGCCACTACATCTTCCTGCATTAAAGAATCTAACTATTGCCTACTATCTCAACCTTTAGCTCCAAAATGAATAGGCTGGTCAACCCATGTGGGTGTTTTCCATTAGAAAGGTTTCTCAGTAATGTTGCTATCTAATAGCCAAACATCCACACCCTTCTACCATGCAAGTTCCACAAGCATTGATTTCTCAAAGAAAAACCTTAATTTTACTAGTGAAATCTTAGGATGGGTAACCTTGGCCAGTTCGCCTATGCAAGCTACCGTCTATGGGAGTCCGTCACTCCAAAGTTGTTCTTGAACTAAAAAAAAACCCATCCCTCAGTCGTGCAAACCCCAAGCATGCCAACACCATTTGTACTAAAATGTAAGTCATGAGCTTTTAGACAAGAATATTTTGTAGGTCCTCTTATGTGGGTCATTGTTGCCACAACTCCTCGTTGAGGCTGCTCCTTAGTGGCAAAGACCTGATGGAACTTCGCTTCTTGGATCCCACCTCACTATCCTTTGTATTCCATAAAGCACACCCTAAGGGCACAAAAATGAATCTAGCCATGTAGGAGGGTCATGCGGGTTCTGCCATGCAGAACTCCAAATGTGAGACACTATCAACCCAAAATCATTCCCCAATAGCAAAACCTTAGAGGCTTTCTACCCTACTACGCTCACATTAATCACACCCGCATAAACCAAAAGAGGTCAATTTGATGCAGGGAAATAGCCAAAGGGGCTTCCATCTGAGATTTCACATGTGCTAAATGACTTTGACTTACATTTACCTTGCAATACATGACATGCATAAATTTCCATGCAAGTGGTTGTCTGGGGATTTTCCCTTCCCTGCGTTGTCCCTTAATGGTGTTCACTACCATGGCTTTTGCAGGGATGACTTCTATGCCCCCAGGCCAACATTTTCTTAAATCACCCTAATGATCTTGAAACAATGAAATGTGATAGATGTTCTAATCCTTTAAGAGAATATGAATGCATTTCACCATGAATTTGTAGGATTTAACTGATATTCATCTGCTTAATTTATCAGTACACTTACTGCACTCTTTGTGTGCAAGATTTACGGAACCTTCTAAGCGACCATCAGGGAAGCCAATGGGAAAGTTGATAAAGGAACAAAGCTCACAAGAGCCCTTGGAAGGAAAGAAGAGAAGAATAGATGAAGTACCAGTTCCAAACGGTAGAATGCACCTCCCAGCTTGCATCTAACTAGGACACAATCTTCGATATCGACCTATGGCATGTGAACATAGATGAATTCAAGCAAAGGGTCATGATCAGGCCCACTATAGAGGATGCTCAAAAGATAAAGGAAAGTGGCCTTGCAAAGGAAACTGACTTCCCTCTTTCCCTAGTTGCTCTAGAGTTGTTCATGGCTTACTGAGGGTTCTATCACTCTCATAACAAAAAGATAATTTCCACATATGGGAGAGTACTGGCAGACTTATCTACCAAATCTATTGGAAAGATATTTGGCATCCAGACCTTCAAGAATATGGAGGAAGTGGAAAATGAGTTTGCTCAACAAGTCTGAAAACTAGATCCTCTTGGGTGTAAGTGGACATTCAATCAATCATCGCTAAAGGACAAGAGGGGCAATGCCCATAAGGTGCCCCAGAAGTTGTAGAGGAGTGATTTCTTTGAAGAATATCATGATTTGGTCACACTCCTAAGTAGAGTGATGGGCTTGCCTACCACCGCCTTCTTTGAAGAATGGATCTATTCTATTTCATGGAGGAGATGCTTCGAGGCACATCTCAATTCCACTGGGCCAAAATGACAAGCAAAAATTTGCATTATCATCTCATGGTAGTGAAGAACACTTCACAGTTCTACATGACATCGTATTTTTCCTACCTTCTAGTAGTAAAGTTCCCATACAAATTTTTATTTTATGCAAGAATATTAGGAACCAAGAGGGGAGAACTTAAGGTATACAACTACTATCCCCAATTATAATACAGGAATTTCAAGAAGGAATGCAAAAAAGTGAATGATGCCTTCAGTGGGCATATAATCAGGACCTTGGGTGGGGACTATGAAAGAAGAGTGACACATAATGCCAAAGTAGTCATAAAAGGTTTTGGATATCTATTCATCCAATTCCTAAAATTCACCTATATAGAATAGAAGGGTTCTCAGGAAGACCCTACTGGTTGTCACACTACCCTAATGATAGGGTAATTTTGTTAGAACTTAGTCGGCAGTTGCAGACTGCCCATACAATGTTGAGCAAAAAACACTGAGTGTGGGTCCCATATCCCCTAACATTTGGATAGGGAATGTACTCTTGCCCTGCTACCCAATGTGCTGAGTAATTTGAGAAGGAATTGGTAGAATACTAGTTGGACTGGCATATAGATAGGGGAAATGTGGATCCTCATGGCAAGCTGAATAAACAAGTTGGAATACAATAGGCCCACTGACCTCACATTGAAGAATTCTGGGTGAATTGTGATGATGACAAGGAGGTTCAGATGCGACATTACATGAGGATGACCACCTAGTTTGTAAAGTCTATTAATTTGTTTCCCCTACCTAATCAGATTATCAAGGATGAAAATATTTTAGATGAAAGGTACAATGCCATGGCTGATATTCCCTTGCCAGACACTAATTGGGCTAAGGAAGAGGTCATCGACCTACACATTCTCACCTGCACCATTGAACATGGAATCAAGAAATGTGTGGACAAACAAATAGATCAGTTGCAAGAACAAGGTGCGGAGCTCACATATGGGGAGCTTCAGGATGACATTAAAAGTGAAATAAACAATGGTGGAGATGTGGGTTCATCTAGTAAGGCTCCCAAGTCTGAGACCATCACAAGAGCCAGGAAAAAAAATTAATTCCTAAGTGCAATCCCAAGAAAAAGGTGTACTCTAGTAAGGCAACAAAGGGTCAATCATCAAAAAGGGTGAAAAGAACAAGAACTTGTATTCTCTAAATGTTGATCATTCAGGACAAGGAGCGCCCACATTCAGAGGAAGAAGAAGTTGAGCAATGTCTCTCACCACCACCCACAATTTCCACTCTCACTACCATTTTTTCTATCACCACTCCACCATCTTACCCTCATCAATCTTTTCCTATCTCGTCTTCACCTACCATGGACATCTCTGTCCACCTCACCTCTACCTCGCTAATTGCTCCAGTCGTAGTGTTAGACTCTTCCTATTCAACTACTTCCCCACTGGCATCCTCCTCAATTCCACCTCCACTGCCAAATCTTTCCACTCTATTGCCTTTTTTGCCAACAACTACCTTGGTACCTCCCACTTTGCCACATGCTTTCGTAGCCTACATGCAAAATGTTCCCATTGCACTCTCTGGGGTGATCCTCAATCCCAAGGTTCGAGCACTAATGCATCAACTTAATGTTGCTTTGCCTCTTCCCTCTCCACCTACTGAGCCAACAAAGATGGAGGCCACAATGCAGATATCAGAAGAAATAGAGAGGCTCAATACAGAGCAACACAAAATTTTTGAAGGATATCACTAATGAACCTGAGGATTATAACTAGAATGATTATTTTGAGCATCATGAGGGTGGGCTAAGTGTGAATATTGACAAGGGGGCCTTAGATGAAGAAACACAACATAACTTCAAGGATGAAGATGATAAAAGGCTTGATGAACACTATGAAGTTGAAACATCGGACCAAGACTCAAGTGAAGAGCAGCCTCGAGAACAAAAAACTAAAGAGACACACCCACAGGAGCACAACTCCAAGGAAGGGAAAGTGGGCGATGATGTTGATGTAAAAATAATCAATGAACCCCTACAAGTTGGCCGAGATAAGGGTCTGGGACAAGAAGTACATCTAGAAAAGGGGGAGAGTAGGAAAAAAATGAAGAAGAACAAGTCATAGAAGAGAAAGGTGCCAAGTCACCAAAGAAGGTTGACATTAAGCATGAAAAAGATAAGGGGACAACATTGGTAGAAGATAAGATTGTAGAAGATGAAGCGACTGTTTAACTTGACAAAGGGAAAACTATAGAAGAAGAGAGCCCAGATGAGGAAGAAGAGAATGATGAAGGGGATCCTAGAAATGAGTAAGATGAGCCTCAGAAGAAACAAGGTGAGGAAGGTGATCATGAATCACCAAAGAAACAAATGGAGGTCCTCACATGGTTGGAGCAGCAATTGAAGAAGAAGGCTCTTGTGGTTGCTAATCCCAAGGCATGATTAGAGGCCATACTAGCTAGAGCTCAAGCAAGGACTCAAAAGGAGAAGAAGCCTACGATCTGATCGCATATCACAATGGATGCTTCTAGATCCAGAACATTGCAAATAGCCACTCTGATGATAAACAAGGATGCGAGCACCATCCATGGCTAGGACTACCACATATCTACCATTAATCTAGGCCAGATGACTCATGAATAGAATATTGATGAATGTAAAGGGTCAGTGTCCATTATCATTCAACAAATGAATAAGGAAATTAATCTACGAAAGAAGAGTTGAAGGAATAAATGGTGGAGCTGACCATTTACATCTAATAGTGGAATTCCACAAAAGAAGAGGCTCTAACTGAATAAATGGCACCCTCCTTGCTCTCAAAGGAGGAGATAAATAAAATAGAAAGAATTTGAAGAGCTGGACCAAGTCAACCACAGATTGGTTCCATAGGCTGATATATAATTAATGGGGACATGGGCATCCGTCATGCGGCCATAATGTACAATAAATTTTTAAGTTTGAAGAAAGAAGTGGAAGACATGATGAACACTTTCAATGAGTTCCCTGAGCTATATAGGATCACCCATACTAAGTTGGAATGAATCCTCAAGCTCTCCTGAGAAACTTGGGAAAATGAGCTAGCACTGCCTAAAGAAGATCATTGGCTAGTTGAGACTTGGCAATTGAATCTCGAATATAAAAAAAAATATTGGAAAAGGGCCTTACAGGAACTAGAAATTTATTATGAATGTGTTATAGAACACCTAATATATAGAGGATATTATTTGAAGATGATGAAAAATTATCAAGTGCCTACCTTGGAATTGGATCCATAAAAGATCAAGCCTTTAATTCACAAGAAAATGGAATAGGGAGCTAGTGACTTGCTCTTGCCGGATTTTATGGATTTTATTGCACCAAATAAGAGTAATTTATCAAAGCCACCCCAAAGTGCACCAAACACTAGGACCAAATTACTGAAAGATTCAAAAGGGTGGCCTTTAAAATCCTTAAATCTGAACTCTCTGAAGAAAAGAAGTTGCTAGCCATGATCATCAAGTTTGTAAAATATGCAAGGGCATAGAAGGAGGTTGGAAAGTCTATCCTTGACGATGAATACTTGTTGAAGTAGCTTAAAATGCTAGAAGTAGAAAAGACAAAATAGACTAGAAGAAGAAATAGGGAAAAAGACAAAAAGTCTATTTTTATATTTTAATATATTTGGGGGTAGGTGAAGCCCTAAGTGAGAATGAATCTAAGCCACTCATTGTAAATGAATTTTCCCAATTTATTTTACTTCTTGAAAACTATAAATAGGGGCATCCTCTCATTTTCAAGAAGAGAGGATTTGTTGTGTAAAGACATGTTGCAGAAAAAATATATGAGAAAAACATTATTTTGATAGTTTCTTGTGTGTTCTTCTCCATGTGTGCATGATTCTATCTCAAAATAGTTAATTTCAGATTTTTTATTTCAAGTTTTAAGTTATTTTCAGTTAATGGTTCATGTTGCACTTTAATGGTGAATTATGCTATAGTGTTAGATGCATTTCCAGCTCATACTTTTTGTTGTTTTTTTATGATAAAGTACTGTGTAAAGTTATTCTAGGCACTATTTATCTTGATGCACCTAAGTTCAATTGTTTTTCATGCTTTAAAGTTGAATATACAATCTAAAATTTTGCAAAGGCCCCTTGAAGATTGCACTAGTTTCATGAGACTGTGAGTTGTCCCTAGTTAAGTGGAACTTAGTTTGTGGAATTCCATCCACTGTAGCATCCTTGATTGTTACTATTCAATTTGGTTGCATGTTTAGGAAACTCCTAACCCCTTTTCCCTTTTGACATTTCTTTAAAAATTTGAAGTTGTAAACAACTTCCAACATCATTGTAAAGCCAAATTTGATGAATACAAGGAGTTTTAGTTTGCTATTCTTAACTTGTACCTACTATTCATCATTTCTAGACCTTTTGATCCTCCATTTGTAGATCCAAAACTTCCATGCTTTGTGAAAAATAAAGACCCTTTGTGATTACCAACAAATCACATCAACCATTGAGTTATTCCATGCACTGTCATGACCTGACACCCGAGAGACCTTGGGGTGATTTTTTGAAACTTAATTACAAATTTTCAGCTTTCAAGAGAGATAGCACACTTGTGTGTTGTTTGTGCTGAGAAGTCCAAAAACACCCATCAATAGTTTGCTTCATGGATATTTAAAGAATTCCTTATTAGGTCTAAGATGACCTAATTTATGTCTTACATGTTTTTTTTTGAACACCAAAGAAGTTATTTGTTTTGGGATAACAAGCTACATTTGAATTAGGTATGTGTACATCCAATTAGGCCAACCTAATTGATGTATGAAGTTGTAATAGTGCATATATATGAAAAATATTTTTGTGTCAAGGTGAAGAGTAGAGAAAGGTGATATGTGATATGTAATGAAAATTAATGTACAACTGTGTGATATTGTGTGAAGTTGTTAATAGGTTTTGTGTACCTGCAAATCGGTAAAATATTTTATAATTCATAGCTTAATTATAACTGAACCCAACACACTAAGGCGTATTTCTTCAATTCATCTTTTGGCAATGAGCCATAAAATTTTTGTAATTATCTCAAGTTGTGACTCTTTCAAGGATAGTTAGTCCTAACAATGTGCCCTATAATATCTTATGATTGGTTATAATATATTGTGAGCTAATCCTCGCCATGGTTTTTCCCACTTTGGGTTTTCCACGTAAAAATTATGGTGTTCATTTGTTATGTGATGCTATGCTTCCTTTCTTGTTTATAGTTGCACCTAGATATGTTTTAATTGTTGAATGGTTAGCAATTAAATGGTTTAGTATAATATTGATTTACCCCCCTCTCAGTATTTTGGGTGTTCAATAACTTTTATAGGGAATAGGGGTTTTCCTTGGTCAAACTCTATTTTGGTAATTAAACATTGCAATTAAATAGAAAAGAATGAAGGAATGATGAATGAAAAAATGTAATGTTGCAACTTCCCAAACCCTTGAAATGAAGGCTAGAAACTTGTGCGAAATGGCTCCAACAGATGTGGATCTTGAATATTGGTTGAATGCTTGAAACTTTATCTTGAATTCTTTCTTGAATCACGAGAATCTACATTGAAAACGTTAGCTCACAAACACACATGATGTATGAAGACTTTGACATGATGCTTGAATATTGAATGTAGCTCCAAATGCTTGATAATTTGGTGTTGAATTCTCTTGATCTCATAAACTTTCTTTAGGAATTGCTTAGCTAGAATATTAGGATACTTCATAAGATTGATTAGATGACTTGAGAACTTTCTAGGAGAAATTATGTGAAATAACCTTGTATTTATACTTGTTTATGCCTAATTTTCCAAAATTACAACACTACAAGTCGACATCAAATCTAGGATAATAAAATCTTGCCAAGAATTTTATTTAAAATAGGTCCACATTAAAGTTAGACTCATACAACAGATTGGGCATATGAGTCCCAGTGGCTCAAGCCTAGAACACATATTTCAAGAAGTATCTTGTTCAATGTGATGTTTAAAATGAGGTCCTAAGACCTAAGTGGGACCCATACGCCTAGAGGGGTGTATGAGTCCCAAATCCCTAGATGTAGAACACATATCAAAAAACATTAAGTGATGATTTTCCATTTATTAAGTGTTAGGATTATCTTAAAAAATGCATTTAATTAGGGTTGTGGATGAAAAATAGGACCAATTAAGGCATAAATAAACCTAATTTTAATAGGGAGGGCCCAAACAAATGTCAAAATGTAAAGGTATACATTTTCTATACTATATTTAGCCCCCACTTTAGTGAGATGATGACCTTGTGTTAAACTCACACTAAAGTAGACAAATTTGCATCAAGAGGGGTCCAAGTGTATCAATGCTAGTGAGATAGGACAAAAAAATTCAAGAGGGATCATCAGGTCCCTAAGATCAAGATCCTATAGAAAACCAATCATTGGCACAAAACACCACAGCTGTGAATGATGTATGAAGCAACAACTAGATACAAGAATACACTACTAGAGACATAAAGAAGAAAGCAAAAAAGGAAAAATAGGGTGGATCAAGCCTGGACGATTTGTCCAACACAATGTGGATCAAGCCTAAGTTGTTTGTCCAAAAACATTTTACAAGTGGAACACAATTTTTGCTATACAAACAAAAAAAACTCTCACATGGGCTAGTGGAATTCAATATCCACTAGGTGAGCCCCCAGAAAAGTGAGACACATACGCACATGACTAGTATGTACCCACATAGACAAGCAAGGGGCTATGTGAAAGTCATGCCTACGGTCGACTCCCATACATACTAACCATAAAGCTATACCTCCTGATAAATTTGATAAGGTGCCACACAACATGAACAACTGGATTCAAGAGGCAAGCAAATATGCTAACACCCATTAACAAATGGGATGGCTCCATAGGCAAGAAAATTGTGTTATGCAAGGTGGCAATATAAGAGTTATTGTAAATGAACAATAGTATAAGGTACATTCAAGGGGGTTTTTATTAGTTCATGTAGGCTCTTCACTTAGGGAACATTGTGTCTAATGTCTCCAAGAGAGGACCAATCAAAGAATAGAAGATTCAAAACTTAGGGAATGTAGTGCATCGCATCAAGCCACTAAGAGGAATAGAATATGATAAGAGAGATCACACTCTTGAATGACATTATGCCTAATGTCACCACAAAGATAAAGATGCATCACTTGAAGTAAGAAGACCAAACAATGAAACATGAGTTGTAATTGAAATGAAAAATAATAATGCCAATGTATTCCCCCAATTTTAAAAAATTGTTAAACACCATGTCGTGATCAATTAATTTAAAGTAGAAAATGATAAATGCTAACAATAGAAAGGACATGATAGATTATTTGGAAATTCCTATGCCAAACATATATTTCCAAATGCTTCTTTTTCATGAAAAGGGGATGCCCCAAAAATGAAATCCCAAAATAACATAAGGGATCCATGGATTTAGGGTCAGTATTTTTTTTCTACAATGTAGTTAGAGAGCTCGGATATGTCATCATTCCCCAAATAACTCATGTATCAAGAAAAAATTCCACAAAGAGAGCTAAAAACAAAGAAAATATTTTGGGCCAACATGGAAGAGACCTATCTCAACACCTTGCATTGTCCCCAAAAGGAAAGCACGAGATGAAGAAAAGGTTTACAACATATAGAAGAATGTAGATACAAATAGAGGAAAGTCACAAAGAGAGAGAGACATCAAACAGAACTGTACAAGATATCACATTATCATAAGAAATCACACACATAAAAAATAAAACAAATACAAGACTAGTAATGCACATGAAATTCAACCTATAGTAGGTCGTCTGCATCCCAATCTTGATCATTATATATGAAAGGCAGAAAACTAGCCAAAGGGAAAACATCAAGTGTGGTACTAGGACAAGGCTATCTAATTCTTGCTCCCACTGTGTGCAAGACAAGAATGATCTAAGGTAAGAGAATGAGCTCCTTGCAATAAAGAGAATGATTTGTAATGAATGTCAAACATGTTATAGTGACAATACTAAGATCCTACAATTATTATATGGCAAGGAGCAAATCACATGCTTTAAGGGATTATTTCCATCATATAAAATTTCTCAAGGATCACTCTTAAGGCACGACACTCATTAGTAAGGTGCCCAAGGGTTCTATGATATGTGTAATAATTCATTTTTTTAGGCTTGTTACCCTTACTAGGAGGTGGTAATGTAATCCATCCTGCATTGACAAGGTCTTCCATTTTTCATTCAATTTGTGTTTTTGTATGTAAGAATGGAAACTTTTTGAGTTTGTAAGGTTTGGATTTCTTGCTTGTTTGAGGATCTTGTTGAGGTAGATGTTGAGGACGAGGACCAAAGATACCATCCTATCATCCTTGTAAACTATTAGTTGTTCTTTAGGAAGGAGGACACTTATGTCGGGAGGAGGATCTTGATATCCTACTCCTCTGGTATGATTAGTTGGTATTTGTTCTAATACTTTATGAATTTCATTTCCACTTGTTAAGTCACATCCTTATTTTCTTAAGATCGTGAAGCACTTAACATATGTCTCTTCTACGTCAAATGATGTTTTGGTCACTTTGTTAACATAGGATGCTTGAATTTTTGCTTGGTTAGAGGAGCTAGGTTCGTCTATTGTAGGGAGCTTAGGTTTACTTTGGGTCTCAATTTCAGGATGTAAAAGATAAAACATCTCAAGTTGTGTTGGTTTTTTCATGGAAGGATAAAAGGATGCATTAGTCTCAAGATTGTAAAGGAAATTGTTTATAAAGTTGTTCATGTTGTCATCATCTTCTTCAATGATGTCAATGGCATGAGGAGGACATTCATTAGGAGTTTATTGGGCATGAGTGGGTTCAATTGCATTATGATCATTGCCAAAAACACAGCTTGATACATCCACTAATGATTTCAAGGACCTCCAAAACATACCAAAACACACCTCCAAGATGAAATGAAAGACTAATAATTGATTGATTTTGAATGCAAGAGATCTTAAAATGGTGTGATTGCAATTTGATGTTTTAAAATGTGCTTAAAATGAAACCAAATTAAGCTAGATCTAATGAAATGACTGAAAAAAAATTAGGTAACTAAAATAAGGATCTAGTAGTAGAAAAGAAAAAGCATAGAAATTATTTTTTTAATGTAAAATACAGATTTTGACCTAATTCGGGACTAAATTGCCCAAATGGGTAAATGAGTCCCAATTAGGGTTTTGAAAAGTTCAAATATTGAAAAATAGAAAGCACAAAATTCCCAAAATATTTGGGAAAAACACCTATATAGGAACTAAATCGCCCAGGTGGGAAAATGAGTCCCATATTATGGTTTTTACACCAGATTCAACAAATTCTGAGTGGATTTTAAGGTTTCTAGGTTGTATGCTCAAATGATTGTTTGTAAGTAAATTTTTCAAATGAAATTGAATGATGCAAGATGGAAAAATGCAATCTATATGCACCTTTCACTAATGCAAGACTTAGGATTCCTAAATGCAATTCAACTAATACAAATATAATGCAAAGTGAATCTAGATCTAGGACTACAATGCTCTCTAAATTATAAATTGAAAGGTCTAATGGCCAGGTTCACCAAAATGGTTAAACAAAAATTGGGTTCCACCTTTTGCAAGATGGAATTGGACCTATTTCAAACTTTAATCATTGGGAAACCTAGATCCCTCAACCAAGTGACTCGATTGAGGGATGGGCTAAGTGGTTTTTTGTATGATTAGATGGGGGTTCACAATTAAATGAAGCTTCAAAGGAGAATTATAAACTCTTATGCAAAAAACCCTTGAATCTTGAAAGCATTAAATCAAATTGACAAACAACATGAAATAGTAAAGTAACGCAAAGAATGGAGAGGTCAAACAAGGTCTGAAAACTTGAAAAAAAAAACTTGAGGTGCACTGGGATTGATACACCATGTTGGTTGATTTAGTCCTACTATAAGAATCTGGATAGAATCTAGAATCTTTTGGTGACTGTTTAGGATCTACATAAAAATGACAAGGAGGCCTATACTAGGACTCATTAGCCCAAATGGGTGATTTAGTCCTACTATGATAGCTTGAATGATATTATGTAGCCTCTAGAGATCTTTTGTAGGTTTTCTCTTTTCCAATTTTCAAGTCTAAAAGTCTAAATTCTAGCTTGAAGGAGAGTTTTCAAGAAGATGACAACTTTAAAAAAAATTACAACATGGTCTCCAAAGGATCTTCAAGCTCCAATTGACCTAGATTTGCAAACACACATCAAGAGTGAAAAATGTTGTTTTGTTAGGGAATATGTGTTTGCCTTGGTCAAGCCTCATTTTGGTAATTCAACACTTAAATGAAATAGAAAAGCACAAAGGAATGATGAATGAACAAACATAATGTTGCAACTCACCAAACCCTTGAAATGAAGGTTGCAAACTTGTCTGAAATGGCTCCAATAGATGTGGATCTTGACTCTTGATTGAATGCTTGAAACTTTATCTTGAATGATTGCTCGAATCATGAAAACCTACATCACAAATGTTAGCTTACAAATGCATATGATGCATGAAGACTTTGACATGATGTCTAAATCTTGAATGTAACTCCAAATGCTTGATGATTTTATCTTGAATGGTCTTGATCTCATAAACTTTCTTTAGGAATTTCTTAGTTAGAATCTTAGGATGATTCATAAGATTGCTCAAATGACTTGAGAACTTGCTAGGAGAAATTATGTGAAATAACATTGTATTTACACTTGTTTATGCCTAATTTTTTGAATTTACAACACTACAAGCCAACATCAAATCTAGCATAATAAAATACCACCAATAATTTGATTTAAAATAGGTCCAAGTTAAAGCGAGACTCATATGCTAGGTTGGGCATATGATTCCCAGTGGCTCAAACCTGGGACACAGATTTTAGGAAGTGTCTTGTTCAATGTAATGTTTAAAACGAGGTCCTGAGACCTAGGTGGAATCCATATGCTGAGATGGGTGTATGATTCCCAAATCCCTAGATATAGAACACATAGCCAAGAACATTAAGTTGTGATTTTTTATTTATTTTATTGTGTCAAGATTATCCTCAAAAAAATGCATTTAATTGGTTTTGTGGATGCAAAATAGGACCAATTAAGGCATAAATAAACCTAATTTTAATAGGGAGGGTCCAAACAAGTGTGAAAATGTAAAGGGATACATTTTTCTACACTACATAAGGTACAAATGATTCACCCACCATCTTAGTTGTCTTGTGCATTCAACAATCACATCAAAATGAATCTTATTGAAGATTCACATGATCCTTCCTTAATGGATGATGGGTGTGTTTCTCTTGGTATGCTTGGTTTGCAAGTCTATGAACCATTTTCCTATCATTTTATCTAGTTTTTTACATCAATCATAATTATATGACCTATTGTGTAGTGTCTATCCTTCATTAAAATGTGTGGAAAAGTAATTAGAAGGTACCCCTTTCTCTCTTTTTTTATAAATTTATACTAGAGATACTTTATAGATCCTATCAACTTGTCCAATTTGTCGTCTAGATTTAAGGGCTTACTAGAATTTGTTGCACTTGGTCTATGAATTTGTATATCAACACTTTAATGCATTTACTAGATGCTCTCATTTTTATCTCTATATTACTAGTCATAGCATAAGCTACCATTATTTTTTTAGGGTTCTTATCCCATAAGATGTAACCCAATTTGACATCAAATGCCCCACAATCTAAAATAGGACACGTGGATTCATTTGACCTCATATGAGGATAAAATTTCATAATTTTAATCAAAAACTTATTAATGAAATCAACTATTTCATTGACCCCTTTCTTAATAGTAGTCAATTCATGGATTATAAATTTTGGATCCATGTTTTCTCTATACTATAATATAAAAGCCTTTGTAAAATCATCCTACAAAATGCTAATATCTATAAGGCTCTAGTACCCCTCTTTTGCACTTTATTGTAGTGATTACAAGAAAAATTTCATAATAACATGTTCATCTTGTATGTCATATACATTTGGTACATTGAAAAAACATCTTAAGTGGTCCTCACTAGTGACAGTGTTATTCCTTGAAATTTTGGTATCTTTCCTCTAATCTCATTTTTAATTATATTAGGATATAGCCTAGAATGTCATAAAATTCAAGTTACATACAGGGTTATTGGAGAACTTTTGAGCATGTCTTATAGGGTTAAGTCTTATGTTTTGACTTACATTTTTCTATTGATGTTTTTTATGCTTTGGATTTTTTTATTCTATAGCACATTCTATTCATGTTGTTTTGGAAAGTTTTGTGTATTATTTTAACTTCCTATCTCTTATTGAGAAATATTTTTATTTTGATTTATTGTGCATTTTGAGTAGTTTGGTTTTGATTTAGCAATTATGTATCCAAAACAAGTTTCCCTTGTTTCAATTCAATTTTTTCTTCCTTCAATATAATTTGTCGTTGAATTTCTTGTTGCCTATGTGTTTAATGATCAATCAATTCTACCTCTTGATCTATAACTCTCTTATTTCATCCTCTAACTATGTGGCATTGTCAACATCATGAAATTGAATGTCTAATTCTTATTCTAGAGGATGTAAGGGATTTTTATTTTATTTTTTATTTGTTATTTTTTTAATACAACAAAATGGTTCAGGGTGTAAAAGCCAATTTAACATTTCAATGGTGTAGTCATTTCATTCCATTTTAATTCCATAATCTAATGCGATATGAAACTTAGCAGAAAACAGATTATTGATATCATTATAACTATAATTGTCAAAGACAATATTATAATTATAATTATTGTATTATAAATATTTAAATATAATTTAATAAATATTAAACATATATAAAATTAATATAAAACACAACATAAAATAATATTATCATCATGTAAATTATGACTATTATAATATTTTAAAATCATTACAGCTCAGTGGACAACATCAACCACCTTGTGCCATGTGAATAGTGAAAGGTAATTATAGCAGAAAATTCCAGGAGACAGATGAGAAGGGACGACGTCCTTAACACATTAGAAGATAAGCATATAATGATAATAGATCATTCGATATTGACATAAAAAATAAGGAGATTACATATGATAAACAACCAATCAATTAAGCAGCGATTAGGGCGGGTAAGTAACGGTAGACTAAAGAATCGTGACCATTCGAATGGCCACACCAATCAAAGGATGTGTCTCTTGGATGAACTGAAATAGGATTACTCTCAAACAGGCAGATAAAATCGCTCTAGGGAGCAAGTGATCATCGACTCAGGCTGTATATTTATCCACAGAAAATCAGACATTCAACCATCTTGAATTTGTTCATAGAGTATATTTTATTAAACTATTGAACCTTAAGCATCCTCTGGAAACAAAGATTAAAGGTAAAATGATCAGAACTCCATAAGGGGACATTACAACTGAGCCCAGTACAACATATGGAGCCGAAACATCATTTAATTTGTCAAACAGAACTGTTGTAGTCTTTCATCGCCAAACAAAATAAGGCTTGAAACTGTAATCAACTGCAACAAATTTTATGCAGCGAACCAGGAAAAAGAGAGCGAATTTAAAAACAAAGAAGTCTCATTTGGTAAAAGAGATCGACAGGAACAGAATGAGACAGCAGTTGTAAACTGACAAAACAACAAACAAGGGAAACATGAATTAAGGACCAAAAATATCGTTATTATCCCAGATAGAGGCACTATCAGATTCCATAGTCCCCTTTGAATGGGTGGTACTCACCATCACGCTATCATAGTGAGTCTTGAACGCCTGCCCACATCAACGCTGTCGAAGGAGGAACGCTATGCTTGAAATCACCGTAGTCCGGAGGGCCGGCTGCCGCAATGGAAACTGAAACCTGCTCTAACACATCTTTCGGTGCAGTTGAATTGTTACAATGCATTAGGGGGATAAAAGTTTCTCAAGCGTATAGATTATTAGAAACCGGCTGATCGTTCTTTGTACGCTTCACAAACGCTATTTCATCACTTGAGCCGCCAATGTAATTCTTTTGTGCTTTGATTAGCTTGTACAGTGGTGAGTGGACAGCCCTGCGGATTCTGATCCGTTAGAAGCGGATGCGGTTGCGGTTTCAGTTGCAGTTGCACCGCCATATGTTGTTTATCTGCAACCGAATGGCGGTGGAATTGCAACTGGAACTGCAACCGAATCCTCTTTTAATGGATCAAATCCACAGGGCCGTCCACTCACTCGGCTCGGATCATCGGCTCCGACCCGCACTCACCACTGTCGCAAGAAACACCGCTTGTGAAGCGTAGCAAAGACGATCAGTCGGTTCCTGCGCTTGATCTCTCTAAAAGCCAAAATGGGTTGCCTTAACAAAATCCTCACATTTGCTACGCTTCTGATTACAACGCTTGCTAGCTTTATAACACCGCTTGCGAAGCGTAACAAAGACGGTGAGTCGGTTTTTCAAATCTTCGCATTTGCTACGCTTCTGATTACGATGCCAAAGAGCTTTATAGTAATGGGACTGATTTCTAACCTCCTCTTGATTTACCTACACATGGAGGTGGAGGTATATTTATTTATATATTAATAGGACTGATTTCTAACCTCCTCTTGATTTACCTACACATGGAGGTGGAGGTATATTTATTTATACACCCTTGGTATGCAATTCTCGAGAAATAAATCTATCTCTTCTACCAACATTTATTCCATTCCTAGGCATACCATAATCATGCCGAAGGTTTCCCCTATCAGTTTTAACCATGTTTCAAGTTGAATCATCTCAGGTGTATTGATCTTTATTAGTTAATGCACCTCCTCTACCTGATGTACCTAATAAATCAAATTTTTGGGAATTGTGGACAGATACAATTCCTAAATTTTGAGCTCTCCATTCATTCTATTGTCTTCTACACCTCAAGTATTTCTTGATTTTTAGATATTTCTTTTCTCATCATATTGGACCTATCTTATTTATTAATTATTTTTTATTATATCATTAATAGAGTTGGCAATTTTCAAAGTAGGATAAATTAACTTTTATACTAGAAAGGTTTTCAAAAATTATCAATCAAAGATCTATTTTCTTAGTTCCACCATGGTAATTGATTAGCCTATGTCTTCCATTTAAATACTAATTCAATTTTTCCTATGTAAAAATAGCATTTTTTTGGTGATTTGAGATGTAGATCCTAAATCCCTAAGGTTCAATCGTTTCTTAGGTGCAAGGGATGTCAAACTTGGGAAGAATACCACATATCCTATATTTAGGTTGCACAACTAAAGGCGAATTACTAAGGCGGTGAATAACTCAACTTCTAGTTGTAAAAGATCAAGGTGGGATTCTCTAAGGTGTTGAATTATATGACACTACAACGATTGAACATTAAATTCGATACAAACCATAACCACTGCTTAGAAAGCCCCTATTATGGTTGTCACAACATACCTATATGTTGGTTTGAATATACAAGGTTATCCAACTTTATAAATTAGAAAAAAATTACCAAATAACAACCCCTATTGTTGTTATGCACTTATACATAGAAGATGGAGAAATAACACAATTGAAATGTGTATTATGATTAATTTATTTAAAATGTGTTAAACTAATGGGATGAGAAAAAATATTATATATTTGTGCCTATATTTGATTGGGTACAAATTATGGAGTTTATGAAAAAAAAAAACTAAAACCTTAAGAAGATATACTGAAAGACTATATTTATTCAAATGCACAGATAAACTAAGTCCTAGACAAGAAAATGAATACATAGAATAAGTTATGAAACTTTATAAGAGTTTACTTAATAATTCAATGAATTTCTTTATTGATCTTGAGAAGATACATTACAAAATATTTAGAATATTCTATGGCCTTCTAAATAACCAAGTAATTAACAATCCATCAAGGAAAAACATATAGAGAACTCCTAGAGATATTAAAAAAAAATTACATCTATTATTTGCATTCAATTTTTAATGTTACAATGATTCTATTAGAAATTTTGAACAAAATCACACTAATACAACCTCAACATGATATTACCAAAAACTACAAAATGTAACCCTATGGTTTGATAATTGCCCCTCTTTTTTGGAAAATATGGGAAAAAATTCTTTCAAAACCAATAGATATTTCAAAAATAACTATGATCATCTATAATTTTACATGTCTCCTATTCTTTCTTATATCACCTTCACATGGCCATAAACTTGAAAAATGTGCTTTACATCAATAACCATATGCTTTTGTACACCATTTGTGTCTTAGAGTGGCCATATGTACCAAGAAGAATTTGAGATCCTTCAAATGTCAAATGATATTCATTTTGAGACCATTAATGACATCTTTGGTCACAAAAGAAGGTAGGTAAAAAATAAATTTGAAATGTAACATAGTTTCAAGAGCTAGCATGCTCAGGTTGACAAGCTTGACAAGCATGCCAATATGATCAAATCCAAAACTCTAAAAATTATAAAATTAGATCTTTTGGGGAAAAAGATGACCTATGAGGAAAGGATGCATGGAGGATCAAACCCATAATCTATAAATTTAAGGAAAAGGGGATTAGAGGGGAAAATGAGATTAAGAAGCGAAGGCATGCTAGGCATGAAAAGTTTGACAACCATTAGAGGATGACCAAGTCTAAAATCATAAAATTAACGAAATCTAGCTAAAGAAAGGCCAAATTATAAGGCATTGACCATGAAAGTACCCTTTCACAAATTCTACTAAGGATATTTTATGAAGACACTTTGAATGAGTAGCTTTAAAGGATTGCTCAACATAGGGCACCCAACTAGAGATTTTTTAGTGTTGGAGTAAATAGGCGTTTTCCCTAAATAGTTATTAGTAGGGTCCTATTTACATGTTAAGTCCACTTAGGTCCCAGTTGCTTTTTTTTGAAGTCTTAGTTGTCTAGATGAGATCTTATCCTATCTAGATGTCTTTTATTTAATTCTTATGTTTTAGGTCATTTAATATTTGTATAGGTATTTGTCTTATTATACATGATTAAGAAACATGACTAGATCTTGTCTAGTACTATTGCAGATAGGGTTTAGAATTCAGGGAATACGTATGAATCAATAATATAAACCACAAACTATCTAATCCAAGCAATAAAGACCCCAATCCAATAATGAAGTATAAATGAACATAGAAATTACAATAATAAAGAAATAAACCTCAATCTCTATGTCATAATTGAATCACCTCCATTGCTCTTCTCCATTTTGCTTTATTTGTTCTCAGATTTATAGTATGCAATACACTCAATGAGCTTGATATTGACAATTTGATAGCTTGATATCTTGATAGAATTTTTTTAAAGATTGTGATTAATCTTGAAATGAAGATGATGACTTGCTTTTATAAAAATCCCAATTCAAATGAAGCACTATGATTAAATGATGAGGTATGGTGATCAGTGGATTAGATGGATTGAGATACAGATAAGAATGAATTGACCAAAACTCAAGAGAGTAGTTGAGATTTAGGGCTTAGCTAGGTAAAGGATAAATTAAGTAATAAGAAACATTATTTAATTTAGGGAAGGGTGAGATGAATAATTAAATAATAAAAATATTATTTAATTATAGAAGAAGAGGTGGAATGTTAAATATTAAATAATTAAAAGTAATTATTTAATAAAGGAAGGAGACAAATGACAATAAATAAATAAATAAAATTTATTTAACTATGGGAAGAAAAGGCTAATGACTAATTAAATAATAAGAAATAATTATTTAAGCATAGAGGAAAATAGGAATAAATAATTAAATAAATAAGATTTATTCAATTATAAATAGAAAAGGATAAGTTAGTGATGCAATTTAAATAAAATTGATACTTATTTAAATTGATCAAAGGCAGAATAAGGTAAAATGAATTAATTAAATAATTAAAATTATTTAATTATGCTAGGAAGAAGGTGGATCAAAGATAAAATGTTGCTTGCATGCTCAAGACATTTTTCAGTGTCTACAGTTTGTCCCTCCTTGATATAATGTGATTTTGAGTGTTGTGTCAAAGAATAATCAAGAAAATTCAGCCCAAGATATGCCCTAGTGGATATAGGGTAGGATTATGCCCCAACGAGAAAATTGGAACTTTTTAAAAAAATCATAAACAATTTGGAAAATTTACTCATAAACCAATTTGATAGGTGCAAATGCATTGGCAATGAAAAACTAGGCTTAAAAGTCAATGTAGGACCTGATATTTGAGTTCAAAGACAAAACTTGACATGACTAGTTATGAAGTTGGGGGGCCATTAGGTCAAATTAGGTTATAAATATGCCCTAGGGGGGAATAGGTCATTTATACACTTTTACTATTGGAGATTAAGAGCTCTGGTTTAGGATTTCCTACAAATTTACTACAAGAATGTCACTTGTACCAATTTTTGCACACCACAAGTACCAAGTACAGACACAGGGATGTGAGGGGGGCTCAGGTACGATGGTATGTATCCAACCGTTGATTTTTTATTTTAGCATTTTAGCATAGAATTTAGGGTTTCAAGAAGGGAAAATGGATGTGGTATAGTTTTTGCATCGCAATTGTTATCATGTTCACCACAATAGTGGTCTGATTCACTGCAAATTTTGTAGTGCGACATAATCATTTTAGATAGGTTTTAGATATAAGTGACTTGCAACTGCAAAGTGCATCAGAATTGATATGGTGCGACAGAACTGAAGGATGAAATGACACAACTATAATTGTGTGACACAACTGCATGAAAAAATGATGTAATTGTAAAATGGCAATGTAATCGACATGCACAATGCATTTGACTAGGAAATTAATTTAAGCAATTTTTAATTTTTTTTTAATATGCAATAGGTCATGTAAGCTATTTTAGACATGGTGAGTAACATTATACAGTTTTTTATCGATGCAGGAAATACTAGACCATATATATACGTGCGAGAGGTGACTGACATCCTTCACTCTTAGAGATCATCTGGTCATGGAGCAGTGAGATACATTAACGGCGTAGGGACTTTACCATGTGATATTTATGCCTATGGTATAGGCTAATAAGGGTCTTCTAAAAGTACTTGTAGAGAAATGGTATTTGAAGACAAGCTCCTTTCATTTATTGACTAGGCAGGCCACTATGACCTTGGAGGATGTATGAAGGATCCTACAACTTCCCATCCATGGAGAAAGGATAGTATATGACGCTGGTCAAGGATCAACGGTGATTCAATGAATTTTTGAGATCAAATCCCTAGTAGAGCTTGGAATAGATCATTACAAGATTTGATGGGATATTTGGCCAATAGATACCATAGGATTATTGTTGTTTTATGCACAGTGATTGGTGGAGTGTTTTTCCCAGATAGATGTGGACATGGGTTTCTTGTTGGATGGGGGGAGATGGTGGAGGGATTGATGGAGGAGGTGACTATCTATGTTTGGGAGAAATGAACAATATGAACGATGGTAGTTCTACTCAGGAGTATGACGCATGGTGGGTGGTGCATAGATCTACACCATTCACTGATCCCAACCTGCCAATGCCTATGGAGAGGATGGACTATGTATGATGAGGCATGTTGCAAGGCTGAGGTTGAGAGAGAAGAGATTATGGAAAAAAATATAGGGATGGTGGTGATGGTGATGATGGTGGTAGAGGTAGAGGTGACAAAGATCGAGGGAGAAGAGGCCAAGGAAAATATGTCAGATTTTAGGGCTAGGATGACCGAGGTCAGTGAGGGAGAGGAAGAATACATCCAAGAGTATTACAGAGGATTCCTAAGTGGATACCACCAATCCTTGAGGAGGGGGAGAAAATGGAGGTGGAGATGGATGAGGTGAGAGTAAAGGAGGTTCTAGGAGAGGTGGGTGAGGAGGTAGTGTTTGGAGATTTTATTATGGAGGAGGTCAAGGAGGAGGATTCTATGAAGGAGAACACCTGAGACATTGTGATCATGGAGAAGAGAATGAATGATGTCTTAATTAGGGAGGTCATTATGGATGTCATGGAGGAGAAGGCTGAGGATGCAATACAGGGACCTCAAGCATAGATACAAGCACTACAAGTGTAGGTTTAGGCATTATAGGCATAGGTAGCATAGTTACCAACCTGACAAGGATAGGTTTAAGCCTTGATAGACAAGAGGGACTAGGCAATCATATAGTCATAGAGGGCAGATAAGAGGTGCATCAATTTTATTACTACTACTACCAGTGGACCCATGATATATTTGGCCTAAGAACTATATCAAGCAGGGAAGGTTGCAGAGTACTATCAAAGACATTATGAGGACACAATGCATATACCATAGAGGGTTCTTATACAAAAATCCAATCTCAGAGAAGAGCACATTCTAGGAGGGCATAGAGCACTGAAGGTGTATCATAGTGACCGAAGTTAGGACCCTACAATAGGCCATTAGGATCCCAGTAGAGAGAGGATAGAAAACCAACCTTAGGACCATAGGATGAGGGGAGCATAGGCTAGGTCTGTATTCACAGTTTTATTTTTATATGCATTCAAATACTTACATATTTTATCGACCCTGTGAACTCCATATTTTAGATACATCATGATATTATACTGTAACACCATTTTTGTTATATATGTGAGATACATGACTTTTGGTGGTGAGTATATGATGTTTATGGTTCTATGTGCATGCCTATGTTATGGATTTATGATGTGATTCTATGCTTATGCATTTTATGTGTATGTGATGTTTCTCTTTGATGTGGATTATGGATTATGATATCATGTTATGTATCTAATGTATGGTTTATACTTATAAATGTTTATGATATATGGATGCATACACATACTATGCTTATGTATGTTCTGATGTATGGATGGACATTTATATTCTTATGACATGCTTTTTATGTGATTCTTATATATATGATGGTTCTATATGATGCAATGCTATGGATATTTTTTTATTTTCCAATGCAATATGGATGACTTAACATGCATATGATAATGATATTTATGATTCCCTAAAATGATTTTATATGTAGGGTGGTACTGTTAATGCATTTATTTTTGTGTGTCATAGTATTGCATCAAGATGACTATGGATATAGACAAAAGGAATGCTAGTGCAAAAAGAAAAGAGGGAGTGAAGGATAGAATGAAAGAATGGAGCAGGTGAATTGGTATTTTCCATCAAGAGATCTTGCTAAATAGATGATCAAGATCTTATTTAATTCTGTAATTATCATCATAGAACTTATTATGGAAATGGATGACAAACACCAAGGTATAACATAGACCAAGGTGTGCTATGTTATCTTTTGCAAAAGTAAACATGTGATAGACAAGGTGTGTCATGATGCAGGCTAGGAACCATAGAACCTTTTTGGAACATGTGATGAAGTGACCACAAAGCATGTTGATCCTGATATAACAGAGCATTTGATTTAGTTTTAGCTTGCATAGGATGTTTTAATTATGCCAAATGGAAAATTCAGACACATGCAATGAAGCAAGTTGCCCCAGGCATATTGCCACAACAAACCACAAATAGAAATTAAAGAGAAAATAGATCATGATACATCATCACTCCTCTAAATACTTCTTGGGGAATCCTCAAGGCACATAGTAACATGGCCGAAGATAAATCAATAAAAAGATAAAACAAATTGAACCAATCGAGTCAACAACCATTTAGATCATTTTCCAATGATTGTTTGTATGATTAATTTTTGATAGTGATAGTGCCTAGCTTTAGGAATGGTACACCTCGTATAATACCAATGATGGATTGAATTTGGTTTCAAGGATGCAAAAACCTATATTTAAGATAGTTTCATAAGATTGATGGACAAAGTCTTGTTTCAAGAATGAAGCATGTCGTATAAGATCAATGACGGATTAGATCTAGTTTCGACAATGCAACATCCTATATAATATATTGTGATAGGATTGATGGAAAAACTCTAGCTTTAGGAATGAAGCATGTCATATAAGACCACTAGAAAATTGGATCTAGATTGAATAATGCACCATCTTGTATAAGACTGTTCGATTATTTTGAATATTTGATTTCTTTGATTATTTAGGCTAATTGATCGAGATGATAGTTGAAGAATTTTTGGATGATTTTCTTGTTGTTTCATGATTTTGATAAGCTTAGTTCTCTTGTTTGATTGTTGTTTATTTTTGTTGAAAATGTCCTCCTTAGCACTTGGGACAATTTCATTATGAGACCTGGATGATGAAGGGTGAAGACCATATTATGACCAATCCTAAGGGATTAAAATAATGCCTCAAGGGGTCATCAATGATGTACTTACCCATGTTGTACTTGCAAAGACATTGTAGTTCGATTATACTTTGACCAAGGATAATTTATTATGAAATAGATCATGATAGAATCAACTCAACAAACTGTAAGGGACTAACCTAGTTCCTTCGAGGCTCATCAATGATGGCCTTACCTACATCAAGTCACAAAGGAAATGTAGTTCGACTGCTTGGACTGACACTAACTCAAACTCTATTTTTTAAATATTTAGACACTATTTAATTTTTTTGGCTTTTGATGCTTTTTAATTATGCATGGAAAATATGTGTAAATGAAATAATAACACACCTTAATGAAACACTATTTGAGAATTCAAACAACAAATTTAATCTAATTGAAACATAATCAAATCTCTAAAACTATTCCATTGCTCTCTAACTCCAAGGATTTATTAAATCAAAGTGGCTCTCAGATTGTGTGCACTGTGATTGTTAAAATGACAACCTAGAGAATGAGAATAATGATCTAAATGATATGTTGTGATAAAATGATTGATAATGGAAGCTATTATGTTGTGATATTGATATGAAATGATATGATAAACTATTTTAAACTAGAATGCAACTAATATGAAATGTTGTGACATGATTATGATCTAATATAATTGCTAAAATGATTCTATTTGATAATTTCTAAATGTTGTATGCTAAATGCTCTAATATGATTCCTATAGAGTAAAACTGCATAAAAGTGGGATCCATTCCCTGTAGCAAGAGGTTGCTTTTATATGTTTTCAAAATCAATTAATGATGTGGTAGCAAGCAATGGTTCAGATTTGATCTAGATAGGTTAATGGTAGAAGATGAAGAAGTCGATGAGGAAGAAGGGGAAATGCTTTCTCTCAGCAAAACATTGTGGGAAATGATTAGGAAGAAATTATGGATCCATGAAGCCAACTATTTCCAACTATTAAAGCTTGTTTCAAAATTGGCTTGGAAAGATAAAGTGAAATTGAATGCAAATTGAAGCTTTCAATTTTGTTGAGAAAAAAGTTGTAGACATGTGCTCAATTGGAGATTTGAGTTATTGAATTTTGGAAGGAAGAAATATTATTAAATAAAATAATTGAATTTTTTTTATTTAACAAAAGGAGATGATAATTAAACAAACTATGTGACTTTTTTTATTTAATTAAGATAGAAAAATTAGATAATTAAATAAAACAAACTATTGAATTTGTTTATTTAATTAAGATAGAATAATTAGATGATTAAATAAAACAAACTATAGAATTTGTTTATTTAATAGAAGAAAATAAAATGTGAATCATATAAATAAATATTTCTATTTATTTATAAATAGACGAATTAAAGGTTAATTAATCAAATAATTGTATTCAATTAATAAGATTTATCCAGACCATTTTTAGGTGTATACACTATTTTTTTTGGATTTTGATGCTTTTAATGTTGACACCATGTCTAGGATCCCATGTGAAACCTAATTCAAGGAATTTCCCCTAGTCTAGTATAGGAACAGCTTATTATGGGTGAGGAGATGGATGGAATTTATTATGGATGGATATGAAAGGGAAATGATGTTAAATTTCAATGAGTCTCAGGCCATGAGAAGGATGACTAAGCTTTAGTATGGGTAGAATGATATGTGCAAAGGATGGGTGAAAGGGAAAAGAAACTAGATAGAATGATAGTAGACGATGGAGCAAAGACTAATTACACATGGCACCTATTTGCTAGGTTTTCCCCATGGTACTTATCTAAAGCACCATCGAAGTGGTTTTCACTATTGGATGGATTATTTGTCTTTACTATTTTTTTCTTTTTTTTTTGTATTTTTGACTTTTGATGGGATTCTTTGAAAGCTAGGTATAGTACTTGCAAAGGTTCATACTATTGATAGGCTTTGGTAGTGGTTCACCTTCAGGATTAGAAAGCTTATAAGCATCAGACTTATATGTTGTTGTTATTATGTATGGACCCAACCAATTAGGCTCAAACTTCCCCAATTTCTCTACCTATTTGATTCTTTGGGATTTCCTTCAAGACTAGGTCACGAATATCAAAATCCATAAATCAAACTTTCTTATTGTAGTTGTGATGAAGGCAATTATGGTATGCTTGTAAATGTACCAGTGCATTCTGTCATTTCTCATCCAATAACTCTATGTCATGCAAATGAGATATACAATATTTTTCATCATTAATAAACTATTACATTGATACTCTCAAGGATGGTAACTCGACCTTAATGGGAAGAATAGCTTCAGACCCAAAAAAAATGGAATATGGAGTGGCTCATGTGTGAGTGTGGATTCTATTACAATACACCCATGATAATGTAGGATGGAGTTGGGTATGCCAATCATAGCCAACATCATCAATATTTTTCTTTAGGACTTTGAAAATATTTTTGTTAGATGCACCTCGACTTGATCATTTCCCTGAGGGTAGTATGGAGTGGCAAAGTAATGTTAGATATTGTAGAGAAGGGGGGTTCACTACTCACGAGTTCTCTTCACTTAGAGAGCCTCACAGGGTGAACTACTCTAAACTACCTCCAGGAGAAACAATGAGAGTTCTAGAATTAGAAAGAGTAGGTCATAGATATTTCCTCAACAAACTGACAAGCTCTCGACCAAAGGACGACAGTGCAAAATATGGATGATAGTGCAGCACACTAGCATCCCCGAGGTGCACTAGTGTCTCATATAGACCAAAAAGAAATCTTATCACAGAAAATAACAAAGTGGCTAATATGTCTACTCTAATTGTTGAGAAATTCCAGAATGTGGTAAAATGACAGAATACAATAGAAGTGAAATAAAGTAAAGTAAATGATGAAGATAAAGAGTAGAAAGAAAGCACTCACAACCATTCAAGTAATGAATCCTCCAACACGTGAATTCGTTGAATACTTGCATGAAAAATATTTGGAGAAAGTGTTGGGACTATACAGGGGTTTGCCTCAGTCAAACCCCCGTTTTGGTGTTCCCACCTCCATAGCTAGCCAAAAGATAGAGAGAGATGGACTGAAACGAACAAAGTGTGTGGTGAAAGAAAAACCCGCTAAGGAGTAGAACCCACATCATAAAGTATGAGCGATAAAAGAAATCCTTGCTTGAGGAGGAGAATGTGTATCACAAAAGAGGTGATAAAAGAAATCCCTGCTCGAGGAGGAAAACTCATATCATGAAGTAAAGATGTAATAGATGGGAGATATGAAATCCCAAGATGCTCACAAGAATGAAGTGAAGGAGATATCAAATGCAAGGCTTAAGCTAGCCAAAGAGGGAAAGCGATAGCTACAAGAGCCAAGAGATTTGCAAGAAATGAGATATGAAAGCTTTAGAGTGCTGCAAAGGGTGGTGCCAAAAAGTAGAGGAAGCTAGAAGTTGGAATGAAGCTAGAATGAAGCTAGAAGAACTTAGAAGCCCCAATGGAATTGATAAGATACCATTAAAAGAGAGAATAGGATGGAAAAGAAGCTTCCTGAGATATTTCAAGGCATCCCCACCCATTACCACCGACAAAACTTCTTGACAAGTGGCAAACATGTACGAAAATGGTCATTTGAATGTTGAAATGTCGTAGGACGTTAGTGTGGCATGCAGACGTCTATGTGGTGCACTAATGTCTAGACACATCACGCTATAAAACGATAAAAATGGGAAGAGCCCAAGGTTTAACGCAAAGCTGAAATGCAAAGGTAGCTATGGAAAAGGGGTGTTGGAGCATCCTGAGAGGAAAAAGGTTGATGCAGGGGCTAAAACGAGCCTACACAAGATGCTAAGGGAGTGGACACTAAAGCGGATATAAGTATGTATGTGAAATTGTGAGGTTTGCAATTTTATGACTATACAGATACAAAATCTCTGTCATAATTCATAGACATCCCAATTTTTGAAGGGACGACCATTATCCATGACGATAGATTAGGTAATACCATATCTTCATATTATGTAATTAAGGATGATCTTGGACATTTTTTTACTAGTAATTTAGGTCATCAAAATAGCTTCAATCTATTTAGTAAAGTATTCAGTTGCAAGAAGGATACACTTATGACCATTGGCAGAGGTAGGATGGATCTTTCCCACAAGGTTGAGTCCCCATTAAGAGAATGACCATAGTGATGTAACTTGATGTAATTCTTGAGTAGGTGGGTCCACAAGATCCTCATGTATCTGATATTGGTGACATTTCTTGACAAAGTGATAGGCATCATGTTCCATAGAGGGCTAATAATATCTCTTTTGCATGAGTTTCTTGGCTAAAGTAGGACCAGAAAAGTGAGATCTAGATATACCACTATGTACCTCTTATAAATCAATTTGTGCTTCATCCAAATCGATACATCTTAGAATGGTGCTATCTAGACTATGATGGTAAATGGTGTCACTAATTATCACATATTTGAACACTTGTCTAATAAAGGTCTTACATTGATTAGAGGACAAGTCGAGAGGGAGGATTTGATCATGCAAGTAATCATAAAATATTTGTACCAAGGTGATTCAAGACCAAAAAGTTCACACATGAGCTTATATTCAAGAACATCGAATGTAGGGATCAATAGTTATTCCACAAAGTATTGATATTATGACACATTATTAGGTAATATCCAAAAGACATCCAATAGAATTTGCATCAGCTACTTTGTTCTAGATTCTTGGGATCTGCTCATAGGTGATGATATCAAAATATAGCTTAAAAATACTGACCATGTGCTTGTAATTTATGATATTTTCATATTTTGTATTATAGTCATAATTAACCTAACGAATGACTAGTAGGGAGTCACCATAGACTTGAAGATTCTTAATTTTTAATTTGATAGCCATTTGTAGTCCCTTTTAGCAATGCTTCATACTTAGCCATGTTATTTGTCCAAGGAAATTCTATTCTATATGATTTTGGTATTGAATACCCTTGAGGTGTAACAAAGACGATACTGACTCTTGAACAATGGTTTGTATAGGATCCATCAAAGTACAATTTCCGTGTCATAGATGTCTCTATTGTGAAGATGGATTCATCAAGAAAATATATGTTGTCGTTGTTGTGTTTGCAAGTTGATCGGCTATTACTTGTACTTTCATTTCCTTATGATCAACATACTCTATGTCATATTCACTCAATGTGATGACCCACTTGGCTAGTCAACCTGTCAAAGTTGCTCTATTGAGTAGATATTTTAAAGGATCAATCTTAGCTATCAATTTTGTTCAATGGTTGAGCATATAATTTCTATGCTTTTGTGTCATAACGATAATTGTAAGGCATGTTGAATCAATGGGATTGTAATTAAGCTCATAGCCTACCAAAGTGTGAATGATATAATTGTAGACACTGAAAAATGTCCTAAGCTTGTGAACACCATTTTTCCTCATCGGTTTCCCTTCTTCCCTACATAATCGAATAATTTTAATTATTTGATTATTTCCTAAAGTCATATTTCTTCTTAATTAAATAATTTTAATTATTTAATTTATTCATTTTTCCTTTTTATTCTTCTTTAATTAATTAAATTAATTATATTTATTTAATTCCATTACTAAAGTTACCTTTTCTCCCCATAATTAAACAAATTCTTATTTATTTAATTATCCATTTTTGTTTTCCCTTTATAATTAAATAATTATTTTAATTATTTAGTTATTCATTAGCTTCTTCTTCTATAATTAAATAAATCATATTTATTTAATTATTTCACACTTTCCCATACATTAGTAAATAATTATTTTAATTATTTACTAATTTTTCTTTTTCCTCCACTTTCTAATTAAATAATTATTTTCAATTATTTTAATTAAATTTACTCTACCCACCTCATTTTCTATTCCAATCTCCTTAAATATTCTCAATTAATTTCAACTCTTGATAAGGTTTTGTTACCTTTTAATCTCCACTGTCCATCCTTAACTAAACCCTATTTTTTCCCTAACCCTATTTCATTGTTGCTTAAAGAAATATTATCCATTCATCTTCATCATTTAATCTTGGCTCTTCATTCAAATTTGGTTTTCTAAAAAAGAGACTTATCACTTTCATTTCAAGGCTACAAGCACAACTACTATACTCAATATTTTGTTGTCATTATCATTAGGCTTATTCTTTCATACTAAAAATATGAGGGCAAGCAAGCATATAAAGAAAAATGGAGAAGAGAAATGAAGGTGATTCAACCATGGCATAAGAATTATGGTAATATTGCTTTGTTATTTTATGATTCTATGTTCATTTTTGTTTTATTATTGGACTAGGGTCTTTAGGGCTTGAGTTTTATGTATTTGGTGGTTGGTACTATTGATTCATGCCTTGTACCTTGATTTTACCCTATTCTACATTGGTGAACCTGATGTGAACTAATCGGTTTTGAAAAAATTTATGAGAAATTTTACGTTTTCAAGTTCGAAAGGCATTTGAAAGGTAGAATGACACATTCGTGAGACAATGCGACATATTTACAGGATAGTGTGATGGAATTGTAGTATATAATGACACATTCATAGATTTATGCATCACATCTATGGGACACTACACCACATCTATTTATTTTAGGGAAAATCATCAAATTAGTCTATTTTTGTGGTTTTCTATCACTTTTCGGGTTTCTAGTTTTCATTATCACATCTTCACAAATCACTTGCATCATTTTTATCTCGACATTTTTGAAGTTTTTCCAAATTTAAGTGTTTTTGCAACTTTTAGATTATGTGCCACATCTGTGAAACATTGTAATGCATCTACATGCTAGTGAACCACATCTGCTTAAATAGTCTTCCATAGTCACCAACTTGTTTGATGCATTCACAATTTGGTTTGTTGCATCTACGAGAGAGTGCAACACAATTTGGATTTTTTTCATTTTCTACCTTTTCCATCAATAGGGTAGAGGGTTTTTGTGTTACTAATAGCGTATTTCTAGCCTGTGGCAGTCTTTGGGAGAAGACATTACTATCTAGACTATTAATCCATGTTCTTGTAGGTCTTATGTTTTTTTAATTTTAAAGTAGGAACATTTGGGTTTGGATTTAAAAAAGAATAATTGTTTGCATTTCTTGGTGATCTTGTTTGTGTTTGGAGGTGTGTATGCTCGTCCCTCGCATTCCATATGATCTTGGGAATAAAAACCACTTTTCAACTCTCTCACTTTTACATCACACATTTCAATTTCTTAGGTTAATGAACATTTCTTACATGATCAAATATAAGTGTATTCTCTCTCCTCACATTTTCATATGATCTTGGAGGTTAATGTTCATTTTGTCAAATCATCATAGTTTTTATTCATTGTCCTTTTAAGGTCTTGACAATTTCATTTTTTATCTTGAGCTATCTTAGCTTGGCTAGTACCCTTATCTTAGGTCCCTAAAAGTGCATAACTATAGTCTTTTTCTTATATCTTACCTTTATTCATACCATAAGTTTTGGTCATAGTGACATTACCATATCTTTATTTCACCTATTGCCAGTTTTCACCATTATCTTGTCCTTAAGTGCATTTCCATTTTGCATTCTTATATATCAAAAAATATCCAAAAACGTAGAATAATTTCATATCCATCATTGCATTATCATTCCTTAGGCTCCATATCCCTCATTAAGTTGTGAGTCTTATATGGTCCAAACTAGGTTACAAAGGAAAAGAAAAGAGATGGACTACACAAATGAAGATCCCTATTTCAACCCAACCAACAACATGAATTTGGGTCTTCTTCCTTAAATGAGGCACCCAAGGCATGATATACATTCCCAAATCATTTTGATAATTTCACATTACAAGATTTCCAAAGACATTTAATTGAAGAGGAAATTGAAGTATCTACCCAAGACCCTAGTATAGCATGCTTTGTAGATGAGATAGTAGTAGCAGATCCCCAATGATTTCTCATGAAACTATTACAAAGTGGAACCAAACTCCCTCTTGGTTTTGATATCAACATGCTTTTTGAATCATGAAAAAATGGTGTCACACAAAACCAAGGACATAATGTATGTACTCCCAACCACACTACTCCACGAGTGCATGCTACTTTTCCATTAGGGGGAACACCTCAAAACACTATTACAATCAACATGACACTAGTATTTGGAGCACAAGGTACCCAACCCCCTAGCTCCATCTTTCAGTCCTTTTACAATAGGGAAAAACAAGCCAAACAAAAACCCACCTAAGATGCGAAAGGCTTACATTTCTGCTCCTAAGTCACAACCTCTAAGGACAAACATTACCATATGTCAATTAAAACTTGAACACCAACACATCACAATAAGGTCTCAATTCAGGTATTCCTCTACAAACAACACTCAAGGGCCTTCTCAACAAAATAGCAATCAAAACCCGCATGTTCAAGTGAGTTCAAACCCATTACACTCTCAATCCACTATCAATCCTCCACACATCAACAAAATTACATCTTTCACTCCTAAAATCCAAAACCAAAATCCATCTTCATCCACTCCCAATATTTGATTGCAAAACATTTTCTTGAACATGGGCCATCCATATCACAATGCAATTGTTAATGCGATAGACACATCATTATCCTCTATAGAATTCTTGGGAAATCAAATGCATGTGCTACAATAACAAGTTGTTGATATGAAATCATCAACAAATTTAACTTACTCCACATGAGAACTATGCCCATATCCTTTTGATAAAATCATATATATGCCTTCCTTAAATCCTCACAATTATGTCATCCCAAATTTCACCAAATATAGAGGAAAGGGAATTCCAATAGAACATGTGAGGGAGTTCCATACTACTTGCATAGATATTGTATTTGAGCATACCTACTTGATGAGATTACTTTCAAGAAGTCTCATAGGACAAGCACTTGAGTGGTTTGCCCATTTTCCCATGAGAATACGAACATGGGATGAGTTAGCCAACAAATTTGTGACACATTTCACCTAGAACATTAAAAATGACATAACCATAGCTACATTGTGTCATACCAAATAAGAAGAAGGGGAGACATTCATATGTTTCTTCTAGAGATGGAGAAGCTTGGCTAGTAGGTTTCCTTGCGAAATACCTAAAAGCAAGTTGGTGCACATGTTTGTCAAAAAATTAGTCATGAAATTTAAATACCAACTACAAATCCATTGTTGTATCAGATTTTTCAACCTCGTAGGGAAAGGTACTACCCTTGAGAAGACACTTATTGCAAAAGGTGAAATCAAAATATTTAACAAGAACCAAAGTGCCCAAAACACCTCAAATGACAAAGGAAAATATTGTGCTTGAAACATGAACATTATAAATGATGGGGTTGTAGATGCAAATACAGTAAACAAAGTTGGCTCCAAAATCACTCTTAAGGAACCCAAGATATCCAATAACCCACTAAATGTTCCCAATCAAATAATTAATATGGTGCAAAATAACCAAGAACATGGACCTCCAAGAAAGTATCAACCAAGATGTAAACATACTCCCTTAGGGAACCCATCGAATCCACCTTGAAGTAGATTTTACAATCCAACGTCATCCAACTTCCAAAAGCCAAGAATTACAATTTAGGTCCTTTTAAACCATCATGGTGGGATGACAATTCTTTTTATGACTATCACTGCATCAAAGGGCACAAGACCTCATGTTGTCAAAAACTTAAAAACATAATCCAATACCTCATTGAGAATGGTGTCATAGAAGTAGAAAATACTCAAGTGACCTCTAATAGTTACCATACTATCTTTAAGAATCCTTTGTATGACCATGGGACAAGGAAATCCTCTAGTTCAAGTACCAAGACCAAAGACCAAGCCAATTACACCCATGTTGCCTATATGAATATAGGATAAATGATATTCGAGCTTTGGATGGTAGTGTTAATAAATTTACACTCACTAATGCATCAAATTGTGTGGTCACAACTCGAGGGACTAAGGTAATCTTACAAGAATATCCTCCTAAGTAGTATCCAAAAGCCCAATACAACCTTATAGACCATTTGGGGAAGACACCTACCCAAATATCTATCTTTGAGCTTCTTCACATTTCTCCCAAAAACAAATCCATCTTATATAATTCCTTGCAAAAAACATCCATAGACATAGACCTTAACGTCAATCAGTTCCAAGAAATGGTGGGATACTTTACCAACACCCATCACTTCTCCTCACAAAATCCTAACCATAACAACCCATTTCACCTTGAATTATTTGTCAATAAACATTAAATTAGATGAGTCCTTGTAGATGGTGGAGTAGTATTGTACATTTGTACCTTAAAATTGCTTACGACATTAGGTTTCTCTCAGGCTTGTGTATATTCATGAAAGAGTATTATCATAAAGGCTTGTGATGATACATAATGCTCCTCTAAGGGTGTTATTTTGTTACCTATCGAATTCATCCTACCATATTAGATACAACATTCCAAGTGTTAGATTTGTGTCTTCCATATAACATTATCCTTGGCCAACCATGGATTCATGTCATGAAGGTCATGCATTCCACATACCACCAATGCTTAAAATTTCCCCATAATCACACCAAAATCAAAATAGTAGGTGATCCCCATCCCTTTCAATATTGTAGCAGCTTAAGAGGAACACCTGAGAAACAAGTTCCCATCAATCTGGAAAGTTCACCATCCACTTCATCCCATTACATTGATCCTTCCACTTTGACCAAGGAATCCACTTCCAACATTACATCTTTCAATCCTAAGATCTAGGTCCAAGACAAGGGATATGGAGAATACCATATGAATACATCCTATTATGTCAGCAACCTACCTGCATATCTGAAATCCTATGGAAAACCTTTTACTATTAAAAAGGAGCCCAAATTCATTATCCGAACATCTCCTACCATGATCACAAAATGGGGAGAATTGAGTAAAGAGGCTATTGACGAAGAGGATATTTCCACATGGATATACAAAGAGGAAGAAGATATTAATTGTAAGAAAATCCCAACTAAGCAATATGGTAAAGGATTTTATATCATGATATGTAAGGGCTATGATGGATACAGTGGGCTTGGTTTACATAAGAATGAAGTGACAGAACCCCGTATGCCTCCCAAGCGACCAAAGAATAGAGAATTAAGGTTCAAACCACTAAGAGTGAGTCCTCCTAGTACTAAGATTCTTTTGAGTGAGGAGGTTAGTGCTTCAAAGGACATTAGGAAATCTAAGGACTAGCATGACGAAACTGACTCCAATGAATGGGAGTTGGACTCATTCCCATCTAGTGACTATGACATGTTGAGACCTTTCACGAACTTGACCTATCCAATTCCCTAACCAAAGAAAAAGCTTTGAATGATTCCTTTTGGGATCCAAAAATTTCACCATATCCAAATATTCCTTTAACCTTAATGATATCGATGATGGCATACCTTTAGTATACCCACAATTGATATATTATGATGAACAACAACCACCCAACTTGGAAATGTTGAAAATGATAAAGAAATAGCTGAGTTTATGGGACTTTGTGAATGCATACCCAATGGGGATCATAAAGTTGGTTTTATTATAGATCTTGACAAAGCAACCTACTTTCGAGAGTCTATCCAACCCTCTAGTTGCAAAAGTGAAAAAAATAAATTTAAAAAGGAAAGGTCTTTAGGTGAAAAATGAAAGGCACCTCTAGACCAGCAAAAAGTAAAAATAAAGGATGTATCCAAGGGTGAAAACCTATCTAAGGCACCCAAGGATGGAGGGTTAGACATACTCCCCATAAGTCAAGAGAAATCGTCTATGATAGTATAAAAATATATGGAATTGAATATTGCCACTGATCAAAATCCTAAAATTGTCCATTTTGCAGCATCTTTGATAGAGACGAAGCAACCAAAGTTACATGCCTTCTTTACTGAAAAAAAATTTAACTTCACCTGGTCTTATGCTAACATGCCTAGATTGGATCATGGATTGGTTTTACATCACTTTATATTATTCCCTGATGCCAAACCGGTCAAACAAAAACTAAGGAAAATTCATCCTCAAATTGCACTAATAGTAAAAGTGGAGCTAAAGAAGTTACTTGATGTTGGCTTCATTCGACCAATTGACTACACATAATGGATTCCCAATCTAGTGCCAGTTACAAATACAACATGAAAGTAAAATTTGTACTGATTTTAAAGATCTAAATAAGGAATTCCCTAAGGGAAAATTCCCATTTCCAAACATTGACATCATAGTGGACTTGACAACATGGTATGAGATCCTATCCCTCATGGATGGTTTCTCGGGATACAATCAAAATAGGATCACTCCTAAAGATCAACATAAGGAAACCTTCACTTGTCTTTGGGGAACATATTGTTGGAATTTTATGCCATTTGGATTGAAAAATGCTAGAGCCACATATCAGCAAGCCATGACCACAATCTTTCATGATCATATGCATACACTCATGGAAGACTATGTAGACAACCTATTAGCCAAATCACTTTCAAGGGGTCAATTTATAAGGGTACTAGATAATATTTTGAAGAGACTCAAATAATAAAAAGTATTATTTAACCTAAAGAAGTATGTTTTTGATGTAACATCAAGAAAACTCCTAGGATACATTATCTCTCATGGCGAAATTGAAGTCGACCCTACCAAAGTGATGACTATCATAGACATGCCCACACCAACTAGCATAAGTTAGTTATGAACACTACGAGGAATATTACAATCCATCTAAAGGTCTATTTCTCAATTGTATGTGCAAGATCATCATGGAAAAAATAGGCACGTAAGTGGCAATGAAAATTCAGAAAAATCAGAGTTAGGAAACTTCACGTAAAAATTTGAATAAGTTATCTATATTGTTTCAAAAATATGTAAGAATAGAATATGTGGAAAATTGAATGTAGTTTCTAAACTACTAGGTTTATCTTTCTAAACAAAAAAATCTATTTGGTGAAAAATTGAAATTTCAGTGCAGTCATACTTAAATTTCAATGAAAAAATAAGTAGGTGTATGTCTGACCACCCAAACCATAATAAAATGATAATATTTTTAATAATATTTTAGATATAAGTAGATGACTCATGTCCAGATGTGATGCATATTTTTTTGTAATTTTTTTCCAAATAAATAATTAATTATGAAATTTTTATTAAAACTTTTAAAAAATATAAAAAACTCGTATGTCTGACCACCTTAACTTGGTCAAAACTTCATGAAATTCATTTTTTTTTAATCCTATAGTATGGGAAGCATAGAATGTGGCGTATGTTTTGGATTCAAAAAATGTGATACCGTTTGAAAGCTATAGATATTTTTCAATCAGGCTATCAATCGGGACTTTAGTTGAATTCTAATAGAAAATGAATAATAATTATTTATTAGATTCAAAGTAAAGTATAATTTATATTGGTGGAAATTTGAGAAGCTCCTTTACAAACCCTTTTTGTTTCATCAATTTTGGGTAGAAAAAAGTCATCAACCACATGGGTGAAGTCTAGAAAAGCAAGGTAAATTATTAAACACGTTTTTTGTGTTGACTTCTTAGGATTATGATATTGCTATCAAGATTCAACAGTGTAGTCTTTGAGTCAAACTCATTGACCCATGATTCATGAGTAGTGGTTCACAAGAACCCATCTCTCATAATAATGAATGGTCCACTGAGCATTCATTGAATCTAGGTGATGCTCATAGAGGTGAAGCATCGGTCCGTCTCAAGAGGTCACCCATCCCAGTACTGCTCTAGCTCAAACGCGCTTAACCACAGAGTTTCCCCCAAGGTTAAGCCCACTTAGCTTGCTACCCCATTTGCAAAACCTTCAGCAAGTGCTATGCCTTATGAACCATTCATTATAGAGCCCCTTTAGCTCATCAATTGATAAGTAGGAGGTTTCTTCCACATAAATTATGATATTGCTATCAAGATTCAACTGTGTAGTTTTCGAGTCAAACTCATTGACCCATGATTCATGTGTAGTGGTTCACAAGAACCCATCTCTCATGATAATGAATGGTCCACTTAGCACTCATTGCATCTAGGTGATGCTCACAGAGGTGAAGCATCGGTCCATCCCAAGAGGTCACCCATCCCAGTACTGCTCCAGCTCAAGCGCGCTTAACCACATAGTTTCCCCCAAGGTTAAGCCCACTTAGCTTGCTACCCCATTTGCAAAACCTTCAGCAAGTGTTATGCCTTATGAACCATTCATTATAGAGCCCCTTTAGCTCCTCAATTGATAAGTAGGAGGTTTCTTCCATAGCATGTCAAATTATGATATTGCTATCAGGATCCAATCGTGTATTTTTTCGAGTCAAACTCATTGACCCATGATTCATGAGTAGTGGTTCACAAGAACCGAATTCCAAAGCAAGCCCGAGGATAATCCCTAGGCATTAAATTTTGTGTCAGACATATCGGATATCTGATCTGAATCTGATATCCGATATGTTTTAGATATGAGTTGAAAAGATGTTATACAATTTATAATATATGATTTTAAAAATGCAATAAAGTTTATAATTTAACATATAATATACAATATAGTTTATAATGTAATATATAATATACAATTTATGATAATCTCTTACCGAATTATGTATTAATATATGATATATTATAATATTATGTATAATATCTAAATATTATTTCAATATTTTAGTTAATGTATAAATATATAAAATATTTAAATATTATCTCTCTCCCAAGTCTCTCACTCAATCACTCCTATCTCTCTCCCCTATCCGAACTAAATCTGATATTCGATATATTTTAGATATGAGTTTAAAAAAAATTATACAATTTATAATATATAATTTAAAAACTGCAATAAAGTTTATAATTTAATATATAATATACAATATAGTTTATAATGTAATAGGGTATGTGTAGGATCATCATGGAGAAAATAGGCCCTTAAGTGGCAAAAAATTCAGAAAAATCAGAGTTAGGCAACTTGAAATAAAAATTTGAATAATTTATCTATATTATTTAAAAAACATGTAAGAATAGAATTTGTATAAAATTGAATTTAGTTTCTAAATTATTAGGTTTATTTAGAAAAAAATAAAATCTATTTGGTGAAAATTTGAAATTTCAATACAGTATTACTTAAATTTTAGGGAAAAAATAAGAAGTAGGTGTCTGTCTGACCACCCTAACCACATTAAAATGATAATATATTTTTATAAGATTTTATATATAAGTAGAGGACTCATGTTTCAGTGTGATGCATATTGTTTTGTAATTTTTTTTCAAGTAATTAATTAATTATAATTTTCTTATGACAACTTTTTAAAAATATAAAGACTCATATGTCTGACCACCTTAACTTGGTCAAAACTTCCTGAAATTCAATTTTTTATTTTTTAATCTTATAGTGTGTGAAGCATATAATGTGGCACATGTTTTGGATTCAAAAAAAATGATACCGTTTGAAAGATATAGATGTTTTTCAATCAGCCTAAAAATCAGGACTTTAGTCGTAATTCAATAAAAAATGAATAATAATTATTTATTCAATTCAAAGTAAAGCATAATTTATAGTGGTGTAAATCTGAGAATCTCCTTTAAAAACCCTTTTCGTTTCATCAATTTTGGGTTTAAAAAATGTTGTTAGCCACATACCCATCATATTGCCACTTTGTGGCCCATGATGATCCTGTACATACACAATATATAATATACAATTTATGATAACCTCTTACCGAATTATGTATATAATATAATATATTATAATATTATTTATAATATTTAAATATTATTTCAATAATTTAGTTAATGTATAAATATTTAAATATATATATATATATATATTACTAATATATAAAATATTTAAATAGTATCTCTTTCCCTCTCTCTCTCCATCTCTCTCTCTCCCAAGTCTCTTACTCAATCACTCCTATCTCTCTCCCACTCCCTCCCTCTCTTTCATTGACTCCCTCTATCTCTCTCCCCTCTACCCTTAACCCCAAACCCTAAACTCTTAACCCTTAAACCATCTAACCTCTACTCTCTCTCTCAAGAATCTCTCTCCTAACCCCCTCTCCCTCTCTCAGGTCTCTCTCTCTCACTCACTCCCTCTATATCTCTCCCTTAACCCTAATCCCTAAACCCTTAAAACCTATATCATCTACCATTAACCATATATACCCTCAATCTCTCTCCCACTCCCTCTCTCTCTCTCTCTCAAGTCTCTCCCTCCTACCCCCTCTCCCTATGTCAGGTCTCTCTATCAAAGTCACTCCCTTTATCTCTTTCCCCTAGATACTCTTAACCCTTAAACCCTCTACCCTCTACCCTTAACCATCTACCCTCTCTCTCTCTACCTCCTATTGGCCCTCTCCCTCTCTCAAGTCTCTCTCTCCTCACTCACTCTCTCTCTCTCCCATTCTCTCCCCTCCCATCTCCATCTCTCCACCCTCTCTCTCTCTCTCCTCTCCCTCCTCTCTCTCCCCTCTCTCCCTCTCTCCTCTCCTCTCTCCTCTCTCTCATCCTCCTCTCTCTCCTCTCTCCTCTCCACTCTCTCCATCTCCCTCCTTCTCTCTCCTCCATCTCCTCTCCCCACCCTCTCTCTCTCTCTCTCCCTCTCTCCCTCTCCCCTCTCTCTCCCCTCTCCCTCCTCAGCTCTCTCCTCACCCTCTCCTCTCTCCTCTCTCCCACCTCTCCCTCTCCCCTCTCCTCTCTCTCCACTCTCTCCCACCCTCCCCCACTCTCTCCCACTCTCTCACTCTCTCTCCCACTCTACCCTATACCCTAAAACCTTAACCCTTAACCCTAAACCCTTAACCCTTAAAACCTTTACCCTATACCCTAAACCCTTAACCCTTAAACCCTCTCTCTCAAGTCTCTCCCTCCTATCCCCTCTCCCTCTCACTCACTCCCTCTATATCTCTCCCTCTACCCTTAACCCTTAAACCATGTACCCTCTATCTCTCTCCCACTCTCTATCTCTCTCTTTCTCTCTCTCAAGTCTCTCCCTCGTACCCCCTCTCCTTCTCTTAGGTCTCTCTCTGTCATTCACTCTGTCTATCTCTATCCCACTCCCCCCCTCCCTCTCTTTCACTGGCTCCCTCTCTCTCATTGACTCCCTCTATTTATCTCCCCTCTGTTACCCCAAACCCTAAACCCTAAACCTTTAACCCTTAAACCCTCTACCATTAACCCTCCCTTCTTTATCTCCCTCCCTCTCTTTCACTAGCTCCCTCTATCTCTCTCCCCTCTACCCTTAACCATAAAACCTAAACCCTAACCCTCTACTCTCTCTCTCACCCACCCTCTCTTCCACTCTCTCCCACCCTTATAACCCTCTACCCTAAACCCTAAACCCTAAACCCTTAACCCTTAACCCTTAAACCCTATACCCTAAACCATTAACCCTTAATCCTATACCTTAAACCCTTAACCCTTAACCCTAAACCCTTAAACCTTAAACCCTCTACCCTCTACCATTAACCCTTAGGTCTATGTGTGCAAAAATTGGATATCCGATCTGTAGCACTAAAATCCTATCGTTACAGAACATTTTAAAATATTTTTCATACCAGATATTAGATTATATCGGATATCAGATTTGTGGGTCATAGAAAAACCCCATGAGGGTTGTTTTGTGCATTCCAACAAACCCTACATTCTATTTGCAGGTGACAAACGCGTAGTTTTAGATAGGAAGAGACAAAGATCAACTTTTTGGAGCATCTTCTACTCAAATTTTTCATAAGCAATGATTTTTTAGCATCTTTTATGAGGTATAATGGGGAGCAACACTCATTGGAAGCAAAAATGTAAGAGCAAGCTTACAAAATAATAAATTGAAGCATATAAACAACGAGATAGAGAAGGTCATAGGAAAAGAAGACAAGGTACATGTTAAATATTGGTGAACCGGAGCCCTATGGTCTTTCAAGTGAAGAGGAAATTCAATGTGTTTAAGGTGAAAATGTTGAACATGATATTGAAATTGGGAATGAAAATGTTCAAATTGATATTGAAAATATTCAAGGTGAAAATGTTGGAATTGAATATGTCGAACATGATATTCAAATTGGAATGAAAATGTTCAAGGTGAAAATGTTGGAATTGAAGCTGTTGAACATGATATTGAAATTGGGAATGAAATTATTCAAATTGATATTGAAAATGTTCAAGGTGAAAATTTTGGAAATGAAGATGTTGAACATAATATTGAAGCAAGTGTAAATTATGTTTCACCAGATTACATGAGAAATGAAGAACCTTGTGTGGAAGAAAGACATATATTCCAAATTCAAGACCTTCAAGAACCCCTAAATGGTTACCTGAAATTGATGAGAACATTATTAAAAAAATTGAAGGCAAGAGGTCAACACGAACTATTTGATTGTGGGCTACAAGACTTTTCAACAAATATTCTAGCGATAAGACATTGACCGAGAAATGCCAATTTTTTGCGCAATTCCTAAAGATGCAAAATATGATACCTTTGCTAGCCAAAATGAAGATTCGTGTGAACAAGAAGACTGGAAAAAATTCTATTATTGTCAAAAATATTTTTAATTCTCTCAAGTCTATTGGAAAAAATAACAAGGAAAAAGATAAGAGAGTTGCTCAAAGAGTCATTACAACCGCCCTAGTAAGCTATCAATTGAAAAAGGCTCACTTTATGAGACAAACTTGTATTGATTTTGACATAAATCATAAAAATTTGGATAGAGCACTTGTAAGAAGAGAAAGAATAGATGATCCTCTTCAAAGTGATACATAGGATTTTTTTGGGAGGCTTCCACATCTTGATAAGAAGCTAACCGATAATGTAAAGAAGGTAATTCAACAATTTGGCATGATAACTCTAGAATATCACCCAATGCAAAGGATGTTTTAAATTTAAGAATTTGCAATCAAGACCATACACCGCATCCTAAACATTTCTTGGAATCAAGCCAAACAATGTTGTTAAATTTTTTTATTGAAACACATTCAAATATGTAAATCTCACAAAGGACTTTTGAAGGGTTGAAGCCATTTTATTGTGTGCCTCTTAAGATTTGTAATACTTGTTGTTGCAAATACCATGTGGATTTTTCAATGTACCATGAACTATTATGCTATATATGTTCTACTTTGCATAATAATGAAATGTTGTAGGAGTGTGGTGCAATGCATCTTCCGAAATCATCAAGGGACTTGCACTAGATCTATTTTTATGGTCTAGAGATGATGGCTTCTTTTTCTATAGAAATGATTGTTTAAATGCGAAGTGCTCACAATGTGGTGGCTTGTCAAAGTTTTTTTAATGTTTTCATGAGGGTTCCGAACATGAATTTGGAAAGAATATTGTTGAGAAAAAGAGATATGAAATAGTCAAATATACTTTGCAAAGTAGAGGTGAAGGTTCTAGATGCGAGTTGGTTACAAAAGAATGCAGTGTTTCTGATTTTATTTCATATTTTAAGGACAATATTTTCTACAAGTATGCAAAGCATAGTCATAGGTCTCAATGGTTGGATCAACAATTTAGGATGTGTAAGGACTCTTTTCCGATTGGCACTATTATATCAGTGGTTGATTTTGTAGAAAACTACACATTGCAACCACAAAACGAGATACAATCTCAATATTACAAGTCCATTCAGATTGTTCTTTTGTCCACATAACATTTAGACATGCACTTGATAGTACATAGGAGGATTGAAAGATAATCAGAGAGTATCATTTTTATATGAGTGATGATAGATCTCACTCGTCTGAGTATGTCCAACATTGTTTCGAGAATTTTTTTGAGTTCTTGCAGGTGCATGATATAGCACTAGGTTGACATTTCATTTGATCAGATAACTACATAGGTCAATTCAAGAATTCTTGTATGTTTTATTGGTTGAGTAGAATGCATGTAGAGAGGGGTGTAACTCATATTTGGATTTTTTTTGAAGCTGGGCATGGGAAAGGGGAGCATGATGGAGCAGGTACATGTGTAAAGAGAGATCTAGTTAAGGAGAAATTGAAGATTTTAGGAAAAAAATTCAGTGATGCACATTCTATTTTTGATTGGTGTAGTTCAACATTGTCATAGGGAGGGATACTTGATTCAACAGTGCATAGATTCTTTTGGTTGGTTGAGGAGGGTACAGTGGGAGGTAGGTTGGATTGTCATGCAATCAAAGATTCTTCAAAGATGCATTTTTTTGAAGCTCAGATGCAAGCACATGGACCATTTGGACACGACAGTTGTCTTGTTTTTGTCAGAGTTGTATTCAATGCGAGTCGGATCAATGCGAGTCAAGTGAGTGGGTGGATACATGGGTTCCATAGTATCTAACTCCTTTATCTCAAACTATATCCATGAAAAGTGACACAATGGAAATTTCACTTGGTTACGATCGTCTTTCAGATCTACTACAACCAAGACATGTTTTTGCAGTTGTTGCACTATAGGGGAATGAAGAGAGATCAGTGTATTGGTTGGATTGATGTGTGTGGGTAAATCTCAAGCTAACATAATCAATGGAAGATGACGATGGGTTCATGTATCCTACAGGTTTAGTTGTGGTTGCAGGAACTTGGTTGCGAACATACATGATTAGAAAGAATGGCATACCTACATTTGAAGACTACGAGAAACACAAAACCATTCTTATGTATTCACACCTTGTTATAGCAACAAATGTTAATTTTTTGAAGCATCATGCCAAACCAGAGACAAAACAAATATGGACACTTAGTAATTTTGATCATGAAGCAATATTGGATACTCTTAAGCAAAGAGATGACCCTTCAGGCACACTTGAATAGAATATTCAAGAATGGAAGGTACAATTCATAGGCTCATTATGCTTAAGTTCATTAGTGTTCTTTAGTTAATACTGATATTTTATATACTATTGCAATGTAGGTGTCTTTAATAGTGATATTTTGTATGTACTTTTGTGATATTTTTGGCACGATTGATCATGGACCTACTGCAACAATAACCAACTCTAATCCTTTTGGAGAGGTATGTGATAGATTACAATAGTATAAATTGGTTATTCAAAGCATCTATTATAGTTTGCATTACCATCTCATCATCAATTAGGTCATTTAGAATAATATAGATTGGTTATTCTAAGCATCTTTTATCGTTTGTATCACCAATTCATCATCATTCAGGTTGTTTAGATTAATATAGATTTGTTAGTCTAAGCATATTTTCTAGTGTGACAATATAGATTTATCATTTGACAAATTTTATGATATTTTTGGCACAATTGATCATGGACCTGCTATAACAATAGGCAGCTCCGATCCTTTCAGAGAGGTATGTGGTAGATTATAATAATATAGATTGGTTATTCAAAGCGTCTTTTATAGTTTGTGTTACCATATCATCATCAATTAGGTCATTTAGAATAATATAGATTGGTTATTCTAAGCATCTTTTATAGTTTCCATTACCAATTCATCATCATTCAGGTTGTTTAGATTAATATAGATTTTTTAGTCTAAGCATCTTTTCTATTGTGAAAATATAGATTTATCATTTGACAACTCTTGCAATATTTTTGGCACGATTGATCATGGACCTGCTGCAACAATAGGCAGCTCTGATCCTTTCAGAGAGGTATGCAATAGATTACAATAGTATAGATTGGTTATTCTAAGCATATTTTCTATTGTATCTAGTTTAACTGCTACCTTGATGGTTTGTACAGGTGCTTGTCACTCCAAAACATCAAAGGGGTCTATATTTTGGAAACTCATAGGTTGAAATAGTCATAAAGGTGTATGCTTTGTTACTATTATTCACAATTTTGTAAGAGATTTTTGTACTTAATTGAGCTACAACCGAAGGTTTTCTTCCTATTTCTTTCCTATCGATACACTCGTTTGAACCAAGTTTTGTAATATCTCCTATTTATATATAATAAATTACAGTAGCTTGCCGCTTTTTCCAAAAACAAAAATGTAAAAAGGTCATGTGAAGGTCATTTCCAATGTAATTGATTCTTTGATCTAGCAAAGTGGAAACAAGGTTTTTGGGTGTGCGTGATGTTCAAGTTGATTGGGTAATATTTTTCTAATGCAAGAGCTAGGTGGCTTTAAATATCACAATTACAATTAAAGATGATTCAAACTCCAATTTGATCCTCAAACCCAAACTTGGGTGCAACTTCATTAAAATAGGCCCATTTTACAAAGAGACTCATATTTAAAAACTTCCCAAACCTTGCCACAGCCTATTAACTCATCAAACACATCTATTAGGACTTGCAAAAGCTTGATCCAACCTTAAATCTTGCTGCCCCCATATTTCATTAACATTAGCATGTTGTAATCACCATTTTTCACCTCATTTCACTCATTTTTGCCATGCATGGAAACTCACCAACTCAACTACAGACCTTTCCAGCTCTTTAAACCCACATATTCACCTTATAAAGTCCTAATAACATCTACCATGGCCATACCATCGAGCTACAAACTATACAATAGATGGTATGACCTTTTAGCACTTTGGACTCTTAAGGGAAATCGGTAGTCCAATGTAGCTCGAAGTGATTCAGCGTATTTGGGTGCAAAAAAGGACCATCCCTAGTGTAAAAGTACCCATCCAGACATGTTGGAGCAGTTTGTTTGGTCGTACGAGTTGGAGAATGAAATTTTCACCACTTTGCAACTTTACACTGCTTGCATCTGGCAACTTTTCCCTCAACTGAAAACTCATCACCATGGGAAAATGCCTCTAAGATAGCCAAAACTGAGAGAGGTTATTGTAGATGGTCCCAACACAATCCCATAGCCTCATATGGAGAGTTTGTAAGTGTCACATTTTTTGAGTAATAGTCCATCAAATGATAGGGTAGGGTTGGATGGAACAATCACTGTTCCATGCAAGACCTCCTTGGTGTCTTACTTCACCACCTTAACCTTTAGGACATTCTTCATGTTTAGGTACCCCTGGTTCTCTTGGCCAACCCCACTACCATCACAATTCAACCTACCAAGTAAATCTTGGTGCAATGCCTCTAACTCTTCTTTAGCCTTTAATCTAACCTAAAGACTAACATTCTCCAAGAACTAAAGCTTAGCTTTGCAAGGGTGTGGAGATGTTTCCACTGAATTCATTCCATCCTATTATGGATCTGAAAGATCCTCCTAACTCCATCTTTTAGTCGCTTCCACCAAACCCTCATTTAGGGTTAAAAAGGCTACTAGCCTAGGAGCCCAATTAGGTCTCCACCTCTGAGAAAACAGGTTGGCTCTCCTAAATTTTCCAAAGAACACAGAATTCTGCCTTTGGCTTCTTGGTCCTTATGCCCATCCCTCAAATATTTTGGAGGTCTTAATCCTCAACTGACCGTACACAGGCCTAACCCTTAATTTGGAAAACTTAGGTCTTTCTAAGCCTTTTCCCTGACCTTCCTGCAACTGTTCAAGATTTCCAGTATCAGACAAATTAGTGGAGCTTTCTCCTCCATGTTATACCTTGGCAAGGCTCATTTGTGCCCTCTCCACACCATAATTTGACAGCAGATGAACACCCCTGCAAATCAAGTGCTTTTCACTTCTTGTCTTCCCTAGCTAGACTCTTCCTGGCTCGCCTAGGAGAAGACTTCCATAGTGATACCCTGACTTCTAAAGACTCCTAACCCTACCATATTTACAATCATGGAGTCTAGCCACAATCCCCAAAATCCCATACATTAGGTACAGTGGAAATGTGAGCTAAACCTCCATTCTTCATAGTCTGCCAGTCAGAACAGCAACTTAAAAAAAACAAACTAACTACGAAGAATGCTTGAAACAAATAAACTAGCTACCTACTGTTCCACACAATGCTTGGAAGAAAATTTCACTACATCCTACACATTTCACTATGTTAGGATCACTCCATTAACACAAAATTCAAAGCAAAAAACCAAAAAATTTACACAAACTTATCACTATCTTCTCTTGTATTCGTAAATTTCAAATAATGCAAAAGCTTCCAACCTTTCTCTCAGGTCGAGGCACACCCTATATAGGTCAAAAAAAGTAGTTATGCCTCCCCTTGGTCGGACATTGCAGTTACCTTGTGGAAAATTTGCAAAAATGTACCATTTTGCACTTTTTCCAATTTCTAGTAAAATGAGTTTCTAAACTCATCCACCCTTTCCACTCCTTAACCTACTAATCACTACTGATCACTACTAATCACTCCTGATCAAGACATATTCTTAAGCCTCTAACTCTATCTCAATGGTCAACATGACCTTCATGGTAACATATCAAAAACAAAAATTCATCCTAGACTTCCTAATTGCCTAGTGTTTCCTAGGTGCTCCTGCACCATCAAATATTTTTGTTGTTCTACACTTTGGACTGAAGGGATTTCACCAATTGAACGTAGCTTAGACTGCTTCGGCCTGTTTGGGTGCGAAAGGGGACCATACCTAACCCAAGTGTACCCATTTGGACGTGATGGAACAGTCTGTTTGGTCATACGAGTTGAAGAACAAGATTTATTTATTCCCTTACAAGTAGTTTTCATCCTCCAACCAAACTCCAATGTTGATTTTCATGCGAAAAAAAGCCATGAGACCATAGCTTGTTGCGAAAAACCAATAATTTTCTAGAAATCAATGTTGCTTTTGTATTGGAATTCACAAAATTTCCTCCAACCAACCTATTTTTGAACCTTGAAGAGATTTATATACATTTTTTGAATTCAAATAGACTCCCCAACGTCCACAACCACCTTTTGAACTACCAAGACCCCTCATTTTTCTTCAAAATTGCTAAAATTGACAACTTTTTGTTAATAATGCACTTTTATGCAAATTTGCTTTCCAAGACACCTATGACTAGTAAAACTAGTCAAAGACCTTTATTTCAACCCTACCACAACTTCTAGACTCCTATCTTTCACTTCCCTTTACAATTTTAATAATTTGCCTTTAAAAGACTACATGGCAATTTTGACAATTTTGAAGCAAGAATGCATTTTTGGCATATTGGACCCCTAGACTCAAAACTTCAACTTAATACACCTTAAATGTTCTTGATTAACCTTATTTAGAATAAATATATCACACCTAACCTCTCAACCTATCAACCTTCAAATGTGTAATCTTGCAAATATAGATTAGGTGGGAAACTAAAGAGGAAGAGTTGATGGTGAGTGGCCTAGTGAAGGGTAGAGAAGAATAGTTTTAGGAATATGGTGTTAGGAAAGGGGATTTTACTTGGTTGTCATATTTTTTTGTGTGGCAGCTTTATTCTACTATGGGGATGGTTCTAACCATAAACAACCTGATAAAAATTGTGAAGAGAAGAGTTGAAGGGCAAAGATACATGTGTAGTTGGCAAAAGCTCATGGAAGAGCATGAAATAGAGATAATAATGTATCTATTTTTAGCTTTGTGTACTGAATTTTTGTGTGCAGGTGTCAAAGTTTGGGAAACACCATTTACAAGTGTCAATGAAGACAAATAGCAACAAGATGATCCATTTGAGAAGGATCAAGCATGGCAAGACCAAGACAACGCAAAGCATGAAGGGTAAAAAATCCCTCGGAGCAAGATTTCCATGGAAGTGACTTGGAGTGGGTTTCAAGGGATTGTGAAGAAGATAGGAGCAGACCTATGGAGTGATTTATGGGACATAAATCTTTTGTACCCGAGAAGTATGGTGTAGGAGCACCTAAAACATGTAAGCTTTCATGAATTGACAAGGCCATTCCTCCTTCTATATAGGTTGTGCCTTAGAGGAATGTACATGAATTAGATAGGGGTAGGCATAGGAACAATTTTTTAGGGGTGATAAAGGGATTAGAGTGGTCTGAGAATGCTGCCCTAAGAAACACATATTTTTGTGCCTTTTAAGTAAGGCTAGAGAGTGAGTTTTTGAGAATTTGAATGAAAATAGGTTGGAACTTGTTGGAAACTATTGGAATATGTGTATTTAATGGTGTTTAAGAGGTTTGAGTGATTAAGAGTAACCCAAGAAGAGTAAAAATGTGAAACCCTAGTTGGAAGGGGCAAAAATAGGGGAAATTGGTGATTTTACAAAGAAAGTGTAAGCAAAATTATGGGGCAGCATAATACAATGATGTTTTAAGTTTAAGAAGACAAAATTAAGAGGGAATGAAGTGGTTTCAATATTGAGTGAGTTCAAAGCATACAAGATCCAATAAGCCCTACCAACAAGCTAGTGAACTGTTTGATAAAAAGCTTTGGTAGACATGTATGAAAAATGTGGTAGCATAAACAAGGCAATGGAGTATTTGAAAAAAAATCCTCAAAGAAATGTGGTCTCATAGAATTCCATGACAAAAAAATGCAATTGACAGCTTCTCCTAGTTATTAGTTATGCAATGTGAAGTAACTGCATAACAACTTAGGTTGACTTTGTAAAAACTATATTGTAATTGAAATTTTTTCATCTATCAGTATCCAGTTGTTAGTTATGCAATGTGAAGTAACACTCTGAGTTTGAAATATGTGCAATGCAATGTAATTAGCGATATGAAAATAAACTACATAATATAACCATTTTTTTTATGCTATTGTACATTGATATTTAACCATTGCTCAAGATTAAATTTTCAAAGAGTTTAATCATGCACATGAGGAAAAAATTAAATTTTGATTGTCAGCTTCTATATATCAGATTATCCAATAATCAAGTGTATGTCCATATAAAAAAATGGCATCGACGCCAACTCAAACAAAGTTTTACAAAATGTGGCATATGTCATCTCAATATCTATTCAAAATTTACATGCCCAAATGTCTATCTCATCTTAAAATACTAGTGGATCATCAAAATGGAGCCTCTTTGAAGCACTCATTAGCTCTGAAGGTAGCTACACAAGAAAAATTCAAACCACAATTAAGATTAGTTATACTATATAATTTAAAATTGAATAATTAACATCAAAATCAATAGACATTGAATTTTAATTGAACTCTAAAATTGAAATCTTGATTGTACCTGAAATATACATCTCTTCAAAGGGTCGAGAGTTGTAGAATATACCAAACCAACTTTTGAAATTTCAATCTATATATGTGAAAAAAAACATAAAATTGATCCAAGTTAGCATACGATTATTAGTAATACGAACATATTTACAAACAATTTAAAATAAAATAAACACATACCTCTTTAGGCTAATATTTTCCTTTATCTCCTTCAGGTGTTTCGACACATCCTCCTTGAGGTGTTTCAACACCTACTCCTTGAGGTGTTCCAATACCTACTCCTTCAGGTGTTGTGACACTTGTCAACAACGATGTATAGCTCATAACCGCCTGTACATAAAAATGGAAATTACATATGAAACTACCAATCTATGTCGATGTATGTATAATCAATATAAGATCTTAAAAATCTTAATTCAATCCAATTTGAGTTCAATTACCTTCCCCTTATCTAACTTTTTGCCTTCATAGTCTGGACAAGGATGGATCTTGCTCGCACTAGGTATTTCCTACAAGAGGAAAATAAGATAAACATATAAGTTATTATATAATTTCATTAATGACAATTCAAACGACAAGCACGTATACAATAAAAAAATATAAACTAGTGAGTGCGAAAATATATACTATGTGCATGTCGAGGCCAAATGAAATGGCCCTAAGGGTGTTATCAGTCACATATGTGAGCTCCTCCTCAGGAATCAAATGTTAAATAGACCATGTAAATAAATATTAGTATTTGATACTATCTCTTATTAATATTCATTTAAAAACAAATGCAATTTATAAATTTACAACTTAAATCTTACTTGTGTCACTATTACAATGTCCCCCTCTCTAGCAGGAGAGGACTCTACAAGGTGCACTCCACTCCCCTCTGTCTGATCTATAGTGTCCACATCATGGAGGTCATAATCAAAAGTGTCCAAGGGATGCTCAGTAGGATGTATAAGAGGACCCAAGCATATCTGGTGGCACATAGTGCAAGTATGTGGCACACAAATATGTGGACCAAAGGAGGATGATGCAACAACACTGAAGCCATTTCCAACATCACCAGAATGTGGCTGAGCTACTATAGAAGCATGCGAAACCAAATGACCACTCAAAGAGTGAATATATTGAATAGTCTGTGTGGTTGTATCCTGGATAATATATAGATGATATACTAGAGGTGGCAGAGGAAGGGGAGGAGGGGGAACATATGGGTGTGGGACTACTCTAACTTCCCCCAGTCTATCTTGGGGCATACCTCCATCGATGCCCTGGAAGGTTTTAATTTCAAAGTAATTGACATGATGCCCTAACACAAACTCAGTGTATAATTTTTTAATAAAGTAAAATGGTATATCAGAATTGTTGTTTGGTGATTTATCAAAAACCATACAACAACGATCCCAAAATTTATATACAATGTCCCTATTCGTGCACCATTTTATAGAAAGTTTTTCTTTATTAACATTAACTAGCAAACCGGTGCGGGGGTTAATGAATAAAGAGGCTATTTGGGCTTTGGTTATTTGGAGATCTTTCACATCATAGTAAGACAGTCCACATGCATAATATTCCCTCATGTCTTCTCACCACAAATGAAAGGCATTATGTTGGGTGGAGAGGGTTTCTATATTTAAAATTATTTCCTTCAATGTGTTTGTCATCTCGGATAATCGAGGGATTGTCTTATAAACTTCACAAATTCCCCTCAATTGCTCCAATTTTTCACCAATTAAGTCTTCAATTGGTGGTTGCAGAGGTGGTGGAGCATTTGGCATTTGTGCATTTAATTCTTAGCCATAATACGTTATTAAAGTTAAAAACTAATTAATCTAATTGAAATTACACAATATAAATGAAATTATTATAAAAAAACCCTACTTTTTCACAAAAATCCATAGCAAACTCTAGTTTTTAATAGAAATACATCAACAACACTAGTTTCTAATCAAAATCCATAAAAAACATTATTTTTAATAAAAATCCATTGTAAACTTTAGTTTTAAATAAAAATAAATAAAAACCCCTACTTTTAAAAACAATCCATTAAAAACTACTTAAAATTATACAAATCTAATTGAAAAATCTATGAAAACAAAAAAAAATCCAAAAACATACCTTTGAAATCAGATATCTGTTGAAATCGGATATCTGATATTGAGAAGTCGTTCTCACTGTACACCCACTACCTCTTGAAAATGAGTAAAATGATTTTAAAAGCCCATAGTTTTGTATTTATAGGTACCTCAAATCGGATATCCAATTTGAATCGGATATCCGATATGTAAATCTTGGTTTGGGCATTGCTTTGGAGCAATGTGCTGACACCCAAGCCTGAAAAAGGTGAACTCGGGATTTTCATGTTTTTAGGTCGATGCAAAACGTAATTTTTTTCCCATTCCCACTTTTTGGCCCATCATGATCTTGCACATACCCTCAAGTGGTAGATAAGTGTCAACTATTTCAACATTTTCTAAGGGAGCACTATCTATGTGGACTAGCCAATGTCAAGAGTCATTCCAATAGATAAATGACTATCTATTAACCTTTCCTTTTTGCATGCCTCATATTGATGGTAAACACTATATATTATATATATCAATGACCATATAAACACTAGGGGAACTACTAGCACAAAATGATCATGATAGAATAAAAAGAGCAATCTACTAGATTAGTCGCACACTTGTGGGATACAAGCTCAATTAGAGTCCCATTGAATGCACATACATTGAGCTGGTTTTTTCCACTCAAAAAATTAGGCATTACATGCTAAATTACCAAAATAATCTCATGGGAAAGATTGATCCCCTAAAATATCTCCTCAACAAAGCAACCTTGATAGGTTGATTAGCCAAACTGGTCATGATATTGAGTGAATACTAAATCAAGTATGTTGAGTGAAATGCAATAAAAGGACAATTCATAGTTGATCAACTTGCAGATGCACCCACACCAGATGATCATTTTTTTGGTATCCAAATTATCTGATGAGTCCATATTCACACCACATACTCCAGTCACATGGAAGATTTACTTTGATGGATCTCACACGAGTCATGGTTCAGGAGAAGGGATATCATTCTTTACGCCTCAAGGAGACACTATACCAAAGTCATTCAGAATAGCCTTTTCTTGCACCAAAAAGATAGAAAAATATGAGGCACTACTCATAGGATTTTGTATGACCATTAAATGTAAAATCAAGAGTCTTCAAGTCTATGCTGACTCGTAGTTGGTTATTCGATAGGTGAATGATAATTATGACACAAAGGATGAGAAACAAACTCCTTACAAATGAATGGCTGATAGATTTAAGTAGTAATTTGATGAAATCATCTTTTGGAAAGTCTCCAAAATCCAAAATAAGGTAGATGATATGATGGCTACAATAGGATCTCTCCTAGATATCCCTAACAACATAATACAATATGAGTTCTTAGTAGAAAAATTGTTGATCTCCACCTTTTATATCTCCAAATTTGATATGGTGTGTGAACTTGTTGGTCCCAATTCCCCTTGGTAGAGATATTTCTATGATTACCTACATGAAAAATTTATCCCTCCTAACTTGTCTACCAACTAGCATAAAAAATTTATTTGTAAGACCTCTCAATACATCATCATTGGTGATACCCTCTACCCCTAAATCCTAGACAACACCCTACTCAGATGTATTGATACTGATGAAGCACAAACAAACTTATACGAGGTACATGAGGGTATAGGTGGAGCTCACTCAAGTGGCCCTACTCTAGCTAAGAAGATCATGTGAGCTAGATATTATTGGCTCACAATGGAATGTGATGCATACCACTATCAAGAAGTGTGGGCAATGTCCAATTCATGGAGATCTTATACATGCACCAGCCCAAGAACGCAAACCAATAACATCACCATGGCCCTTCTCTCAATGTGGACCCAACCTCATAGATAATATTCATCCCACCTCATCCAACAACCATAAGTTCATTATCATAGCGACTAGTTATTTGATGAAATGGATAGAGGCTATTCCAATGACATACATTACTAGAAAGAAAATATCTAAATTTATCCTCAATTATATCATATGTCAGTATAGTTTCTTGCAATCCATTATTATTGATAATGGGCATCCCTTCAATAAATAGGATGTCTGCTAATTATGTGAAAAAATTCACATCCAACACCATTCGCCACTCCATATTACCCCCAAGGTAATTTCCAAGTTGAGGATTCCAACAAAACCATCTTTAAAATATTGAACAAGACCGTCAATTACATTGGTCATGACTGGAACCTCCAACTCAATCCCACCTTGTAGGCTTATTGAATTAGCATTTTCACTCCCACTTGAGCCACACTATATTCCATAGTCTTTGGTTTTGAAGCCATCCTTCTTATTGAGATCGAGTTACCTTCCCTAAGGGTATCCATGCAAGGGATTATTAATGATGAAAGGTATCATGTATCTAGGTTGCATGAGTCAGAACTATTAGATGAACAAAGATGGAATGCATTTGTCCACCTATAAGCGTATCAAAATTATCTTTTTCACAGCTATAATAAGAAGGTTCTTGTCAAACATTTCAACATTGGTGTCTTCATCTTAATGGAGAATACTAAGAATCAAGTAGAGAGAGAGAAGCTTAAAAAATTGAAATGTAATTGGTTGGTTTTTACATCATAACAATAGTATATGGATCTAGTGCATATTAGCTTTCTACTCATAAAGTTGAACCATTGTTAGAGCCTATCAATAGTCTGCACCTTCACAAGTACTACACCTATCTTTCAGAGAGCCTTGTCAAAAAAATCAAAAACACAAAAAATTGAAAAATAATAATAATAATAATAAATTGTAAAGAGAAATAACTATAGGATTTTTTTAAGTATAAATATTTATTATTTTAAAAGAGTTTTATTATTATTTTAGAATCAATTCCCAAAACAAAGATAGAGGTGCACATAGTTTTTTATTAAGATAAGTTGGGTTTTTGACAAGGCCTAAACCTTGTTAGAAAATAACAATGAACAAGAGAAACTAATAAAGAATAGTAAACTAAATAACCAAAATAGCTAGGTTAGCCAAGAGGCATCCAAATTAAGGATAAAATAGAACTTGAATTTTTTGTCCATCATCACAACTTTATTCAAAGAGTGTGAATGAGAATCCATTTTGGGAAGACCTTTCTTCCATCTTTGAACAACTTTCCATGTAGAGTTGTCTTCTAAAATGAAAGACCTAGTGGAAGAGGGAGGTGATACCCTATTAGAAACCCCTTCTAAAGGACCAATATTATCTAAATATTGTGGATTAGAAAAATATGCAATAACTATATGGAGAGGTGCACATAGTTATTATCATATTCAAGTAGGAATACTTGATCATTTCTTATTTTTATGTAATTTTTTATTTTAACTACCCAATCTAACTATTTTCTAGACACAAAAAATTAGAGAGCTTGTGCATATTTTCTAGTTGTGTTTCAATTCCATTGACTATATAAAATATTGCAGCCAATTTTTCTTTTATATATTAAACTTTATATAATTTAATATTTATTTATGATTTTATAAGGTAAGAAAGATTATCATGGTGTGAGAATTTATTACTAAAGTGAAATCATTTTTTTTCCACTCATTGTAGCAAGATTAAAATGTTGCTTGAGGTTGTGCATCATGATAAATCTTATTGTTATGTTGAAGTATAGCTATTAACTACACAAAGGTTGAAGTGTTCAAGAAGACTAATTTTCAAATGAAAGATATTTTCATAGTCACCTGACCCTCTTAATAATTATAGGTCTCCTCAAGCTATATATGTTAAGATCACAAACATGATGGTATAATTTTAATATGGAGGTAGATGCCAAAGCAACCTATCAATTATTCTGAAAAAAAAAAATCTATTTGAAATAGTTAAACAATCTTCCATCATAAATAAGATATTATTTATGTGGATGAAGTGTAAAATTTCTATTGACTATTCAACAATTAAAATTTTTAACCAAATGATAATTAAGTAGAGTGTAGGATATTAGATGCTATTTTTTTATAAATTAGAATGGTCCCATTAAATTATTGTTGGTTATTCTCTTAATTTGTAAAATTGCATATTCTTCAAGATGTTTTAGATTTTATCATTGTGAATTTTTTAAGAATTTGGTGACTAATAAGAGGCTATGATTTTTTCTCATTCTTCATGATGGTTTTGATCAATTATTTTCTAGATTATTTGGGTAAAATTTTATAAAATTGTTTGTTTTTTATCATTACTTTATATTCATATCAGACTATCTTGCATGAGGTATCATTGGTTAGCAACAATGGTTTAAAATTATTTGATAGTACATTGATTATCCTGAGTAGTCTAAGACAATAGAACTATGATTTTTTTTACTTTGAAAGAAATTATTTTGAATTTACATTAATTACTTTGAAAATACATTGTGTTTCCTTTTTTAATAAGTAGAACATTATGCTAGCCATCATGATTATAAATATGGATATATTAGGTGACAATATTAAAAAATATGGAAATATGATATTAGTGGATTTTTTAGTTTTTTTTTTCTTATCAACATTCTAGTTGTGATATTATTTTTTATTCTTTATTTTTGTTAATCCTCGAAAATGTTTAGATGTTTTATGTTATCCTCATATCATTTTATTGTGGTGTTAGTTGTAACATTCTATTTGTAGACATGATTCTAATGTTTTTTTTTTTTTCCATTGGCTATGGATAGGCTCATGTATATCTTTGTTGTATATCACACACTTTGATATGTAGCATGCCATTCATTTTTTGATATATATATGAGATGAACTTGATTGTGGAATTTAAATATTGATGCAGATGAACCTTCAGTTAGCACAACTTGACACAAGTGAAACAATGATCCATCACCAAAAATGAAAAGAATGCAAAAAAGAATCTTCACTTGAAATTTTTCATAAATTGATTCATCTCAAACAATGTATAAATCCATACTAGATCGCATTGGAAACACTGCCATGGCAGCCCGCAATTCAATGCAATGAATTGTCATTAATAAATTTCACAAAAAAAATAATGAATCAAATCGCATCGGTGAGATTTAATATAAGTACTTATAGATTTTTCCTCCAATTTTCACAAAAATGGTCATAAATTATTAAAAACTTAATGAAATTTGATGAGACTTGAAGTAAATGAAATTAGGTTTACATGGAAACAAAATCCAATTGGTTTCTAATCAAAATATTTAATGTAAAATCTGTATCATAACATTTTTCAGACTTTAAATTCTAGAAAACATTGTTAGAATAGGGCAGTCTCACCAAAATAGTCATATCTCCCACAAAACTCAATAAAATTAAATGAGACAAAAATAATTGTAAACTAGAAGTAAATATATTTCCATCCATATATTATATTCATTGATATGAAGACATACCAGCCATACAATGCACAACTTTATCCTGAAAACAAAGTACAAATCAAAAAATGCACACGAGGTTTCTATTCATCAACCTTCAAAACCAATATCTCCAACCCCCAATTCACATTTTTGAGGTTGTAATTATAAACTTCCAACCAAAACCAACTATTTTCAACCACCTTTTTATTAGTTTGGTAATAAAACACCTAAATGAAACTTTTTGACAAGTTGCTTGACAACCTTTTAAGCAACTTTTATAATTTTTACAACTTTTGACCAAAAGATCCTAAACACACCAAAATGGATCCAAATTACCCCAAATGGTCATAAATTACCTTATTTACACCAATCAAGAAAAAAAAAATCAAAAACAAAAGTTTCACAATATAACCCAAAATTGCATCAAAGGTGCTCCTACACCAAACATGATGTTATCGTATTTCATATTTCATGATCATTATGTGATGTATGTTATGATTATGGATGCAATATGTATGTATAGATGAATAAATACGTATATGATATGTTATTATATATTTCCATGATAGATTGCGGTTATTTCCTTTAATATTCTTATGATGTGATATGCATATGTATTTGATTCTAATGATTTGTGGATGTAGGATTGATGAGATGTTATGCTAGGGATGATTTATTTTAGTATTGTATATATGATATGTGATCTGATTATGCAAGATGTATGTTATGAGATGTATGTTGATAGTTTATGGATGGAGAGTAGAATATTTTTTTTGTATGTCATGATACTTGGATAGAAATATTAGAATGGGTAGAAATAGTAGAATGAGATGAAAAAAATATGATTAAAATATTATTGAGATTAATCAAGATGCCAAAAAACCTATGATTTATTCGAGGTTTTATTAGGTATATTATGAGATAAAATAAATGATAACACTTTTTCTTTTAGATTAGGTCTATTTTCATCATAGCAATCCTTATTTTTGATATAGAAAATAGACATGATGCACAAGGGTATGAGGAACTAGGGTGACCTTGTATATTATGCATGGACATTGACTCGACCCACAGGTAGGAATATCCTTATTCAAGCCTGACATACGAAAACCTTGTTTGATCATAAGAAAGAATAAATCCATAAAAATACGGAGAAAAATACATAAAAGATATGAGGAACCTGATATTCCCAAGCCATTGTATTACTCGATACTTTTCCTGCACATGCAAGGCAAGTATTCGCTGAGGTCATATTAAAAGAACATCCACCAACAACAAAAAAGGAAAGAAATGATTAGTGCCCCATTCCTTTCTCTCTAAATCATTTTAGACATCATCGAGAGATCATTAGAATAGAACAACATAAAAACAAAAACAAAAAATCAAAATGAACTAAATATTAATGTTTTCATATTTCTTGCCAAAGAGTTGTTTTTTGTTTAGATATGAAATGATATCTATTGTAGGAAATATCTATCCATAATATATTCATTGGATATTTATTGTTTAATGTTTGATATGTCATTGATATGATAGTTAACTAACATATTAGACAATGATCAAAACATAGGATTTTCATGTGAAAATTTTTATTTCAATAAACTTGTTGTACTTGTTTCTAATTATTTTGCCAAAGGTGATAATGATGATGTATTTATTATAGCTGAAAATTTATTGCAAGTGAAAGTGAGATGAGATGGGTATTTTTGTTTTTCAAATGTTTTTAATTTTTTTTACTCTTTCAAGATATTTTCATGCTATTTTTGGATTTTAATGCTTTATGGATTTATTTTTGGTTTTTTAAGGAAAATTGAATGTTTTAAATTTTTCAAATATTTGAGACTATTTTTGGGTTTTATGTCATGTTTTAAAGTTGTTTTGGTTTTTCAAAATTTTAAATGTTTTTCACTTTTTTCCAAATGTTTGGACCAAGAGAACATGACCTAAGGGATAGACCTATGCCTCAAGGGCTCATAAAAGATGGTCCTTCATATGTAACTAGATAAAGGCTTCATAGTTTGATTATTGGACTTGGATATTAGCACATGATGGCTAATGATTTTTAGGGATATTTTGATGTTTCAAACATTTTATGGAGTTTTAACTTGTTTGGATATTTTTCCAGATTCTTGAAATGTTTTGTTTTTGGATTTTAAAAATGTTTTGGATGTATTTGGATTTTCTAAGTTATTTAGATATTTTTTATTTGTGGAGCTTAAATGATTTAGGTCATATACAAGAATCCAATCTAATGAGAAAGTGTGAGAAGATGACCCCAATAATGTGTTAGGTAACTGTTTTGATATGAGAAAAGTAGGATAACTTGGGGATAGGACCAAATAGCATAGATAGATACATGTCCAAAACCAAGCCATGATAGGGACAAACATAGATGAATAGAAGATGGATGCATGCATTCTAATTTATTACAGAATAGATGAAGGGTAAGAGTATTTGATAGATGATAGGTGGTACTTATTTACACAGGCTGCCTATTTGCTATTTTTCACCAAGGTACATGCCCAAAGTGCCATCAAAGTAGTTTTCACTAGATGACAATTTTCCTCATTTTTGTTTTTATCCTTTTTTTAGATTTTTTTATTTTTTATTTTTTTAGATTTTTATTTTTTGGAATACTATACCCCTCTTAGGCTAGGCATAATTTTTTTTAAGATGCATGCTATTTATAGGTTTTTGCAAGGGATCCCATTTAGGTGTTGCTAGTTGATAGGCTCCTGGTCCATAGCTAGCGATGATGATGAATTGTCCTAACTAGCTTGGTTTAAACTTTCCATTATTATCTTGATCTGTCTGATTCTTTTGATTTTTCTTTAGAAGAAGATCCTATACCTAAAAGTGAGAAACCTTGATTTTATTTTTGCAGCTTCTTTTGAGTCAATTCTAATACACTTGGAGGTGATTAAGAGCTTCTATATGATGTTCGTCTAGAAATTCTAGTTCATTCAACCTTGATACCGTCTATTCTTCATCTTTCATTAGGTGTTGCGATGAAACTCTTCACAATGGGAGCTCGGCCTCAATAGGTAAGATATCTTCATTCACATAAATAAAGGAATAAGGAGTAGCACCTATGGGTGTTCTAATACTATTTTGGTAATGCTCCCAGGGTAGGGATTAACTACAATTTCCAATCTCGACCAACATCATTAACTATATTTTCCAAGATTTTGATAATGGTTTTATTAAATGCTTCATCTTGACTATTTCCTTGGGGGTAGTAGGGGGTAGAGAAATGACGCTGGATATTGAATTAGTTGCATAATTCTCAAACATCCTAATTTTTGAATGGTGTTCCATTATTTGTTATGACCAGTAGCATGGGGAACACCATAGTGAGAAATTAGGTAATTCAAGATGAATTTTGAAATATGTTTCCCTATTATATAGGTCATAGGTATAGCCTCAATCCGCTTCATGAAATACTTAGTGGTGGTAATTATGAATTTTCTCCCATTTGAGGAGGTAGGTAAAATATTTCCTATGAGATCGAGCCCCCACTATAATAATGGCCATGGTGTAGTGATTGGTCGAAGCTCTTGAGTTGGATCTTGAATAAGGTCCCCATGTTGTTGACATTGTAGACAATTCTTTATAAACTAGTTAGATTCTTGTTCCATGGTTGGCCAATAATATCTTGTTCTCAACAACATTTTAGCCAAGGTTATGCCACTCAAATGTGACCCTTAGATGCCTTCCTGTACATATTTTAAGGTGATGTAGGCTTCTTTTTGGTTAATGCATCTTAGTAACGTCCCATCAAGACTTCTTCAATATAAGGTATCACCAATAATGATGAATTCAAATGATCTTTAGATGAATTTTTTATGTAATTTATGAGTAAGGTTGGGTGGAAAGATACCTCTATGAATGTAGGTTAAAATTTCATGATACCAAGGTGAATTGGGACCAACAATTTTATACACAAATTCTAATTCAGGAATGTCAAAAGCTGGTATAAGAATTTGTTCAATGTGGAATTCATATTTCAAGCTATTTTCTGGCATGTCTAACAATGATCTAATGGTTGTCATTGCAGATCCGCTACCCTATTCTTGATCCTAGGGATTTGTTTAAAATTGATGTTGATAAAGTACTCTTTAAAGCTATCTACCATCTTCTTGTATGGTGTTAGTTTATCTTCCTTGGCCTAATAATCATCATTAACCTATCTCACTATCACCTAACAATCGCCAAAAACCTGTAGTTCTTGAATTTTCCATTGGAGAGCAATCCTCAACCTTGTGATGAGGGCTTCATTCAACTATATCATTTGTACATGGAAATACCAATCTGCAAGACTTTGGTATGTAATCACCTTATGAGGCGATGAATAAAATACTTGCTCCAAATCCATGTTGTATGTGTGACCCATCAAATACAAATTCAACTATTTTTTGTTGTTACGGTGAATATAGCTTCATCTATAAATTTGAAAACCAAGGGGTTATTTGTAAATAGTGGTGCTTCAACTAACTAATCTACAATAACATATCCTTTGATTTGCTTTTGATCTACATACTCAATGCCAAACTCATTGGTAATCATCGCCCATTTACCCATGTGTCTTGTGTGAATAGCCTAGTTGATAATAAATACTTTAGTGGATTGACGTTAGAAATAATCTTGATTTCATAACTAAGCACATAATGTCTTAGATTTTGAGAAGATAAGACCATGACTAAGCATGTTCTTTCAATTAGAGAATAGTTAAGCTCGTACCCAACTAAGGTATTGCTAATATAATAAATATCCCTTTCCTTTGGACTGTTTCATCTTGTTGTGCCAAGAGGGCCCTTAGCATCATTGAAGTTGTTGAGATGTAAAATATTAAAGGTTTTCTCATGATTGGAGAAATTAGCACTAGTGGTGATGCTAGGCAATATTTTAATTGCTAGAATTCTTGTTCAAAATGATTGTCCCATTTGAAAGATGCATCTTTATGAAGGTGTGTGAATGGGTGACACTTATATGTCAATTATGTGATGAACCTCTTGATGGACTATAATTTTCCTTGAAGTATTTTGAGTTGTTCAAATTTTTTAGGTGGATACATTTCCATTATAGCTTTGACTTTGGTAGGGCCCCCCTTGATTCCTCTTTGTGATACAATGTACCACAAAAATTTACTAATAGTTACTCCAAAGACATATTTTTGAATTCAATCTCAACTAATATTTTTCAAGCCTACCGAATATTTTAGCTAGTGCTTCCAGATGTCCTTTACTTGTGATTGATTTTTATAGGATATCATCGACATAGTCTTCTAGAATATTATGGAACATGTCATGAAATATCAGTCATTTCCCTTTGATAATTTTCACCTACATTATTTAGACCAAAGGAAATGTTGTTCAAATAGTATGTGTAGGATGCCAAAATCTTACACATTGGATTGTATAGATTCAGCCATCCTCATAGAATAATATGACTCATTCCTTCAAACAATTGATAAAACCAACTCAAGCATGCAAAGAAGAAATGAAATACAACCTATTCTATGGTGGATTGGTGCCCTCCATGAAAATGTGAGAGATCCCTTTCCCAATCCTTGATAAGCTTAGTGATATGATAGACAATGAAATGCTTGAACTCAAGTTGCCTATAGTGTAGATGCTTGGATATGTGGCTGTTGTAGAAATGAGAGAAAATGGCTTGAATTTATAGGAAAAGTTGATAGAAGAGAGGCCAAAATTAGGCAATGTGGGACTAAATCCCATCCAATAGGATAGAGACACTTGTCATAATGGGATTGGCCAAAGCTTGTGCAAGTTTTGGTCAATGTGCCCATTCAAATTTGAAAAATGTCAATAAATGCATGTTGTTGAGGGTTTTGGGGGGAATAATCTTTGTCCAAAAAAGTCAAAGATGAGAGTTATTGAGAGAAAATAAGCTTTTTAATAAATCAATAAATTGATTTATTGGTGCAAGTGGGTGGGTTAGTTAGGAGTTTAGATTTGACTCTAGTTGAGTCAAAAGCTAGAGAATGATAATCATGATTAGAAGTTAATTAATTTAGATTAATTAACTTAGGGGATTTTAGGGATTTGAAATTTGATTAAATCAGTTTGATTTATTAAATCAAATGAGAAGAACATAAGGATTAAATAATTTGATTTATTTAATGAACCTTAGGAAATTAATCAATAAATTGCTTTAATTGATTAGCAGAAGAACTGAATGCATGATGTTAGTTAAAGCGGAATGCATAATGTTATTTTTGCATGTCTACAGTATGTACCCCATGGAAAAGTAAATGTTGTTTTGTGTTGATACTCTTTTGCTATCATAATCTGATTATATCCGAAGAATCTATCCCTGAGAGAAAGTGTCTCATACCTAGTTGTAAGATCTATAATTATATCTATATTAGGTAGTGCAAAGTCATCATTAGGAAAAGCCTTGTTTAGATCCCTGAAATCTATACATATGTGTAAGCCCCTAGTGAGTTTTGAGACTGGTACAAGGTTTGAAACCCACTCTGATAGTCAATGGGCCTTATGAAATCCACATCAAGAAAAAAATATAGTTTTACCTTGACCAATAATGCAATTTGGGGATTCATTTTGTGTTAGGAATTGCATGTAGAAGATATCAATTAAATGAAAATAAAAATCAAACAAAGGAATGAAAAATACACAAAAATAATAACACCGAGAGACAATTTTAGCGTGGTTCACCCAAACTCGAGCTACATCCACCAACAAAGATTCCAATATTATTATCTAGAAAATTGAATCGATTACAACCATCAATCCTTACAACTCAATGCCATTGCAAATACTACAATACAAATCTCAATGAAAACCCTAACTCTTAGTTGTTTTATCAAGACTTATGTCGATTACAAAATAGTGTTTTTTATGTCGTTCAATAGAAAAATAACTCTCAACGCCTTTATAAAATAATAAGTCATTTGAGGTTTCAAGGGCGCTACCCCTGAGCCCCCGCAAGAACTCACCCCTAGGGAATTTCCCCTTGACCCCATCTTGGGGGCGCTTCCCCCAAATCCCCATTGAATAACTTGGGGGGAAATCTTGCCGATAAAAGTGGGGAAATTTAACCTCTGAAGTCCGATTAGGCTCCATATAACAACATTTTCCTTACCTTTTTCTTGAATAGTTTTGCATTAGGATGCATTGTTAGGTGATGCACTACCAATAAAGTATCGAAATTGGGCATATCTATGTATAACCAAGCAAAAAAAATATTTCTTTATCTAATAAAATTTTCTAGATTGTTTTATTCCACATCATCTAATGAGGAAGCACAAAACATGACTTGAGGTGCTCAATTTTTCCAACATTGATCAATTGTGATGCTTCCACAAAGACTGCTAATTTCTCTTGCTCCATATTGTGGAAATTTAATCCTCCATCCTTAGGTACCTTAGAGAGGTTTTCACTATCGGATATGTCCTTTGTTTTTACTATTTTGTGATCAAAAGGTGTCGTGTTGTGGTTTACACTTGGAGATCTCATTTTTATTTTTAAATTTTCCATTTTACAACTAAAGGATTCAATTGTATCCTAAAAATAGGCTTGTGTGTCCATCTCTATATAAAATACTCCTTTATGGTCTTCAAAAGGTATGTGGTCTCAAAATCCCATGAATTTGGAGATAGCCTCATCATTTTCAAATGAGTCAAGAATCAGTGCTTGTTGTTGGTCCTAAATGATAAGTTGGGGACATACAAGTTTAAGTTCTTTATCTTGGGTGGGGCATGAAAATGATGTGGTGGTGATCATGTATATTGAGGCATGTTCAAATAATTTAGTGATGCACATGGGTGAGTCATCGATGTTTTTGTACTTAGATGTATTTAACCAAGAAAAAGCTTCATCTTCCTCAATCGAGATATCCTGAGTGAGAGAGACCACATTTTTTTCAAGGTATAACTAAGACCAATATTATTTATTTGGTTTTTTGGGATTATTGGTTCAAAAATTCCTTACTTTTTAAAACCAAGGCCACCTGTACCTATGTAGCCCATATTTTTTATTGGTTATAACCCTTTGATATTTACATCCATAAGAAGTGGAGGTTCTTCTTGTTCATCCTGATATATCCATTTTTGTATATTTCCTCCATCTATGATTTCTATATAATTTAGATCTTCCTATTTCTCAAATTCGGTATGTTTGAAATTTTTGGATACCTTCTTAATATGTTGTGGCATACCATATTCTTTGGAGAAAGTGGTAATTTTACCACAAAGAAATAATCCCTTAGGTTGTATTCACCACAACCATTGTCCTTGATTTATACCTTGATTTCTAGGATTACCTGTTGTGAAGTTGATGTAGATACTAATGTTGATGGATCAACATAAGAGGATAATAATGGAACTTCATCATTTTTGGAAACTTGCATAACTTTATAGTACTTCTCCTCCATATGCTTGTAATAGTAGAAGGTTTTTGGATCTCTCTAAGTGGTAATTTCCTAGTCATTATAGGGAAATTTAATGCATTGATGGTAAGTGGATGCTACCGCTTGCATCGCATGGATCCATGGGTGAATAAGAAGAATGCTATAGGGTATACCAAGATCTAGGACTTGACATGTTTATGTAAGTGTTTGTCCAACCTTTATGGGTAATTTGATTTTTCCTTCGGAATCCTATTTATTGTCATCATATGCTTGGATTATGATGCCTTCGTTCTTTCAATCATATCTCTAGAATAGCCCAATTATTTTATCAATTGGAGGGTACAAATCTTCAAGCCCGCACCTCCATCTATAATTACTCTTTTGACCTTGTTTTTATGAATGTATACTTTGAGGTGTAGTCCATGATTATGGAATGTTTGAGATGGGAGGTCATTTTCCATGAATAGAAATCAATGAGTGGATGCATTATGTTCTACCATGGCTTGAAACTATTTGGTGTCAATATTGGTAGGTACTGATCATGATGGAAGATCTTTGTCTAAGAACTCTTTATGTGTGGGTAAAATTCTCAAGAATTCCAAGATAGAGATTTGTGTAGGAGTTTTCTTGAGTTGGTCCAATAGACTATAATTCATTGAATTATATTTTGGTGGTCCTTTTCATTGTAGAGGGGATCCTTGGATAATAACCTTTTCTCTCTATACATGGTGACTCCACACTCCAGATTAAGGCTTTGTATAGTGATTATTGAGACATGATGGTCATAAAAATGTGTGTTACCTATGACATTATCATAGGTTTGATTAACATGATTATACACTTTTCCTTTTTTGGAATCATTTCCTTTCCCATGATTGGGCATTGGATTCTCTTATATGTCTAAGTCATTATTTCTAGAGTTTTTAGGGAATTGATCAACATTTACCTCACCATGATATATGAGATCTCGGATTATTTTTTTGAGTTTCACACAACTCGATATATTGTGCCCTTTTGTACGATGATAATCATAATATTTATCTTCTTTATACCATGTGGGTTTGATTTCTAGTTCTTTGTATTGTCTGAAGTTGGGAAGTTTTATTAGATTCATTTGCATTAATTTATTCAAGATTGTTTCAATGGTTCCCCTAAGGGAGTGTATTTATGTCCGGGAGGATAATTATTTTTCCTTAGTGTTGGTCCTTATTGGGTATTAACATTTTGAACACATGTGTTGATTACCCTATTCTGTGTTTGTTATGGAGAGTAGCTTTGTGAATGGATCTATCCCATAGTTCACCATGTATGGATTTTCAATATGTTTAAATTTGATACATTCACGTTGGGTATTTTCATGTTTGACATGTTTTTATTTGGTATATTCATATTTCAAATGTTCATATATTGTATGTTCATGTTTGGATTGTTTTGTGGTGGGTTATTTGTAGCTTGCAGACCTAGGTTGGTTGAAGTCCCTAGATTTTGAGTGTTATAAAGTGGATTGTTATTTTGATTTGTGAAGATTATTGGATCCACTCCTTAAGAAGTAACCATGGATTGACTTAGTACATTTGAAGGAGGTTTAGGTACTTATCCAATGATGTGATGCACTAAGGTGTCATTCTCTTGTGGATAACATTATATTCCAACATTTGATGTTTACTCCATAATTTGATTAACATAAAAGTATGTAGGAAGTTCAGCACCTTGTTGTATGAGTATCAACATGTATTGGTTTGTATCTTGACTTATCACTTCCTCTAATACTTTAAAAATATATTGGTCTTCTTGCATCTCTAATATATCCTCGGGAGTGAAGTCATGAGGTTTATTAGTAATGTCCGCTATATAGATTGTTTCCTTTTGAGGTTGTGTTTTTATTTCTAAAGGAATTTCATACCCTTGAGAAGTAGTTTGAGGCATTCCAAAGGGTTGATCACTAACACCTATGTTGGTAGGAGAATTTAAACCACTTGGATTTATACTTGTAGTGGTAGGTATGTTAGGGTATCTAGGGTTTGTTACCATGTTCTTTTCACATTGAGACCTTGTTGTGACCATACAACTTTTATCAACCCTAGGAGATGTTGGATGTAAATGAACTTGTTGAAATGTTTTGATTGCTTCAAATTATACTAATAATGACACATTAAAATAGGTTTAGGGCCAATTTTGAATGATTTCTTGGATGGATGGAGGATTTGGAACCTTCAATCTTGATAAAGTTTAGGCTATTATTTTTTTTTCTTTGGTATGTCTGGGGATGATGACGAACTTAAAAACATTGGAAGTAGACTCATGACTCCAAAGTAGGTTTTCTCATAATGATTTTACTTTTAGAACTCCACCAAATACTTGTAAAGTGATTATTTTCAAGCATGAAATCAAACTATGTGATATGATGAAGATCTAAATCCAAATTATCTATCTTAAAATGTTAATTTGTTGTTTGGAATGAAATATTTTGGTGGTTTTCTATATGTTGATTTTATTCTAATCATAACCTAGAAAGTGTTTTAACAATCTCAAAATTATAATGGAAACAAGTTTGTTTGCTACTATTTTGACTAATAAAAGTGAACAAAATTCTATTTTGCATTAATTTGTGGTGATTTAGTGCTTACTAATCAAAAGACAAATTTTGAAATTTTTTTAAAGTTCTTTGTTTTTAGTTTCAGTCAAAAGCATCACATTGTTTCTTAAAGTATCATGTTATTCACTACAAAAGTTTCATGGTATCTAGAAAAGAATTGATGTTCAAAAAAGTTTCAAACCATTTGGATAAAGGTGTCCAAATATAGATGTCTATTTTCCATGAAAAACACATTGAGATGTGTAAAATTGTTGAAATTCAAATAAAACATTTTTTTAACAAAAATAGAAGCATTGGTTTGCACAAATGTAATGCCTTGCCAAGTAACCCTACAAATGAACAGTGCAGCCAAACGGTATGGACGCATTTCGAATGCCGTACGGACGGCAACAAAGAATTTTAACTCCAAAAATTTATTAAAAAATGAAATTGTATATATATATATATATATCATATATATATATGAATTTATATATATATATATATATATATATACACACACAAAAAAACAAATGGATTTAATCCAATAAACTAATTAGAGAAAATTTGTGAAAAACTCACCTACAGGTGATATTGTAAAACTTTTTCCAGAAAAACCCAAATTCCATAGAGATCTTAAGAATTAATTCTTTTAAACTATTTTCTCAAATTCCTGAACAATTAGAAGAAAAATCAAATGGATCTAAATTAAAATCAGAAGTTTCAAACAAACCTCAAAGTTTCTCCACCTAATTTCTACAGAGGGTTTTCAAATTAAAATTTGATTTTCTACAGAGGGTTTCATTTTCTAAAAACATTCTAAATGTATTGTTCAATCTCTATGTTTGATTCCAATAACAAAATAATCGATTTCCTCAAATAATTTAAATTCAACTGAGGTTTTCACAATTTTCACTCAAGAATTTTCACAAAGCAAAAGCTGTAAATTTATTTAATTCTTTTCTTCTAATAACAAATTTATTTTCTAAAACAGATTTAACAAACAAATCTTTAATCACTACTATTTTAAAACAGTCAAGAACAATAAAACACAAAGAGGAAAACCTGGATCAAGAAGCTACAGGAAAAGATTAATTTCTTATGCAAGCCTCCTCCAAAGATTTCCTGAATTTTCTTCAATCCTCCAACGAATCCAATCCAAAAAACCCAACAAATGCAAGCAATCTTTCCTCCAATCAATTCTACAATCAAACTTTCTTCAAACCCTTCTTTGCAAATTTTTCCAAAATTTCTTCTCTGCTGTAAAAATGAATTTTCCTAAAAAAAACTTCTTCTTTTCTAAAATTAAAACATGCATTCCTTATAAATCAAAAATACCTAATACAACCCTAATTCACATGACATGAAAATTAGATATTAATTTCAATTTCAATTTCAATTTTCGAAAACCCACTTTAAATTTAAAATGCAATTTCAAATAATAAATTAATTTCCAAAGTTGCAACTAATTTCCCAAATAAACATTTAATTACAATTTCTAATTTAATTCCCACACATTGAAATTAAATTCCAAAATTAATTTTAATTCTTTTATTTCCTTTCATTTTCTTGCATCACATTTAATTAATTAATTTAATTATTTAATAACTAAATTCAACCCCCTTGGATTAAATTTAATTAGTTAAATAAATTAAATATAATTAATTAATCTAAATATAAACTTTTATCCACATTGCATTATTTAAATTAAATAACCATCAACATGATTTAAATGCAATTATTCTAAATATCTATTTCCAAATTAAGAATCCTTCAGAATTAAATAACATTAAAGCAAGATAGACAATGACTCGACACACACGACTGATGACACACTAAGACTAGGGTGTAAACTTGATACATGTTACCTAGCTACTATCTCCCGTTCAACTTAACCATTGGATCGACACGCTCAAACCTGTGAAACCAGGTGGAGTCGATGTCATGTACCTGCAATCCTTAAACCAAGTAAACCACATCATACAATATATCCAGCATATAATACACACCGTGAAGGAGAAATTACGGATTCGTAGGGTGCTCGCAAGCGAGTGATGTGAACCCATCCTCTTCACCAATACACTCATCGAAACTGACACTTCCATCGTAATCCAATAATCTCATAATAACATCTCATGTTAACTCTACTAACAACATTAAACCATTAAAGCATGTGAAACAATAATTAGATCAACACATCACACAATAATAGTTTTCGTTCAATAGTAGTGATCAGAGCATCATAACAAGATGTATCCAGTATCAAAGTGACTGCAACCAAACATAGCATAAAGCAAACGAACGAGAAACCAATGGAGGGGTATTACAACAAAGGAATCACATGATCTAGAAAAAGGAGTTGGTCTATTAAAGGATCTTTGATGTGCAAATTGACCTAGGTGTTTGATTTTTTTTATTTAAGGAAACATTAAACAACATGTAAACAGACTCAATTAGTGTTGGAATGTTTTTTGTGTCATATTCTTCCATAATATCAGACTAATTGGTATCAAATATTTTCACAAAAAGAAACACCATAGAACATAAGAATTTTAAAGTAGGCTTGCATAATAGAATATCTTCCAATGAATGGACAACTAGAGTATGCCAAGGTCATGTACCACCTTAACACCTCTTACTTTGAAATAAAATTTTCCTTGTAAAGTTTTTTGTTGCCTCAAAAATGGTTGGTACATAGCAAGTAACTTTATGCATTGATCATTGTATGTTGCACCACTTTAAGTCGATGGTATAAAAAAATTTCTTAGGATTCTAAATTTTACAAGTTTGTAGTGGGTACTTTAGTGAAAAAAGAGCTCATCTAGTATGCCTAAGTTGAGAGGGGTCACCTCTCTCCTCATCACCTATACATGTCTCAGTGGACCGAGGGTCACCGGACTTAGCTTGAAAGAAGCTAGCTACTCCTTGGGGTACAAATTTTGTGCTCCCCCTTTTATATATAATTCGTAAAACACAACTAAGATTAGAACTTGGGGTGATGAGGTCCCCAAGAAAGTCTTCTACTTATAAGAAAATGGAACTAGTGTTGCTTTTGGTCCTCAAGATCATTCTTGGGAGTCACAAGAGGAGAGCATATGCAACACTAGACCTCAGGTTTACAAAAATAATTCAAATTAATAATATTTCTGATTTCTAAGATTGCACTAGGCACAAGGAAAGATTATATGCACATATTCACTTACCAAGCACATCAAAAAATTAATTTCGATTGCACCAAGGATTGAAATTTTTGGTTCAATTTTAAAGCACCAATTGAAATATGTGAGTTGTAAATTCTTAAGCCTAAATTGAAATGTGCAAGTTTTCTTATTCAATTTCAATGTACCAAGAGAAAATGAATATTGGAGGGTTCATTTTAAACACTAAAATGTAATGTGAAGATTGTAAGGTTCATTTTAGAGCACTAAAGTGAAATGTGAAGAATTCATTTTAAAGCACTAAAATAAAATGTGAATCCTAGATTAATTAAAAAAATTGCAATCAACATCATTATTAATTTAGATTCAACTAGTATTCTCTCCCATCGATTGCTAAGTTTTTGTAAACAGTTAATCCTAAAAAATAAAAGGTCAAAAAATAGAAAATTGTTAGGGTTAGCCAAAAATAGAATGGCAATTAGATAAACCCTAAAAATTAACTTATTGTTATACCTGACAAAAAAGTGTCACACTATTTTGTAGAAGCGTCAAACTATCCTATAGAAGTGTTGCATAAAGAGATGCAAAAGCATCAAGATTTTACAAAAGTGTTGACCTTTAACAAACATGTCACGCTCCACCTGTAAACAATGGATGAAAATTAGAACAAAAAACAAAGGCGTTGATCTTTGTGTTTCATAAGCATTGAGCTTTAATAAAAGCATCGATCTTTTTGTTACATAAGCATAAAACTTTTTTAAAAGCATCAAACTATCTCTTCAAAAGCGCTACACTATTCCTAGAATTTGCAAAGCTGAAAAACTTCACAAAAAATAATTAGACAAAGACGTGGGTCTCACTGGGAACTCCAAAATGTCATATGGTAAACCTCAGTTGATCAAATAAGAATTGAATTCAAGCAATTAATAAGATAAGTGATCAAATTAGAATCCATACTCAATGAAATTTTATTAACACTAAAAGATGCAATTTAAAGTAACTTTAAAAAAATTAAATTTAACTAATGTGTAAATCTCTAAATCTCATCGTTGATTTCAAGAAAATTTATAGTGTAGTGGTGTGAAGTGATCAAATTTTCCTAATCCATTGCTGTAAAAGTTTTATTTGTAGGTGATTGATTCATAAATGCTCTCAAAATTCTCTCAAATTGCTCAATTATGACTTTAAACAATTCAAGAAAGTGAGGGTGACATGAAGATTGTGAATAGAATTCATGTTGAAAGACTTGGTATTTATACATTTTAGGAATACTAATCAATGGTGAGGATTGAATTGGATGATAAGTGGATGAGAGAAGATTAACGAGGTGGGTGTGGATCAATGATTAATCAAGTGGCTGATAATTCATGAGGTGTGGATCAAGGATTATATCAATGGTTGCTAATCCATGAGAGACTCAACAATATCCCTTAATTCATGGAATTAAGTTGGAGATATTTTAATTTTACGGGAAAATTTTCAATTTGAAAAGGGAAGATTTCATAAGAATATTATTTGTGCAAGTTAGAGGGTTGGAGGAAATTAGTTAACTAAACAATTTAGGAAAATCATTTAATTGTGCAAGTTGGAAGAATTGAGAAATTTAATTAAATAATTAGAAATTATTTAATCAAGTGGGATTTTTAGCATTTCAATTAAATAATTTGGAATTATTTAATCAAAAGGGGAGAAAATGATGAACTACAATGAATTATTCAATTAATAGGAAAATAAAGTGGCTTTAACTAAATAATTGGACATTATTTAATCAAATAGAGGCATTAGGTTAATATGAGAGAAATGAGGTTAGTAAGTGGAATCAAGGTGTGTAATATACTCAAGACATTTTCAGGTGTCTACAATATTTTTTATTTTTTATTCACTTGAAATATTATACTTTCTAATGCATTTGATAATATTTGTATTTTATTTATGTTCTCATTACTTATTGAATTGTAGATGAACATCTAATAGTCAACATCAAGTGTATGTGGCACAAATTGAAGTCTATGATATGTGATTTCTCTTTTCTCAAGTAAATTATTTTTTTAATTATTTAGAGAGAGAGCACCCTTTTGGTTATATTTGGTATTTGCTAATGTGTGATATAATAGTTAAGTTGTGGAGTCATCCACATAATCATATTATTTTGATAGAGATATTTACCTAATGAAAAATATTTTTTATCCACTCAAGTCAACATTAGATACTAGACCATAGGGTTGAAGAAGTGGATTGATTTAATTTATAAAATATTAATTGCAATTTTTTTCTTAATATGAGAGAGGACACAACTAAGACAATATGAGATGTTATTTTTTTTTGGTCTAAGTAGAATACGACATGTTAGTCTTCAATTTCAAGATACGTTTGTGTTTTTCAACAATATTGTCTTGTGAAAAAATTTATGAGGTCTTCCTAACTTAACATATGTGTCCTTCAAATTACACTCAAACACATGTAGACATGTAGTCTTCATTCTCAAGTGACCATCATCAAAACTTCTATAAGGGAATAATGCCTATGCTCAGAGTCGATGTTATTTTATTTTTTCCCTATTAGGAATTTATCTCTATAATTTATGACTCCAATAATTAGGTAGTGTCTTTTCTAAAATAATAAGATATAAAACACTGTGACATTTTTTTAATCTTTCACATGCTAATGCTAATTTAGGCTTATCAATGAGTGGAGGAATTTCTAGAGAAAAGATAATAAAATGTTACTAAAATATTCATGACAAGTGTAGATACACACAATAATAACTTAAGTAAACCACAATATAAGAAACCTCATTTGTCACCCAATAAATTATCACATTTTTTCCTTTAAAAAAAAATGCCCATGCATATTTAGTTAGAAATTTATAAGGAAGGTTTCTTAAAATTAGCATAGTTATTAGAGTTCATTCCAAATATTTCAATAATACTTGTAATTTCTTGGCTCTAATTTTCTAAATATCGCATTGAGTTATCTTTTCAAGAATCTTGGCATCTCTAAATTTATTTGGTTATTTCCAATTGATTTAATTCCTTTTAATTTTATGTTTATAGTTATCCTTCCTTAATAAATTGAAAGAGATTTGGTAGGACTTCAAGATGACATCACGACTCGTTAAATCTTAATTTTGTTAAATATTAGTTTACACTATTAAATAATTGTAACCTTCTTTATAGTGTCATGAATTATCATAGTGCTCTTGCACTTATATGTAACCTACCACCTTGTTTTATATTATGATCCATTTGATATTATGTATTCTACTATATATTAATATGTATTATTTACATTTCTCATGTATATATGTGATAGGTGCATAAAAATTGGTATTAGAACCTATTTAACCTTGAATCTATGGTTTCTTTAATTTATATGGCACATGGTATTTTTAAGAAAAAAAAATTATATACAAAACAAAAAAGAAATAAAATTTTATCTTATAATTGAAAATGATAAAAAGGTTGAGAGAAAGGTATTCTATCACTTGATTGAAAACAAAAATCATAGAAAAAAATTGTAAAATACAAGACACGTCAATTAAAATTATAGAAACAAAAATTCACAAGAAACCAATGTGTTAACTCTTCCTTATACTTTTTTTTCTTTTTTTTATTGTTTTTACTATAAAATAAATTGTACACATTGTTAGTGTACCATATACATTTTCCACTAATTAGTTTAGACAATGGTTAGGTGATGCCTTTTATGAAATTTAGACAATGGTTAGGTGATGCCATTTATGAAATTATAGGAAGTTTTTTAGATAAAATTATATGAAATGTATTTCTCTTCTTTAAATGCTTTGTAGTTCTTCAAATGATATATTAAGCATTTCTCCTTTTATTTTTGGTACTAGAGCATGTTAAACTCTTATTACTGGGCATAAAGATACTATAAACAATCGTGTTGGTATTTGCAATAAATTCTTCCCTGATTTTCCTCTTTGCATGTGTATTGCATGGGAAGGTTGTTGGTCGATAACTAAGATGGCATAACTAGCTTGATGTCCATCAAGTCTTGTAGAAGTTGTTTGGAGGTGCTTTCCAAATTGTCAATGATGCTTTTGTGCCTATGATTGAAGTAGAATGAGTTCCTACCTCGGTGTTTGCATATTTTGGAGGGCTTCAGGTAAATTCACCTCCAACAATTCACCACTGGAAAATTCGCCACCAACAATTCACCAATAAAAATTCACTGCCTTGAAAAATTCACCACCAATAATTCATCGCCGTGGATAATTCATTGCATTAACATTTTTTAATGTATATTTCCAAGACCTTGAGAAATTTTTTTCAGAAGAATGATTTCCACCGCATATTTGCAATAGTACAATAATGGAGATGATTGATATTGTTGTATAATTGGTTTACTAGAATAAAATAAAATATATTGAAAAATGTTTTCAATATTATTATCATAAATAAAAATTTCTAATTGCATATGCGATGATTTATTCATGGTGATGAATTTTTGGTGGTGAATTTTCCACGGGTGAATTTGGCATGGAAGTGAATTTCTGATAGTGAATTTTCCAGTGGTGAATTGTTGGCGATGAATTTTCCTAGAGCCATTTTCAAGTAAAGAAGAATTAATAGTGGTGTAAGCAATGCATTCATGAAGGATGAACTTTTCATTGTATGAAGTAACAAACAAGCTATGGGAATTGAAGGATTTTTCTAGGCCTCTTCTATGCATTGTGCCTATGTGCATCTAAATTTTAGTTTATGTAAGGTTATCTTACATAGGAAGAAACCAGTTTATTGCAGGAAAACCTTGGTGTGGGATTCGAAACTTGCGTGAAGAAACATAGTAGATTTTGATTGTGCCAATCGATGCCAACACATTTGTTATGATCAATCTTGAAGATGAGCAGTAACTAGGAGGCTGAGAAGAAGCTCCAAAGAGTACTAACTTCTACTTTTCTCTTCTAATCACTCTCCAAAACATTAGAAATTTGCAACTGGATGAATTTCTTTGGAAAGTGCTATTAGAGTATTTTATATTTGATGTGTGATGTCAAAAAATATATATATGCCAAGCTCAAGCAAGGCTATGATGTAGATAATGAATTCAAGGTAGAATATCCACACAAGTGTTCGTGTATAATTGCATGAGCATAACAAGCTCATCTCCAAGCTTCTCTTCTTCCATGAAATGAGTTATCTTAAATTAATCCATATAAATTATGCTAAGATATATCCTTCTCAATAAACCTATTTAATTTTGGTTTTGGTGTATGTTAGGTTAGTAGTAATCATACACCAAAATCAAAATTTGAATATTTTCCTCGAGAAGGATATATCTTAGCATAATTTATATAAATTAGTTTAAGATAGATATGTTAGTTGTTACTCATCCCTATAAAGGTTTAAATGGTTTAACCTATTAATCTCAACCATTACTTGTCATTCTCTATTTTTATTTTTAAAATGATTTAACAATTTAAAAGTAGACTTTTTTGTTTTAAAATCAAAGAAAAGAAGTTGATAAGATTGAAATGAAAAATATAATTATATTTTGATAAGTAGGAGGTTTCTTCCACAACGTGTCAAATTATGATATTGCTATCAAGATTCAACCATGTAGTTTTCGAGTCAAACTCATTGACCCATGATTCATGAGTAGTGGTTCACAAGAACCCATCTCTCATGATAATGAATGGTCCACTTAGCACTCATTGCATCTAGGTGATGCTCATAGAGGTGAAGCATTGGTCTGTCCTAGGAGGTCACCCATCCCAGTACTGCTCCAACTCAAGCGCACATAACCATAGATTTTCCCCCAAGGTTAAGCCCACTTAGCTTGCTACCCCATTTGCAAAACCTTCAGCAAGTGTTATGCCTTGTGAACCATTCATTAAAGAGCCCCTTTAACTCATCAATTGATAAGTAGGAGGTTTCTTCCACAGTGTGTCAAATTATGATATTGCTATCAAGATTCAACTGTGTAGTTTTCGAGTCTCACTCATTGACCCATGATTCATGAGTAGTGGTTCACAAGAACCCATCTCTCATGATAATGAATGGTCCACTTAGCACTCATTGCATCTAGGTGATGCTCACAGAGGTGAAGAATTGGTATGTCCCGGGAGGTCACCCATCCCAATACTACTCCAACTCAAGCGCACTTAACCATAGAGTTTCCCCCAAGGTTAAGCCCACTTAGCTTGCTACCCCATTTGCAAAACCTTTAGCAAGTGTTATGCCTTATGAACCATTCATTAAAGAGCCCCTTTAGCTCATCAATTGATAAGTAGGAGGTTTCTTCCACAGTGTGTCAAATTATGATATTGCTATCAGGATTCAACCGTGTAGTTTTTGAGTCAAATTCATTGACCCATGATTCATGAGTAGTGGTTCACAAGAACCCATCTCTCATGATAATGAATGGTCCACTTAGCACTCATTGCATCTAGGTGATGCTCACAGAGGTGAAGCATTGGTCTGTCCCGGGAGGTCACCCATCCTAGTACTGCTCCAGCTCAAGCGCACTTAACCATAGAGTTTCCCCCAAGGTTAAGCCCACTTAGCTTGCTACCCCATTTGCAAAACCTTCAACAAGTGTTATGCCTTATGAACCATTCATTAAAGAGCCCCTTTAACTCATCAATTAATATTTCAATTCTAATAAATTTAAAATTAATTTTATTTTTTATTTAATTATTTATTAATTTAATAAGTTCATTATTTATTATTATATATGCATTAGGGGCTCATAGAGCTGGTGAAAGCAACTTATGAATTCTAGAAAGCGAATGCTAAAACACGAAAAGAAAAATTCGCAAAACCTAAAATAAAAAGCAAAGAGTTCATGACCAAATAGCAAGGTGAGTTAAGAAGAACGAAAAATAATTCAAGATAGGAAAGCAAGAAAGAAAGAACATCACTTGAATTTTATCAGAGAGGGAGGCAAACAATAGAAAGAGACAAGCCAAGTCAATCTAAACTTGATGATTCAGACTGTAGACACCCTAACAAGCAATTTATATAAAATATAAAGCACTGAATTTTTTCCTATGTCATAGATAAAAATTCAGCTATTTTCTTCTCCGTTTATGGTGGCTTGCTAGTCTATTGATAAATTTTTAATACCAAACTACAGGACTTCTAAAAACATACTCAATTTCAAGGAAATGGCGATCATTAAGAGATTATTTTGAACATAAAATTCTACCGTTGAAATAACGCATGCATTTATGCTTGTCCCTGTTGAATGAGGTGGGTACGGTATGTTTGTTTTGTTTGTTATGCTTGGTGTAACCTTGTCAATTTTAATTTATATGGTCGTAGTGAAACATATGTATGTTGTCACTACTTTTATATTTAAAAAGGTAGAAGTTTGATTTGTGGATTTTTTTAGTTATTTATTTATTTATTTATTTTTAGAATAGTTGTTTTTGAGTTAGGAACAATCGAAAAATGTAAGGAGAATGTGTATTTTGTTTATGTATTAAATGATGTTTTACGATTATTTTATCAAATGAAATTAATAGGGATGAAGGTCTTAGAGGTTTCTATTTTGTTCAAAATTGTGTCATTTTATAAATTATTGGTATATGAGTTTTAATTTTTTCAAGAAAATTCTTATGAGTGTACACTCTAATTTGAATAATGATGCATACTATCTCATAGGAGTTTTGGTCCCCCTCTATCTTTGATACAATTACTAGTTCTTTGGAAATCAACATTGATATATCAAGACCTTTCCACACACATTCCAATTTGTCTTCTCAAGAAAATATGGAATTAGTTCTGAATTCTCCTCTCCCAAAAAGTATTACTTTATGTATTGGTGGTGTCAAATGATAATAGAATTTGGATTAAGAAAATCTCCCCTTTCGATGTAGAGGATTCCATGAGTATATGCATCTCAATTCTAAATGTCCAAGATCTCAAAAAAAATCTTAAATTGAGAGTAAAAAAGCTAAAGAGAAAAAACATTCATAAGGTTTCATTATGCCCAAAAGAAAAGAAAAAAGAAAAAGAAAAAAATAGAACTTAGGTTCTTTAAATACTAAGAGCATTGCTTTATCTTTGGATACGAGTAAGGAGGGGGTCATTAAAGAGTCTCAATCTCATCAAATTGAGTTGATAAACAATGAAGAAATGCATAAAAAGGAATTGATTTCTCCTAGCCTATTTTTTTCATTTAAAAGAATAGAAATCATGTTTTTTGTTTGTTGATACAAATCAAAAGAACACATACGGTCAAAACAACAACCCTTCCACTAAAAATTATCAAAAATAGATCTAAAAAGTGTTTACAAATTTTTAAAAAGCTTGGACAATAATGTGAATTCAAACTCATGAACATGATTAAAATAAAAAAATAGAGTAAATTATATTCAAACAATACCAAAATTGCGTTGACATCTAAACAACATTGTGACCACAATATTGTCCACCAATAATGAATTGTTAAAATTTTAAATGTGAATTGTATAATCATCATTTTGATTCTTTATAATTGTAGAATTAAATTATCATGAAAATTATTTATAAATAGGGTTATAATGTGAGGAAAAACATGTTCTTAGTTTTGAGGGAATAGGAGAAACATTGTATTATTCTATTGTAATTATCTTCCCAAGATATGAAAGGAAGGTAGTAAACCCATTGCACTTTCATAAAAGTAGGATTTCTTCCACATTGGGGGTTTATATGATAAATTTTTGAGTTGTATAATGTTATTGCTGATTTTTTTGGATCATAATATTCTCCTCTATAAAGTAAATATCATTTACACAAGCAAGTTGAAACTATATTGAATATTCTCATTGATCCTTCAATTTTAAGTTAAGAGTGTAGATATCAATTTTTATATTTGAGTGGTTTGATTGTGTTGGGTTTGTGAAGTGTTTTGTATGACAATTATCATAAAATCTTAAAATCTAGCCATGGAAGAATTAAATGTAAGATTAATCACATGTGTAGACCATATGAAGAAAATCACATAAATTCAACAATAGATAAGGCAACTAAAAGAGTATTTGGCTATGAAAAAAGGAAAATTATGTAAGAACAATCTTCATAAGTGATTTAGAAAAGACACTTGATCATTTTTTTTGGAATTGGCTAGCAAGATGAGATTAAAAAAATATTTATTGAAAGAACCAAATGAAGATAAAGGGAAAAAATATAAATTTATTTACTATTTTTCAAGTGCAAATTTTTTATTTCATCAAATCAAGAGACCTAAAGACAAATTTTTAGAGATTTGAAAGTCAAAAAAAGAAACAATAGAGTAGAGAGAAGTAAAAATCAACTTTTTTTCAAAATAATCCCCAAAATTTGCATAGAATGAATTATTATTTTTTTTGTTTGAACTATTCCCATGGAAAAGAAATGGTCAGTTTCATAATCTGTTTCTCATGCCTTTTATACTAGAATACAAAAAAATTCCCATGCATATTCAATATATCCCATGTTGATGTTGATCACATTTAAAGTATCAACTTGATTCTTTAAAATGCATATATAGTGATCAACACAAATCTAGACCCAATTCAAATGGTTGTTGTTGTTATCAAAAATATCTCAAAAATATAAATTATGTATTTCAAGGGTATTTAATGTTGAATATTCAAGATATTGAGAGGGGGGGTGAATCAGTATCTTCTAAAACTTATTGAACAAACACCATCATTTTCTTTAATGCATAAATGGAAAAGAGGAAGAACAGAGCATGGAATCACACAACACAAGAACACCATATTTTTATGTGGAAAACCCAATGAGGGAAAAACTATAGTGAGGATTAGCTCATAATATATATAGTTATTTAAATACTGGTTACAAAAGAGGCTCACTGCCAGAGGGCTCACTACCTAGATACAAAAGCTCACTAATTACAAGGACTCACTGTCCAAACATGGAGGCTCATTGCCTATAGAAATTATAGAAACAAAATGGCTTACAACTAGAATATGAACTAATGAAATTACACAAGTGCATATTCAATTCCTTTTATGTTCATATTATTCACCCACATGATAGAAAACTAATCTTCTATTCACACACTTCACTTGTCAAGACTCTCATGCACTCTCACTTATTCATCTATCCATCAACAAAACATCTTGTATATATACCTGATATATCTGCATGCATCAATTAGGTTGAACTAATTGGATGTGATACATATTTACAAAAAAGATAATTGTTGGATTCATCTAAAGGTTCTCTGAAAGTAATTCAATAGTGTCATGCAATATTATGTCAGCTGGGACCAAAGCTAGGTCACAAATATAATTGCATTTCATGTTGAGCTATTAACTGATTATTAGGTTGGCCATGATTAACCTAATAACGAAATGAAATCACCAAAAATGATGCCAACACACCATCCAATCATATGATCATTCATGAATACATGCATACACTCTTCTAGTTATCATAGGCCTTTTTCCAAAACCTTAAACCACAATGATTACCAGAGAGAATATGCAGACCAAAATATCGGATCAAACAACGGAGGGTGTAAACTTGTCTTGCACACCGGTTTAGGGTACCATACCAATCTGATACCATAAAAAATATGGTGAAATCAATGACAACATACAAATTGATCTTCTCCATTCTTCCAACATTTAATAAATTATTTACAATTTCATAAATTGAATTCATCCCTAAAGAGTTCATCTTATGGAGAAGATGAGTTGCATTTTGAATAATTTAACTCTCTTTGGAAGGTTCCTTGTAGACCTCTATTGTTCAATAGTAAGAGATACTTTCCACTTCAATAGGGTGAAGCATAAATGGCATGGGGTTTCTTACATAGAGATTGATGTATAGATGTTAGATTATGTTTTTATTTAAATAATATTTGAGGAGGAGACCATGTTCTATGAGCTAAATATAGAGAGGGAAATGATGGGATATTCATACACCTTGAGGACTTATAGCACTCATAGAAGGATCTAAATTCACTTGGGATGTGACTTAGTGAGACTAAAGAGAGTTCAAAATGGGGGATATGAGTGAAGGAGAGGTGCCAAGTTGAAAATCATTTCAAGCTATCAAAAGAGAAATTGAATAGATTCTTAAATATTAGACAAGTTAAAGTAGATTCTATGTGAGTGTAGATGAACATAGACAACCAAGAGGTGGCCACCAACAAAATATAAAATAAATGAATAAAAATATAATGACCAAAATATATTAAACAAACATCCTTTAAAGAATACATATCCAAAGAAGACAAATGCATTCTAGATAAGGTAACAAAAATAAGTAATATACCTAGATGACACAAGCAAACATAAGAGAATATTGTGGAAATAATTTTTTCCTTCAAAATAGTATTTTCCAACTAATCAAAAACTCTATTTCATTCACTATTTACATGGAAAAAATTGAAATTATCAAGCATTCTAACAAAAACTTAGCCTTTCTAATGCATGATTTGTAGATGTTCTTATTGTAGTCTCCCCCTTAATTAGCATATTATGAACCTCAAGACCAAACCTTGTGATTTTGTTATGTTATTAGAATTATTTCCTGAAAGTAAGAACATCTCCTTTGTGATTCCTAAGAAGAAACTCCTACATGAGATTCTTTAGGATTTTCTCAGATACCCTATTAATATTCAATTCAATCAATCCAATAAGAGGGGGAAAATTGTTTAAATTCATTCTTAGCCTTAGTTTTTTTTTAGAATACCATTGAACAATTTTTCAAAATGTTAACCATTTTTTTTGTAATAGAAAATTCTCTTGGGTTTAACCATTCTAAAGTTTGAAATACATTCAGAGATAACTATAGAATTTCATTTTATAATTATTCAAAATTTCTCTTTGATTTAACCATTTCCAATGTTGATTTTTTCACTAGAACATTTTTTACTTTGTATTTTGTGAGAAAATTGTGGCATGAGTAGTTTGGAAATCTAAACAACTACTACTAACCCAACAAATAAGACATGGTCACATGTCCTCCTTGGGTTAGTCTTTTGATGGAATTTGTTTAGGTTGTATCTTAGGAAAGCATCATGAGGAAAAAATTGACAAACGTAAGTTTTGAAGGGTTTCAAAGTGCCTTGATTTGCTTTAAATTGACTTGGTAGGTCCATTTCCATCCCTATATTTTATCAAGGCTCACTACACTCTCACCTTCATTAAGTATTATTTTAGATATACTAGGATTTATGATTTTGTACAAAGGTAAAATATTTGGTAAATTTTAGGAGTTCAAGGCTCATTCTAAGAAAATTATATAAAAATTACATCAATATTATTTGCACTAACAATGGTAGATAATATGTAAACCTATGATTTGGTCAATTTTACACTCTTAAATTCATTTATCTTTAGCACATTGTCACCTACATAACTCTAGAAAATAGTGTAGCATAGAGGAAAATAGATCATTGGAGGTACTGCCACAATAGTGGTTTACACTTTTTGGGAGATCCTGGTTTTTGCTAAAATCACATATTTTTAGAAAATATAATGATTTAAGCCTTGAAAAGTTCCATTTAAAGGATTCCAATTGAAGAGGGTTTGATCAACCACCTTAGACCAAGCCCCCTTGGATAGAACCCTGCTAGTTTTAAACCATACCTATAATGGAGTCTCCTTTACACCTATCAAAATTCTGATAAAAAACCACTTTTGATTTAGCTTTTGGGGGATCAAATGAATTCATTTAAAATTTATTTTTTGTAAGTATGGATTTCATATTATAAGCTTCCAAAAATGTATAATTTTAATTAATTTAATTTGATTATTATATTTATTTTTTATTTCTTGTGAATGTAGGTTTTTCACTGAAAATCAAGCTCTTTCTTCTACATGTGTGGGAAAATAGAAGATCGTCAAATTTTTTTTTACAAAAATATGTTTAAGATGGGTATTGATGTCCTTGATCCAATAAAAAAAAATGAATTTCGATACATACAAAAAAAGTTATGTTGTATACAGTTCGCCTAAAGTTTTATATTTCTATAGATCATCGTTGGGGTATACATCAGAGATATGTGAAGAGTATAATTCTTCATAGGGATCTATAGAAGGATATTTGCATGGAACAACCATATGGATTTATTTTGGACTCTTCACTGGTTTGTAAATTGAGGAAGTGTCTCTATGAGATCAATTAGGTCCCACAAGATTGGACTTCCAAGATGGAATTATATATTTTTCAATTGGGTTCTCTAAATAAGTTAAAGTAAAAAATTGTGTTACACTATCAACCAACTTATCGACACAAGTGAATTTAAGTATTTCCAACTAACAATATGTTTTTTATTAAACACATGATCTAACCAAATTCATTGTAGCTAAGTTAGATATGGCCAAAATTGTTCTATTTGAAATTTTTCACTAAATGCATGTGTAGAACCACATTGAGGCCAATTTACCAAAAAAATATTGTAATTTAAAAAAAAACATGATATTTCAACAACTCCTACTCATGTAAATATTTTTTTTAATATAAAAAATTCCCATTTATAGACTTGAAAGTTCAGTTTTTTTTAAAATATATTTTTATAGTTTAACTAATTTTTTAGTAAATTTTATTTAAACTAGGTTATCAACACAAAAATATAAGGTTGATTATCTTGTCAAGAAAAATTACTAAAATTTATTTATTTTTTTTGAAAAAATATGATGCACTAGACAAAAGAATCTATTAAGATGTTATTTTGTTTCTATTTTGGATAAATACTTAAGATAAAAGGTGATATCCAATTGAAAAAAAAATGTTTTTGATATACACACATTTTAAGAATTTTTTAGAAAAATGTGTTTGTCAAAATTGGAAAAAAATAAAGAGTGGCATCCCATGTCACATCATTTTTAGGAGATTCTTATTTTTCGAGACAAATGGATTGGTGTGTGAGTGTAGTGTACGGTGAGTTCTTGTAGGCCCACAACCATTGAGGTTGTAGTTGGCATGTTGTCTTTTCTTTTGTGCATGCACATGAGGATGTTGATCGGGCTAGTGAGTGGTATGTGCTTCATGGGGTTGTCGTAGGAAGGGATCTTTCTTCTAAGTTTGGGGTGATTTTTGTTTTATCTATATTTTTTTGTTCTTTGGGTGTTTGGTTAATGCTTTTTGGTAGGGTTAAGGATGTTGCTTCATTTTATTTTCCATCAATAGATCCAGGTGAAGCATCTAGCTTTAAATCCATAATGGATTTTTGTGCTTCTTTAGGTACGAAGTCTTCTTCCCCCTCAAAGAAGTGTGTCAGGATTAATATAATTTATAATGATTTGGGGGTGAGAAGGTTTGTTCCGTCGAGGCCCCCAAATCCCAAAAACTAACGGTTGATGGGAAAGGAGCAAAGAGAGGCCTATCCTAGTGATTCAACTAGAATCAATCACTGAGGATGTTGAGTATTTATCAAATCATGATTTTCTTTGCAAATTCATGGGAATGTGTGTTTCACTTCCATTTTTGGAGTTGTGGTCTCAGTGGACTTGGAATTGAAAGGTTTAAATGGAAGTAATTTCTAGAAAACAACTATTTTATGGTGATTTCCAATTGCATGGTTGATTGCAATAGAGTTTTTGAAGGAGAGCCTTACTTTTATAACTAGATTTGTTTATTTATCAAGCCCTAACACTTTGGTTTTAACCCTTTCGAGGATCTCCCAAATCATGTTCCTATGTGGGTGTTTCGACCTCAATTCCCAATTGAGTATTGGTGAAATGATATCCTACAAATGGTTGCATTGGTTTTGGGAAAAGTTGGTAGGTCCCTCAGCTTGAACACAGGATAGCAAGGTAATGAGTTTTTCCTATATTTTTGTTGATATTGACTTGAGTAACCCTCTTCTATATTCTTTGGAAATTCATGTGGGTATGTCATCTTGGATGTAACAACTACACTATGAGACTCTTGCCTTAAAATGTTGGTTGTGACATGAATATGATCATTTGCAATGAAGATTTCCTAAGTCTAGATCTTCACATTCTCTATCTACTCATCCCCCCATAACCCACCTAAGGTTGACAAAGACAAGGCTCCTATTCTTGGTGAATCTATAGATAATGAGGGTTTCACTATTTTTAAGGCATAGAACATGAACCGTGGCCAGAAGAGGACTCTTAAGGAGAGGCAAGAAGAGGACACGTTTAATCATTTTGATGTGTTGGATGACCTTAGTCTATAGGAGGTGAATCTAGGTATGATGGCGCTAGACTAGGGCATCTTAGAGGTGGTTTAGGAGGGAAACATTTTGGATACCTTTTAGTGTATCCTAGATGGTGGGGCTCTCCATATGGACACTAATCTTATTTCTGTGGCTTCAGAGTTCTTGATGCCCTTATTTCTTCAAAAACAATTGAGGGGGAGAACTCTCTTCTAGTGGGGAAGATGGTGTCTAATTTTGAAAAAGAAAGCAAGGCTTCTCCTTTAGGGATTCACCAACAAAATCTTGAAAAGGGGGTTGTTGAGAAGGCTTCCAAGGCTAGAAGAAAGGACTTATAAAAAATAAAGATGATGGGGGAGACATTGGTGGTGTCAAGATCTATTAAGAACCTTGACTCACACTTTTTGAACCCTCAAAAATTATCATCCTCTCATGGAATGTAAGGGGCTTAAAAAGTGGCCCTCGACAAAAAATTATTCATGATTTGGTGAGAAATCATTCTCCTAATATGATTTTCATATAGGAAACTAAACTGTTTACTAAGAATATGTGGTTTGATGCCTAAAATTTGGGGGTAGGGTCAATTCTAGTGCATTGGTGTCCAAGGTAATGCAGGGGGTATGGCTTGTTTATGGAATCCATTGAAAATATACCCTCTTTGGTGGATGTCTTGTAATTCTTCTATTTTAGCAATTGTTACGAGCCTTGATACTAGAGAAATGGTTCTTCTTTGAAATGTCTATGCTCCTACTAATTTTCTTAATAAGCAGTACCTATGGTCTCACATCCTCTTTATTTGGAGCTCTATTCCTCTTTATCCTTAGATTATTGTAGGTGATTTTAATGAAATTACTGATTGGTTGATAAGAGGAGTGGAATTTTGAGGTTGTAGCCTTCTTCTTTATTTCTCTGTGATAATATTTCAGCCTTGAATCTTGTTGACATTAAGCCAAGTATTGGTCAATTTTCCTAGAACAATAGGAGATTTTTGGATAATTGTAATGCTTAGAGGCTTGACAAGTTCCTTGTCTCCTATTTTTTGATTGGTGAATCTTGGTAAACTTGTTCTGAGATTTTGTATTGGAGGGTCTTAGATCATTGGGCTCAAATCACTCGAATGTGTGAGATGGGAGATCATTTTCCATTAATAGTAATCAATGGTTGGATGCATTTTTTCCTACCATGGCTTGAAACTATTTGGTGTCAATATAGATAGGTACTAATGATGATGATGAAAGGGCTTTGTCTATGACCTCTTTATGTGGGTGAAATTCTCAAGAGTTCCTAGATGGATATTTGTGAAGGAGCTTTCTTGAGTTGGTCCAATAGACTATAATCCACTAAATTATATTTTGATGGTGCTTTTGATTACAAAGGAGCTCCTTGGATAGTAACCTTCCCTCTTTGTGTAGTGACTCCACACTTAGGATTGAGACCTTGTATAGTGATTACTGAGACATGATTGTCATAAAAATGTGTGTTACATATGACATTATCATAGATGTGATTAACTTGATTCTATAATTTTTTTTTTTGGCATCATTTCCTTTCCCATAATCGAGCATCAGATTCTTGTGTATGCCCAAGTCATTGTTTCTAGATTTTCTAGGGTGTTGATCAACATTTACCTCATCGTGATCTATGAGGTCTTAGATTAAATTTTTTATTTTCATACAGTTGGAGTCTCGAGCCCTTTTCTACAATGATAATCACAATATTCATATTCTTTATGGGTCAATGCAGGATCATGGGGGTCCAAAATAGGCCCTTAAGTTGCAATTAAATTCAAAAAAATAGAGTTAGGAAACTTAACAAAAAAAATTGAATAGATTATTATATATAATTTGAAAAATATGTAAGAATAGAATTTTTAGAAAAATTGATTGTAGTTTCTACGATACTAGTCTTTTTTTGGGAAAAAGTAAATCTATGTAGTGAAATTTTGAAATTTCAATGGAGTAGTACCAAATTTTCAGGAAAAAATAAAAAGTGGGTGTATGTTTGACCAACCTAAGTATAAGAAAAAAATATTTTTCATTTTTAAATTTCAATCTAAGTAGAGGACACATGCTCGAATGTGCTGCATTTTTTTTATATTTTTTGCAAGTAGATATTTAGTTATCAATTTTTGACTAGAAAATTTTAAACATATTAAAATGTGTTTGTCTGACCACCATAACTTGGTCAAAAATTTGTGATTTTTTTTTTTTTCCTTTGATCCTATACTATGTGAATCATAGAATGTGTCGCATCTTTCAAGTTCAAAAAATATTAAATCATTTTGAGAATTATAGATGTTTTCCAATCAACCTATCAATTATGACTTTAGTCATAATGCATGTAAAAACTATATAATAATTATTTATCAAATTCAAAGTAAGGCATATATTATATTGGTGGAAAGCTAACAATTTTCTCAATAAACCCTTTTCATTTCATCAAATTTGGATATAAAAAATTGGCAACCACTTTTTGTCATATCACCACTTTTTGGATCCTCATTATCCTCCACTCACCCTTATAACATGTGGGTTTGATTTGTGATTCCCCATACTCTCTAAAGTTGGAAGTGTTATTATTTTTTTTTGCATTAATTTATTCAAGAAATTTTCAATGGGTTCCCCTAAGGGAGTGCATTTACATCTTGGAGGATACTTATTTTTCGTTAGTTTTGGTTTTTGTTGGGTATTAAAAAATTTAACATGTTGATTACCCTATTGTGTGTTTGTTTCAGAGGGTAGATTTGTGAATGGATCCATCCCATAGTTCACCATGTTTGGATTTGATATGTCCAAATTTGATACATTTGTGTTGGGTATGTTCATGTTTGGCATGTTTGTATTTAGTATATTTATATTTTAGATGTTCTTATTTGGTATGTTCATGTTTGACAAGTTTGTGTTTGGATTGTTTTGCGGTGGATTATTTGTGGCTTGTACACCTAGGTTGGCTAAGTCCCTAGATTTTGAGTGTTATAAATTGGATTTTTATATGGATTTGTGAAGTTTATTGGATCCACTCCTTGAGAGGTAACCATGGATTGAATTAGTACACTTCAAGGAGGTTTAGGTACTTATCTAATGATGTGATGCACTAAGGGTTCATTCTCTTGTGGATAATTTTTTCTTCCAAAATTTGATGGTTACTCCCTAAGTTGATTAATATCAAAATTTGGAGGAAGTTTGGAACCTTTTTGTGTGTGTATCAACATGTATATGTTGGGATCTTGATATATCTTTTCCTCTACTATAAAAAAATACTAGTCTTGTTGCATCTCTAATATTTCTTTGGAAGTGTTTTCATGAGGTTTGTTTGTAATGTCCTCTATATAGATTGTTTCCTTTTGAGGTTATGTTTTCATTTCTAAAGGAATTTTGTACCCTTGAGAAGTGGTTTGAGGAATTCCAAAGGGTTGATCTCTAACACCTATTTTGGTAGGAGAATATGAACCTCTTGGATTTGTACTTTTTATTGGTAGGTATGTTAGGTAACTAGAGTTTTTTCCATCTTCTTTTTATATTGAGACCTTGTTGTGACCATACAACTTGTATCAACCCTAGGAGATGTTGGATGTAAATGACTCTGTTGAAATATTTTGGTTGCTTCCCCTCCCTCTATGGAAGGTTGTAACTATGTCGAGCATCTCAAAATTGGTTTCGATTTGTGATAATAATGACACTTTAATAGGTTTAGGACCAATTTTGAATGATTTCTTAGATGGATGGAGGATATGGAACCTTTAATCTTAATAAAGTTTAGACTACATTTTTTTTCTTAGGTATGTTTGGGGATGATGGTGAACTTACAAACATTGGAAGTAGACTCATGACTCCAAAGTAGGTTTTTTCATAATAATTTTAGTGTAGAAAATGTATCCCTTTACATATTCACACTTGTTTGGGCCCTCCCTGCAATGATTTTTTTAGTAGCTAATATTCACCAGCTAGCTAATAATTAAAATTTTGGAATCCCAAATTGGCTAATAATTCAAGCTATAACATGATTTGAATCACCACATTTTTATAAATTTTTATTATAGTCTTATTTAAATCGCCAAAGAATTCATTTTATTAAAAAATCTAACTCAAAAAATTGCCACAATATTTGATAAATGATTATATTAGATTCACCAAAATTTTATAACCTAATCTAATAGCCTTTGTTGTATTCCATGAGGTAAAATGTACCCATGATCTATAATGCTCATGGGTCCCACAATTTTAGGTCTTATGAGCATTATAGATTGTGGGTACATTATACCACACAAAGTACAATGAGGATCATCAGATCAATTATCTAAAAGTAATTTTTAGCCTCATAAGAATATAGATCATGGGTACATTTTAGCTCATAGAATACAATGAGGGCCATTATATTATATTTTAAAACAATGGTGGCAAGTAAATATTATAGTCTACCCTTTAAACCTATCAATAATTTCCACTCGTAGGCCCCTACTTTTCCATGAGAAGTATTTTTAGGTTGGATGTATTAACCATCATAATTAATGCATTTTCCTATTATTTTCAAGATTCACCAAAATTTTCTACAAAAAATTTCGTGATTTTAAAAAAATGCCAATAAAATTAATATTTTTTCCAAAAAAGGGAAAGATTTGCCAATATAAATTAATATTTTTTCATAGAAAAATGAAATATTTTCTAGGATTTTATATCTTTTTTGAGGGGAATTTCTTAAATTTATCACTACCTCCCTACTAAAATTAGGCTTCTTTATACCTTATTTGGTCCTATTTTGCATCCACAAGCCTTATTAAATGCATTTTTCTAAGGATAATCTCAACATTTATTAAATGACCAATCATAATTCATGTTTTTGGGTTGTGTGTTGATCGATATATAGTGATATGGGACTCATATGCCACCTTGGGCATATGGGTCCCACCAAAGTTCTGAGGCTTGATCTTGAATATTGCATTGAACTTAACATTTCTTAAAATTGGTGTCTCAAGTTTAAGTCACTGGGACTCACATGCAACCTTCGGCATATGAGTCCCACTTTAGCTTAGACCTATTTTTAATTCAATTCTTGGCAGGATTTTATTCTCCTAGATTTGATGTTGGTTTGTAGTATTGTAATTTTAGGACATTTTGTATAAACAAGCATAAATACAAGCTTATTTCACATAATTTAAGAAATTTTATGAAGCATTCCTAAGGAAAATTTATGAGATCAAGGGTTCACAAGAACATTCAAGATTTGATTATCAAGCATCTTGGAGCATCAATTCAAGATTCAAGAATCATGTCAAAGTCATCATTCATCATTTGTGTTTTTGAGCTAACATTTGTGATGTAGGTTTTCATGATTCAAGCAAGCATTCAAGAGTAAGTTTCAAGAATTCAATCAAGAGTCAAGATCCAAATTCATGTTGTAAATTTCACACAATATTGTAACATTTATCTCAAGGTTTTTTTGAGATGCAACATTTCATTTTGTTCATTCATCATTCCTTCATTCTTTTTCATTTTATTTTAAGGTTTGATTACAAAAATGCTAACACATTTTTTTTCCCTTTTCATGTGTGATTACAAATCTAGGTGATTTGGAGCTTGAAGATCCTTTGAAGACAAAGTTGCAAGATTGAAGAAATTTGTTAAATTTTTCAAGAAGTTGTCATCTTCACGAAAACTCATCTACGGATCAAAAATCAAACTTTCAAACTTGAAGATCAGATAAGAAGGAAGCTACAAAGGATCACTAGAGGATACTAAAGTTTCAACCAAACCCTAATACTGGGACTAAATCACCACCTTGGGCATATGAGTCCTAGTATACCCATTTTCAACACTTTCCTATAGATCCTGGTTTGCCAACAACAAATTCTAGATTCAACCAGAAACTCTAGATTGGAACTAAATCACCTAGTCTAATGTATGAGTCCTAGTACACATCAAAATTCATAATTTCAAGATTGCAAACCTTGTTTTAGAAATATGCAATTTTCTAGGTAATTCTTTGTTAATCCTCAATTTTTTATTCTAATGTTAAGTTCCATTTCCTAGGTCACATAGCTAGATTTGCATATTTCTTTCATCCCCTTCTTTCTATTCATTTTCTTAGTGGTGAACCCCCTTTAATCGCACCTAAGGAAAACTCCCTAGTAATCCTTCCCTTAATCAAGTTTACTAGGTTGAGGGATCTGTAGGGTTTCCTAATGAACTAAATTTAGAAATAGGTCCTAAAACCTCTAGGTGCATCTCTTAAAAGGTGGAACCTTATTTCCTTTGGTTCATTTTGGTGAACTCTAACTTTGGACCCTTTTTTTTTCATTTTTAGTGCATTAAATTCATATATTTAGCTTACATTAACTTTGTATTAGACCTTGCATTAGTGAAAAGCACATATAGGTTGCATCTTAAATCATTCAATTTCATTGAGAAATTGATAATTGTAAATATTCAAGTCAACATACAAGTTAGAAACCTTAGAATCAATTCAGGATTTGTTGAATTTCATGTAAAACCCCTAATTCAAGACTCATTCACCCATCTGGGTGATTTAGTCCTTGTATAGGTTTTTTTTCTTAATTTTTGGGAATTCTATGTTGACTATTTTTCACTATTTGAATCTACCAAAAACCCTAGCTAGGATTTTGAAATGGTGAAAATTGGGGTCTTGTCTTTCACCTCTAGGGTTTTGGGCCTAAAAGGAAAGGGGAAATCTTCACACACTTCACTCAAGAACAAACCCTTGAGGTCCCTTCACAAAGGAGAAATAGATCTTGAAAGAGATATCCTAAAGGTTGAATGAGATCTAATGAGGGGTTCACCACCAAGTGAGAACCTTGAAAAGACAATGAAATGGAAGATGCAACACTAAAACCTAATTCAATACAATGACCTGTGAAATGACTTATCAATGCAAACAAACAAAATAGAAAAGCAGAAGGACCAGTAATGTGCACTTGGGAACCTTGAGGTGACTAGAAACAACTCTGAAACATTGAAAAATCTAACTTTTTAATCAACTATGACTCATTCACCAACCTAGGCGAATCATTCCCAGATTTTGGTTTTTGTTTGAAAGTCTATTTCAGGGAAAAGGTTACTGGAATCTACAAAAAAAATCTAACAAATAGCTATAGTGGGACTAATTCACCACTCTTGGTGAATCAGTCTCGTTTTTCTTTTTCAAAAATTGAAAGTTCTAATCTGCACTTCAACACCTACCATTTCCCTCTAAATTGAGTTTTGGATCCAAACCTATGAAAACACTTGCAAAACGTAATATAAAATTAATTTTCTAATGGGGGGTTTGCCTCAGTCAAACCTCTAGTTTGGTAATTAAACCTTGATAGAAATAATGAAATGTGTCCAAAAACCTTAGCCTTAAGTGTGTCTTAGACTAATAAATCTAAAACATGATGCAACCCTATTCTAGTATGCAAGAATATGGTGCAATAATGGAAATATAAAGATGAATGGATCACTTGTGGTGATATCTAACCAACCTAAATTAATCCTAATGATTCTTGTACCTTCCTTAGGCTGAATGTAGAGTGATAATGGAAGATGGAATCACTTAGGAAACAAGTCTTTAGGCCTAACTTGATGCCTAGTTGCATCTCCCCAACCTAGAATCCATCATGATTCACCATAGAGAACCGTGATCAACCATGAAAAATGCTAGATCTTGAATAAAAGTGAGCTTGAAGACCTGCAAAAACACTTCAATGCTGCTCCCAAGCTTCAAATTTGTTGATTACTTGCTCATGAATGGTCTTTTGAAGACTCTTGAATGCCTAGATCTTGAAAATTTCTCTTGAGAATGCTTGCATAGATTAGCTAGATGATAAAAATGACTTGGAAAATTTCTTTTATAGGCATGAACACCTAATTGACCATTATCTAGATCTCAAAGGCTGAGATCCACCAAAAATTTAAATTAAAATGGTCAATTTCCCACACAAAATTGAAAAAGACCCCAAATGGGACTCATTTGCCACCCTTGGAAAATGGGTCTCACCTAAGGGCACTCATTTGGCCAAGGTTGCTAATGAGTCTTGTTGGCCTCCTCTAATGGTTCAATAACTAATCCCTTAAAGTTATAACTTAGAGATTAGATATATGCACCAAGTAGGTATCTTGCTCATCATGAAGGTTCATTTCATTATCAACCCAAGGATGTGAACTCGAAATGGGTTAGCATTGTCTATGCACTAGGACTCAATTGTATTCATCCTTATCCTATAGCTAGAGAGAAAATAAAAGTGAAATGATTGAAAGGAATTAGCATAAGTATTGAGCATAAATCAACAACTAAACTGAACTGAAATGAATAACAAAATTAGAAGTCTCGGCAAACAGACAGGAAATTACTCTGTCTATCATGACTACAGGAACATACACATAACAAAGTTTCAATGGATGTAGGAATAGACAACTACTAAGACTATAACTAATTATTGAACAAAAAAGTAACTATTGAACTAAGTGTGTGGAATTCTCACCAAGTGACCCCCTTGAATGAGTCTCCCCAAAACTAACTCAGATGCAACAAATTAAAGTCATTTTATTCATTGAAAACATTGTTCTATAATAACAATAAAATGAATATATTCCTTGAAATTGAATATGAAAGTACAATATTAGTTCTAACATCCAACCCTGTGAAGAGGAACATCTGATCATTATTTTTAGAAGGACAACTTCTAACTAACTCTAACTAACTGGGCAGTCAACTCCAACAAACTAGCAGGACGCCATTTATTGAAAGCATGAATAAGAGGAAGGAGGTTATGCATGCACAAGATTTAGTCAAACCAATCTTTCCTCAATGGGGATCTAGCATAAAAACACCCCCTAAATCTACTCAACTAATAGACATGGCCATTTAAAGTTAAGTTATCACTTCCACACGATTTGGAAGTTTCCAACCATTGACCTCTTCAATGCCATCTCCTTTTGACTCATTCACCAACTGGGCAGTTGGCATGAACTTCCACCTTGTAAGCTCCATTTATATCTACATCTTAATCTAAACCTACATTATGACATTAGCATGCACAAGACAATTGTATATCAATAATCGCCTTAGAATAACATTCATTCAATCACATGTAAGATTAATATAGATATATCACATAGCAAGTTAATACCATCAAAAGTTACAGGGATAAATTCATGTCCAGAGTTCATAAGTTTAGGGAAATAACATAGAAAGTACTAGTAACCAGGTGCTAAAATCCCATAGTAATAATAACAAACATATGATAAATCCTAACAAAAATGAGTCATTATTTGGACTCATCATCTGCCCCCAACCTAATGATGTGTTGGTCCTCTAGCAGAGGGAACTCAATTCCTTTTCCTTACTAAAGCCCCGAAATCAAAAATTTTTGTCTGCCCTTGATTGGCCTCTGTAGTTTCTAAATTTGGATCCCAATAGAACCCCTGCTTGCTTTCCAGTCTACCCCACCTTGGTCTCTCTACATTAACATCATACTGATAGGTTTTGTGGTCTGGTAGTGGCCACAAAAAAATAGGTGGTTGGAATTTTAACAAGATCCAATATTGTTGCTTTGTTCTCCCAAGATGTATGGGTGATCCCACAATAGTGGTTTACAAGTTTTGGGCAAACTGGACACTAAAATATTTTTTTTTAACTAAATCTTCACTTTCAGACTCCTATAGTGGCTAAACCATGAGGAATTTGAAGATGATGAAAAATAGTGATTTGTAACATTTTTTCTATAGATTCTAAATATTTATTTTCATTTGTTTGGAATCAGATTGCACTTCTTTTTCCATCTCCTTCAAAAACTAGTTTTTTTTTTTTAAAACAACATTTTAAAGGAGTAACGCTCACCGTATACAACATAAATTTTTTGTATGAAGGATAAATTTTTATTTTTTTCTAATTTAGATTTGTAACTATGATATCTAGCCCATTCATTTGGTTTCATGGTGTTTTATTAAATATTTTTTCCTTAATCAAGTTTCAAAGTCAAACCAATTACAATTCAAACATAGGCGGACCGTATACAACATACCTTTTTCTGCATGTATCAAAATTCAATTTTATTTTTTTTAATGGATCAAGGACATCAATACCTAGCATTGACATATTTTTCAAAATTTTATTTTGATAATTTGCTATTTTTCCACATGTGCAGAACAAAGAACTTGATTTTCGATGAAAAACCTATGTTTAATAAAACTAAAAAAGAAAATACATAATCAAACCAAAACATATTAAATTTATATTCATTGGATAGCTCGTTCTGAGGAATACCATGATAATTTGAAATAAATTTTAAATGAATTAATTTGATCCCCCAAAAGGTAAATCAAAAGTGATTTTTTATCAGCATTTTGATAGGTGTAAAGGAGACTCCGTTGTAGGTATGGTTTAAAACTAGCGGGGTTCTATCCAAGGGGGTTTGATTTAAGGTGGTTTGATCAAACCCTCTTCAATTGGAATCCTTAAAATGGAACTTAATTTAAGGCTTAAATCATTATATTTTCTAAAAATATGTGATTTCAGCAAAAATCAAAATCTCCCAAAAATTGTAAACCAGCTTTGTGGGATCACCCGTATATATTTGATGCTTTGTTTGCAAGCTACATAATTTGTTTTAGGTAATGGGGTGCAACCTTTTTTAACTGATTTGGCAAGTCATTCCATCTCTATGATAAATATCCCAATATTGTCTTTCCTGTAGTGCCAGCTACCTGTTCATATTCTAGGTATGCTTCCTCCCTATTTAGATATGACCCTCTTTTTGTACTCTGGATTGTAAAAAATTGTGTGCCATGTATAATACTTATCTATAGGATTGCTTGATTCAGCTCTTAGAGATAGGGGGTATGGAGCTCTTTTTCTTTGTATAATTTGTATTGTTTCCCCCAACTAATTTTATTTTGAATCCATGACATCAATGCCCTCAAGTGAACATCCCCAATATATAGGAATGGATTTCATTCATTTTCATTTGGAACAACATAGTTGTACAAATACAACTCACACAAAAAATTCTTAACTTCAGGAGAAGACTAGTAAGCTTGGAAAAATTCTTGTTGGGTTTCAATGGAAGAGCTTAGACCGAAAATGACCCTTGACAACTTAAAAGTGAGATTAAAATCCCTTAAATTCAATTCATATACCCTTGGGGGAGTCCTACATTCCATAATTTTTTGTACTAGAGTTTCCACATTGTTTACCTTATGTTTTAATGCGATAATTTGTGCATTCTTCTCCTCAATTTCTTCATTTTTCTTATTGGTTTCTTCTTGTAGCCCAGATTTTTCTCTTTTCCATTTTTCTTCTTTCTCATGCATTTATTTCCCTAAATCCAAGGCCATTCATGCCCATGAGAAAGTAGGGGATATGTGCTTCCCTACTATGATCTTCCCCAACAATAGTTCGAGATATTCAACTTGCTCTACAATGGCAATGAGTTCTGCCAATCCTATATTTGCCTGCTCCCGATGAGTTTCCACATTCTTTTCAAGTTTCCCTCTAATTCTATGGCTCCTTCTTGGAGGAAAATCAGTAGAAGACTCGGTCAATTTTTATTTTCTTGGAGGAATTTTATTTTTCCCAATGGCTACAAGATGCTCAGTTTCTTCATTTTTCCACTTCCTAGGGCTAGGATTTACCTTTTCTGGTTTTTTCTTCTTAGCCTTCCCTTCAAGCTAATTTCTACTTTTCTCATTTTTGCTTTCTCCTTTCGAATATCAGCCCTAGTGCGAACTATGGTTTTAGGAGAAACATCGACATTAGGGTCCAAAGATGAACTATCTTCATCTGCATGCTCAAATTCAGAGGAAATAGTTTCTACTACAAGTTCGGTTGCAGGAGGTTTTGTGCTAGGAATTTCCCCAGAAGTCCAAGCTCCAAGAGTGAATTTAATAACCCCATCATCCCTACTAGCCTAATGAGTTAGGGTTCAACCTCTAAGATCCATATTTTGTAATCGAAACTTCTTAATGTTCAAAAATTCATCCCATGACATATTAGACACATTTTGCAAAGACTTTTCTACAAGGAATTTATTCAAACAATGATGGGAAAAAGAGTTTTCCCTACCTTTCTGTGTCTCACTAGCCATGATTGCAAGAAGATTATACAAGACATTTGGCACATTCATACTCCTACCATGTCTCAGGTGATTTAAAAGTTTGAAATGCACAGAATGAAGATAGGATTGACGACCCTCATAGGTAATGTATTTGACAATATAAACAGCAACTTGCTTCCATGTTTTTGGAAAATAAATTCTTCTTGTTCCTTTCTTTTCTTTCACAAGTGGAGGATCACTAGGCTTGGTGAATTTTTCTCTAGCTGATATAGGATCCTTAGAAGCAAGGTAGAGTTCTCCTTTAGCAGGAAAACCTGACACTTCAACAATCCTTTCTTCAGTGGCTATAACTTTTAATCATTTCACCATTTCCTCACCATTAGAAAATTTTGCAAATTCTAAGGCAATGTCATTATTGAAACTATTTAGCTTCAAAAAATAATCTAGCCAACCATAATTCTTGAATTGTGGCTCACAAAGTGCATCCTGTAGGATTACCTACTGAACTGTTGGTTCACTTCTGATTAACTAACCTCCCATTGCCTCCACTCACTCTCTAGGAAATTCCTCTATAAATACCTCTCACTTTTACCTTTTTAGTGGCATTATGATTCTGACTAAGATAGTTTGAAGACATAAAGGAGGGGTATTATCAAAGAAAATGGTGGTGGCTTAATGTCATATCATGCATGCAGAACATCACTTCAACTCATTATTTCAAATTTACTGCCATGTTGGCACATAAAATGGCTTAATGACATGTATGACACGTAGGTTCATACCCCCCAACCTAAACAAAAGCATGTATTCGCATAGGCTTGAATGGAAGTATGAAAAAAAATAGACCACACTAACAAGATTTGCTATGTGAAATATCAATATTAAAGTACAGTAATTAAAAAAATTCATTTAAGGTAATTAATATACATTAAGTGTTATGCACGTACCTAAAAATTTGGAATGTCTTTTTCTGAAAAGTGTGGAAGGAATTACAGGTCATCAAAAAAGTACAGTTGAGCTATTAAATGAAGTGATGGTGGAGATGAATGGGCGGGTAGTGATGATGGAAAAATTAATTCCCACAAAAATTTGAAATATTTATTATGATTGCATGCATACCTTTGACTATCCAAAATGTTGAACACTAGGTTTTCTTCCTTCGACTGTAGAAAATTTGAAGTTCCTGTATTCAATGAATTGCTACATGAACTCTTGTTTTGAGGTAGGCTAATGGTATAGCCTAAGATGGTGACCATTTTCTAGGAGCTTGAACTTGACACGATCAATTTTTGTATGTTGAACAACACCATTGGGGAAGACCTCTACAATCTCATATGGTCCCAACCATCGAGTTTGAAGTTTTCCCAAGTTGTATTTATACCTGGAATCATAAAGAAGTGCCTAGTCACCTTTCTAGAACTTCTTTCTCTTTAAAGTATTTATCATGCCATCTAACTTTCTGGTTCTGCACCATCTCAGTATGGTGGAGAGTTGATTTCCTCATCTCATCTAATACATTTAGTTGCATAACCCTATCCTTTTATGCCTCAAATATATTTGTTCCAAGGTCTAGTGTTGTTCTAAGAGTTTTTTGTTCAAACTCTATAGGCATCATTTCTATTTTTCCATATAATAGTTCAAAGGGAGTAAAACTAGTGGTGGTTTTCCAAGTGGTTCTATAGGCCCAAACAGCTCTTGGCAACCTATTTTCCCAATATTTTATGTGGATTGTTATTATTGGTTAGAATAGATTCTATTTCCCTATTTGTTACCTCAGACTAGCCATTAGCTTGAGGGTGATAGGGTGTAGATTTCCTATGCCTGACATTATACTCATTCACCAACATTATGACAAGAGTGGATGTGAACTGAGCCCCTTGATCTATGACTATTTCTCTAGGAACTCCATAATGTGTGAAGATTTCTTCATAGAGGAATTTTACAACTTTATATTCCCTAGCATGTTTCATGGCTTTGAATTCAACCCATTTTTTTCACATAATCAATACAAACCAAGATGTAAGATTTTCCATTTGATAGTGGATAAATTGGACCTACAAAATCAAGTCCCAATTTATCAAATGGTGTGATAACTACTTGAGGGTATAGAGGCATCTCATTTGATTTAGTTGGTCAGCACATCCTTTGACACCTATCATCTTTCCTAGTGTACTTGCTTGCATCCTTATGAAGTGTAGGCTAGTACTACCATGTATTGAGAATCTTCATGGTTGTTCTCTTATTGGAAAAGTGTCCCCCACAGAGTTCATCATGGCATGCATGTAGTATATCATGAGTCTCATCCTCTCTTATACATCTTCTCATCACATGATTTGGTTTAGTATAGAATAAAAAACCTACCATCCATGAGAATGGAAAAGTTTTTCAATAAGAACCCTTCACTCTTTTGGAGAGAAATGAGGGGCAACTCTTCTTGTAACCAAATAATTGGCTATATCTTCATACCAAGGTGTGTGCACATTAATGGAGACCATTTTTTTATCAAGAAAGGAGTCATCTATGACTTGAGTGCTCTCTAATGTGGTCAATCTAGAGAGAAAATCTGCCACAACATTTTTCTTACCTATCTTGTCTATAATGGTGATATTGAATTCATGCATTCACAATAGCCACCTTGCTAACCTTCCTACAATCAATGGCTTGTTCATTAAGTATTTTATGGTTGCATGGTTTGTATGGACAAAGATCCAATATCCTATGATATAATGCATGAACTTATTGAGAGCATAAATGATAGCCAACATCTCCTTGCATGTCACTATGTATTTAAACTCAGCCCCTTGTAGGTTCTTGCTGAAAAAGAAGATTGCATTCTCAATTGCTCCCTCTTTTTGTCCTAAGACAGTCCCTATAACATTATCAAATGTATCTATGTGAATATGGAAAGGGAGCTCCCAATTAGCACCTTTGAGCACAAGAGCATGGGTTAATGTTACTTTTAAGTCAGAGAATGTGTTATCACAATCTACTATCCATTGGAACTCAACATCTTTAGTTAAAAGAGTATAAAGTGGTGTTTCCATCTTACTGAATTTTTTTATGAAGAGCCTATAGTATCCTGCATGTCCCAGAAAACTTCTAACATCCTTTTTCTTGACAATAATAGAAATATTGGTAATTACCTCCACTTTGGATGGGTCCACTTGAATTCCTTTCTGAGAGATATAATGGCCAAGGATTGCTCCTTCTTGCATCATCATAAAGCATTTCTCACTATTCAAGGATAGATTATGGTCCTCAAATCTTTGTAAAACCTTTTTGAGGATTTCCAATGCTTCTTTAAAATCAGCACCATAAGTAGTGAAATCATTCATATAGATCTCCATACAATCATGTGAAATATCTAACAATATACTAATAACTTCTCTTTGGAAGGTTGTAGGTGCATTGCATAGACCAAATGGGAGTACTGAGTAGGAATAAGTCCCCCAAGGATAGGTGAAAGTTTTCTTGTCTTGATTTTTAGGTGCAATCTGTATATGATTATAACCACTCAACCCATCTAAGAATGAAAAATACTACTTACCTAAAAGTGAATCCAATACTTGGTCAATAAAAGGAAGGGGAAAGTGATCCTTTTTGGTGGAAAATTTTAGTTCTCTATAGTCAACACAAACTCTCCATTCACCTCCCTTTTTAGGCACAATTCCCAAAGGGGACACCCATTGGCTGTCTGAGATAGGGTAGATAAATCATGCATCCAATAACTTCTATAGTTTTCCTTTCACAATCTCCCTTAATGTAGGGTTGATTCTCTATTGTGGTTGTCTTACTAGCATATATTCATATCTAATGTAGATCTTACGAGTACAAAGTTTGGGATCTAATCCTTTCATTTCATGGTAATCCCATGCAAATGCTTATTGATGCAACTTTAACAGGTTTTTCAAAGACAACTACTGCTCTTGACTAAGCTTGTTATTAATATTCAAAAATTTCCCCTTTGAAACTTGTACTTGTGTGATCAACTCAATCATGGTTGTTTCACTGATGCTTGGCACTTTTACTTCATGTGGTAACATTGTATGAATCATATCTGTTGTTGCAAGAAATTCATGTGTAGGAGAAGTTGGCAGAAGTATTTGTGATGGACATGCAGAACTAGATTCATGAGTGGGTACTTCTTCATTCACTTCATAATGGTTATGAATTATATGGGATAATATTTCATCATCTTCCTAAAGCTACATAAAAGGACTTTTTCCTATCATCATGAGTTGTGCCACTGAATTGACCTCCTTGGCCTCTTCTCCAACATGTGGCTAGATAGGGTGGTCCATATCATGGGATGGTTGAGAAGGAGTATAAAGAGCAAGCTTTTTAGTACTTCTCCCATCAAAAATAGTCATGTCCGCTGACTGGCATCCAATGTAAGCATCTTTTGTAGCTAACCATGGCCTATGGGATACCGTCCTAATGTAGCTTTAGGGGAAAGGATCACGAAGTCAGCTGGATACTCCCAAGAGTCTATAATAACAACAAGGTCTTCTACTATACCATTTATTTGAAAGTGGAAATATCACCAAGCTATAGGACAGTAGAAGTAGGTCTCAAACTTTTAACATTCTTGTTGTAGGATATCCTTAGTCATCACATTTATAGTTGCTCCCAAGTCTATTAGATCATTCTTTAGTTGGATTCCATTTATAATGACTCCAACTATAGGACTTTTTGGGTCAATATACTTAGGAACAGTTACTTTCCCAAGCATGATATTTTCCAACTACCCCACCACATGAACGGTGGTGGGGTCCTTCTTTTTCCTCCCTCGCTTTTTGAGACATGCTTCCTTAATTGCCTTACTATATATGGGAACATATTTTATTGCTTAGAAATAATGTATCTTGACACATGTGCTTTAACTGATCCATAATATCAAAGGTTGTTTCTTCCTTTTGTTTAACAACTTCTAACCTTTGAGGAAATGTTGGGTCTAGATCAAACTACTGAACTGGTTCAAGATTCTTGAGCACACTTGACTAGCAGAAATATTAGATAAATTTTGATTATCCTCTTCTTCCATGGGAATATCTGTTATAATAGGAGTTGAAGGAGATGACAAAGTGGTTCTTGAACCTAGATGAATATCACTCACACTCACAACATATGTAGGAAATTGATTGGGATCCATAGAGTAAACTAGTTGTTGTGGTTTAATATTTGGGTTAGGTGTGGGTTGAGCTGGTAACTAAGTAGGTCTAGGTTTCCTAGCATTTGAGTTAGGAGGAGTCATTATGGAAGGCTATTGAGGTTGTCGAGGTTGTTGCATGTAACCAGTTGCCTGGTTTGGCCATTGTTGTCCCCCTCTCCATTGGGATGTTTGTTACCAATTTCCTTGAGGTTGTTGCCAATTCCCTAGGGGTTGTTGCCACTAAGGTGGAGTGATTAAGTAATTGGGCCAAGTATTTGGAGGGTTGTTCCAAGGCTGAGGTGAATAACCTCCAAATTTTCATGGATATGGGGGTTTCCATTGATTACTAGATGCATAAGAATTCATATAAGGTCCACTAAAAGATAATGGGTATGGTGGAATACCTTGTCTTGGAGCCCATGTTCTTCTTTGTTTAATGTAGAAAACCTGATCATCATCACCTTCAATTGGCTTGAGTTCTGGTGGAATTTTCTTACTGTCAATGTTGGTTGCCATTTTACATCTATATTCCTTCTTTTTCCTACAATGAGGACAATATTCTACCAACATTGCCTCTAGCTCCTCATGTTTCTTCTTTGCTTGAATTATATCTAGCTAAGTGGCCATATTGTTTATGATATCCTACTTGAAATATGATAGAAAATGAGTGATTTCCATCATTGAAACTCCATTAATGGAGGATTTTCCCATCAAAGATTGGTAACCTCTCCCTTTCTTTATAGCTAAGCTGGAGTAATTCTAACATATCTTCTTAATATCATCCCAAGGAACTTGGGTGATATATCCTCCTCCTATCAAGTCTAGAGCATCAATGCAATTTTCATTGATCCTTCTAAGGAAGAGAAAATTTTGAGACTCTTCATTGAGTGCATGATGTGGGGATATCTACTGACAATATAGGAACCTTGAAATTTTCATATTCCTCCAAACTCTCATCCTCCTTTTGTTGCATCCTGAAGATATCATCTCCTCTCATATCACTACCTCTACAATATTATTTATGCTTCTCAAGAAAAATTTTCTTCATAATATCCCAAGTATTCATAGTATTCCTACCTAAGCCCATAAACCATCTTAAGGCAGCTTCCTTCAAGGTAGTAGGAAACAATTTAAGCCTATGAGCATCAGTAGTGTAATCATCACTTTTGCATAGGATATCAAATTCAAACAAGAAAGTGTATGGGTCCTCTATTACAAGCCCATATAATTTAGGAAGAACTAAAGCATGAATGTTCTTGAGGTTATCAACTTCATTTTGTTGAGGGATACAAAATGGAAAGGTTGGATGGTTAGGTCTATTTGCGGTAGCCATAATTTCTTGATGGATTATTAGAGAAAATGGATTCTCAATCAGGTTTTGGGCAGCTTGCTCTTCAAAGGAAGATTCAAAATTGGTCAAATTGGAAAATGCGTCAGCAAAAGGATTTGCCTCTTCTTCTTCATCATCTTTTGGAAAATTTTGAAACTCAACTAGCTGGTTATTAGGATTAGGGTTAGTAGGAAGGAATATCCCTAGAGCATCTCTTCTCCTACCCCTATGCATGCAGTATGAACTCGGTATAAAAAAACTCACACAAATAATTGGTGAAAGAATAGTGGATCATTATTTTATTTGAATGAAGAGTATGATAAAAACAACCTTCAAAGATACCAAAAACAAGAAAGAAACTAGAAATGACTCTAAATAACTTCCTAGTTTGACACCATCCCCAGAAATAGTGCCAAAAATGTTGGCCTCCTCTAATGGTTCAATAACTAGACCCTTAAAACTATAACTTAGAGATTAGACATCTACACCAAGTAGTTATCTTGCTCATCATGAAGGTTCATTTTATTATCAACCCAGGGATGTGAACTTGAAATGGGTCAACACTATCTATGCACTAGGACTCAATTGTATTCATCCTTATCCTATAACTAGAGAGAAAATAGCATTGAAAGTGAAATGATTGAAAGGAATTAGCATAAATACTGAGCATAAATCAATAACTAAACTAAAATTAAATGAATAACAGAATCGGAAGTCTCGACAAATAGACAAGAAATTACTAAGTCTTTTGTGGCTGCAAGAACAGACATAGAATGAAGTTCCAATGGCTGCACAAACAGACAATTGCTAAGACTATAACTAATTGCTAAATAGAAAAGTAACTACTAAACTAAATGGATGGAATTCACACCAAGTGGTTCCCCTAGACTGAGTCTCCCCAAAACTAACTCAGGTGCAGAAAATTAAAGTATCATTTTATTCATTAAAAACATTGTTACATAATAACAACAACATGACTGTATTCCCTAAAACTGAATATGAGAGTACAATATCAGAACATCCAACCCTGCGAAGATGAACAGTTGATCATTATTTAGAGAAGTAAATCTTCTAACTAACTCTAACTAACTGGGCAGTCAACTCCAACAAACTAGGAGGACGTCATTTATTGAAAGCATGAAAAAGAGGAAGGAGGTTATGCATGCACAAGATTTAGTCAAACCAGTCTTGCCTCAATAAGGATCTAGCATAACAACACCTCCTAAATCTACTCAACTAATAGCCATGGCCATTTAAAGTGAATTTATCACTTCCACATGAGCTAGAAGTTTCCAACCATTGAACTCTTCAATGCCATCTCTTTTTTACTCATTCAGCAACCAGGTAGTTGGCATGAACTTCTTCCATCTTGCAAGCTCCATTTATATCTGCATCTTAATCTGAACTTGCATTATGATATTAGCATGCACAAGACAATTGTATATCCATAATCACCTTAGAATAACATTCATTCAATCACATGTAAAAGTAATATAGATATATTATATAGCAAGTTAATAACATCAAAAGTTATAGGGATAAGTTCATGTCCAGAGTTCATAAGCTTAAGGAAATAACATAGAAAGTGTTAGTACCCAGGTGCTAAAACCCCATAGTAATAATAACAAACATATGACAAATCCTAACAAAAATGAGTCATTATTTGGACTCATCAAGTCCCACCTTAGCTTTTTGAGGTGGGTTTTTGGGATTTTCGGTGTTTTGTATGGTTTTATAGGATTTTTAGGTAAAATGAGCCTTGATATCCAAAATAATGGGTCTAAGGGGCCTATAAATTATGATTTTAAAGGGTAATTAATGTAAGGATGCCAAAATGGGTCTAAGTTAAGTGTGAAATTGTCTACACTACATTTAGCCCCCACTATAGTGCCCATATGACTCTATGTGCATATGCAAGCTAAAGAAATCCAATAATAACCTATGTTTCATAAAATGATACTTGTATAGGTTCAATCATAATATGGGAGAATGAACCTCCCACTATAGCTATCTGCAAACCACAATGTCAGGAACCACATCTTGTAGCACGAATTCATTAGGTGTATGAAATCCTTTCATCTAACGTCTTCTAGAAATCTAATTCGAGGGTAGATGTATGCCCCCCTTGATTCTACTTGCTTTACGGAGGATGAATCAAGGTAGCAATCTAGCTAGGTTGAATAGGGTAAGTCATATCATAGAGAATTCCCAAGTACAAGGCCACATAATGATAGATTTTTAATAATTTTGGGAGTACAATCATGATTCAAATGTAGCAAATGGTGTCGAGAATAAAGCTCTCTAGCACCCACTATGTTGATTTGAATGAAATGTACTTTTTTAACCCTAATGTAGTAGAAAAACCTAATTTTAGCTTATATAAGAGAAAAAAAGTGAAGTAAATTCCAATTATTTTATCATTTACTATTTTGTAGCTTGAAAGTGATTGAAAAATAGTGAAAGATTCCTAGCAGATGAGATTATAGGCCTACGAGACTAGATGTGCTACAAGCCTAGGTGGAACATGACAAGCATCAACATGAGGTGAGTTGATTTTTCTACCTTAGCTTTGTCCTTAAACATTTATTTTATGATTTTTATGTGTTTCTAGGTTAATTTAGGACCTTGAAAAAAAAGTTCACGAAGTGTTCCCTTTTTTTGCAAAGTGTCCCTTTTGTTTGCGAAGTGTCCCACTTTTTCGCAAAGTGTCTCATTTCTTCATGAAGTGTCCCAAAAGGGGTCTAAAGTGTCTAGGGTCTCTAGGAAATCACACTAGAACAATTTTAGTACACTTTTATGGTTGTTGATCTAAAAATTTAAGAGTTTAAGCTACTTATAGAACATTTTTTTTTTTTTTGTTAGGTTCCTACCCATTTGCACCAACATCTAGGTGGTAGGTAGATTAGCCTCCTCAGAGATTTAGCCCCCACTCTTTTAGTGGAGGATATAGAGTTGTTACAAGCTATAGGATTATACTAGTCATACCTCATGTCCCCCATGAAGTACCATGATGTGATGTTGATGGAATTAGAAAAGAGTTGGGATTTTGATACATTCACATTCCATCTACCGACTGGTGAGATGATGATCACTCTGGAGGACATGCATCGAATACTCTGAGTTCCTATTTTGGGTGAGAAAGTATGTTTCCAAATAGAGTGGAAATTCTATGAGATGAAATATTACATGCAATTCTGACTTGATAGACCAATCCATTATGAGAGAGTGAGGCCACAGATTGATCTGGTGATGCTATTATATTCACGGGCCCCATTGGTTAGACAGATTATGATGCTAAATGTGGAAATAGTACTCGTCCCTAATGGTTGGGGAGCACATTTGGAGGGAGGACTAGTACACCTGATACGAGGGATGGTAGAGCATGGGATAGTATATGCCTAGGGGTGCAATATCCTAGCGCACTTATATTATGATCTTGGTTAATTTGTCTTTCGGGAGGTGAATAATATGGTATAGTGTATGCTACTACAAGTTTTGTGCCTTGAGCATATTACTTGTACCAGACCTACCGAGTTCTTGTGTCTGAAATCCTTCGGGTATCCTCGAACCTTTAGCTATCCTCTAAGATGGTTTTGAAAGTATGATGATTTACAGTTCTAGAGGGTCTAGTTTGACTGAATGGAGGAGGATGAGATCCTTTGGATACCTTATCAACTTGTGCTTCAGTGGTCATATGACCCTCAAAAAATGAGGAGATTTTATCTTGACAAGTTTTTGATTAGAAAACATGATTACATAGTACATCCTTTCTATTATGATTGTGTCATGTGGTATTTTGGGCAGGTCTAGATAGAACCTAGGGCACTAACCTTCTTCAGGTGATCAGTGTGGAATTCTTGGAGACTTGGTGATTCTATATGGTTCACTATAGAGGATGTTGTCTACAGTGACTTTGGGTACTCGGATCACGATATGCCTTTAGTCTCTGACATAGATGGAATCAATACCACAAATGACTATTAGGAGTGGTTGATATCATGATCAACTTTTATATTTCAAATGAAGTTGATAGGTGATGTAGGCCCACTCTCAGATGAGGGAGATGAGGTAGAGGATAGGGCTAAGGAGACACACTATTGGGATGCATACATATTTATAGATGTCATAGATGAGGATTATGATGAGACTACAAATCCTTACTATGATGTTCAGGATGAAGGAGATGAGGAGGATGAGAATGAGGACGAGGACGAGGATGAGGATAGGGAGGAGGATGAGGAGGAGGATCCCATGAGTGAGAGTGGTGAGGTAGTAGATGAGGATCTAACGGGTCATGAGTAGGGAGAGCCCTCTCTCATTCATATGACTAGATAACAAGTAGCAACTGCAATAGGCACTAGAACCCACATTCATAGAGAGGCTAGCACATCTTCCATGCCCCTATACCCGACGAGGTTGATTTCACATAGCCTGCTAGAGAGATAGGTAATGATATTTTATTTTTTATTATGCCTTATGCTTATGCTTATGTTTTGTATATATCATGATATATACTGATTATATCTATTGTATCTATCTTGCAGGATTTATGAGAGATTTTTAAGATCTCTATCAATAGGTGGTTATGGAGATAGTGCCCCCATTAGTTGATGAGGAGGCCACATACTTAGACTATGTGCCCCCAACCATCGTGGATCAGAACCTAGAGTCGTTCAAGCCACACATCAGACTGCAAGTAGCATATGAGAGTTTGAGGAGACATGTCCACAGAGCTGATACTTCCCCATAGGCTCAGTCATCTCAGACCCTAGAAGAGTTCAAGAGACTAGATTCAGAGGTAATTAGGCATCAAGCGAAGAGAGATCAAATAGTAGGGAATCATCAGGAGGCCCTAGGAAAGATATGAGGCTTACAATTTTCTCTTAGTACATTCAGTAGATCGTGATCATGATCACACACCACTATCTCCCAATAGATTACAACCAGATAGATGCAAGCATCAGGTCCCAAGGGATCTATAAATCATAGACCTTAGTGGCATTGTATATTTTGATGACATGTACACAAAAATTTGATATATATATATGAACATTCGATGTTTTATTACTTGTATTTATGTGTTGAATGTTAAATGGACATATGATTAATTAAATAACCTTCTTGATATTATTTAACAAATTTCTTCATGATTTAGCATGCATTGTGTGATCTAATTAAAACTTAATCTAGTTTCTCTTAGATGCAACATTGTGATTAAGTATGTTATCGTAAATTAAATGCACATATGATCTAATTAAAGAAAATTAAATGCATATAAGGATCTAATCTAACACAACATACAAGAATGAACGTGAATAGTATAAAACCTAAAGTAATTACCTAAAATGTATTAAATAATCCCTTTAGTATTCAAGACACAAATAATTATCTGTCAAGAATGAAACAATGCAAGAACACATAGAATATTATCCACTAATTCTAACATCATTTATTTATCATTCATACTATTCAAAAGGATTAGACATAATACCAATGCAAATGTGTAGCATTAATAGGGTATTTGAGAGGTGTGTCATCCATTTTTGTTAACATGTATGCATGGGACCCATAACTTTCATTAATTATGTGAGGTCCTAACCAATTAGAATTTAATTTTCCTTTTTTAGTTAGGTTGGCATTAACATTTCGTTGATTTTCATACAAGACTAGGTCACCTTTGTTGAATACCTGAGGGATGACATGATCATTATGACTATGTTGTAATTTTTAAGCATAAGCTTGGAGATGCTCATGAGAATTAATGCATTGTTCATCAAGCATCTCAAGTTGGTGCAAGCATTATTCTTTATAAGTGTTTTCATCAACAAGTCCTTGAAGAGAAATCCTTAATGTGGGGATTTCTAACTCCAAGGGCATAATTGCCTCGGTACTGTAGACAAGGTTATAGGGTGTTGTTCCAGTGGATATTTTGGTGCTAGTACGGTATACCCATAATGCATACATCAATTACGTATGCCAATCCTTGTTATGTTTTTTTACTATAGATTCCTAGGATTTTTTTGAGATTTTTATTAGTTAATTCAGCTTGACCATTATATTGTGGGTAGTAAGATGTTGAAAAGAAATGTTGGATATTAAATGTGTCGAGGAATTCCTTCACGTCATTGTTCTTAAATGGTATCCCATTATCAGAAACTAACGTGGAAGGAAGTTTGAAGCAAGAAATAATGTGTTCCAATATGAAACGACATATTACATCAGTAGTTGTGGGTCAAAGAGGAATAGCTTCTACCCATTTTGTAAAATAATATGTAACTATGATTATAAACATATGTCCAGTAGATGAAGGTGGTGAGATTTTTCCAGTTAGATCCAGTCCCCACACTAAGAATGGCCACATAGGAATGTGGGTGTGAAGCTCAGAAGTGGGAGCATGAGTCAAATTGCTATGTTCCTGACACTTGTGACATCTCTTAACATACTCAAAGCAATATTTTTCCATATGCCTCTAATAATATCCCATGCAAATGAGTTTTTTCACTAAGTATCTCCCTCCAAAATGACCTCCACAAGAACCTGCATGAGCTTCTTCGAGTGCTATGGGGATTTCAAAGTCTTTAATACATCTAAGTAGAATTTTGTTAAAAGATCTTTTATATAATACATCGGTGAGGATGATGTACTTGGTTGGAAGTTTTCATAAGCGAGTTTGGATGTTCTTTTTTGTTAGCTTGGGAATGGTACTGTCTCTCAAATAATTAAATATTGTATCATACCATTCACTTGAGTCTCCCTTGGTTTCTACTAGTAATTCTCTGATTTTACCCTCAATTGATGGTTTCATGATTGGCTAAATAGTAAATGTGAAGTCCTTTCAAGGATCTTATGGTGATATAAGAGAAGTTGCACTCACCATTGCATCTACATGCCGATTATCCTTTCAGGGGATGTTGTCAATGGTAAATTATTAAAACTTCTCTAATAAATTCATTGTGAGATCATTGTATTATGACAATTTCTCATGATTTGCTTGATATGTCCCATTTATTTGCTTGATTACCAATTGCAAATCACCAAAGATCTTAATGTCTTTTGTGCTCATGATTAAAGCAACATGTAACCTAACGAGAAACGCTTCATTCTCAGTAGTGTTGTTCATACATAGGATTTTTAACTGATACGACAAGGGAATAGGCTTTTATATGAGTGGAGTTATTATAACCCCAATTCTAGAGCCTATTCTAAACTTAGATCCATCAAAGTATAATTCTCATGTATTAGTTTCGATTGTTAGCACATTATCATAGGGGAAAGAGTCATTGTTAGGCAATGTCAAAGGAGAAAGAGCATCATCCAATTGGCTAGTCAAGGCTTGACCCTTAATTGCTTTTTGTGAAACAAACTTAAGGTCAAACTTAGTCAACAACATCACCCATTTAGCTAAACATCCTAATATATCTATTTTATTGAAAATATGTTTGAGAGGATCAAAAAAATTCATTACTTGTATTTTAGCATTCAATAAGTAATGTCTCAACTTACTGGCAGTGAATACAAGAGCCAAACATTTTTTTTCTATTGTCATTTTTCATAATCTATCAAAGTTTGGCTAATGTAATAGATAGGATTCTCTTTACCTTTTTGTCTTGTTGAGCCAACAATGCTGAAAGAGCATGGGCTAATGCGGCTATATAAAGTATGATTGCTTGTTTTGCATAGCAGGTTGTAAAACAGGTAGAGTTGCAAGGTACTTCTTCAAACTCTCAAAATCCTATTTACAATCCATGTTCCAACTAAAGTGCACATCCTTTTTAAGGAGATATGTAAATAGTAATGTTCGATCAGCTAAGGATGTGACCAAACAATAGATGGCTTGAATTATTCCTTGTAATGTGCATAACTAAGAGATGTTTTTAGGAGGTGGCATGTTGACTATAGCATCAATTTTCTTCGTTTCCACCTTGATGCCTCTATGAGATATGATAAAACATAGAAGTTTACTACTATCTACACCAAAGACACACTTTTTTGGATTCAATCTCATGTTGTATTTGTGCAACTGCTCAAAGATTTTCCAAAGGACATTCACATTGTATTGTCTTGTTAACGATTTGGCTAGAATGTCATCAACATAGTTTTCCAAAATCTTATGTATGTAATCATGAAATATCAATTTCATTGCTTGTTGATATGTTGTGCCCGCATTATTCAATCCAAAAGGCATCATGACCCAACAAAAATTTCCCCAAACTATTGTGAATGTTGTTTTATATTGATCTTGAGGGTTGATGAAGATTTGATTGTATCTAGAAAATCCATCCATGAATGACAACAAAGCATGTCCTGCAATTGAGTCTACTATCATATCAATGTTGGGAAGGGGAAAATCATCTTTTAAATATTCTTTATTTTTTATACAGGACAACTGAGAGGGAGGGTGAATCAATTTTCATAGAATTCAACCTTAAATTCAATTACCAAAACTAACAAATAAATTGATTAAGTGATTAACTATCAAATGCCAATGCAAAAACACAATAACACTAGATTTACATGGAAAACCCAATGAGGGAAAAACCACAAATAAGATTAACTTACACTATAGAGAATATCAAAATCGATTACAAAAAGGATCACTAACTAGAATAAGGCTCACTTCCTGGAATAAGGCTCGCTGCCTCAAATAAGGACTCGTTATCCACAAGGCTACAACCGAAATGGATCACTACTAGAAAGATACAAATAAGAAAAAGAAGACTTGTTATAGAGAGACAACAATCCCAATGCAATGAAGGATTCCACCACAATCATTGGTCCACTTGCATGAATGACAGAGTTTGCCTTCTGCTCACTACATCTAAAAACTCACTGTTAAGCTTCGCACTAATCAACCATACACATAACTCACACACTTTTAGAATAGCATCGAATTTATGTCTGCTCTTTCACTTATCTTCCTTCTTTTCTTATGTACACTTTTCATTTATAGCGCATTATGTATTTATACCATCTCCAACTTTGAAAAGATACAAATTCGGCCATCCAACTTCAAACTCAAATTAGGTCAATGTCAAAGATCCTAGGTTGGAAGTAGAATTAGGGTGACCCAAACACATGATTCACTAAGAACCATAATATATCCAACATGCTTCATCAAATTCAAAGGTAGTGCTTGACACACGGTCAGCCAAACCAGTGTAAAACACATAGATCAATTAACCTCAATGCTTCCAAATGTTGAAACCATGTTCAATAGAACCAAGGAAACACAACTCTCAAACCATAAAGAGAAATCTAGACCAAAAAAAATTCTTATGGACCTCATCCAGAAAACATAAAACATAGTTCACAAGTACTAGACCAACATCCTCAATAGTTGACAACTTGCAACCTTCTTTTTATACAATTTTTTGAATATCCTCAACATACATAGTCAACAACAAGTAGTAGACAACCAACTAGCTGGTTTACATCAATGAAAACACTTTCATTCCTCTTTCCATTCTTGTAACAATCTCCCCCTTTGTCATTTTTGGCATCACATGATGTGAAAAACCATCAAAGACACATACCAGCTCTGAAAATAATTCCCAAGATTTTTCTTTTACTCTCCCCCTTAGAAGATCATCTTACTCATCACCTTCTTTTTCTTTATTTTTTACATGCTCTTTCTCTCCCCCTTTGACATCAATGGAAAAGGAAAAAAAGATATGTTCACTGAAACTTCCTTTGACATGAAATAAAAATACTCATAATGAGAACACTTAAAAAAAATTTGCTCCCCTTGAGAGGTAGCCACAAAAATCATCAATCCAAAAAGATAGAACCATGAATCCATTGGACTGATTCATCTCCAAATGCATCTTAGTTTGTAAAAGGAATGGTAATAACCCCTAGCTTATCTTAGAGATACTCAAAAGTATCTTTAGGAAGAGCCTTTTTAAATATATCTGCAATCTAGTCTTTTGTTGAAACATACTAAAGCTTGACTTCATTCTCCATGACCTTCTCTCTCAAGAAATGATATCTGATGGATATATGTTTCATTCTCAAGTGCATTGCATGATTCTTCAAAATGTTAATTGCACTTGTATTATCATGGAAGATAAAAATAGGATCATCATAAAACACTGTGATATCTTTCAATGTTTGTTTCATCCATAAAACTTGTGTACAACAAGATGCAATAGAAATATACTCAGCTTCAGTAGTAGACAAAGAGATTGAATCTTGCTTCTTACTCAACCATGCCACCAATCTACATTCAAGAAAGAATGCACCACCACTAGTATTCTTTTTGTCATCTATACTTTTGGCCCAATCTGCATCTGTATAAGCACTAGGTGTAAAGTAAGTATCCTTGGGATACCATAATCCATAATCCAGAGTGCCATTCAAATATCTTAATATCCTTTTAACTACAATAACATGTGTTTCCTTCGGATCTTCCTGAAATATAGCCACAAGACAAAGTGCATGCATAATATCTAGTCTAGTAGTAGTCAAATACAGTAGTCCACCAATCATAGATCTATACGTGCTCTGATCAATCTTATGTGAATCAACATCTTTACCCAGCTTACAACCAGTCACCATTGGAGTACTTATCATTTTGGAACTGTCCATTCTAAATCTTTTCAACATCTCTTTCACATACTTAGATTGTGAAATGAAAATTCCTTCCTCTGATTGATTAATCTTTAGCCCAAGAAAGAAATTCATCTCGCCAAACATAGACATTTTGAATTCTTTTTGCATATCTTCCATAAACATCTTGCAAATATTTTCATTTTGTCCAAAGATAATTTCATCGACATATACAACAACAATGAGGATTTTGTCATTTTCAGTCTTGAAATATAAATTACTATATGTCATACCTTTGTTAAATCCTTGTTGACTCTGTAACATAGGGTAAATTTTAGGTTCAACATAGTTAGAGCATAAACACAATAAACCCAAAGCATATAATGAAGCACAAAGGAAGCATAAAATGAAAACAAGGAAAGATCTCACCATATGTCTTCAACCTCCATGATTGACCTCCATTATACCTTCCCTATTTGTTGTAGTATGATTTATACCCTCAAATTTATATGTGAGCTACAATGACCATGCCTAGACTAAGAAAATGTTGAAGGATTTTAAATGGCTATGCAAGTAAAAACTAAATTCTACATGTAATATCAAAATCTGCAAAATCAAAAGGTTAGCAAATGATAAGTATGAAGCCTACAAAAAAGAAAGATGAAAGAGACGAGAAATGTAAGATTCTAGATGCAAGATACAAGATGCCACAAATGAGGATAAAATTGTCATTTTATAGAAAATGCAATTTTGGATGAATGGACAAGATTCAAGATTGAGAAGTGCCCTAGAATAAATGGTCAAGATTCAAAATGACAACCCACAATTAGGGTTAGGGAAACATTAGGGTGAATTCAAAATGAGTGGACGAGATTTAATTTGAGAAAATAAAATCAAGGAATAAGAATAAATGTGATAGGGAGATAAGAATGGCATAGAAAAAGAGGGAGTTAGAAAATCAAATAATTTTAAAAATTACTTGATTTATGGAAGAAAATACTATTTTGAATTTAATATTAATTTAATTCAAAATGGTGGGGTCATGTGATAGTAAATAATAATTTAGAACCATTTAGTTGAAAAGAGGGAAATTTAAATAAATGATTTTTATTTAAATTTGGAAGAGAATTAAATGAAACAATAAAATAATTAATTTTAATTATTTAATTGTGAAAAGAGTGGGCTAATAACTAAATAAATTGTAGGGGATTTATTTAATTATGAGAAGACCTTAGTATTAGAGACGCATTTAAATAAAATATATTTATTTAAATAATCAAGAGGGAAATAATGGATTAATTAAATAAATTTAATAATTTATTTAATTTAAAGAGGACAATAGAAATTAGTGGTGTATTTAAATAAAACAAATGTGATTTATTTATTTAATAGTCAGGAAGAATAAAAGAGAAATTAATTAAATAATTTAATCATTATTTAATTAATAGTTGAATTTGAATAGAAGGCATAATCAAATGTTTTAATTATGTTTAGAGGAATTAAGGATAAAATTGAGTTCGAAGGCGTAGGTCATTATTATGTGTTTACATTTTTCCCCTCTTTTTCATAATGTATTTTATCATGTTATGGAAAAGAAAACAAGTCAAGGATATGCCCCAATGAAGGTATGGAGTGCCTATGCCCCCTTGGGAAATTTTTCAAATTTTTGCCCAAGGTCAAAAAAATCTGGAAAGTGTCTCGATAAGCATAAATCAAGGATAATGGAAGTGGATTTATGCAAATGTGAAATGTGATAATGCAATTTTCATATGATCATGTGTGCAACTATGTTTTTGTATGTCATAGGATATCATCAGAGGATGAGAGAAAAGAAGATGACGAGACAAAGGTGGATGCTAGTCTGGAGAAAGATATTTATGTTAGTGTAGAAACAAGAATCCTTCAATAATTGCCATAGTACTATAATAGTTGTTTCTCTAATCATCATTAGGCAGAATTTCGTAATGGCCAACAAACACTATGATATGATATAGATCAATAGTGTGCATGATCGAACCATCACATAGAACAAGAAATCGCAGACAAGGATAATCATGACTCAAACGAGGAACGCAATTTCCCCTAGTCATTTTGTCACAACCAACCAAAAATGGACAAGACTAGTCATAAAATGTTGTTGCTTCTCTAAATCCTGAAATCAGGACATCCTCGAGAAACTAGCCACATGACAGCCAATTAAAAGACAAGAAAACCATCGAATTGTGTCGTTGCTCCTCTAAATCATGAATTCAGGACATCCTCGAGGAACTAGCAACAGGATGATTAAAAAGGAGAAGGACAATCTTCATGATACATCATGCTCCTATGACATGAGGAACTCATATCATGATGACCATCAAAAAGACAGATAGTGTTTTCCAAATGTTTTGCCAAGTGTTCAAATGTCAGGTGTTTTGATGTTGAGATACCAAAGTTGAGGAGGTCTAGGTTGCCAAATGTCAAGTGATTCCAAATTCAAGAAGGAGACATCCTGAATGATGTTGATGTCAAGAGGATCGATTCTCGAATGTCAGGAGAATCCCTTGAAAATGCAAAATAATGATAACAATGCTTAGGAAGGACACATCCAAAGCATAAAGAAATGACGAGAGTTATTCCTCAAAAGGACACATCTAAAGAACAACCAAGATTTTGATAGGGTGATTTTTTTTTATAGAGTTTGATTAGATGACATATTTGACCACATGCCAATGTTGACATGCGAGTTTGATTGAGATGTTGATTGAGAAGATTGCTTGAAATTTTCTAAAAGATTTGACCACATGCTTGTTTTAAGATTGATGAGTAATTTTCTTGACTTGGAGATATTTGATGTGTGTGAAAGTGTGTTACCATAAATCCTAATGGACTAACCTAGTGTGGCCTGAGGGGTTCATTGGTTGATGGCCTTTCCTATGTTGTGAACTTAGAGACCTTGTAATTCAACATGACCAATGAAATTGTCTAAAAGACAGAAGATTGAGTCATGATTTTATTTTTGATAAACCTAAAAAGATAGACCTAATGTCTTGGGGATTCAAAGATGAATCTTGCCTACGTAGCAAATGCATAGAGACAACATAGTTCAGACCATGACAAAGATTGAGTGTCATAATTGACGGGATAGATATTGACATTTTTTTTGAAAATTTTTACATTTTCTGAATGTTTTTGTGTTTTCTTTAGGACATTTTCTGATTTTTATGACTTTTTTCAGGACTTTTTTTTTATTTTTAGGACCTTTTCTAATTTTTACTACCTTTTTCAGGACTTTTTATGAGGATCAAGACAAATTCATGTGAATGATTCCTATGTTGATGAATCCAAGGACAACCATGATCTTTCTGCTAGTCAAGCTAGAAACCAATTGATAGGTGACGATGATGATGACAACATTGTTTGATGTGGGAAGGACACATCCCGAAATAACATGAAGATGATAATGATGTGACAAGAGGATTGAGGTTTGTTGCAAGGCTAGGAACAAAGCCAAGGAATGTTTGGGATGATGCACTAGGTTGTGATATTGTTGCATTTGGAATGAATTCGTTAGGGCCAGAGGGGATGATGGAGGATATTTGGACCATTGACAAGGGAAACCAAGATATGCAATAGGTATAACAGGACAATGGATGGCTTTGACTAGGTGAATTATCATATGGTCTCCAAGGACGATGTTGCATAGTGAAAAAGAAGCTATGAAGGTAATGACATGATTGTGTGTGACCAAAGGATAGACATGTCATAAGTTTTCCCAAAGCATGATTTGTGTTTGTGTTGTAGTCCTTATCAAAAGTAGGTGGGAAAATAGATGAAAATGATAGGGCTTGGATGGATAGACAGAAATGTCAAATAAAATGTCATGCTAAAGGTATGGGAGATGAGACAACTTTCCCCCAAGTGTAATGGTCCATGTGGATATTTAATATACCCCACACTCCCTTCGGGTTACTTTTAGTGTTTTTCTCAGCTTTCGATCTCACCCGATCAATTTTAAATGGCCTTCATGCCACACTTTCAGCGTTAACCATTTACTCCCACCACGTGTCACTGAATCATCCACTGAAGGAAAGCTTCCCTTCCCTTCTCTTTCAAACCCCGACTTGCTCTCGTGTGTTAACAAATCAGGTGTGTTAGGCCTATTTCCATATAGATCTCTTTCGGGTCCCGACTGCCTGCCACGTGGCCTTCACCCATGCAAACTTTGGCAGGCCTCTTGAGTGGTGCCAAGAATAGGAATGCTGCCACATATCTTCTCATCACAAGCTCTCATTAAAAGAGAGGGAGGACGAACTACAGGCAGCGAAATGCCACCACGTATTCCTTCGATGCAACTACATAGAAGGGAAGAGTCATGTGAATGCCAAGCTTCCAAACTATACCATGTGTTCTAGCTATTTTCGTTATAAGGTGACACTTGTTTGCATAGAATTGGTTGGAACCACTACCATCATTTTTCAAGGGATTCACTTGGCTAGTAGGCGACTGGGTTCATGCTCGCGAATCTTTATGTTACAACGGCAGCGATGAATCATTGTTGTAAGGATTATGATTCATGATGAGGAATCGTTTCGGCCGTGGGCTCTTAGGTGGTGGATTTCCTTGGCTATATATACTACTTCTTTCAAGAATTAAGGAGTTCGAGTATGTTCAAAATATCTATAAAAGGATCAGGAAGACACCAGGCTTTTATTTTGTTTGATAATTATAAAAGACTCATAGACTGTGCCCTTGTAATTTGGCCTTTTTGTCTCTTAACTATTGATAATTCTATGCTATGCTATTTCTGAAATAGTTTGTTTGCAAATTCTAGAATTTGAATAGAATGTCAAGTTGAAACCATATCCTTAACTCTTTTCTTTCACTATAGCTTTGTGCAAATTATTTTATGTAATGAAATAAACTATTTAGGTCTTTCCCTTTTATGATCGTTATTTCAAGCATAGAGGATTGTTGAATGAGCCCTTAGATCGCATCTGCAAGATAGGTCTATCATACTTTATATCTAATTATTGGCACATTGCCCTATTTAGATCTTTTTATTTTATCTTTGCTTCCTTTTTCCATTCAAAACCCTAGTTATAGAAGAAGTTGGCTTCTTTAAAATCTAGAGGTCGTTCATTTTGGTGCAATAGGTCCCCCCTAAAACTAATTTTTTGACAGAGGGTTGTTACCTTGTCAATTTTTGGCATCAACAGTTGTTTTTTCTTCATGGCATGCCCGGTGGGACCCGAAAAGATATGCTTAAGCTTTAAGCAAGTACATGAGCTATCGACCTGTCACAAGATCCCAAACAGTAAACAATCCTAGTTTTTTGGTACCTCCATTAGGATCATTACCGACTAGAACCCATTATAGAAACATCCTAAACCCCCCACCAACTATGTTTCCTATCGCCAACCGAAATTATTTAGCTTTGGATGTTGGGAGTCCTCTTGTTTCCCTAGTAGCACCTATTGTTTGGGCCCCCATTCTAGTCTCTACCCTCAAGTCTATTCCTAAATTTATGGAAGATGGCTCGAGAACACCATCTAAACATCTGCAAGATGTTGCGGGCGTGTGTCTAGTGCATAGAGTAACAAATGAAAACATAGCACTAAGGTTGCTAATAGCCTCTTTTCGAGGTAAAGCATCAGACTGGTATCACACTCTATCGGCTAACTCCATCGACACATGGGATTAGCTTGGAGATCCCTTTTTTGAGAGATTCTCAAACGATGGTGATAGATCTTCTCAATATCACCAGCTAGAGACCATCAAGCGAGCCCCGTATGAGGCCCTAACTAACTTCAACAACTAGTTCCACATAACTTGGAAAATATTTCGGGTTGCAATTCGCCCACCACCTAACTTGGCATTTATGTTTTACCTAAAATCCATCAATGCCAAAATTTCCATGATGATTCAATCCCTTGGCAGAACCACATTACTGAATGCGTACAACAAAGCCATGAAGGCAAAGAACAATCTGATCAATGCTGGAAAGCTGCCACCTCGACCCATCATGCCTATATTCCCCAAGACACCAACTTTTTCTCAGACAATGCCACCTACCGTACCAACTACCCCTCCTTAATCAATGTACACATATGCAAGCACATCACAGAGCATTGCACCTAGCTCCTCAAAGGATGAGATGAGCGACATAAAGGAACTATTGCGGGCTATGGCCAATGAAATAACCATCATCAAGCACAATCAGGTCACTCCTTCAAATCCATCCTATCAGAGTTATCAGGGCGGAAGGCCCTCTTATCAACAAAATCAGTTCCAAGGAAGTGCTCGCACAAATTCTCAGGTACCAATAGCAAGTCAAATAGTATTGGTACCTACATTGTTTCCAAATGCCAACCTAAGCTCAAACAAAGAGCTGACTACAGGGAAGAACAATCTAATCAATGACGACAACCCCTAGTGTTTCCCTTGTGTTGATTCACATATGCCCCAAAATTTTCCATGCAGCAATCTACAAGAGAAGGTAGCAGAACAACACAACAAAATTTTGATGTCAGACAATGGGGGCTATGCATATACCTCCCCACAAATGGAAAATGTGGTACTCACCGCTCGAATGCAAGGAATGTCTCTGGAACAAGAGATCGATATAGCTCCCAACCACACCCTCTTCTCATGGATGGAAGGAGAGGAGTCAGTGTTCACCTTTGAAGCATCCACTTTAGAAGTTCTACATGAGTATTTTGAATAAAACAACCATTCCAAAGGAAGGCCCACCAATGAGACAATCAACCCACAATTGGTCAGTCAACAGTCTGAAAATGACTTCGACTGCTAGACTAGTGCCCTTATGATATTGACACAAAGCCTTCTGTAAATGAAAACCATAACCACTAGAGCTAAGGAGAAAAGGCAACAGATTCTACAACCATTGGATGTGGTAGAGCAGTTAAATAAATCATCTGCTAACGTTTCCTTGTGGGAAATCCTAGCTATGTCACAACAAAATACACTATTACAAAGGGATCTTCAAGAATACTCGATCACATGACGAAAGGATAAATCAATTCAGGAGGAAACTACTAATTATTTCAACTAGCAAAAGTTCTTGCAAATACTATGGAAGAAGCCCTCGAGGAATATCTTGAAGAAGAATCAACATTCATAATCAGTGAAGAAAAACTAAAGCTGAGGTTGTTTCTCTTAACCCTTATTGTGGGTAAGAAATTATTGCATAATTCCATGATTGACTCTGGCACGAGCACCACAGTCATGCCCAAGCTAATAGCCGAAGCCTTGGCATTAAGCTATGAACTTTTGAATAAGGGAGTCATGCAATTGGATGCTAATATGTTAAATACTTTGGGGATCATTAAGGACCTTCCATTAACTCTGTTTATCTACCTGAATATCACAGTCAAGCAGGATATTGTGATCATTGATATCCCTTAAATTTTTGGTCTATGCTTGTTTAGGGAATTCACTTCCAAGCTAGGTGGATACCTTTCTTTATATTGGTCGCACCTAATTATAAGACCAAGCATGGATCCAAAATGAAACTAGAGTCTGAACCTTTGCATCTCAAACATGTTGTGTACAAAGCTAAGGTAGCCTATGAGTCAACTCACACTTCCATAAGCAAGCAGGAGATGTACTGCATGGACCTTCTAGAAGATGAAGAAATTACCAGGGATCAGATGGATCAAGAGGAGGTTCTCCTAAGAGAATTTATTGATAAATATCCTTTCAAAACTTATCATGCCAGGAGACTAGAAACTTATGTCATTTATGATGAGGATCAAGCAATCCTAAAAGTGGAAGAAAAACCCAAAGGCTTTTCGGTGACTGAACTATGGTCGCTACATTCTGATAGTGCAAGATACGAGGTTGGTTCAGAAGCTAAATCATATTTGAATTCTCAAAGTAGCAAGGGTACAATCATGTCCCTCCAACCCTATTTTTCTTGTCCTAGAAACAAGACAGAATGCAAAGGCCTCATAATAATTTTAAGCCCGACGGAGGAAATCGACATCAAGCAAACAAGTCGGCTTGGGATTTTTGAATTGATCAACAACTAGGTTTAGGTGGATGGTCATATAATATCCTCAGAAGGAAAGGTCCGGGACCTAATTAATGTCTTTGGAACTTCTAATATTCAATTTCTTCCTCAAGAACAAAATGATGATACACAAGGAGTGGCCGCAATCAAATCTCAATCCGAACTGGTACCAAACCCAACGTACAACCATTGCTTCGAGAAAATGATGCTTGAACTCACAAAACTAGGGGAGGTTACAAACCATTCCCAATCAAGGATGATCGAAGGTGAAGACACACAAGAAGCACAACAAGAACTCTATAGTTCTCAAGGAATTTGCTCACTTTTGAGGGTCACCCTTTGGGTAATACAAAAAATAATAAGACGAAGTTTGTAACAATTGAAGGTGATTATATCCCTAGTCAAATTACAAAGGAAAATAATCCTAAAGTCAGAGGGAGCATCCTACATTAAGATAATAAAGTATGCTCACATTTTTCAAAAGAAAATGAATAATTGTTGGCTTGGTCGTATGAAACATTTAGAGAATACGATCATGACTTCGTCCAGTCAGTGTTTCAGTTAGAGAGAGAGGCTAAATCGGCATGCCAAAACAAAAGTCTAGTGAATCTCAAGACTAAATTTTCAATCAATCCCAGCATTCATAATTTCGGCCTCATTCCGATCCGAGAGAGCCTAGGCCAAAAACTAGTGGGGAATTCTCACTCACCACCCTCAATGAAATCAATTTTTTGTGACATAGCAGGTGCAAGCATGTTGTCCCTATTTAATAGACATTTAGACTAGAGACCAGATGGCAAGGGTTTGGTGGTAATATCCAATCAATAGGAATCAAGAACTGACCATCACGGGAGAGTTGATGGTAAGAAGAGTTTGTCTGTAATGAGTCAAGCAATGCAAGGTGTTCGAATAAAAGAACCTAGAAATAAAAATGTAAAGGGTTTCCCATCAGGGGAATTCACTTTGAATTTCTAAAAACTCGTTCAAACAATCCTACCACATAAATATGTAATTAGTTTGTTCATTTTTTTGTTCTTTTGTTTGTTCGACCGGTCTACCTAAATCAGTGATATAGCAAAAACTTACAATGCAATACAGAGAATAATACATATGCCAGATGGGTTAAAAAATAAAAGCAGCAAGGTAGAAATGTTTAACGCAAGCAATATTTTAATTATATTTATATACTATGAAGAGTAAAGTAGAAAAATGGCCCCGCGGCCACACTTCAAAAGAGTATATACTTATATTGCGAAAGCCTTTTCTAGGCTATATGAAAAATTAACAAAATTTTGGTCTCAATGCAGCAAGGGAGAAAATTTGCAGTCTTGCATAGGAGGAACAACATCAGCATCATTAGGTACCACCTCATCCTCAGCTACACCAACAACACCATCTAGAGTAGCATTAGCAGGTGGTGTAGGGAACACTAGGCTCCTAAAATCGGTATACCAATTAATGTTGTAGAATGACACCACATTGTAGATTCAAAGCAGAAATTAACAAGCACGGGAAACCTTCTAGTGATGAGCTTCTTGTGACTAGAGGTGAAAACCGCTTAGAATAGGCAACCATGGAATGACTACATCCTCCTGAACAAACCGACAAAGGTCTCTCATAGTTGGTATCCTTCCAAAGGTAGCATGTGCTAATACCTCTCCAAGGTCGTTCAAGTATTTCTTCAGAAATATTTATGTCACCAATCACCTGATACTTGAATATTGAGCAGTGATGCCACAAAGTGAGAGATCTCATCATTATTTACCCTATACTTGTCCTCGTATTCAAGGCAGTTCTGACCAATGACCCATTTCATAGCCACGATGGCCAAGGAATGCTTATTCTTCATCATCCTTTTCAAATGCCTAGTTGAAATCTCACCAAGCAAAGCCTTTTGTGGGTTTGGAGAGGTCAGCCTGATGGGGTTGTCCATGGCATTAGACACTATACGACTGTTAGGAAGAAATCCTATGCAAAGGCATCTAAATTCAAACTCTATGCTAAATACTATGCAAACTACAATTACCAAATGAAGATTCTGCTTAAACTTTCTAAGTTAATCTCCCGACTGACTAAATGCCTATTTATAGAAGCAACAAGGATAAGCGCAGTAATTTGCATACCATAAGCATGAGTTTAGCTAGGTACTACCTCAAATACTGCAATAAGGCTCACTTGAATTTTTCACCAAGTTGTGATTGCAGGTATGATTTGATACAGGGAAGCTAATTCATTAGGACAAGCTATTGATAGCATTCGACGGTAGCCTTTTCAGCCAGACGATGAAGTGTTGTCCTTATGAGGGTTCCTCAAAGCCCGAGAAAATATACAGATCTATGCGATGGTTATCACCTACTTTGGCACAATCATTCTGTTTGGGGTATTAATTACCACAACATATGATGCCTAACCTACTTTCAAATCATCAGCTCAATTTCCAAGAAAAATCACATCAAGGGTTGCGAGTACTTCGGGTCATCATGGAGCCTTGTCATTTCAAAATAGCAGGTATTTCAATTTGCATAAACCCAAGGGTCAGAAGTACATGCCAAATTTAATGCAGGAAAAAGCAACCGGCATATACCACTCAGAAGAGGACAAAAAAGCTAAGGATTGCATGTGATTGTTTTAAAATAAAAAGGGGCTTTTGAATAAATGAACTGTTCAGAGAATTTTGAAGCGCAAAGTTGCTAAAAAACAAGTAGTGAAATTTCAAGAAGTTCAAGAGGAAAATGGCATCCGATGTCCCTAAAGTAGCCCAAAACCCACAAATAAATGAATCAAGCCAAGCATCTCAAAGCTTGGTCGATGCAATAATCAGTGCACCTATGGTTAGTATCTTTATGGAGCAGCAATCATATGCTACGCCTGGAATCCTAGAGAAACTAGAATTTCCCTGCACATGGTTGGCTAAGAAGGGCACCATCAGAGATGCTAGTCTGATAAAGGAAGTGTGGGATAATATCTATGACCCTATCCTCAAGACTAACCCTAAGGGTCTTCGGGAAGCTGCTTTCACTGAGATGAAGAATTCCCAAGAACACTAACTACCATTAAAGCAATGGAAATGGAAACTTCCTTGGTATATGGTCCCCTATGTGCCCCACTACCTAGAGATGATTTATAAAGCATTCGGTGCTTCAATTCGGTGATTGGCGCCATTGAAGGAAGGAAATTAAGAGTCATGCTAACCATGGAGGCTCTAAGGCACATGTTGTGGGTTCCTGAAATAGGGACCAGAGAGTAGTTGATGGAGCACTTTATCTAGAAAAAGGGTTCTAAATTTTGGAGAACTAGGAGAGATGCCCTTGAATTTTATAATTTTGAAATCGGAAGGCCCCAAGATAGCAAGGCGTTGTTGAAAAATCTGAATCATTGTGTCGACTATAAAATGGTAGACATGAAGGATGTTATCTCCATGATAGCTTTTATGTGTGGCTTTGATAATGATGAGATCATGTCTGAGGCTCAGTTGGCCCTATGTTTCCAACTCTGGAGGCATAGGAAACCTTTCTAGTATGATTTCACGAAGATGATTATGAAAGACATGAAGAAGCAGATTAACGAGTTCGAAACTATGGGAAAATTCAGGTATCCTTCTCTTCTTGCCTATATGTTTCTACATCAAAATCTTGATTTCTTCAAGGAAAAAATGGAGTTGGAAATATTTGACGAGAGAAAGCATCAGAAGTCAGTATTGGTATGGACTCCCATCCTTTGTTCCACTTACGATTGTTATGCATTTTTAAAAAATTTCTTGGATCCGATTTTGCACGACCTAAGTGAGGATGGTGACTATTATCGCCTATCAGGAAATCAGACCACCTAGATGTGATCCCTTTTCCCTAAGTGTGATTGGTTCCTCAGTGAAAATTTCACGTTTCCGAGTGCATGGCTCTTGTGAAGAGCCCATTTGACTCCCTGCATCCCCCAGTGATCGAGTATTGGCCCTGGAAGTCTTCCGACAGATGGTTGTTATGGACTGGAACTTTTGCTCCGACCTGAAGAGGAAGAAGAAATTATTTGCCGATTACCCCATGAACTACAAAATAGTGATCATGGTTAGGAGGAGATCAATGGAGCTACTTGAGGCTAAGCTAGAACACATCAGATTGGTTTTTATTTATGATAAATGGGACTACAACCCTGAATATGATTTGTACAACACCTGTATTAAAGTGAAGCATAGCCCTCGGCCATATTAAGAAGCACAGAGAAATCCGACCGAAGATGACAACAAATTCTGGGTGGACTTGGTGCTCATGCCAATGGATAATCAAAAGCCACCATGGCTCATCTTCTATCTCATCAAAGGGAAGGTGGATGAAAATAGCCATATAGGTACTACCCTCTGAAGCATCTTGATAAAGGAGCATAGTTGGAAGCTAGAGAAGATACATGATTTCTGGATCTATCACCAAGAGATTAAGAACCTCGATGCCCCTTTCCAAGATCCATCAGTTTTTTATGTCAATGATCAATTCGACACCCTTTGGGACCAGAAACATCCAGACTCCAATGCAAGTGATGTGGAGGGGCCTAATCCTGAGGATGTCCTGCAACACTCTAACAAAGCGAAGCAAAAGTGGAAACTAGCAATGCAGCCTAGTACTGTGTTTAGGAGGAGTATGCAAGTGAATACTTTGCGATCGGGGTCATCACAGTCTTGACTAGTAGCCTTGGAAAACCCTAGAGCAATGTAGCAACCATCAGAGGTGGTAGATTTGGAGAGCCCTCCACAGAGAAAAAGGCAGCGCACTGATACCACTTCGGAAGAATGTCCATAGGAGGTTACGATCAACCAAGCATCGAAGATGAAAATGGTCACTCAAGTATCTTTCTCTCCCTATTTTCTTGGCTCACAATATCTTGTTTCTTCTATAATCCCCATGACACCCATCGGTCCGAGTTTGAATCCATCTTGCTCTATCCCCTCTACAATGAATGCAAGATTTTTTTCTCTTTCCTCTCATATCGAACAGATGGCTTTCACTTCCCCTCAAAATGCCCCACCACTGGTCGCATCCCCTTTGGCCATGCCATCTACATCCTCATCTGCATACATTCCTTCCACCCCGTTGGTATCCGAATCTATTGTCTCTATTACATTATTAGAGTCGATTCAGAATCAACCATCACAACCATCAGAACTTGGTACATCTCCTTTGCCACCACCATTTTCCATAAGCCCCTCCATGCCTTTGTCACCAGGGATGTGGAATATTCCTCCTTTCTCTCCACTCACGGTCCCCCTTCCAAAGAGGAATACATCTGAGGTCACTTTCCTCTCTTTCCCTTTTGTTGTCCCTCTTGGTGCACCATTTGCAGGTGAGCACATCAGATCGTCGACTCAATTCTTGTCTCAAAGTGAAGTAACGAAGCAAGCTTGAGCTCTCCAACTCAAAAAATGACAAGAAAGGGATTCCAGAAGCTTAGCAAAGCCCAAAGTCCATACAATTTTTAATGAGGCTCAACAATCGCTGCATTTCACAACCCTGCATCCAAATATTGTCAAACCATAGGGGGAAATGCAACCCAATGACTATGACATCCATGTCATCGGACTAGACTTGCATGTTGCCCGACCATAGGACAAGGTCAGGCTAATGGAAGAAACACAACAGGTGGTGACTACCAACTTCCTTAAGTCTAGGTGCAAATTGAAAAAGATGGAAGACAAGCTCAAGGCCATCAAAGAAAGACTAGAGGTTGTGTTGACTAAGGACAAAGCATAGGAAGTAGAAAAAGTGTGCCTCACATAAAATGTGCAGGTTGAGTGGGCTAGCTTGCAGAGGGAGCTCAAGAATTTCCAAGCCCGGGAATTGATCGGATAGCCGAGCTATGATAAAAGAACCATTAATTATCTAACAAGTTGGCCCAATCGGAGGTTCAATATAATATCAAAGAGTTACAAAAATTGAATGTCCATCTGGAGCAAATAGTATGGGAAAAAGAGGCAAACTAAGCAAGAGTGCAGGCTCAATTTCAAGAAGATCTCAGGAAGTTCAGGCTTACCCTGGATCATGATTCTGCCACACAAAACAACCTAAAAGAGAAGCTCACCTCTGCCATAGAGAAATTTACGAGGCTAATGCGGGAGATTGAGACAAGGGATGTAGAAATTAATTCCTTGAAAGAGATCACTCAGAATCCTGCTCCACAGTCACACTTATGTTTAGTAGCCCAACAACTATATGCTTCCTACTAGGAAAATTTCAAAATGCTTTATGCCTCACACTCCATCCCACACTCTGATTCATGATGGAGGTGACAGATCTATGCAAGGAGGTTCACACCACAATGGAGTAGTTCCCACAATTCATAAGGGAAAAGGTTCTTGAGGCACAAAGATTGCTAGACAAGTTGTACACTATGCCAAGTGACAATCTGGAATGAGCAAGGATTGAGGATTGGAAGGTAGTCATTGGGGTTTCAAGGGAGTTTATATGATGCCAAGAGGCCACCCTTCATACCCAACAATGCTTGGCTACGTTGGGGCAAACAATGAACAACGTTTGGGTAGGATTTTCCAAACTAACCCAGATGGGCTTGCCCTCTCCCTCTCTCCTAGATGAATCAGTGGCTTCCACAGAGAAAATTGAAGCCAAAATTGAGGAAAGGAAGCATGATTTATCATTCTTCTAGATTTTTAGCCAACCTCCTACTGTTGAGGACATTGAGGGTGTAACTAATCAGATCACATGGCTGCTTTTCCAGCTTGAGCATAGGTCCAAAATATGTTTGATACTACCTTTTAAAGAGTTGATTTCCCTGCACGAAGCACACAAAATCCTATGTTTCATATCAATGCCTTCCAAGGCCGACTGGCTACCCTTGCAGGTCGCTTTTTCTAGGCACTGAATCCCAAATGCCCAATGAATAAAGCCCTTGTTTAGAAACTAGAGAATTTTGGATTCACCGTTCCGCAACCGAAATGCCCTTGGTAGTCGCCAAAATTTATGGATATTTAATATACCCCACGCTCCCTTCGGGTTGATTTTAGTGTTTTGCTTGGCTTCTGATCTTGCTCGATAATGTTTAAATGGCCTTCATGCCAAACTTTCAGCGTTCTCCATTTAGTCCCACCACGTGTCCCTAAATCGCCCATCGAAGGAAAGCTTCCCTTCCCTTCTCTTTCAAGCCTCGACCTGCTCTCGTGTGTTAAAAAATTGAGCATGTTAGGCTTGTTTCCATATAGCTCTCTTTCGGGTCTCGACTGCCTGTCATGTGGCTTTCACCAGTGTAAACTTTGGTAGGCCCCTCAAGCGGTGCCAAGAACAATAACACTACCACATGTCTTCTCATCACAAGCTCTCATCAAAAGACAAGGAGGATGAACTATGGGCTATGAAATGCCGCCATGTATTCCTTCGATGCAACTACATAGAAGGGAAGAGTGATGTGAATGCCAAGATACCAAGCTATCCCATCTGTTCTAAATATTTTCGCTATGAGGTGACGCTTGTTTCACAGAATTGATCGGGACCACTGCCATCATTTTTCAAGGGATGCATGTGGCTAGCAAGCGACTGGGTTCATGCTCGAGAATATTTATGTTACAATGGAAGCAATGAATCATTGTTGTAAGCATTATGATTAATGATCAGGAATCATTTCGATCATGGCCTCTCAGGTGGTGGATGTCTTTGGCTATATATACTACTTCTTTCAAGAAGTAAGGAGTTCGAGTATGTTCAAAATATCTATAGAAGGATTAGGAAGACACCATGCCTTTATTTTATTTGATAATTGTAAAAGACTCATAGACTCTACCCTTGTAATTTGGCCTTTCTGTCTCTTAATTGTTGATAATTATATACTATGTTGTTTCTGAAATAGTTTGTTTGCAACTTCCATAATTTGAATAGAATGTTGAGTTGAAACCATGTCCTTGATTCTTTTCTTTCAGTATAGCTCTATGAAAATTATTTTATGTCATGAAATAAAATATTCAAGTCTGTCCATTTTATGATTGTTATTTCAAGCATAGTGGATTATTGATCGGGCCCTTAGATCACATCTACAAGATAGGTCTATTGTGCTGTATATCTAAGTCTTGGCACATCACCCTAGTTAGATCTTTTTATTTTATATCTACTTCCTTTTTCCATTCAAAACCCCAGTTATAGAATTCATCTTCTTTAAAATCTGGAGGTCACTTAGTTTGGTGCAATAGGTCCCCCCTAAAACTGAGTTTCCGATAGGGGGTTGTTACCTTGTCAATTTTTGGCGTCAACAGTCCACATAGATGATTTAGTCTATACATGATGCCTATTTGCCAGGTTTTCACCATGGTACTTGTCCAAAGCGCCATAAGAATGGTTTTCACTATTAGACGAAATTTTTCTCTTTACTATTTTTTTTGTTGGACTTTTTTTTTTTTTTGGTGTCACCATCACGCCTATTTGCTAGGTTTTTATCAAGGTGATGTGATTTTTGATTTTTTGATTTTTGTATATTTTTGCATTTTTGGATGGCCTTGATGCTTTAGATGATCACTGACTGTGTTGAATCCATTGAAGGTGCTAATGTAGAGACTTGTGCCATGGAATAATAATGACCTTTATGAAGTAGTTGCCTTGTTCAGATCATAGCGCTTGTATGCAACTAATTGATGTCATTGTGATCCTTTTTTATACTAGAGTTTGCCTTATCAGAATATGCACATTGCAATAGAGTGTCATGAGAGTCCTTATGATAGAGAGTTGTTGCCAGGATGCGATGGATTTGTGACATGGGATGTTTGGATTTTAAGGAGGATGTAGGATTATGACGGATGGTGGACGTGGAAAAGTTGGTTGGATGTATTGATTTTTATTTTCCAAACTTTAGGTGTCGGATTAGGATAGTGTTTGTAACCAACACTTTTATATGTCTTGCATGATGACCATTTTGAAGGAGGTGGACATTCATTATATGTGGGAGTCCTCTTGTGCTATGGCTCCACATTTTGATTGACTTTTGTATTTTGAATATTTTCTTGACTTGATCCATTTTTCTTTGGGATCCATTTTAGCTTTATTTGTCCACTTGAATTTTTGATTGATTGAATGGCCTTTGACATTGGATTTTGAACTTTGGATTTGTAATGATTTTCCTTTTTCTGGTTCCAAATGGAAGGTTTATTCATGGTGGAATGACATTTTATGAAGTGGATGGAAGGGGTGTTGGCAACAATATTATGACAAGGACTACTCATGACCCCCATTTTGATGTTTTTATCAAATAAATTTTCCCCCAATATCAAGGAGGGATTGCTGACATTGTTTGACTTTTTTACTAAGGAGTAGCCAAGACCTTGATGTTTGTAATTTTCCTAAACTTGTACAGGTTCTAAAATTCCTTGCTCATGTAGGCCTATTCCTTTTCCTTGATAATGCATGTTCTGACATATTTTTGTTTGTGATGGGGTACTTGTCATTTTGGAAGCAAGATGCCAACCCATCCTTATTTAGTCAAAAAAATTTGCTTGGAATTGTTTCATCTGTAAAAAATCCTACTCTGACAAAGGTAGATGACCCTAGCTGATAAGATGTCATAGCTTTGTTTTCATATGAGATAGATTTCTCATTAACATCTTTGGTCTTATTTTCTGACATATCGGATTCTGATGATTCTACTAGTGCTTCGAAGTTGATGTCGAAACCGTCTTCATGGTCATTGTCATAGAGCCCACTGAATTCAGTTAGAGTTTGATCATTTTCAAATATGTCAAGAATAGTAGCCTCTTGTCCTATACGGAGATCATCTATTGTCCCATGGAGGCAAGTATCTCATTTAGGGAAGTGTCGATATGTTCCTCTTCAAGCGTTTGATCATGAATGGCATAGAGGTCAAGGAGTGGATCATTTTGGACTTATGAATCAATGACCTAGTGTCCTGGTCAAATATGGGGTTGTCTTGGACGACCTGATTGGAAATGGGGTTTGGATCAAGGATAGGTTCATCTTGGATGACATGGTTGTGAATTGACTCTTGACCAAGGATAGGTGTCTTTTGTATTCCATGATTGTCTAGGAGGACTTATTAGATGGATTTGAAGATAGGGTCATGGGAATGACAAATTTGATCTAGACATGAAGGGGGAGTTATGGTGTCATGATTTGGATTTTCCTTTTGACATGTATCCTCAAGTTTATGAAATAGGATGGGACTTTGGAGACCATGACTAGATGTGCTTCCATAACTAAATGTATGTTGAGATGGAGTGTCTTGGAATGGATTGGTGTATGATGGACTAGGATAGGATGTGGATACTTGGAAAGGATTAGTGTATGAAGGACGAGGATTGGATGTGGATAAAGGACTAGGATAGAACGTGTATGAAGTACTAGGATAGGACATGGCAGCTTGGACTAGATTAATGGATGGTTTATTTCCCTTGTCAAGGTTAGGGTGGGTATGACTAATGGAAGTTTTTTGTGACTTACTGCCATGGATGGTATTAGGGGACTCTTGATGGTAGATGGATAGAGGACTAGGAATTATGAATTATTGGTAAGATGGATATGTGGGTGGTTGACTATGGGTTGTGGTGAATTTTTGTTTGGATTGGAGGTATAGTCCTTTGAATTCCATGGCTAGTTGGGTTTGACCATTATGGATAAATTGGCATTCAATTCGACTGGAAAGCATGTCATAGTGACTTGAAGACATGATGGTGGATGGTATGAGACTAAGACTATGTTTTTGGTATTTTCTTGGAATAAGGAATGCAATGATGCAAGGTGAAAATGCAAAGTGATAATGAGGACTAGAAAGGAATGCCCTATGGCAAATGATGGGGGACTAAAGTATGCTATGATAATGAGAGGTATGAGGAAAATTTAAGGTGCATTCAATTTTGATAGACTTTTATGGAAGGTTTACTAACCATTCAAAGTTTGGCCAATGTCTCGATTTTGGATTGTCAAAGGACTTGCTTGGAGGACTAAAATGACAAAGTGAGGTTTCTACACTAGACTTATGAGTTGGAAATGGCTCACAAGAGGAAAATGACTAAGGATTGATTTTGTTTTGGCTTGGTCCAATGAAAATCTATTTTTGAGGCAATGGTTTGACAAAGTAAGGAAATTTTGTCTATCCTAAAGTCTGCAAAAATTGAGGACTTTGGGATTTGTCTATGGTGAAAATTATGGTGGGATCTAAAAAATGTCAATGTAAAGGTATGATTATTGTCAAGGCCAAATGACAAATCTAAAGGTGCAATGGTTGATTGTCTAAGAAAGTCTAGCTGGTTTGGTATAGAAACTATGAAGGAAAGATGTCTAAAAACATTTTGAAAATGTTTGGTCTCGAGTTTTGACTATGAAAATGACTTTTCTTAATGATAGGCAAATACGTCATTTTAGGTGTCAAATACGTTTTAGTTTCAAATGTGGTGTTTAAGGAAGCAACTATGTTGCAGGAAGGAAAATGCATTGTAGAGCATTCATATGTGTATCAAATTTTGGCAAATGTGTTGCAATATGGCAGATGCATTGCAAGATTTAGCAGGTGGGTGATCCCACAAAGATGATTTACAATTTCTGGGAGATTTTGATTTTTGCTGAAATCACACATTTTTAGAAAATATAATGATTTAAACCTTTAAAACTTCCATTTTAAAGATTCCAATTGAAGAGGGTTTGATCAAACCACCTTAGATCAAACCCCCATAGATAGAACCCTGCTAGTTTTAAACCATACCTACAATGGAGTCTCCTTTACACCTATCAAAATGTTGATAAAAAATCAATTTTGATTTACCTTTTGGGGGATCAAATGAATTCATTTAAAATTTATTTGAAATGATCATGGTAGTCCACGGAACGACTATCCAACGAATATAATTTTAATATTTTTTGGTTTTATTATGTATTATTTTTAGTTTGATTAAACATAGGTTTTTCACCGAAAATCAAACTCTCTATTCCGCACATGTGGAAAAATAAAAGATTATCAAAAAAAAGTTTCGAAAAATATGAGTGCACCAAATATTGAAGTCCTTGATCCAACAAAAACAAAATTGAATTTCAATACATACAAACAAGTCACATTGTATACGGTCTGCCTATGTCTAAATTTTAACTGGTTTGACTTCAAAACTTGATTAAGGAAAAAATATTCAATAGAACACGATGAAACTAATTGGAAGCACTAGATATCATAGTTACAAATATAAATTAAAAAAATATAGAATTTTATCCTTCATGGAATTTTTTTTATGTTGTATACGGTGAGTGTCACTCCTTAAAAATGTTGTTTACTAAAAAAAACTAGTTTTTGAAGGATATGGAAAAAGAAGTGCAATTTGATTTAAAAAAATTGAAAAAAATATATTTAAAATCTATAGAAAAAATTTCACAAATCACTATTTCGCATCATCTTCAAATTCCTCATGGTTTTGCCACTATAGGTGCCCGAAAGTGAAGATTTAGCTAGAAAAAAATATTTCAATGTCCAGTTTGGCCAAACATTGTAAACTAGTATTATGGGATCACCCAGGTGTTGTGTAGAATGACAAATGCATCATAGGTTTAGAAAATGCATTGTTTCAAGTCACAGATGCAGTGCAACAAAGCGATTACGGTTCTAGAAGCAACAAATGTGATCCAGGATAGTAGATGCGTTGCAGTTTTGGCAAATGCATTGCAAAGACTAGTTTTCAGCAATTTTTTTGGTAAATTGTGAAGTTTGTTTCAGATTTAAAGTATTATTCTAGATCTGAAAAGGATGTTTAATTGTTCATTTTGTCTGAAAAACACTTGGCAAACATATTGTGTTGGAAAATTTGTGAAAACAAACACAAAGAAAATATGTACAACCCTATGGTTTATAGGACTATATTCTTTTGGATTCCACATTGATTTTACTCCAACCACACTTATTCTTAGCAAATGAATTCAGAAGCTTGGCCACATGGGCTCCCACTTATAGTGCACTCACTTCTCGGGTCAACCAAGCTTCCAAACCCCATGAAACTCCCATGGAATATTGATCATCTCTACTAAGAACTCTGAGAATGTGGATGCATTGGCAACGACCGTTGTTGCACCAAAGAATAGATAAAGGTATTTTGTCACACTATAACAAGGTTTTTAATGTAGGCATCCCATTTGTGGGGGATCATCCATGTGGAAAGAGAGCATTGTTTCCCTTCTTATCAGAACAATCCTCATGATACTTGAACTTTCCTCAAGTACCCACACATATATCGGTTGGAAGTCGCTTGGCTTTAGTGTGTTACTGGCTGGGTCATTCCCTGGGGTGATTACTTTTTCCCACCAAGTAGGCCCTCTAAGGATAAACAATAGCAAGTAAGTACATCCACAGTTTGATCAATCTTTGTTTTCATAAACAAAGAGAGAGCACATGCAATTTTCTTAGCTCACACTAGCAAGATTTGTTCATTTTAAACCAAAAATAAAATGTAAGGGGTGATAAAGTAACAAACTCTTTAGTGTTTTTGTTTCTCCAAATCACACAAAGCATAAGAGAATTACATACACACTTAGGAGATTGTCACTAAACCACAAAACACACAAAACACTTATTCATTTTAACCGTTTGTAGTGTGAAGAAAGCAGTCATTCATTTTAAACCAATGCTATAAAAAAATGCAAGTTTATTTTAATCCAATGAGTTATAATGCATGATTGTCTTCTTTTTAATCTGATGAATATGCATGCATGTTCATTTTAACTCATGAAATTGTAAATACAAATTTGTAGGAGTGTTTGTTTGATAAATATTGTGAAATAGAAATACAAAAAGGCAAACAAATGTTAGACTCCTTCCCCCAAGCTGCAAACAAAAAATCAGTAACTCCAAACTCTCTAATCTACTAAACAAAAAGAATAGAAAATCTAGAAATTTTGGAAAATCCAAAATCAAATTTTTACCAGAAAAATGCATTGCAATAGAGTGAATTTGGCTTGAAAAAATCAAATGCGTTGTTGGGACTGGCGAATGCAGCTCGAAATAGAAAATGTGTCGTTAGGGCTGGCGAATGTGGCACAACAGAGCAAATGTGTCATTTCTAATAGAAAATGTGTCACGACAAAGTGTTTGTGTCACTGAAGGCTACAATTCCAACATTCCATACCTGTACCTACAAAAATTTAAAAAAGATTTGTACAGAAACTGCAAAAAAATGAATGTTGGGTTCACCAATGTAACATAGGGTAAATTTTAGGTCAGCATAGTTAGAGCATAAACACAATAAACCCAAAGCATATATTGAAGCACAAAGGAAGCATAAAATGAAAACAAGGAAGATCTCACCATATGTCTTCAACCTCCATGATTGACCTCTGTTATACCTTCTCTATTTGTTGTAATGTGATTTATGCCCTCAGATTTGTATGTGAGCTACAATTGCCATGCCTAGACTAAGCAAATGTTGAAGGATTTTAAATGGCTATGCAAGTAAAAATTAAATTCTACATGCAATATCAAAATCTGCAAAATCACAAGGTTAGCAAATGATAAGTATGAAGCCCGCAAAAAAGAAAGATGCAAAAGATGAGAAATGTAAGATGTCAGATGCAAGATACAAGATGCCACAAATGAGGACAAAATTGTCATTTTATAGAAAATGCAATTTTGGATGAATGGACAAGATTCAAGATTGAGAAGTGCCCTAGAATCAATGGTCAAGATTCAAAATGACAACCCACAATTAAGGTTAGGGAAACATTAGGGTGAATTCAAAATGAGTGGACAAGATTCAATTTGAGAAAATAAAATCAAGGAATAAGAATAAATGTGACAGGGAGATAGGATTGGCACAGAAAAAGAGGGAGTTAGAAAATCAAATAATTATAGAAATTACTTGATTTATGGAATAAAATACTATTTTGAATTTAATATTAATTTAATTCAAAATGGTGGGGTCATGTGATAGTAAATAATAATTTAAAATTATTTACTTGAAAAGAGGGAATTTTAAATAAATGATTTTTATTTAAATTTGGAAGAGAATTAAATGAGACAATTAAATAATTGTGCAAAGAGTCAGTTAATGATTAAATAGATTGTAAGGGATTTATTTAATTATGAGAAGACCTTAGTATTAGAGACACATTTAAATAAAATATATTTATTTAAATAATCAAGAGGGAAATAATGGATTAATTAAATAAATTTAATAATTTATTTAATTTAAAGAAGACAATAGACATTAGTGGCATATTTAAAGAAAACAAATGTGATCTATTTATTTAAATAGTCAAGAAGAATAAAAGAGATAAATTAATTAAATTAATAGTTGAATTTGAACAAAAGGACATAATCAAATGTTTTAATTATGTTTAGAGGAATTAAGGAGAAAATTGAGTTTGCAGGCGTAGGTCATTTTTATGTGTCTACAGACTCAAGTACCTTTCTAGCCTTGCATACTAGGCTCTAGGAGCTTGCTTCAATCCATATAAAGCTTTCTTTAATCTGTACACCATATCTGATTGATCTATTAAGTGAAATCCTTCTATTTGCTCCATGTAGACCTCTTCTTCTAGTTCACAATTCAAAAATGTTGACTTGATATCCAACTGATAGACTTTGAAATTTTTATAAGAAGCCAATGCCAAGAACATCCTTATAACTTCCATTCTTTCTACCGATGTAAAATTCTCCTAAAAATTATACCTTCTACTTGTGATTACCCTTTACACGCAAGCCTTGCTTTGTTTCTGGCAACTTTCTTGTTCTCGTTTAGCTTGTTTCTGAATACCCATTTTGATCCAATGTTATTTTTGTCTACCGGTCTCGAGACCAATTCCCAAGTTTGATTATTCTCAATCTATAAAAGTTATTCTTTCATTTCTTCCTTCCAATGTTCATCCTTAAAGGATTCACTTACTAACTTTGGCTCAATCTCAGAGAATAAGCACAAATTTACTTTAGTAGTAGCTTTGCTTCTAGTTAACACACCTTTTATCTTGTCTCCAATAATCTAACTTTCTGAATGATTCTTTTGTACATATTTTGGTGTCCTAGGGGACATCACCGGAGCATCTTCTTCACTTTCATTTTGGTTTCCTTTCTCATCTTTATCTCATTCTTCCACAACTTCTTATATTCTTACACAGTCATGTTCATCAGACATATACCCATCAATATCAATAGAATTATTTATTGTTTCATCAACCTTCACATTTGAGATTTCTACAATTTTCCTCAATCTTTTAATGAAACATCTATATTCCTTGTTTTTAGTAGAGTATCCAAGAAATATTCCTTCATCACTTCTTGCATCAAACTTACCCAAAGTTTCCTTATCTATTCTCATATAGCATTTTCTTCTAAATACCTAGAAATATTTGACTATAGGGATTCTTTTATGCCATAGCTCATATGGAGTCTTTGTATTATTTTCTCTTGCCTGAATTTGATTGAATACATATATAGCAGTGTGAATAGATTCTTTCCAGTAAACATCAGGTAATTCGACTTTAGTGATCATTGAACTAGCAGCTTCTTGAATTTTTCTATTTTTCCTTTCAACAACTCCATTTTGTTGAGGAGTTATCGGAGCTAATAGTTGTCTCTTTATACCATGCACTTCACAAAACATATTGAACTCATAGGAGGTGAATTCTCCACCTCTATTAGATATCAAGAATTTAATCTTCAAATTCACTTCATTTTTAACCATAGCCTTGAATGCCTTGAATCTATCTAATGCATCTAATTCCTCTCTTAGAAATGTAACCCATGTATATCTAGAATAATCATAAATTAAAAGCATAAAGTACCTTTCACCAAGTATACTTCTTACTCTCATAGGATCACAAAGGTCTATATGAACCAAATCCATTAATCCAATATTAGATTGTTCTCTTGATCTATAATGACTTCTTGTTTGCTTCTTGAACTGGCAATTCTTGCAGATAGAATTTATAGGCTTTGTAATTCTCAGTAGATCTCTCATGACTTAAACATAATTGATTCTTGCCAAGTTATCAAAATTCATGTGACACATTCTCATATGTCATAGCCAGTTGTCATTTATCTGAGTCATAAAACATCATCCATCAGTACCTTTAAGTTGATAAATGTTCCCTTCAGATTTCTTTCCAATAGCAATCAATGTTCTGGATCCTTTCTGGATCTCACATTTCTCATCCTTAAAGACAAGATTATATCCTTTTCTACACATCTAACCAATTCTCAACAAATAATGCCTTAAACCCTTAGCATAGTAAACATCATCAATATCATGCTTTCCATCAAAAATTATTGAACCTATCCCTCAAATTTTAGCACTAGTATCATCTCCAAGCATAACCAAATCTCCATCATATTTCTCAAGTTTCACAAACTTACTCTTGTCACCAGTCATGTGATCTGAGAAACCACTATCAACAACCCAAAAATTCTTTTCTTGTTTAGCATGTAGGGTAGAGATAGTCGTTCCTTCATTTCTCTCCTCTTTCTCTTTCTCTTTCTTTAGAGGACTTTCTTTTGACTATCTTTCTGATTTAGTAGAAGTAGGTTCATCCTTAATTTCCAAGAAAAAGTATTCATTGTCATGTGGATCTTCAAATTCTGAATCTTCATTTGAAATACTAGCATTCTCATTAGCATAGTAATATTTTTTAATCTTCTTTCCTTTCTTATTTTCCTCATATTTTTGTTTGTCCTTTTTAGCTCTTTCTAAACACTTTGTAGCATAGTGACTAATTTCTCCACAAATAAAACACTTAAAGTGAAATTTACCTTCATACTTACCGGAGCCTTTTCTCATTCTTCTTACAAATTTAGCTTCGATTTCATCAAAAGTTTCTTCATCCAAATCTTTAGTTTGTGTAGCTTTAAAAGTAGTCTCTATTTTACCTCCACTTCTTAGATTTGGCTTCCTCATCTCATAAGATGTCAAAAATCCTAGCAGCAGATCCTTAGTACAAGTCTTGTAATTTATAGTCTTCTTAATAGCAGTCACCTTTTCACTATAAGAATCTAGAAGAGTTCTAAGAATCTTCTTTACAATTCTAGTTTCATCTATAGTAGCTCCAAGGGATCACATTCCAGCCATAACCTCATCCAATCTATGTACATAGGTTTTAACATTCTCATCTTTGGACATGTGTAAAAGATCAAACTGTGTTTCCAAATTCTGTAATTTTTCCTCTTTTACCCTCTCATCACCATCGTGTTATCTTTATAAAGCATCCCAGACTTCCTTAGTTGTCCTCAAATTATGCACCTTAATCAACTCAAAATGTACCAGACTATTCTTCAAGATGAACTTTTCCTTATTATTTGCTTCATGTGCTCTGATTTCTTCAAGTGTACTCAGACCATTAGTGCAAGAGGAGTGTAGGGTTTCTTATAAGCTTTCTCTACATCATATCCACAATACTCCAAGTATTATTTCATTAATACTTTCTAGATACCATAATTAGTTCCATCAAGCCTCATATAATCATAGTTCATTTTGCTAGCCATCCCATACCTTCCTCAAGCGGTTAAGCTCTTCACCAAGAAACCAAGCTCTGATACCAATTCTTTCATAGGAAAACTGAGAGGGGGGAATGAATCAGTTGTCACAACTTGTAACCTTAAATTCAATTACCAAAACTAACACATAAACTGATTAAGTGATTAACCATCAAAATCCAATGCACAAACATAATAACACTAGATTTATGTGGAAACCCCAATGAGGTAAAATCCATAATGAGGATTAACTCACAATATAGAGAATATCAAAGTCAATTACAAAAAGGCACACTGCCTAGAATAAGGCTCACTACCTAGAATAAGGAGTCGCTATCCGGACTCACTATCCACAAGGCTACAACCTGGATGGCTCACTACCACAAAGATACAAAGAAGACAAACAAGACTTGTTATAGAGAGACAACAATCCCAATGCAATAAAGGATTCCACCACAATCACTTATCCACTTGCATGAATGAGAGATTTTTCCTTCTGCTCACTACATCCGAAAACTCAGTGTTAAACTTCGCACTAACCAACCACACACATAACTCACACACTTTCAGAATAGCATCAAATTTGTGTCTTCTCTTCCACTTATCTTCCTTCTTTTCTTATGTACGCTTTTCATTGCTAGCACATTTTGTATCTATACCATCTCCAACTTTGAAAAGATACAAATTTGGTCATCCAACTTCAAATTCAAATTAGGTTAACACCAAGCACCCTAGGGTGAAATTAGAATGAGGGCGACCCAAACACGTGCTTCACTAGGACCCATAATAGATCCAAAACACTTCATCAACTTCAAAGGTAGTACTTGACACACGGTCAGCCAAACCAGTGTAAAACACATAGATCAATTAAGCTTGATGCTTGAAAATGCCAAATCCATCTTCAATAGAACCAGGGAAACACAAATCTCAAACCATAAAGAGAAATTTGGACCAACAACAATTCTTTCGAACCTCAACCAGAACATAGAAAACATAGTTCACAAGTATCAGACCAACATCCTCAACAGCCAACAATCTTAAACCTTCTTTTTATATGATTTTCTCAATAGCCTCAACATATACAGTCAACAACAACTAGTAGATAACCAACTAACTAGTTGAAATCAATGATAGCACTTTCATTTGTCTTTCCATTCTTGCAACATTATTCAGATCATTAAAATCTATACACATCCTAATATGATTGTCAGGTTTTGTGACTATGACAATATTTGAGATCTAAGGAGAGTAATATATAGGTCTTATGAAACCAGTTTCAAATATTTTTTCGAGTTCCCCTTTAACAAGCAAGGCTATCTTAGGATTCATATTTCATATCTTTTGTCGAATGGGCTTAGCATTTTCAGCAAGGACTATGTTGCGCGTCACTATCTTAGCATCGATTCTTGGCATGTCTGAATATTTCCAAGAAAAATATTCGAGAAAGTCATGGAGTAACATTGTTTGATCCTCTTGTTCTTCATCATCAAGGAACTTTCCTATCTTAATGAATTTCTCCTTGCCATTGATGTCCATTGGTATGTGAATTGTATCCCCTAGAGGAAGTGCACTTGTATTTGGAAATTGAGGGTTGTATTCTTATGTACTTATGTTCATCTCATTACTTTCATCTTCTGCATATTTTTTCTTGATGCTAATCATAGCACATGTGGCCTTTTTCTTTTGGGGAGTAGTAGGTGACTTGTCATAAACTCCTACCATTTTCTTCAATGCATCATCTTCAAAGTATTCCCATGATGGTTCAAAATCCATATCAAGCAATTCAAGATGCTTCAAAGTGAGGTTTATTTTTGGCTTGCACATGATAGTTTTGATGTTTAACGATGGCCTCTTTCTTGCTTGTGTAATCTTAGAGGGATAATACCCCAAACCAGCCTTTGTCTCTTGTGTGTTAGGCTTTATAGGAACTCGAATTCCTTGTTATTTCTTTCCACATCCTTTACCATTGTAGCCCAATTGTTTCACAAGTTCATAACCTCTCCCATAAAGTCTTTCCATTTCTTTCAAGTTTGGTGGTTGTTGATAATCTATCTCATCAAATTTTGTCATGCAGCTTGTATCTTCTTCAAGGGTGGATGAGTTGGATGCTTCCAAATTTTCTTCCAAGTTCTAAGTTGACATGACCATTGGTTGCTTTTTCTTTTCATCTTCTTTTCTTGTAATTATGTATTCTCCCATAAATGAGGGTGTGAAATCCAAGGAACCCCAATCATTGTCTAACCATTTTGACATTGTTTCCATTTCTTGCTTGTCTTCTTTTAAAGGTTATATGTTAGATGTTGCAACAAATTTTCTTAGAGGACTTGTTGTTCCTTTTCTGACTTGCAAGCAATTTTCAGGCTTGGGGTCTATTTCAACTTGGTATACCTTGTTTTCATAGACATACTTCATGATATCATGAAGGGTCGAAGGCACCAGATGCATCTCATGAATCCATGGTCTTTTGAGAAGAAGATTGAATGAAAGGTCATGAGACATAACATGAATAGGATTTTGTAAGGTATCCTTTCTAACTATAATAATTAAAGTAATCACACTGAGCGGTCGCTTTCTTACATTGTCAAATCCTTGGATTGATAAAGAGTTAGGTTCCATATTTGATTTGTCTACACACAATCTATCTAAGAGTTTCACACTACACACATTAAGGGTTGAGAAATTATCAACAAGAGTCATTTTTATGCCTATTCTATTGAATTGGACTATTATCATGAAGGCATCATTTTTATTTCTCCATTCCAAAGGAGGTAGCTCATGTTTATGAAAGGTTACGTCTACATTAACTATATTCATTCTATGTATGATAGCTGCTACATCATTTGCATTTGTACCATGAGGAACCACTACTTTTTGTAAAGTTGTTTGAAGCATAATGTGATAATTAGGTGAATTTTGAATTAAGTCCCATAGGGATATCTTTGCAGGAGTATTCTTGAGTTGTTCAATGAGATTATGCACCTTCTCACTATGTGAAGTTAAATGAGGAGCACTAGGAAAAATTGGATTAGGAAAAGATAAGGGTGTCGAGGCTGGTTGTTGTGGTTGCAAATTATTTCTAGTGTTGTATGTGTGAGCAACCATATTATGAATCAGTTTCTACAAGAAATTATTCTTCTAGGTGGATAAAGAATAAACTCGGGATTGTTTTTAGGTTGTGGTTTGTGTGAATGTGGGTAAAGGATGAGTTGAGGTTTAATAACATTAACTTCTCTTGGTTTTGGTTTCTAATAACAAGCCTTAGTGGATGGACTTTGTGAGATGAAGTCCTTAAGGGTTTCATCTAACATGTCAAATTCATTACTACTAAAAGGCTTGAGGGTTAGGTGAACTTGGAATGAGAGATTTGACATAATCAAATAACTATATTTTCTCCAATTGGCTTGGGTGTTTTGGTCTTTTTTTTTTGTTTTTCTTTTTGATCTATGTCTAATGTAATCTAATCTAAATGTTGAAAATAAAAAATGCAAAAATCTAACTCAATCCACAATTTCAATGAACGTAAATGATGTTATTTATAATGATTGCAATATAATAGAAATTAATTGAACTGAAACAAAAAAGTAATAATATCAATGAGGAGCTTGAAAACTTGAAATTTAAATTTGTAAACAACAATTCAAAATTTGCACTAGGACTAATTCGCCCAAGGTGGTGAATGAGTCCCAGTAGGGATTTTTTTCAAAATTTATAAAAAAAAAATTGTTTTTTTTTTGTTTCTTATGTTGTATGATCTAGATCTGAGATACAAATGTAGACTTTGATTGATTTTTAGTGAAATTAAATGCAAAAATGCAAGCTAAATTAGCTTTCACTAATGAAAATTTTGAAACCCTAGAATGCAAATTAACCAATGAAAATCTTAATGCAATGTTAATGCAAGATAAATATAAGATGAAAATGCACTCTAGATCAGAATTATGATGCTCTATATGCAGGTTCACCAAAATGAAATGGAAAAAATTGGGGTCCTCTCTTTCACCTCTAGAATTTTGGACCTAAAAGGAAAGGGGCAATCTTCACACACTTGACTCAAGAACAAACCCTTGAGATATCTTCACAAAGAAGAAAGAGATCTTGCAAGAGGGTTGTCTTAAAGGTTGAATGAGATCTAATAAGGGGTTCACCATCAAGTGAGAACTTCAAAAAGATAATGAAATGCAAGATGCAACACTAAACCCTAATTCAATACAATGACCTATGAAATGACTTATAAATGCAAACAAACATAATAGAAAATTAGAAGGACTAGTAATGTGCACCTGGGAACCTTGAGGTGACTATAAATAGCTTTGAAACACTAAAAATTATGACTTTTTAATCAATTGGGCCTCATTCACCAACCTGGGAGAATCAGTCCTAGATCTAGTTTTTTATTCAGAAGTCTATTTCGAGGAAAAGGGTATTGGAATATGCAAACAACTCTGACAAACACCTATAGTGGGACTCATTCGCCACTCTTGGTGAATCAATCTCATTTCGCTTTTTTGAAAATTGAAAGTTTTGATCTGCACTTCAACACCTGTCCTTTCCTTCCAAATTGAGTTTTGGATCCAAATATGTGAAAACACCTAAAAAAAAATATATAAACTTGATTTTCTAATGGGGGTTTTCCTTAGTCAAACCCCTAGTTTGGTAATTAAACCTTAGCCTTAAGTGTGTCTCAGACTAAGAAATTTAAAACATGATGAAACCCTATTCTAATATGCAAGAATATGATGCAAGGATGGAAATATAAAGATGAATGGCTCACTTGTGGTGATCTCTAACCACCCCAAATGAATCCTAATGATTCCTTTACCTTCCTTAGGTTGAATGTAGAGTGATAATGGAGGATGAAATCACTTAGGAAATGTCTTTAGGCTTGGCTTGATGGCTAGTTGCATCTCCCCAACCTAGATTCCATCATGATTCACTATAAAAACCATGATCAACCCTTAACAATGTTATATCTTGAATAAAAGTGAGCTTGAAGACCTACAAAAGCACTTCAATGCTTCTCCTAATCTTCAACTTTTATGATTACTTGCTCTTGAATTCTCTTGTGAAGACTCTTGAATGCCTAGATCTTGAAAATTACTATTGAGAATGCTTGCATAGATTAGCTAGATGATAAAAATGACTTGGAAACTTTCTTTTATAGGAATGAACACCTAATTGACCATTATCTAGATCTCAAAGGTTGACATCCACCAAAAATTTGAATTAAAATGGTGAATTTCTCGCTCAAAATTGAAAAAGTCCCCAAATGCATCTCATTCATAACCCTTGGAAAATGGGTCCCACCTAAGGGGACTTATTCACCCAAGGTGTTGAATGAGTCCCACCTTAGATTTTTCAGGTGGGTTTTCAGGATTTTTAGTGTTTCGCATGATTTTATAGGATGTTTAGGTAAAATGAGCATTGAGATCTGAAATAATGGGTCTTAAGGGCCTATAAATGATGATTTTAAAGGGTAATTAATGCAAGGATGCCAAAACAAGTCCAAATTAAGTTTGAAATTTCTTTTCTTTCAAGAGCATACAATTTTCTACACTACATACTCATACACCCCACTAGGTGATTTAGTCCTATATCAGACCTAAACTTGTAGTTTACAATATTAAAAGCTTTGTTTCTTTGTTTTTGTTTGTTGAGTTTATATTTCAATCATTTTGTTAGGTCTAACATAATTTGGTTTCATTTCAAGTGAATTTGTAAACATAAGAATTGGAATTAAAGCATATCATTTATCTTATGTTCATTGCATTTATATTGCATTCATTTATTGTCATTTGCATGAGCTTTACAACTTTGTTTCCTATTGTTAATTTTATAGTTTAATGCATAGTTCAAGACTCATGTCATCTCGTGATAACATAATCATCATGGATCTTGGGTTATCTATCTCTTTCACTCGTAGTGTTTACACTAGTTCACTAGGTATGGACCATACCCTTTACAACTCTTTACCTTCAAGTAGCATGACAAGTGTTGAAAAAATGGTTGCTAGTGTCCCTCAAGAAAACAAAATCCAAGTCCATGAAGAATTAGAAAACCTACAACATCAAGTGACTATTAAAAATATTTCCACTAGTACTATTCCTACCATAGATAACATACACCACATGATTGAAAGTGAACAAGGAATAGAATTTTCTCGTAACTTAGCTTAGATTTTTGGAAAACATCTTACCTCAACAACTAGGTGTGCTCAAACTTTGAACAATACTCAAAGTCAAGGAGGAGCTCAAATTCATCTTCCTACAATGATTTCCTCTAGTCATACTTACACCAACCCTTAAGTTACCACAATGATGCAACCTACTAGTAATGTCATTCCTACCTTGGGTATTTCCACTAGCGATCCTTGTACCTTTGTGGCATCTCACATCATATCTCCTACCACTTTACCTCCCATAATAATTCCATTCACTTCACCCTCAAACACATATACACCTCCACCATATTCACCTCCATCTCTAAATACAACCTATGATTCCATCCTTAACCAACTCTTGCAAAAAAAATTCATCCCTTCAATGACAAATTCCCACCCTAAACCAAAATCAAAATGGCCAATCATCATACTATGTCAAAAGCAATCCCTTATCCTTTGAGATATTAAGAAAGCAGATAGCACAAGGTATAAATATTCCTAGGTTTGAGAAATATGGAGGAAAAGGAGATCCTTCTAACCATATTTTCTCTTACACCACCTTATATAATGATTTCATCCTTGAAGATAAGCTCTTGGCTAAGTTTTTCCCTCAGTCCTTGAAAGATACTTCTTTAGAATAGTTTTCCTAATTACCAAGTAACTCAATTTGTTCATTCAATGAACTTATTGAGGACTTTATTAACCATTTCCAAGTGCATATGACCCCTAAGATGATATTAGTTGATTTGATGAGATGTAAGCAAAAGGATGATGAAAAGGTTACTGACTTCATTTCATGCTACCAATTTCTTTATTCCTAATTCAACAAAAAGATTCTCAATCCTCACCTTAAAATAATGGTCATTGAGGAAATACAAAATAAGATACAAGATAAGCTTGGCATGATGAAATTCTCATCCTTCATACACTTGTGTATCGCCCTTTGTGATTATCAAAATTCAGTTAGTAGTCATGAAACAAAACCCACATCTAGCCATCCTGAAAAGTCTGAATTTGCAACTCAAAACAATTATCAACCTTTTAGGAAACAAAATAAAAGTTTTCTTTAACTAAATCTGCCTCAACCAACCCAACATGTTGATACCCAAGTGGCTGCTATAAAGAAAATAAATCATTTTACATTTTGGGATCCAAAAAGGCAATTTACTCCCTTACTCGATACCCTCCATAACACCATGTTGCAACTTCTAGAAAAGAACTTGATTTCCTTACCTCACGTTAGAACTCTCGATCCTAATAAGTCATTACCTTTGAATTTAAGATCTAATTCATATTATCATTTTCACTATCAAAATGCAAATGATATGGAACATTGTAAGTGTCTTAAACATCTTGTGAAAGACCTCATTGATTATAATCATATTCAAATTGGAGGTGTCAATGATCAAGTTAATAAGTTTGTTGCCCCTCCCAACCAAAACCTGCAAATCTTTACCAACCCCATGCCAAATCATAACATTTCATTTTTCAAATCTAGTGGAACTAAGAAGAATTATGTGATGAATGTTGACATAGATGATGACAACATGGATAATAACTAGCACTTGCACCCCAATAAGGTGCAATAATTACGCCGATAGTTTAAGCCCATATTATTTACGGTCGTGAAAAAGAGTGGACGGCATGAAGTAGTGATCTATCTCACCTATCCCTCTCTACCTCTCCCTCCCTCCCTTCCCCCTTCTCTCTCCCTCTTGCTCTCTCCTTCCCTCTATATTTCTCTCTATATCACATATCCCTCTCTACCTATCCATCCCTCCATCCCACCTATTTCTCTCTCACTCTCTCCTTCCCTATCTACTTCTCTCCCTCTCTCACTTATTCCTCTCTACCTCTCTCTCCTTCCCCCTCTAATTATCTATAACTCCCCTATCCCTCTCTATCTCTCCCTCCCTCCCTCTCTCTCTCTCACTCTCTCCTTCCCTATCTACTTCTCTACCTCTCTCTCCTTCCCCCTCTAATTATCTATAACTCCCCTATCCCTCTCTACCTCTCCCTCCCTCCCTCTCTCTCTCTCACTCTCTCTAGCTCTCTCTAGCTCTCTCTTTCCTTCTCTACTTCTTTCTATCCCACCTCTCTCTCCCTCCCTATCTCTATCTCACTTATCACTCTCTACCTCCCTCCGCCCCTTTACCCTCCCCTCTCTCTCTCTCTCTATCCTTTCCTCTCTACTTTTTTACCCTCCTCCCTCTTTCTCTATCTCACCTATCCCTCTCTACCTCTCCTTGCCTCCCTCCTCCCTTCTCTCTCCCTCTTGCTCTCCCCTTCTCTCTCTATATCTCTCTATATCACATAACCCTCTCTACCTGTCCCTCCCTCCATCCCACCTATTTCTCTCTCACTCTCTACTTCCCTCTCTAATTCTCTCCCTCTCTCACTTATTCCTATGTACCTCTCTCTCCTTCGTCCTCTAATTCTCTATATCTCCCCTATCCCTCTCTACCTATCCCTCCCTCCCTCTCTCTCTCTCATTCTCTTTGGCTCTCTCTTTCCTTCTCTACTTATTTCTATCCCACCTCTCTCTCCCTCCCTATCTCTATCTCACTTATCCTTCTCTACCTCCCTATGTCCCTTTACCCTCCTCTCTCTCTCTACCTCTCTCTTTCTCCATCCTTCCCTCTCTACCTCCCTATGTCCCTTTACCCTCCTCTCTCTCTATCTCTCTCTTTCTCCATCCTCCCCTCTCTACTTATTTTCCCTCCTCTCTCTCTCTCTCTATCCTTCCCTCTCTACTTCTTTACCCTCTGTTGGGTCTCAAAAATGCAGGTTTTAACTAGAAGAGTTTTCCAAGCTCTTACTACACTTTTGGTCAACGTACAAGGCCAATTGATACAATTGTACCTTCTTCTCTTTAGGTTCTGCTAGACCAAGGTGGGTGAACCTAATGAATGATGCAGATTGAAAAGTGTTTCCTGATGCAACAATCTACCCACAATGGCAAAGGTAGTGGATAGATGAAAATCTCTAAAAATAATCCTACTCCTACTACACAAATGAAAGGATTTGAATAAATTGTTTGATATGAAATTCTATCTCTAGGACATAATAGATCAGTGCCTTTTGTCTATTGGGCAATGGAGTCAAAAATAGAAAATGACATGTGTTTTCCTTCTCTGGCTTTATTTCAAGTTGTTAGGCACTTTATAAAATAAAATCCTATGACTGGCATATGACTTCATTAATTTATGGCTTGCATAAATAGTGCTAGAATGTTTTCTTATCGGATTCTACTTCAACAATCCTAAAGAAATACTAAATCACTATGACATGTTTAAAAGGATTTTAATTCTAACTTGCAGACACCAATCAATCAAATCATACAGAGTGAAATTTGCACTATGAAAAATCAAACATATACTAGATACATTGATTTAAATGATTTAAAACTTCAAGATGGAGACAACCCACATAAGAAATATAAATTATTATATCACAACAACTGAATACAGAAAATGTTTCACCAATTGAAAAACATCTTCTCCATTGCATTATTTCAGGAAAGGCCCTATCCATTTTGAATTTTTTCCCAAAAAATCCCCTTCCTCTGCAACTGATTTTTTGAAATATTTATATAGAATAAACCAAGGGTCGTGACCCTTCAATTTTCCAGTTATGGTTGTTTGAATTCTGACAGGGAATACAATATTTGATTAATTGCCTTATCGGCAAATCAAATATTTTTTACATAGTTCACCTTTGATTTAAATTTAATACTTAGGAGCCTTTAATTTTTAACTTTATATATTTATTGCTCTTCACATTTCATTTCCATACGGCCCTTACTGTTTTACCATGTTACCATGGGCTTTGACTTACCCACCCGCGGTATCATGGTGTTTGACCGCTGACTACTTCCTCACCGTCTATTCCCATCCACCACAGTCACCCTGCTAATCGCTTACGGTTTACCGTGTTACCACGGTCACTGGCTTGATTTCCAGCGGTACCACGGTAGCCGTTAGCTATCACCTCTGTCGCTGACCGTAGACCGTCCACTGCGCTACCGCGGTGACCATACTAACTGTGTGAGGTACAGCAGTAACCGCTAACCGCCAACTATCTTTGCTTGCTCGCCGACTGTTTGACTTTGACCGCTAACTATTCACCGTTGACTGCTACCTGTTTACCACAGCCACCACGGTCTGCGGTTTTACCATGCACGGTGCTGCGGTGAACACTTAATGCTCGCCTACTAACCGCTACTGCCATACCGTAGGCCCCTTTGTGGGAGGCCGCGGTAAAGCGGTAAAGGCTTAGAATTTAAAAACTAAGGTAGCGGTAAAAGTTATAAGCACATTTTAAAAGGTAATGAATTAAATATAAAATATTTATAGAATAAATATAATAAAATAAAATAATTTATTTATATAATAAATAAAATGAAATAAAATAAAATGAAATAATTTATATAATAAATTTTTAATAAAATTAAAATTTGTTATGTGTTATAAAATCCAAACAATAAATAAATAGAAAAATGAAAAACTAGAGTTGTATAGGAAGTGTAGTTTTTGGAATGAATTGGAGAGGAGGATGAAGAAGTAGAGGGAAGGATAGAGAAACAGAGAGAGAGAGAGAGAGAGAGAGAGAGAGGAGGGTAAAGGGATGAAGGGAGGAGAGAGGGATAAGTGAGATAGAGATAGGGAGGGAGAGAGAGGTGGGATAGAAAGAAGTAGAGAAGGAAAGAGAGAGCCAAAGAGAGTGAGAGAGAGAGGGAGGGAGGGAGAGGTAGAGAGGGATAGGGGAGATATAGAGAATTAGAGGGGGAAGGAGAGAGAGGTAGAGAGGAATAAGTGAGAGAGGGAGAGAAGTAGAGAGGGAAGGAGAGAGTGAGAGAGAAATAGGTGGGATGGAGGGAGGGACAGGTAGAGAGGGATATGTGATATAGAGAGAAATAAAGAGGGAAGGAGAGAGCAAGAGGGAGAGAGAAGGGGGGAGGTAGGGAGGGAGAGGTAGAGAGGGATAGGTAAGATAGAGAAAGAGTGAGGAGGGTAAATAAGTAGAGAGGGAAGGATAGAGAGAGAGAGGAGGGAAAAGAAGTAGAGAGGGAAGGATAGAGAAAGAGAGAGAGAGGAGGGAAAAGAAGTAGAGAGGGAAGGATAGAGAAAGAGAGAGAGAGAGAGGAGGGAAAAGAAGTAGAGAGGGAAAGAGAGAAAGAGGAGGGTAAAGGGACGAAGGGAGGTAGAGAGGGATAAGTGAGAGAGATATGAGGGAGAGAGAGGTGGGATAGAAAGAAGTAGAGAAGGAAAGAGAGAGCTAGAGAGAGTAAAGAAGTAGAGAGGGAAGGATAGAGAAAGAGAGAGAGAGAGAGAGAGAGAGATAGGTGGGTAAAGGGACAAAGGGAGGTAGAGAGCGATAAGTGAGATATAGATAGGGAGGGAGAGAGAGGTGTGATAGAAAGAAGTAGAGAAGGAAAGAGAGAGCTAGAGAGTGAGAGAGAGAGAGGGAGGGAGGGAGAGGTAGAGAGGGATAGGGGAGATATAGAGAATTAGAGGGAGAAGGAGAGAGGTAGAGAGGAATAAGCGAGAGAGGGAGAGAAGTAGAGAGGGAAGGAGAGAGTGACAGAGAAATAGGTGGGATGGAGAGAGGGATAGGTAGAGAGGGAAGGAGAGAGAAAGAGGGAGAGAGAAGGGGGAAGGAGGGAGGGAGAGCTAGAGAGGGATAGGTGAGATAGATCATTTTTTTCTTCATGTCGTCCACTACTTTTCACAGTCATAAATAATGTGGGCTTAGTTTATCGGCGTAAGTATGAAAATGATGGGTTCAAATGAGAATAATACCTTAGGTTTTTATGGACATTTGTGGAAATTTGTGGGAAAACCTTAGGGTTTTAGATGGAAATTTTAGGTTCTAACACCCTCATCTCCAATTCATTCCAAAAACAACACTTCCTATACAACTTTAGTTTTTATTAAAAAGTCATTATTAAAAATTATCCCTCTCTATTTGTTTATTGTTTGGATTTTATAACACAAAACAAATTTTAATTTTATTAAAAATTTATTATATTATTTTATTTAAAGAATATTTTCTATTTTATTTATTATATAAATTATTATTTTTCTAATTTATTACATAAATTATTATTATATAAATAAATTATTATTACATAAATTATTTTATTTATTATATAAATTACTATTTTTTTATTTATTATATAAATTACTAGTTTTTTATTTATTACATAAATTATTATTTATTTTATTTATTATATAAATTATTTATATTCAAACAAATTACCAAATTTAGTGAGAACTATAATTAATGAGTTAAAGTGGGGCATGTTAAAAAAAAAAAAAACCTGCTACGTAAGAAACACTCTTACAATTAAATGCTAGTCAGAATGGACGGCTACAATAGTAAATTACAGTATTCACTCGGTGAATTGAATATGATGTGACAGGTACACGCCAGCGAATGGATTTTACCATAGATCAATTTCCTGTAAAGTTTAAACTTCTCCCCGACGATGTCAGACTGGAGGAGATCTCGGTGGGGTTCCCCCACATAATAGCGTATTGGTTAATGAAGAAATTCCTATGGATAGTAAGGTTGGATTGATCAAAATTCAACCTTGTAAGGGTCAAACTAAAATTCCTCTTAACATTGCTTTCTCATAACAAGATATAATTAGAAAGGCAACTAATGGTCCTCTTTACATAGCCAACCAAATCAATGGAAAACCCACTAATGGTATATTAATTGATTATGTTTGTGGAGAGAATATGATCATAGAAGAATTATTACTTGTGCATGAACTCTAACAAGAAACATATGACAAACTAAAAGCATGGATAAAAATACATAATGGTTTTGCTTGCCCTATGATTGATTTGATCATCTTTCCTTTAAAATTTGGACCAAAATAATTAGATGTCTCTTTCTCCATCATCCCAACATTGGATCAATTTCGAGTGGAGCTTGGTTATCCATGGCTATTCTTCATAGAATTCATCCCGTCAATTTTGCATAAATGTTTAAATTTTCCCTTTGACAATGAAATATTTATTGTGCACCATAGTGGATTTAATATTGTGTCTTCCCATGAGAATTTTTCATTGGATTTATTTTGGCCCAAGCCTATTGAATCTATTGAACCTCATGAGGACTTCGTTTTCAAATCCTACCAAAATTTTAAGGAAAAATACACAGAAAAATTATCCCTTAGAAAAATGCCTCAACCCATGATTGAGCCTCATATCCTTGACAAAACCATGATAGAACCAAAAACCATTTTGAATAACCAATACCAACCTAAGACAAAACCTTTACCTATTTCCTATAAATGACCAAGAGACAACCAAAACAATCACTTTCTACCTCCTAAGATAAAAAAAAATTATAAAGCTAAAGAGAAAGTGGTTGAATAGCCTCTTATGGTTTGTTGTATTCTTCCCCTTAGGGAAGAAAAGAAACCTATGGTTGATAAACCCACTCCTACACAAATACAACTTGAAAATCATACCAAAAGAATAAAAAATGCTAGAGAGGATAGGCATAGACATTGTGCTATTGCTCAAAGATTAAATGAGGAGAACAATTAAGAAAATCAACATCCAAACTTAACTTAAGCAATACACAAGGAGTCTCCCTCTTACCACAACAAAATATTCTATCTATCACAACTGCAATAAGGACTAGCACCTTCTTTGGACAGTATAATTCAAACTCCAATTGTGATTAAATTAAATGACAATGATGAGATTGCTAAAATTTATGAGGAAGTGCATAATGAGTTGAATACACTGTTTCCCTCTTCTATAAGCATAAATGAAAATTCTCCTAAGAAGAGTGTTTAACTTGGTGATTCCCCTAGTTCGGAACTTTTTTGTTGTCCCTTTGGCTAGTTGTCTACCTTTCATTTATATCAATCAAGATTGGGATGTGGATGGCCTCCTATAGGTTGAATCACATGTGCCTTAATAGTCTTTTCTTTGTTTTATTTTTCATGTTATATGAGTGATTGTGTGTGCATAGTGTGATCTACCCATATTGTTATGTTTGATGTATCTCTCTATTTGTGACATTCCTCTATTTGTATCTACATTATTTTATAAGTCATAAACATTCTACCTTTTTCATTTATCTTTTGTTTTCCTTTTGGGGATGATGCAAGGTGTTGAGACATTTAGGTCTCTTCTATATTGACCCAAAATATTTTCTTTGTTTTCACTCTCTTTGTATCATTATTCTTATTGCATGAGTATTTTTGGAATGATGACATTTCTAAGCTCTAAAATAATATTCTAGCAAAGACATGTTGACCCTAAATTCGTGGATCCCTTATGTGATTTTGGGATCTCATTGTGGGAGAAACACATTTTACATGGCATAGCTCTTTCCATATAAGCTCTCATGTCCTCTTTATTATTAGCATTTATCATTTTCTACTTTAAAGTAATTTCTCATAGCATGGTGTTTAGTGAGTTATTTAAAGTGGGGGCATACGTTAGCATTATTCTTTTGCATTTTACAACTCATGTTTCATTGTGTGGTCTTTTTACTTCATGTGATGTGTCTTTCTCTTTGTGGTGACATTGGGTATGATGTCCTTCAAGAGTGTGATCTCTCTTAGCATATTATATTCCTCTTAGTGGCTTGATGCAACACACTACATCACCTGAGTTGTGAATCTTCTATTCTTTGATTGGTCCTCTATTGGAGACATTAGGCATGGTGTTCCTATTGGAAGAATGAAGAAGATCATATCCTTGGTTAATAGTTTTATTGTCATTGATGTCACCATGATATATGGATTGCAACTAAGTCACATCTATCCAATATTTTGAACTGATAACACAAGACTAACCTCCTATATTTTGCTTCAGAATCCTCTCTGTTAAATAGCTTCTACTTTAGTTTTTGGGAATAGGTCTGTGATTGAGAAGTGCATATATGAATAGGAACTCGTTAGCGCAGTTATTCGTGGTCATCTCTAATATCATTTTTTCTTGTATATAATTTTTATATCAGGTCAATTGTTGGCTGACCTATGAAGTGGATAAATATGTAATGGATTAATTTTTGGTTGTATAATCCATGTCGACAAGCTACCGTGTGCCACACATTTGAGTTATTGATTGAGAATATTTTTCAAGCCGACCTGATTGTAATCCTTGACAATTAGATATATATACAAGATTTTTTTGTAGAGTTGAATATATAGATGTGAATTGGATAAAGCGAATATTAGAAGACTATAGATGGGAGTGAAAAGGGCAAAGTGTAATCTACAAGCACGTGAATTCATCTGAACTAAAAAGGAACTGAATCAACACTTGAGGTCTATCTCTATTAGTTCATTCTGGTGGTTAGCCATTTTGTTACTTCAGTTTTGTAGGCAGTGAGCCTCCCTTTTTGGACAATGATTCTTGGAAGTGAGCCACCCTTTTGTAATATCTTATAACTGGTTATACTATATTGTGAGTTAATCCTCATCGTGGTTTTTCCCACTTTGGGCTTTCCATGAAAAAAATTATGGTGTCTCTTGTGCATTGTGTTCATGTTATGTTGATGAACCTGCATATCTTAATTATCATATGTTTTGGATTAATTGGATGGTATATGTTCAATAAGTTTAAGAATATACTGATTCACCCCCCCTCTCAGTATATTGGATATTTAAAAATTGGTATCAGAGCTTTGTTCCTCTGGAGAAGTCTAATAGCTTGAGGGAGATCTTGAAGATTGGACAGATGGAGAATAATGCAAACCTTTGGACTGCTTTTGATGATCTAAACAAAGTTGAAAATGAGAATAAAGATCTGAAAGAAAATATTGATGAAGCAAATGAATGTGTTCGGAAATTGAAGGAACAATTAAGGAAATTCAAAGAGAGACATAAAGAAGTCAGTGACCAATTGAAACAAGAAAATGAAGACATTATTGGACTGAAGTTGCAAGTGGAAGTAAACAAAAGAATTGAAGAATGCTTGAATACAGAGATAAAGAAAAAGTCTAATGAATGTTCTAGACTTGAGCAAGTAGTAAATCTGAGAGCATAATTGAAAAAGGAAAAAGTATGTGAGGATAGTTCCAAGACAAGCTCCACCAGACTTGATGAATTGATAGCTAGACAAAAACCTTCTAAAGACAAAGGAGGATTGGGATTAGAAATAGGTGAAAGCTCTAAAGAAACAAAAGAAAAAAAGACTCAAGGTAAAGGAAAGCAGAAAATAAATTCAGGAAGAAAACCACCTGTCAGACAACCAAATGCACAAAGGTACCCATCTTTCAATGGAGCTTGTTTTTCTTGCAAAAAAGTTTGGGCATAAGGCAACTGAATGTAGAAGCGGGATGAATTAGTTTTTTGTTTCTTTCCCTGGACAATGTTATGTTTGTAATAAGTTTGGACATAGAGCCAGTGAATGCAAAGCTCAAATGATGAACTAGTTTAATGGAGGAAGGATTATTCAATCCTTTGCTAGCTATTGCTATAACTACAATAAATATGGGCATAAAGCAAATCAGTGCAGAACAAGGTTTAGTGGAAGTCAATCAAGTCAAAGAAAGGTTTTTTGTTATAACTGCAATAAACTAGGACATATTTGAAAGGTATGCAGAAGAAAAAAGGGAAAACAATCTATTTCGAGAAAGAAGAATGAACTTGAGAAGAAGGTTGACAAGGAAGAAGTTAAGTAGGAAGTGAGTAAAGTATGGAAAAAAAAGAAGTCAATATCTTGATGACAAGAGATAAGAAAGAAATCAGAGAAACAAGTAATGAAACAATGAGCATTATCAAGGACACTACAAAGAAGTATGGCATGAATGGTGCATATGGTTCAACCTCTGAACCTAGAAAAGAAACTTCTACAGAAGTTGTGGAAGAACCTCCTTCTGATGATGCTAATGAAAATGAACCTCTGGAAGTGAATGACAGTAATGTTCCTCCGAAAATAGGTAGTACATATGCTCTACCAGAAATCAATATTGCCAATGAGAATCCAAAAAATGAAAAACTTGTTGAAAAATTTGTTGCAGAAGCTCATGTTGCTACCGCTCCGGTACACCCCAGAGAAGAAGAAAGAGAAAAATAATGAAGAAAAAGAAGAAGATAAGGTAGAAGAACAAACATCTGAAGAAAAGGAATTGGAAGAGAAGAATGCAGAAGATGAGAGTGCAGAAAAGGAGAACATTGAGGAAGAAAAAGCAAAGGAAGTAGAAAACAAAAATATGGAATCTATTGATATTGCTCAAAAGAATGAAGAAGTATCCCAGCAAGTGGTAGAATCACAGAAGTCCACTGGAGAATCCTCCTCCAGTGATGATTTTTTGAAGGGATTGATGTCAAATCATATTAGATTCCAACCGATAATTCCTCTAGAACTCCTACAACTTCTAATGAATCAAGGTTATGCAAACTTGAACAAGATTTATCTGATACATAAATTGGTGTTAGGCGATGTCTTTCATGCATCCAATAGGAGAGAAATCTTAGAAATGCATCAAAAATGGATTGAGCTTATTAAAGACGCCATTAAGGCCCTGCAAAATGTTACTCTGGATACATCTATTGATACATCTCTTTCTCTGGTTGAGAACTTGAAGCTTCTATTGGACTCTTTCAAGGAGCATGCTACAAGACTTATTGAGAAAGCAAAACAGGATGTAGAGGAGAGTCTGAAAGAGAAAAGACTATTGATCCTTCATGAAAAATATGCCTTGACACACACCAATGTAGAGAAGAGCCTTTAAGTTGTGAAGCTAAAGATAATTTTGTGTTTACATATTGTATAAGGTGGCCTGATGCCACTCAAAGCATAAAAGATCTCATGGACTCCATCGAGTCCCAGTTGACCACTATTGCTGGCACCTATAATGCATCAATGGATAGAGATAGATCAGCTTGGAATGCAATTTTTGTTCATAGAGAAAAGTTCTTTATGCTATAGAAGTAGAAGGAAGAGATAATCAAAAAATTTGGCTTTCTTGGTGATAATGTGAGAATGGAGTATGCCTCGGTAGCCAATGCTTTGGCTAATGCTAAGAGTTTGGACAAGATAAATCTATCTCCAAATACTCTGAATGAAGATGAAGAAAATTTTACTGCTTTAGAATCTTTGAACAAGCTATTGGTATGTGCTAAGAAGAGTTGGGAGGATGGGAAAAAGGCTTGGCAAGGCATTCTACAAGAACTGGAAAATGCTCGTCTCTGAGTATAACCTTTATTTTTTCTCTATTTTTAAAAATTACATGAGAGAACTCCTCGGGGGGAGTACAAAATTTTGATTCCCTATGTTTGAACATTCCGGACCATGTGTATATATATGGGTGATCCCACAATACTGGTTTACAATTTTTGGGCAAACTGGACACTAAACTGATTTTTTTTAACTAAATCTTCACTTTGAGGCTCCTATAGCGGCTAACCGTGAGGAATTTGAAGATGATGCAAACTAGTGATTTGTGAAGTTTTGTCTATAGATTCTAAATATATTTTTTTCAAAAAAAATGGAATCAGATTGCACTTTTTTTTCATCTTCTTCGAGAACTAGTTTTTATCAGTAAACAACTTTTTTAAGGAGTGATGCTCACCGTATACAACATAAATTTTTTTCTATGAAGGATAAAATTATAGTTTTTTTGAATTTAGATTTGTAACTATGATATCTAACCAATTCATTTGGTTTCATAGTGTTTTATTAAATATTGTTTCCTTAATCAAGTTTCAAAGTCAAACCAATTACAATTCAAACATAGGTGGACTGTATACAACATAACTTTTTCTATATGTATCGAAATTCAATTTATTTTTAATGGATCAAGGACATCAATACCCAACTTGAACATATTTTTGAAAATTTTATTTTGATAATCTACTATTTTTTCACATGTGCATAATAAAGAGCTTGATTTTCGATGAAAAACCTACATTCACAAGAAATAAAAAGTATAAATAATAATCAAATTTAATTTAATTAAAATTATACTTTTTTGGAAGCTTATAATAAGGACTACATACTTACAAACAAATAAATTTTAAATGAACTCATTTGATCCCCCAAAAGGTAAATCAAAAGTGATTTTTTATCAGCATTTTGATAGGTGTAAAGGAGACTTCGCTATAGGTATGGTTTAAAACTAGCTAGGTTCTATCCAAAGGGACTTGGTCTAAGGTGGTTTGATCAAACCATATTCAATTGGAATCCTTTAAATGGAACTTTTCAAGGCTTAAATCATTATATTTTCTAAAAATATGTGATTTCAACAAAAATCAGGATCTCCTAGAAAGTGTAAACCACTATTGTGGTAGCACCCATCTTTCATGTTTTTTTTTTCTGTTATTCGACCTTTGTCCTTGATGTCAAAGGGGGAGAAGAGGAATGATAAGTAAAGCATAGTCTGCAATATTTTTGTATATTTTTTTTGGCACATGTTTCCATCAATGACAAATGGGGAGATTGTTGGAAGAATGAAGAAGATCATATCCCTGTTTAATGGTTTTGTTGTCATTGATGTCGCCATGATATATGGATTGCAACTAAGTCACATATATCCAGTATTTTGAACTGGTAACAAAGGACTAGCCTCCGGTATTTTTATCTGGAATCCTCTCTGGTAAATAGCTACTACTTCAGTTTTTGGGAATAGGTCTATGACTGAGAAGTGCATATATGAACAAGAACTCATCAATGTAGTTATTTGTGGTCATCTAAAGTATTAGTTTTTGTTGTATACAATTTTTCTATTAGGTCTATTGCTAGCCAACCTTTCAAGTGGATAAAGATGTAATGGATTAATTTTTGGTTGTATAATCCATGCTGACAAGCTACCGCATGCCACACATTTGAATTATTGATTGAGAATATTTGTTAAGCCGACCTTATTATAATCCTTGACAATCAGATATATATACAAGATTTTTTTGTAGAGTTGAATATAGATATGTGAATTGGATAGAGTGAATATTAGTAGACTACATATGGGAGTGAAAAGGGCAAACTATAATCTACTGGCATGTGAATTCATTTGAACTATAAAGGAACTAAATCAACACTTGAAGTGTATCTTTATTAGTTCATTCTGGCAGTTAACCATTTTGTTAATTCATTTTTGTAGGCAGTGAGCCTCCCTTTTTGGATAGTGAGTCTTGGCAGTGAGCCACCCTTTTGTAATATCTTATAACCGGTTATACTATATTGTGAGTTAATCCTCACCATGGTTTTTCCCACTATAGGTTTTCCACAAAAACAAATTTTGATGTCTCTTATGCATTGTGTTCATGTTCTGTTGATGAACTTTCTTATCTTAATTATCATATGTTTTGGATTGATTGGATGGTATATGTTCAATAAGTTTAAGAATATATCAATTCACCCCCCTCTCAGTATATTGGATATTTAACAATTCCCTAAGTTAAGACCTAACATGAACTAAGCAAAACCTCTCTGAATGCACCTTCCATTATTTCACATTTACAATAACCATTATATGGCCACCTTGCATAACACACTTTTCTTGCCTACATGGAGCCATGATGTTTGTTCATGGGTGTTAGCATACAAAGTTTTTCTTGCCTCATGGATCTCATTGTTCATCTTGTGTGGTGCCTTATCAAATTTATCAAGAGGTATATAGCTTTGTATGGTTAGCATATGGGATCCAAAATTAGGCATGATTTTCCCATAGCCACTTGCTTGTGTGAGTGAGCACATACCAGTCACATGCGTATGTGTCTCACCTTCATGGGGGCTCACCTAGTGGATGGCTTGAGGTTCCACTAGCCCTTGTGAGTGTGTTTTTTTTCATAGTGGACATCATGTTCCACTTGTAAACATTGTTTTTGGACAAACAACTTAGACCTGATCCACGTCATATTGGAAAAATGGTCGAGGCTTGATCCACCCTTCTTTTTTTATTTATCTTTCTTCTTTATGTCTTTTGCAATGTATGCGTGTGCCTTTTTTTTGTTTCATATATAATTCTTGTGCATGTTCTTTTGTGCCTATGTTGGTTTACCATAGTATCTTGATCCTAGGGGCTTGATCATCCCCCTTAATTGTTTTTGTCCTATCTCACTAGCATTGGTACACTTGGACCCCTCTTAATGCGAGTTTTTCTACTTTAGTGTGTGTTTGAAGCAATTTCCTTCTCTCAATAAAGTGGGGGCTAAATGTAGTGTAGAAAAATGTATCCCTTTACATTTCACACTTTTTTGGGCCCTATCTACAAAAATTAGGCTTCTTTATACCTTATTTGGTCCTATTTTGCATCCACAAGCCTTATTAAATGCATTTTTTTAAGGATAATCCCAAAATTTATTAAATGACCAATCATAATTCACATTTTTTATTTGTGTGTTATAGATCTAGTGATTTGGGACTCATACACCACCTTGGGCATATGGGTCCCACCTAGGTTTTGGGGCTTGATCCTAAATATTGCATTGAACTTAACATTTCTTGAAATTTGTGTCTCAAGTTTAAGTCACTATGACTCATATGCCACCTTGGGTATATGATTCCTAATTTAGATTGGACCTATTTTGAATTTAATTCTTGGTGAGATTTTATTCTCCTAGATTTGAAGTTGTGGTGTTGTAATTTAGAGAAATTTTGCATAAATAAGTATAAATACAAGCTTATTTAACATAATTTCATCTAAGAAATCTTATGAAGCATTCCTAAGGAAAATTTATGAGATCAAAAGTTTGCAAGAGTATCCAAGAGAATTCAAGAGTTTATTATCAAGCATCTTGGAGCATCCATTCAAGATTCAATAATCATGTCAAAGTCATCATGCGTCATGTGTGTTTTGGAGCTAACATTTGTGATGTAGGTTTTCATAATTCAAGCAAGCATTCAAGATCAAGTTTCAAGCATTCAATCAAGATTCAATATCCACATTCATGCTAGCCATTTCACACAATATTGCAACATTTATCTCAAGGGTTTGGTGACTTTCAACATTTCATTTTTTTCATTCATCATTCATTCATTTTATTTTATGGTAAATTGATTACCAAAATGGGGTTTGACCAAGGAAAACCCCTATTCTCTAACACAACAATATTTTAACCTTTTCATGTGTGATTGTAGATCTAGGTGATTAGGATCTTGAAGATCCTTTTGAAGATAAAAGTTGCAAGATTGAAGAAAGTTGTTAAAATTATCAAGAAGTTGTCATCTTCATGGAAACTCATCTACAGATTGGAATTCAAACTTTCAAACTTGAAGATCAAACAAGAAGGAAGTTATAGAGGATCACTAGAGTATACCGGAGTTTTATCCAAACCCTAATACTAGGACTAAATCATCACCTTGGGTATATGAGTCACAGTATACCCATTTTCAGCACTTTCATGTAGATCTTGGTTTGCCAACAATAGATTCCAAATTTAGCCAGAAACCCTACACTAGGACGAAATTGGCCAATCTAGCATATGAGTCCTAGTACACATCACAATTAATAATTTTAGGATTGCAAACCTTGTTTTGGAAATCTCCAATATTCTAGGTGGTTCTTTGTTCATCCTTAGTTTTTTATTCTAATGCTAATTTCATTTCCTAGGTCACATAGCTAGATTTGCATATTTCTTTCATTTCATTCTTTCTAAACATTATCTTAATGGTAAACCCCCTTTAATCACACCTAAGGAAACCTCCCTAGTAGCTCTTCCCATAATTGAGTTTACTTGGTTGAGGGATCTCTAGGATTTCCTAATGAACTAAAGTTGGAAATAGGTCCTAAAACCCCTAGTTCCATCTCTCAAAAGGTGGAACCCTATTTCCTTTGGTTCAATAATTTTACTAACTTAATTAAATACTTGAAAAGAGATTGTTTTCAAACATGAATTCAAACTAGGTGATGGATGAAGATCTAAATCCAAATGATCTATGTCAAAATGTTAAGTTGTTGGTTGAAATTGAATGATTTGATGGTTTTATATTTGTTGAGTTGATCCTAATGATAACCTAGAAAGTATTTTAACAAGCTTAAAATTATAATGGACACAATTTTTTTTAATATTATTTTGACTAAAAAAAGTGGAAAAAAGTTTGTTTTGCATTAATTTGTGGTGATTTATTGCTTGCTAATAAAAAAAAAAATTGGAAATGTTTTAAAGTTCTTTGGTTTTAGTTTTAGTCAAAAGAATTGTGTTGTCTTTCAAAAGTGGCACATTATTCACTACAAAAGTGTCACGGTATCTGCAAAATCACTGATGTTAAATAGAAGTTTCAAATTGTTGGAAAAAAGGTGTCACAATATAGATGTCTTTTTTCCTTGAAAAACACACTAATCTATATACAAAAGTGTCAAAATTCAAATAAAAGAATTATTTTAACAAAAATAGAAGCACCGGTTTGCATAGAGGCCTCAAACTGTCTAGACAAACAATTCGATCTATCAAAGGATCTTTGATGTACAAATTGACCTAGGTGTTTGAAATTTTTGATGTGAGAAAATATTAAACAACATGTAAACTGACTCAATTGGTGTTGGAATGATTTTCTTGTTTTCTTACACAAGATCACACTAATTGGTATCATGGATTTTCTCAAAAAGACACATGATATAACACAATCCTATTTATAGTGGTAGATAAGGTTTATTGAATTGATATAGGCATGCATAATAGAATACCTTCCAATGAATGGAAAACTAGAGTATGCCAAGGTCATATACCACCTTGAAACCTCTTACCTTTGGAGGAAAAGTTCCTTGTAAGGGTTTTTTTTGCCTCAACAATGGTTGGTACATAGCAACTAAGTTCACACATTGATTCTTGTATGTTGTACCACTTTAAGTCGATGGTCTACAAAATGGCTCTTAGGCTTCTAAATGTTACAAATTCATAGTGGGTACTTCAGTGAGCAAAGATCTCATCTAGTATGCCCAAGTGGAGAGGGGTCACCTCTCTCCTCATCACCTATACATGGCTTGTTGGATCGATGATCACCAGACATGGCTTGAAGGATGCTAGCTACTCCTTCGGGTACAAAGTTTTTTCTCCCCCCTTTTATATACTATGGGGTGATCCCACAATAGTGGTTTACAATTTTTGGCCAAATTGGACATTGAAATTATTATTTTTAACTAAATTTGCACATTCGGGCACCTATACCAGCTAAACTGTGAGGAATTTCAAGATGATGTAAACTAGAGTCTCGCAACATTTTGTCTGTAGATTCTAAAAATATTTTTTTCAAAATTTCTGGAAATCAGATTGCACTTCTTTTTCTATCTCCCACAAAAACCGGTTTTTTTAGAAAATAGCATTTTGAAAAAGTGGTACACATCGTATAATGCATAACTTTTTTTCCTTGAAGGATAAAATTCTAATTCTTTCAAATTTAGATTTGTAACTCTGATATCTAGTGCTTCCACTTGGTTAGATAGTTTTTTATTTAATATTTTTTCTTTAATCAAGTTTCAAAGTCAAACTAATTACAATTCAGACATAGCGCGACCATATAACGCGTAACGCTTATTGTATACATATCAATTTTTTATTCTTTTTGTTGGATCAAGGACTCCAATATCTAGTGCACTCATATTTTAAAAAAAAAAATTGATAATCTTCTATTTTTCCACATGTGCAGAACATAAAGCTTCATTTTCGGTGAAAAACCTATATTTAATAAAACTTAAAAAACAAATAGATAATAAAACCAAAACATATTAAAATTATATTTTTTGGATAGCTTATTCTGAGGGCTACCTAATACCAGTTGGGTTTTTGAAGTCTCCTCCATTTTCATTCTCAAATCAAGCTTCGAAGTGCAAAATTTTGGACAATTTTGGTGCCTCGGAGGGTGGAAGTGAAAAAAGGGTGGTTCGGTCGAACACAAAAAAATATGTTTGGTCAAACATGGGTTCGACCGCACCACTTTCAAATATAATTTAAAATTTTATTTTGTGGGGGTTCATTCGAACCTACAAAATGGGTTCAGTCGAACCCCTTGATATGAATCTATTTTACTGTTTGTTTTTTGTTCTCCCATTTTTTGATAGTTTTATTTTATAATATATAATATTAATATAAATCTAAATTACATTCTTTTTATATTATAATATATAATATACTTATTATTACAATATATTATAATAATAATATACTAGACCTAAACTCATGACACCCAATTCAACTTTTTGACACTTTTTGACAAAATCCCTCAACCCCCTATCTATATGGGATAGGGCCCTCCTCTCTCCCCCATATATAGGGGGGCCTACTCTAGATATATGATATATGATGTAATTGGATCTTCTCGCAGCCTATTATTAATTATATATTATTATTATAATATATCATTGTTATTATTATAATATTAAAAGTATATAAATAAAAAGTATATAATTAAAAAGTATAATATAAAAATTATATATATTAGAAACAGCTAAAAAGCATTTTGGGATGAGTTTTGGATTGGGTAGTTTACTTGAGGGTAGGAATGATTCAAACAAAATGTTTTTCTCTGAGATCTCATCTAACAATATTGGAATGACACAGCCTTGTTTCGTTGCCCCTCAACCAAGGTCTAATATGAACATGAACATCTATAGCTCCACACCCAAGCTCTCCTTGACACTAGTAGGTGTTCTCTTCAACTAGAAATCATAAAAAACATGGGTATTGATGTGGAAATTCATATTAATTTGATTGTCTTAGGGGAACTTTGTTTGTTTATAGATATTTAAGTAAGTATATATTTATCATGGGCATTGTTAGACAGACAAGTAGCTTGGAAGGAAAAGGAGATGTGTTTGGCAGCAATGGTGGAGAGTCTCAGCTTGGGATATATAGAGAGATGAAGAACTGTATGAGAGCAGGTTTGGCAGTGACAACATGGAAGAGAATGGATCTGGTGATGAGTAGGAAGATAACCATCCCAAAAAGAACTACTATCACATGCATAGTCCTCAACAAATTTAGGAGATGGAAGCATATGCCCTTTTTCACTAAACAAATCAATACTTGTCAGTCATTGAGAATTGTTCTTTCTGACTTTATTGCTATTTTGGGTTTACTACAGGCTTTTCAAAGAGTGCCCTCATCCAGATGAGAAGCAAAGGTAGCTTATGAGTAAGAAATTGGGGCTTGCACCATGCCAGATTAAGTTATGGTTCTAGAATCGGTGAACCTAGATGAAAGTATGTGGGGATTAAGAAAATGACCAAAAAATTGTAGTAATGTTGCAAAATTGATGAACTTTAGGGTTTCATTCTTTATTCCTTAAATTTTTGTAATCTTGGATTTTTAGGCTCAACACGAGTGTCATGAAAACACTCTCCTCATGTGGGATAATGAGAAGCTTTGCTTGGAGAACATGCAAATTAAAGAATCCATGAGAAATCCCATATGCACCAACTATGGAGGACATGTTGTTATTGCAGAAGTGGGAGAGGGTACAAGAGTTTAGAGTTTAAGGGTTAAGGGGAGAGGGGAAAGAAGGAGAGGGGGTAGGAGGGAGAGACTTGAGAGAGAGGGGGGAGTGGGAAGGGTAGGGGGTACAAGGATTTAGGGTTTAAGGGTTAAGGGTAGAGGGAGAGAGAGGGTGGGAGGGAGAGACTTGAGAGAGAGAGGGGGCAGTGGGATAGAGATAAAGGGTAAGAGGTACAAGGGTAAATAGGGTTTAAGGGTCAAGGTTGGAGGGGAGGGAGGGAGAGGGGGTAGGAGGAAGAGACTTGAGAGAGAGAGGGGGTACAAGGGTTTAGGGTTTAGGGTTTAAGGGTTAAGGGTGGAGGGGAGAGAGGGAGAGGGGGTAGGAGGGAGAGACTTGAGAGAGAGAGGGGGGAGTGGGAGAGAGATAAATGGTAGAGGGTACAAGGTTTTAGGGTTTCTGGTTTAAGGGTTAAGGGTGGAGGGGAGAGAGGGAGAGGGGGTAGGAGGGAGATACTTGAGAGAGAGAGGGGGGAGTAGGAGAGAGGTAAAGGGTAGAAGGGTTTAGGTTTTAAGGGTTAACGGTAAAGGGTAGAGGGGAGCTCAAGATAGAATTAGTGAGTGAGAGAGAGAGAGAGGGGGTTTAAGGGCTTAAGGATTAAGGTTAGAGGGTAGAGGGGAACTTTCTATTTCCATTTGCAGTATTTTTTGTGAATTAAATTGATGGCAACTTTATTTTTTTATTTTCATTGATTTATGTTTTAAATATGTGTACAATAATTTTATAATTAGATAATACTTAATTTTAAAATTTACATAATTGCCCATGGAACAATTCGATGGAACAAATATAAGCTATATATATAATTGTATATAAGATTCTTGAACTTAAGAATTCCATGAAATAAATATAAGTTGTATATAATTGTAATTCAGACAAAATGATTTTAAAAAACTTCACTAGGTTTCAAATAAGTATTGAAAGTATATATATGGGTTTACATGCAAGAAAAAAAAGTGAGAGATGATGCTATCAAATATTCTTGAACTTAAGAATTTTCCATGGAACAAATATGTACATATAACTGTAATTTACACAAAATGATTTACAACTATGTACAAGTTACTATAAGTTCTCACTTGAACATGTATAGGGTTACAAGTGAACTTGAAAATCATGGATATAATCTAATTCAAATATTTTGGTTCAGCCCACTCTTCAATAACATGCACAATTTTTTGATGATCATCACTATCTAGTCTCCATTTTCTTCGGCCACGTGCATGTGGAATTGCATGAAGATGTAGGGTGGTAGCAATTATTAAGTGACTATATTCATATACCTTGTTATCAGGTTGATAGTCAACAAAATGAATCCCATTCCAAACAACTTTGACTTGTTTTAGATATGTCCCTTGCACTACAAAAAAACTTGCATGGTAAACATGAACCTAAGGTAAGACATATGAACTTGTACAACATTTCCGTGCTCAAGGTTTGTACAATATATATTTAAATATTTATAATGTAATGTGCACATGTGAACACAATGTATATATAATTTTAAATTCAAACTCACCTATGGGAAATAGCATTCCATCACTTGTTTCAGGTTGTGTTAGCTTATTTCTCTCTTCTGTGCAACACAATAAATAATAGCTAACACCTTTGATCTTTCCAAGCTCTACTATGACTGTAAAAAAATCTTTTGTACACCAAATTTAAACAAAAAGAATCTAAAAAAATTAGAAATGTATCTAAAGATCAATAACTAGATATATATATAATATTTAAATTATTGAAAACTTACACATGTACCTTTTCTAACCAGTCCTGAAATATGGTCATAATCAATTGAAATCAAAGAAATGTCTTCAAATATTTCTTCCTCATTTTCATCATATATTTTTGAAACAACTAGTGGCACTACATCCAATTTACCAACATATTCAAGTTCTTGGTTTTTGCATGTGTGATCAGAGTTTCCTGCAATGCACTCATTGCAAAAAAAAGAGTAATCCCTTGTGTGTAATGTCCATCCATGGTGACTATCTAAACTCCTAACACAATGCAAAGATCTTCTTTTTTCTACCCTCTTGCATACATGCATCGATCTTTTGTCAAAACCTACATACATGTACAACAACAAACTTATGTGAACAAACATGTATATATATAAATAAATTCAATTTTAATAAATTCAATTTTTTGAAAATGTAATTTATACATACCCGATATCTCCCAAAACGCTCTATGTGGAATGTGTCGGTTTGTTCTCAAAGATGTGTCGACCACATTTGATGCAAAGTTTTTCTTGCACCATTCAACAACATCATGTGCATTGTCTATATGATCTTTTGGATAACTCATTTGATGCTTTCTTAAAGTTCATTTGATGCAAGCTCTAGCCCCATCATGTTCACCCTTTCCATGCCCACTCTCAAAAAAACTCCAAACATGTGGTATTTTGTAGATCTTATGATATCTACAAAGCGCATAGAATGATCGTGAAGATTTGAATTGTGTCTCACATCCATCTGACCATACAAAATGATTTTCAAATTTTACACCCCTGCTTCTCAAATTCTCAAAAAAAATTGTAAAGCAATGTTGGACAAAAAAGGTGTCATGCTCTTTATCATCACTAATATAAAAGTGATATTATTTCTTAATGGCTCATTCTTCATCTGTACTCTCAACACCATCCAATTCTAATTGTGCATGTCGATAACACAAATGAACCATAATAGTGATCTGCTTTGAAAAGTAATACTCTGATTGAATCTCCTTTTGATATACAAAGGAGTAATTTTCTGCAAAGTCGACTACTGATAGAACTATTCCAAGTGGGAAATTATCTCTCAATTTTTTGAATTTTTGTGCTTTCCACTTAGCAAAAAAGGAATGTTGTATGTATGGTTGTATCAAATTTTGAAAATTTTCCATAAATTTTCCAATAGGAATCTCCTCTTCTACATAGTTCAACCTTGTGGATTCTTTCCCAAAATTTGTTTGCAACTTTACATACTTCTACCTATGTGAGTAAAATGTGTGAATAAGCAATAAAACACATGTAATCAATGAAACATTACATTAGAGAATTCAAATAACAATCTAATCAAATTAAAACAAATAAACTCTCTAAAAATAGTACTTGCCTCTTGCAATTTACTGTCTTTGTTAGGTCAGTATCCTCATTTCTTGAAGGAAATTTAGCCAAATTTCCACATGTTTCACAAATTCCTTTTATGCAGTTTATTTGAGGTCCATTTTCATGATCACATAATAAAGCCTTTATGAAAAAACTTTCCTATTTAGGAGGTTCATTTTGAAAACCACAACTTTCTTCTCTCATCTTTTGAAACACTTGATAGTAGAGATCAAATTCAACATGATAACAACAACAACAAGTTTCAAAAAACTTGTTTATCTTCACATAATATGGCTTTAACCCTTCAAACATTGTTTGCCCAATCTTTATATGAGGACATGTATTACAAAATTTCATATACTCTCAAATTGTGTTATTTCTAGCCAATGTTTGATATGATTTTCAGAAATACCAGGCCCAATCTTGTGTCTCATAACATCTCTAGGATTTGATGATGGACGAGTCCGATCATGCCAAAAACCTGAGATCAAGTTCCTAACAACATCTTCAATCATGTCAGAATGGGGAGCTCTACACATAATTTCCCAATTACCTTCTAAACTCTCATCCAAAAACTTTCTCTTTTTCTCATATTTTATTAATGTTGTTCTACTATAACCAATTTCAGTTGAAAGTGTAGACATTTTTCTTTTTCTTGCTATATCTTGATGTACAATAGATATCAACATCACCCTTCTTGTAGTGGCCTTATCCACTGATCGAGATCCTTTCCTAATGGAATCTAAACCCTTTTTAACATTTTGAGCAATATCCTTTTGTAATCCCATGTGTTTCTTCTTATTTGATGCCGAATGTACACCCAACAATTGTAATGACTCTTTCAGCTCATTACAAAGAAGTAAACATGATAAAAATTGGTTTTTTTCAAGTGTATCAAGATGATTGAAATGATCATTGATTATTTAATTTACAAATTTATTCAGTGACCTCTTTCTGTTATTATAAGGCTAGTTGGCATAACATTCAGTTTCTCCATATCCATTTCAAGTAAATGATCTAAATTTCTATAAGAAATTTGTTTCATCACCTTTTCAGCTAGTTTTATATGCTCATGCATACTAGTAGAAGGAAGATATCCTGAACCCTCTCCAACATGCATTGTGTGAATTTGGGCCTCCTCCCTATCTTCAAGGTCCATGTGTTCTTCAACAGATTCATTTGATTCAATATCTAGTATTAAAGTTTCCAAGTTAAATCTAACATGGTTTTCATAATTGGAAATATATTTATAAGCTAAACAAATTGAGGTGTTAATAAAATTCCTAAACACACACTTAAGAGACAGAGAGAGAGAAGAAACAAGCATGTACCTTGTTTCTTTCTATGATAATTTTCCAAGTTTTGTTTACGCCTCTTTTGTTCTTCTTCTTTTGACAATTTTCATTGAGACGCATTTTTTCTTTTTCTTTGTTGTCCCATTTTCTTCTTCAAATTAAAGATGACTCAAAAAAATTCCTCTACCAACTTAGTTAAATTCTCCTCCAATATTTGCCTCCTCGATAAATGTGCAAAAACCTCTTCTCCAAAATTTGTGCTCCAAGTGATATAAATGTGAATTAATCTTACAATTTAATATGGAAATATGAAAAATAAGCTTGTATTTATATACATATGGGAAAAAAAATATTCTAGTGTATGGAATAACAAGACCCTAGCTTAAATGAATAAATTGGTAATCAAACAATTTATTTCATTGTGGAGTATGTTTTTATTTAATGTATAGATATGCAACATATCTCGTAATTTTAGAATTTTGTTACTTGTCAAAAAGATAATAGAGGTATAATTTGAATTGAATTTTCTTATAATTTAATAATGGTGTAGATTAAGAGATTATTTATGAAATAATTTAACATAAAATTTTCTAACTTAGAGGGAAAGTGTTTGAAGGATGGTATATTTAACTATAAAAGGAATGTTCCTACCTAGATTCTTTATAATTTTATTTTGTCCTCAACTCCTCAATGGTTCATGTTAAGTCATTTAAAAAAAATAGGAGTTTTGTATACCACAAAGTGATGCACTTTATTTGTTCTTACTTTCTATCAAGATTTTAATTTCATCATTTTTATCAAATTTTAAAACTAGAAGAACATGTCCAAATTAATAAATTATAGGCTTGTAAATACACGAGCATTTATAAAATATCATCAAATAAGAAAATGTATGCATATATCATATAAACATGTAAACATATCAATATTGATCAATGTATAAACATGTAACATGTTATAATAAAAGTGCCAAATGTATGTATATCATAAAAGCAAATCTTAGTTAAAGATCATCAAATGTGGAATACTAAAGATCATCATATAAGAAAATGTAAGTTAGAGATAATCAAATGTCAAATACTAGAAAGATCATCATATAAGAAAATACATGTAGTAAAGATCATAAATCTAATCCAGGGCCTAATATGAATGTTGATTCCTAGTCGAAAGATCATATGAATGAGAACGGTCCTGCTCTGATGGATGTGCTAAGCCTTGCAAATAAAATGGTGTACAAAATGTGTTAAATACATATAATTTATATTAAATAAATTTTATGAAAGTTATTTTTAATAATGTACTTGTATATTTTTAAATATGTATCTAGATCTATGCATACATATGCATGTACATATACATGTGTATATATAGAAATTTAAAACTCACATGTCCACTAGCAGTAGATTCATCCATAGAGTCATGTCGATGTACACAATCTAGAACAAGGCTAGGAGTGACATGAGGTATGCCCACCTACAATAAATATTCATATATATCAGTACATGAATATCTAGTTAAAACTAAAATTTAAAATTAATTAAAAAGGAATTGAAACATGCACATGCACACATACATGTACATCATCTGATATCGGATGACCTAAGTCCTCTAAAACAGCCGCCTCCACCATATCAACTATATGTTCAAGCGACAAACCAATATTTGCATCCATATAATCTATCCCATGTCATTCCATAAATGACATGAGTGAAGAGGACTATGTAGGTGAGATGGCATCGACGATAACGAATGGACACCAATCAACATCTCAATAAAACCCATAGTCTATGCAATTATTGAATGATCAGATGGTGGATCCTACCATGCACTAGTGCTGGGTTGAGAGTGATGGGATCCTGGAAGTGAACAAACTCTGCATGCCAAATGATCTCTAACATGCTCTACACCGATCCCATAGTCTGATGCAATGAAGGCATATGCCTCCAAGAGCTCCTCGACCAAACAATGCAGAGTCTTGAGTGTCATATCTCTTGTAAGTGCCTCAAACTCTGGGGGAGTAGGGATGCTTGATAGTATCAAAGGATCCATACTGGTCCACTATTCTAAAAAATGGCATGGATCGGTGACTTCTAGACATAAAATATAGACCTACATGATCAGTAGATATCCTAGTGGTGGTAGCTACAAAATGTCACCTATAGTGTCAATTGCTTCCTTTTGGGAAGCAATGACAACCTCATCTACTATGGGGGCTAGATCTAGGGTGAGAGAAGGAGACCTCTCGCTAACCAATACCCTAAACACTGGGGCTGGTCTATATGCTCGACAATAAGTGGGCATATCAGCAATCCTGCCATGCCCTTGACAAGCATATGGTGGAATGTCTAGGTAGTTGACTTTGAGGCCCAAATGGACCTCAGCATACAATTGCTGAACAAAATATAATGGAATCTAGTCATTTTTTGGGTATTGACCATATGCTACGAGAAATCATGGGTAGATCAATGAGGCCATAGCGCGATCGACACATCTAGTGACCTGGTATCCCCTAACCTTACGTGCATTTTGATAAAATGGAAAACAATTGGTTTTTATCATTTCTTTGGTCACACTATCCTATATTTGTTTCAGGGGAACCTCACCATGTACTTCTTCCCACATGTGGGAAAGAATAGCAGCTACTCTATCTAGAGAAAATGCACTAGTCCTCTCAAGTTTATCTCTTAGTTTTTATAGACTATGTAATATTGGCATGCATGGTTCAGAATATATCCCTGCATTTGTAACCTGTGCTAATGAGTCTCTCAATTTATTAATCTCATTAGTGGTATTTTCAAACAAAGATTCTGGAGGTGGAACATCTGTATTTTCCATGTTATATATGTATGTACACCTAAAGGAGCAATGAGACCTTGGTAAATAATATATCTAGATATAGGGAATTTATAAATCTAAAACGGTTCTAATAATTCATCTACTCATCAATAATATAATTTTCATACCATTAACAAAAACATGTTCAACATCTATCATAGTTTTTAATAATCAAAACATTCAAATTACTAGATTGCACAGAAAACATAATCTAAAACAATTCTAAAATTTGAATTTACAAGTGTGTACTCTAGTACAAAATGTGCCATTAAAGACTTAAAAAATATTGATAAAGGTTGCATCTAAGATCTATTTCCTACAACTAGTAATAGATGGAAAGCATCATTACTTAACATTGGTGGTCATGTAAAATCAATTTAGTCATTAATGAAGGCACAAATAAGAGAAGAAAGTGAGAGAAATGATAAGCTTGTAAATATGATTTCTAAATTATTGAAGCAATATTTTGATAAGGAGGAAACCAAAAAATTAGAAATAAGCTTCCTCATATCCATAAAGAAATTTTGATAGGAGGAAGGGACACATGCACATAATATTTATCATGAAAGTGACCATACAATGTACAAGAACATGATACTAAGGAAAAAAAAAATCTTATAAGTACACAACAAACCTAGATGAAGATTTAACCCTAGTACAAAAAGAAAGAAATAATGAAAGAATAGGAGAAAATGACTTGATTTAATCTTTGTACATATTTTTTCTATTATCTCAAATCTTATAGATAATATAAAATCCACCATGTAAATATATGGTTATATTTACTCATTTAAAGATAATATTTAATAATTATTTTATTACTCTTATTTTTATAAATTTCTTGGATATTATAGTAAAATAAATCAACTCTTGCATTTTTTTAAATTTAAAAGTTGCCTATACAAATTCCACAATCTATATAATAGACTCTACTTTGTGTAATGATGCACAATGATCAATCCTTGATGTTCCAAATCATTGATGAAAGATGGAACGATGCACATAACTGGTTGTAGATCCACTTGTCTCCCAAAAGAGGAAGGAAATGAAGGCTTTATATTTTTATTAATAGACTATATTAAGTGTTACCATGGTTAATTATGAATTTTAATAGTTTAAATGTAAAAGGTAAATAATCTCAAGTAGCAAGAGAGCTATTGATTGTATGTTTAGAAGATCTTATGAGTCTAAATTGATTATATTATTTTACAAGAAGTAAAATTGACCTAATGTATGTTTACCATAATTGAACACTTTAATTTATTTAGAAGGATGCTTTTATTTGGAAGTTAGTCATTAGAATGATAGACATGATATGTAATTTGATTGATTTAAGTATAAACAATAGATTATACGATTGACTCTAGTGTTTACCCATGTTATAAATTATTTTAAGTTATTTATAAAATTAAGGGCTTTTAAGTTTGACATTATTTGTCTTTATGCATTAGATGATTTCCAAACACAACTTTTGTTTAAAATACCTTGGTCCCTATGAATGAAATTAAAAAATTCCTAGTAAAGACCATCAAGGAAGGTCCTAATGCCATATGTGGCTTCCTTTGCCTATTATATATAAAATTCAACTATTTAAATAACTTTTAAGAAATAGTTCCACAAAATTAGAGGGGTCCAACCATGAACATTTTCAATTAATTTAAAACTATTATTTTAGGATTTTTTAATTTTTAAATTTATATAAATTTCTTACATTATTTTATTTTGAATTAAAATGATAATAGTGGTCCATAAATTACACAAAATTGAATGTTATTAAAATTTTGGTTAAAAAGTAAGAAGGTTAACCTTTAAAGCCATTGAGGAAGGTATTGCTACTACTAGAGTTTATCCATGAAGGGCTTGAAGTCTCATAAAGAAAGTAAATACAAGAGGTTCAAGGAACATATAGATGATTTCCTCACAAGTATATATAAATGTTTCTACTTGATTATTTATTTCATCCTAGAAGGAAGCTATAAATGTTCTTTACGATTAACATAGATTTATCCTAGATTTAAAATTTGAATATTTGTTACCACTTTTTGAATTAAATTTAGTTATGAATTTGTATTTTTTTGGATGCGCATAAATATTAAATATTGATATTTAAATAATTAAATATTTTTTCTTTGAATATGTTTCACAATTATTTATGTAAACACACATTATTACAAAGCCTCTACCATTGTACGATAGGATTAGTAAAATTTATGGGTAAGAAAGTGAAATATTTTCATTTGTCCCTCTTTCATTTCTAGAGCCTCGTAGAAACCTTGTTAACAAATATTTATATAAGTGTACATGAGATGTTCAAGGAAGATGCAAGAAGCTCCAACTATTTCAAAAGGTTGAAACCTATTAAATGCCCAAGTAATCCTTGAGAGTAAGGACATCTTTTTTATGTGGTCATGTTATCATATTCTTTAATCTAATACCATTAGTGATATGAGACTCCTCATTCTTAGAATATATTTCTATGAATTTTGGATATGATTTGAGTGTTATATAATTCACAATTTTTTATCAAAGAAATAAATTACAATTATATTCTTAATTGACATTCAAATAGGGAGGCATTAAGTTACAACTATTATTTTAATTCAAGATTTGAATTCAACCTAGAGAAACACATATTAGTCTACAAAATCCACTTAGAATCTCTAGTTTCGGTGTTACATCTCACACTACTATAGTAGGTGGATATAGTAAGTGGATATGTGCATGAAAATCATATATTATATATATGTACACTATTTGACAAAAGTCCATAATGAAATGTTAGCCTACATACTTCAAGCATTTTTGAAAGTCAACTTGATTGAAATTTTAAACATGCAATAAGATTTGGCTTATCTTATTCCAAGCTCTAGCATTATTTCTTATCATCTTCTGAACATAGAAAAAATAGGTGTTCTAAAATATGTATGTAGATGGACATCAAAATCAATGAAATATCGATTTGGTAGAATTTTTTACTATGCCTAGTTTTACTTAAATGTATACAAAATAGGCATTCATATACACACCACACAAATTATTTGGAAAAAATCCACAAAAAATTTGATATCATTTATATAAAACTATGGTTTTTTGCACTCCATTACAACAATTCATCCAATTAAGAGGTGATGTAATTTATTGATTCACTAAACAAAAATAGATTTTTATTCTTAAAATTATTCTCTAGTTAGACTCGTGGAGTGACCAATTTGAAAATCAATTTGAACATTTCAATCACTTAGATAAAAAATTATCCTTGAAGAATAATTAAAATAGTGTTATGCAACCAATAATATAGAAGCAATAAATCTAGCCTATTAATTTTTCTAAGGTTCCATTCAAGTATAATTTTGAATTCAAGTTTACAAGAAAAATAAGTCTATAATAATATTCACAAATAATATCTCCATGTTGATAATTTAAGCAATGCCTTCAACACAATCTATTAATGGATATAGAGAGAAATAAAAAATAGATATATACTTGTAGGTTGGAAATATCCTCAAGATGGAACAAAATTAAATTTTTATTATACATTTTGGGGGAATCTTTGAGCTATAGATGTTGACTATTTTCTTCATAATTCTAATAGTTTTAAATTCTAATTAGAGGTTTGAGTAAACTTGGTTTAAAGATGAACAAAAATAATAGTAGGAAGATCTCATTGTTGGGTTAATGCTAGTATATAAGAAAGGATACAATGAATTAGTAATAGAAGGCAATGTTTTTACAAAGATTGAGGCCCCAATTGGGGTATGTGTTCTTATGAAAAAGAAGCATTGAAGTGTTTACAATTTTTTTATAAGATCATGCATATATGCATTTCTATTGGGGAAAAATATTAGAAAATTTCAAGCAAATGCAATTGGCAGCTGTAAAGCCAAATGAATATTAAAAATTTTCAAGCAAATGCAATTGGCAGCTGTAAAGCCAAATTTTACAAAATGGGTTTGTTTAAAACGCTTTAGAAACTTTCAAGAAAATGCAATTGGTAGTTGTAAATCCAAATTTGGTTAAAAACTAGGTTTGTTTAAAAGGCTTTAGAAACTTTCAAGCAAATGCAATTGGTAGCTGTAAATCCAAATTTTAAATAATGGGTATTGTTTTTAAAAGGTTTTAGAAACTTTCAAGAAAATGCAATTGGTAGCAGTAAATGCAAATTTTAAATAATGGGTATTGTTTTTAAAGGGTTTTAGTTCAAGCAAATGCAATTCACAGCTGTGGGTCAAAATGAGAGCTTGAAACAGGGTAATATATTCATTATAAACAATAAATTTTGTTCTCATAATATGCCTTCAAGTTTTAAATGAAAATTTTGTTTAGAATTTTCATTTCATTTGATTTGTCTTCATTTTACATAGGAAAAATTTGGTCTCATGGAATCCATTAGGGTTTAAAAAAATTGCATTTACAAATGCAATTTTAAATCATTGTGATTCAAGAGAAAGAATGTCAACCTGATAATGGATGTCCAAGTCGATGATATTTGAAGTTGAGATGGTGGCCTCGTTGGAAGCTTTTTGCGTTCCCTGTCGTTCATGTTCATTGTTGTTCATGTTCGCTATGCATGAGCTCAGACTCTTGGTTGTTCGTTTGACAGTGATATCCTTTTAAAATGCCCTAATTCAAAGGGGTTCGCTCAAACAAGGGTTCGACTGAACCCATTAAAATAATTTTCGTTGATATTTTATTGTGGTTCAACTAAACCATATGGTTTGACCGAATCATTTGATGGGTTCGGCCGAACATACAGGTTCGACCAAACCCCCTTTCCTATGGATATTTTAAAAAAGCTCATTTTCCTTACTCTTCTCAATTGTAAACCACTATTGTGGTTCCACCCTATGCCTAAACACATGGTTGAGATTAGAACTTTGGATGATGGGGCCCCCAAGCATGTCTCCTACTTATAAGAAAATGGAACTAGTTTTTCTTTTGGTCCTCAAGATCATTCTTGGGATTCGCAAGAGGGGAGCATGTGCAACACTGACCTCAAGTGTACAACAATAATGAAAATGAATATTGTTTTTGATTTCCAAGATTGCACTAGGCACAAGGAAAGACCATACACACATATTCACTTACTAAGCACATCAAACAATTCATTTTGGTTGCACTAGGGGTTGAAATATTTGGTTCAATTTTAAAGCACCAATTTAAATATGTGAGTTGTAAATTATTAAGCCTAAATTGAAATGTGCAAGTTGTCTTATTTAATTTTAATGTACCAAGGGAAAACTACGATTGTAGGGTTAATTTTAAACACTAAAATGAAATGTGAAAATTGTAGGGTTCATTTTAGAGCACTAAAGTGAAATGTGAAGAATTCATTTTAAAGCGCTAAAATCAAATGTGAATCCTAGGTTAATTAAAAAAATTATAATCAACATCATTAGTAATTTGGATTTAATTTGTATCATCTCCCATCGATCACCAAGTTGTTGTAAATAATTAGTCCTCAAAAATAGAAGGTCAAAAAATCATAAACTATTGGGGTTAGCCAAAAATAAAATTGAAATTTGATCAAACCCTAAAAATTAACTTACTATTATACTCAACACAAAAGTGTACCACTATTTTACAGAAGTGACAGATTATCCTATCGAAGTGTTTCACTATGAGTTACAAATTTTTGGAGATTTTAAAAAAGTGGTAACCTTTAACAAACATGTCATGTTGCACCTACAAATAGAGGATGGAAATTAGAAGAAAAGATAGACGTGTCAATCTTTTTGTTTCATAAGCATTGAGATTTAACAAAAGAATTGATCTTTGTCTTGCATAAGGTTTGAGCTTTAACAAAAGCATTGAAATGTCCCTTCAGAAGCACTACATTGTTCCTAAAATTTATAAAGTCAACAAACTTCACAAAAAATATTAGACAAAGACGTGGGTCTCATCAGGCATGCCAAAATGTCATATGGTTAACCTCAATTGATCAAATAAGAACCTAATTCAAGAAATTAATAAGATAAATTATCAAATTAGAAGTCATGCTCAATGAAATTTGATTAACTCTAAAAGACTCAAATGAAAGCATTGAAAGATATACTTTAAAGAAATTAAATATAACTAATGTGCAAAACTTTGAATCCCATTGTGGATTTGAAGAAAACTTATAGTGTAGTGATGTGGTGTGATCAATTTTTCCTAATCTATTGTTAAAAACTATTTATTTGAAGTGATTGATTCATAAATGCTCTTAAATTGCTTAATTATGACTTAACAATTCAAGAAAGGGTTCCATAAAAATTGTGAATATAATTCAAAGACTTGGTATTTATAGATTTTAGGAATATTGATCATTAGTGAGGATTGAATTGGATAATCAATGGATGAGAGAATATTAAGGAGGTGAGTGTGGATCAAGGATTAATCAAGTGGCTCTAATTCATGAGGTGTGGATCAAGGATTACATCAATAGTTCATAATCCATATGAGACTCAACAAGATCCCTCAATTCATGGAATTAAGTTGGAGATATTTCAATTTGGAGGGAAGAATTTGAATTTGAAAAGAGAATATTTCATGAGAATATTCTTTGTGCAAGTTGGAGGGTTGGAGGAAAATTAGTTAATTGAACAATTTAGGAAAATCATTTAATTGTGCAAGTTGGAAGAATTAAGAATTTTAATTAAATAATTAGAAATTATTTAATCAAGTGGGATTATTGGCATTTCAATTAAATAATTAGGAATTATTTAATTAAAAGAGGAGAAAATGATGAACTATGATGTATTAATCAATTAATCTTAATTATTCAATTAATAAGAGAATAAAGTGACTTTAACTAAATAATTAGACATTATTTAATCAAATAAAGGAAATAGGTGAATATGAGAGAAATGAAATTAGTAGACGAAATCAAGATGTATAATATACTCAAGACATTTTAAGATGTCTATACTTTTTATTTTTGATTCATTCTAAATATTATATTTTCTATTGCATTTGATAATACTTGTATTTTACTTATGTTCTCATGACTTATTAATCCCTGCCTTCTAGGCAGAGACTAATGTTTTCGGGTGGGCAGATTTTACTATTAAAGCTTCTCGGAACTAGCGTCAAAGGATGATATTCTATTTATCCTATGGTATGTGACGTTTATTTTATTAAACTGGAATTTCTGGATGTTTTTCCCTAATTTATAATTGGCTTCCATTTTTTTTGCCCGTGGCTTTTTGTTTTTTCATTTAAAAATCTTTGTTGCAGCGACTGAAAAATGAAGGCAGGAAAAAATTTGGATCACTTTTTAATGTTTTTGTTGTCTCAATGTGTCTTTGTTACGAGGTTCATATGAACAGGTGGGGTTGTTGAAAGCAGGTCATGTGGCTTGTTCCTAATATCACATTTCATCTCTTCTGCCGCATTATGCATGCATAACAAGGAGTTGGAGGATCTGGTAGCTCTAAAACCCCAATATTTTTAGATATACTTTTTGTTTATTCTGAATAGAATGAAGTAGCATCGGTTGTTGGTTTGTTTGTTTGAATTTGTTTTGAAGAGCAATAAAGATTTATCCCTTTTTGGTGGGCATTGGAATCTGAATTCAAGCTTTTGGTTGCGGTGGTATATAAGATATGGCCAGCTCCCTCTGAATTTCCTTCTTATAAGAAAATATCATGAGCTAAAGTTACATCCTGAAGATCGTTCTAGACCACCAACAACAAATAAACCAGTGGTTGTTGAATTATATGATACAATTTGTTTTTACAGACCCTTGCTTTCTATTTGCAGGATCGTGATCATCCAGTTGTTGTATCTGGAAGTCCTTCTAGTTTGAGCTTGACACCCCTTTAGGTTGGCCAATCTTTTCATTTGATGTAACCCAAGGATAATGGTATTCTACTAATTCCAGATTTTTGACTTTTAGAAATAGATTGACACTATTATTGCCTGCTATGGGTTTTAGCATTTTTTATTTCTACTGGCAAAGTAAAAGATGCTTTTTTGTTTCAGGGATTGTGAATGATAATTTTAGGGAGAAGAAAAGATGGGATACAAAGGAGAATCCCCTAAGTCAGTGGTTCTTATGAAATTCTGAAGCTAATGAACTGGCCCAATTAATTCTAGGATGGCAACAGGCAAGCCACTCTAGTCTTGGCTCATAAATTTAAGTTATATTTACATAGTCCATGACTAGGAATTCATGACCTTCTGACATTGAAAAGGAAAATATATAACCTTAATCTAAATGAGAGGGGTATCAAATCCCATTTACATAAATGCAGGGCAAACAAATAAAATACCATAAACATTCAGAATCTACCTTAGATAATGGAGCTGGGAATTGCTAAATGTACTGACACAAATACTTCAGAGAATGAAAAAATAAAATAACAGGAGAGACATAACCTAATCAAGAAGCATTCAAAACAAATATTAAAAGAAAAATTAGTTTACAATAAATTTTAAGTTACAATGCTTGTTTTGCGGGTATGAAAAGAGGAGAATTAAAAAAAAAAGTCCAGCTCATGCATGTTCTCCTAATGAACATATAAAGTCATTACTATGTCAGATGATAAGTAGTTGCTTATTTGAGTGGTAATGCATTTTTTTACAGGAGGTGAATGAATTATTGTTTTAGACTCGCAAACAGTTTAAGCTTGGTTTTAGACTTTTTTGGGTTTTCACTTCGATTGCAGTTTGGACAGTTGCGACAATTTGGCTCTTTAGTGCCTCTAGTTAGCTCAGTTTTTTCTTAAAATTTAGCATCACTATTAAAAACTAAAAATTAAAAAATTAAAAGAAATATCAAAATTTTGGGTGAAACCACAACTATCAAAATCTGGGAAGTCCTATAACTACTGTCATTAACATGTGTAAAATGGCTAACCATTTCCATTGAATATTTTATGTTCTTCTAACCACCACGTATGAAGCAATTTTTTCAGCAGTACATGTTTTATGAGCATGCTTACTTTTTGCAGTTAGCTGCTAAAACATCCACAATTGCTGCAACATTCATGAACTATGTAAAATTTATATTGCCAAAAAAGAAATATTTTGAATGCTAGGGGTGAAAATATTTTCTATTGTGGAAAAATATAAATAAAATTTTAGGCACCAACATCAATATGAACATCATGAACTGGCAATGAATTTTCAACAGATCAAAGAGTTAACTGGCACTACTAAAGAAATTGCTGAAACCTCGACATAATTTTTTCTGCAATTGTACTAAAAGTTCCATAAATAGTTTGCAGGTATAGCACTTCCAGAATAGCATTTCTCTTAGCCTATCATATAATACTAATGTGTATTAACTAGTCCTTGAAAAACAAAAAGAAAAGATCATTGAAATAATGAGTGCAGTGTCAACTGCTTGGTGTATGGTTGAAGCATTTTTGTTGTAGTTGGAGATGTTAGGATTCTCCAAGGAATACGACGTTGATGTATTGGTGTGGGGAAGTTTTGGACGCGAGGTATTGTTGCACAAAAAAATTTACATTTGTTGTTCATTCTACAAGTTGGTTCTCATTTGTTATGTTAATTTCCCATTAAGTCTCTACTAAATTTAAATTTCATATAATTTGGCTAATACTTTGAATCTTTTAATTTTAGGTTACTTTATGGTAGTGTGAGCAAAAATTGTTTTCAACATGTGTAATCCCATGCTACTGACGAACCAGAAAAGCAAAGCTCAATGGTAATTCCATAAATTTTTATTTAGCTTTTTATCTAGTCAAGCTCTAGCTTGCAGTGAAGAAATTGGGGTTTATCACTTGATTGGTAGATCCACAGTTGTCTCATTTTCTCCAATTTCTACATTTGTATGCTTTACTATCCAGGCTACATTATATAGGTTTATTGTAATAGGGGATTTTAATTTTTCAGTTCTATCTCTCTCTGAATCATTTTGTGCTTACCATCAAACTTTCCATATTTTAATTTACAGTTCATAATGAAATATTCATTTCATGTACAAATAATTGTATAGATTTGGTTTTAGAGATGTGTAGACTAACAAATTGTGAGATTTGTAAATTATCTTCATATTTGAATGATAATATTCATTTTTCTTGAAGTTTGGTCTCTTTCTAACAAATTGTTTTCCACACATCCACTAACAATGTAGCAAATGCATTAGAAGGCCACGAAACAAGAAGAAAACAAATTTTCTATGCACTAGTCTGCACACAAAATAGACAACAATAAACAATTTTTTTCTTTCATTTCTAATTCACATTTCACTAAGTTGTGTTGCCTTTTATAGATAGTTATATGAGTAGATAGCTTTTATCATAGCTATGGTTTATATTTTGTATTTTACAGAGATAAAATTTCAAAAATAAATTTCTATATACACGGTAATGGAAATGGAGGACATAGTCATCCTCCTTTTCAACGTTACAGGATAACAATGCCCCTCCTAGTGTTGCATGGCAAAAAGAATATCTCAAAGTTGCTCCTCAATGGCACCAATTGAAGCAATCAAGGGTTTGTATTTGCCTCCACTGGTTCCATTGCAGTAATTTTTATAATAAGAATTAAAAAAGAACTTGAGGTTTTAGCTTTTGATCTCATAGTTATTTGCATAATTATTTTTTAAGAATTTCACTTAAGATTCAATGGTACTCTTCAACCTGCTCAAGTTGCATGCATGTTGTGTAGTTTGGCTTCATGCTTGCAAAGTGCAGGTGCTTGAAATTTCCCACAAATATAATTATTTTCCTTCCTGTGAATCTGCGACTATAGCTATGAATGTCAAAATAAGCTGGTGAAAGATGGATGGGCTTGGTTTTATTGCATAAAGAAAAGTTTACTAGCTCATTGAAAATAAATGCCTAATTCCTTGCCTTCTCTTTTTGTACAACACGAGTATGGTGACACTACCAATGGGTGCATGTCAATAGGTGAGGCTTGCTTCACAATTTAGGAAATATTTTGCAGTTTGAAAAATTCTCTACTCTTTTCTTCAAATTATCAATACCTACCATGCAGAGAAATAGTGTAAATTAGGATCACTTAGGAACAAACAAGTTTGTATAAAAATTTATGCAGAAATAGTAAACTACAAACTATTCCTTGTGATTAAGAGTTGGTTTATATTATTATGGACCATAGAATAAATGCTTCTTGATGTTAAAAAAATCTCACAGACTTGTAGCTAGAAGCACTCCTGATTTCACTAATATGGACTTTGGAAATATTGCATCTCTCAAAAACTTCACTATTTGTAAAATCTGATTGCAAGTAGACATTCACTTTGGCTACCTGAGCAAGTTTGCAAATGCATTTGGATTTGATTGAAATACTTCATTGTTTCAAATATTGATTATGCAATTTCAGGCACCTTAGGAAGTTGTAAATCAATTCTAGAGAGCTTTCATGTGCATATGTCATTCCATGGGTAACTAACATTTTGAAATGACTTGATCTGTAGGACAAATTAAAACACAAAATTTCAAATCTAAAGTAATAGTTGTGACTTTCTTGAACCTTGTTAATTCTGAAATGAAAAGGATCAAATCACAATACTCTAATAGTTAATTATGATATAGAAATAAGTTAGCTCCCTACGAGTACTAAAAACAAATCACTCTTACACAAGATGCAATGTATAATAGGAAAAACTTGTTGGAAAATCTTGCAATTATGTGACTATAAATTCTCACATAAATGTCACTGCTTAAATAGGTCATGTATTTTTCAAGTTTTTTAGTTACACACCCTGTGAAAGGATGATTCAATGGGATGGAGTATATTTCCTTAGTAGGGATCAAGAATCCACAATAGTTGCAAGGAACTTTGGTATTGATATTTTAGAAACCGTTCTTTTGATAGGCTCCTTTTGAGGAGAAGCACCGCCACTACTTCAATTTCCAACGGAGAACCAGTCAACTTCCCATACAAAAGGAGGTGTGTTATATATTATTCTTGCAGGATTTCTTTTTGCACAACTCTTTATACTTCCCTTTCCCAGTTATTTGATATTCTCAGTTTCAAATTACATGGAAGTTTATTTTTCTATGGTGGAAGTCTTGTTTAATTTTTTCCTTTTGTGCTTCTACTCAACCAATGTCTCAAGTAAAACAATTTCGTGTTGTTTGAACTTTTTAGTTGATTCATTAAATTCTATCATTTTTATTTTCTAGTCATTTGAATTCTTGACATTGGATCTTGAAGGTTCAAATTCTAAAGTGAACAGCTCTTGATGTTAAAAAAAATTACATTTTGTTTCCATGTCTATTTCTACATCCTGATTTTCATGCTTATCTTTAATTGAATTCCTTTCATGTACAAGGTGATGAGGTGGATTGCAGAGGTGTTCTGCATCATGATGGTTCAGTTTTAGCTTTTTGCGACTCTTGATCAGTTGAAGGTAAAATTCCAACTATATTTGGTAGTTCCCTTCAATGCTAGTTTCTATAATGCTTCTTTGGCTCCAAATGGTTGTGAGGTGTAGAATTTCTATTTGATTATTCTAAACTTCCTAATGTATTGAATCTTGAGTTCTCAGCTTTGACTATTTGTTATGAGCTTTGACTATTTGTTATGACAAAATCTTTTGTATGACAAATAAGCTTTTGTGTTTGTTTATTTTATAATTTATATTGTAGACTTCTGAGCTCTTGTAAAGATTACTGCAACCTATAGATAAACTTTATAGAAGGATCTAGAATTCTCATCTCTTGCATGATAAGCAATCTAAAATAGTCCTCTAAAAAATAGAGAAGACTCACAAAACACATTTCCTTGAAAATAGTGACAACTAATAATAGTGTGAGTTATAAATAGCCTACTAAGAAGTGGCTCTGAATGATGACTCTAATGAATCTTCTTGATTCTAGACATAACAATACTCCCAATGAAATCCTGGGACTCTGGCAATTTGATGTTTTGAATCTTTTTTTTTTTTTACCTATGTTGAATTTTACAACAAATTATAGCAAATTTTCATCTTTTTTAATACTCTGAAACCCTAGAATGCATAAAAATAGGCTACCCAAATGCAATAACATGATGACACTTAGGCAATCAAGAAACATTGAAACAATAATGAACCACAATCACTGTCATGTTCAAGGGAAACTAAAATGATGGGTGACTGAAATTCCGAGAACCTGATATAAACCTCAGTTGCTCATCAAAATAATAAAATTTGATTATTGATAGCTAACAAGATGACAATAACTCAAATGCCATGTTGAATGATCATCTCTTCACTACGGTATGGCTGCTTGTGGCAAACTTTTTCTGCATAATGAACTTGATGTTGCATAAATTTTATTCTATCCTTGGCACCTTTGGTACGGATATGAATTCTAGGTTCCATTTTTCTTCAAATATTTGATTTGGTTTTAAAATTTGTAACTTGAGATAAATTTGCTAGAAGCTTCTAAAAACATGCATTTTCTATGGTAGGGAAATCTAAATGCAAAGACTAAAAATCAATGGTAGTACACAGTGTAATGGCATGAGATATTTGTCTTTATTCTTCTTTTTCATATCAATTTTCCATCTTTAATTTTCCCAAATATTCATACAAGATATTGTCTTCAACTCAATAATCAAGTAGCGTTGAAACCCTGATATTTTTAGATGCTTTATAAGTGTGCATGCAGAATTTTGGTGCATCAACATGTACTGTTACCTATTTTTTAGGGTTTGCTTTTGTTAGGGTATGAAATCCTATGGTTTATCCCAGAAGTTGGTAAAACTTGCATCTGGAACCAAACGTGTTTTCTTCTGGTGTTAGTTTTGCTATATTTTTACATAGTTTGTAAAAGTGTTAATATTAGCTATTAAAAGCAATAGCAAGAACTGCACTTTTATGTGTTACTATCTCAATACAATAGTCATCTCCTGGTATAGCTATTTTAAGTGTAGGAAATGTGATATACAATGTATTTTGGCTTTTGTACTTCATACCACAAGTTTTTTTAAATATTAGTTGTATCTACTTAGTGACAAAACAAAGTATTTTTGTTTGTTTATTTTCTCTTGATTCATGATTTTTTGTTTGATACAGGGAACTGCTTTTACACAAAGTCTAGCTAAAAGCATATCTCAGTCATAGATGCATTGAATAGGAGCTTCTTGGTAATGGATTCTTTGGAAACACCATCTTGCCAAGGGTTTCTTCTCTATTGTACCCCATTCCTGTTGCAACCCTGATCCGATAGTGAAAACCGATAACTTAATCAGCGGTCGAGCACTCATCCATAGTGCAAAACATTCAACTTTGAGAAGATAGATCCCTACAAAGCAAGTTGGGTGTTTATTCTCAATTATTTGTATGCAATTCTACTGACAATACTAAAAATCAATATGCCATGTCTTATTTCATCGCTTTGTTGATTATCATCTGTTCACATGCACAAAGTCATATGTCTCTCAATTGTTCTTTTATATGGGCAGTTCTAACTTAGGACTGACCTTCAAATTTAAATCATGCTATCAACACCATTCCCATCCACCCAGAATTGCCTTAATTGCTTAAGGCAGGGACTCCAGCTGACACACAGCTCTTGTTGTATTCTAGTTGACAATTAATATTCAAATTCAAGTGTGTGTGGCACAAATTGAGGTCTATGATATGTGATTTCTCTTTTCTCAAGTAAATTATTTTTTTAATTATTTAGGGAGGGAGCACCCTTTAGTTATATTTAGTATTTGATAAGGTGTGATATACCACTTAAGTTGTGGATACATCACATCATCATATTTTTTTTATAGTGATATTTACCTAATGGAAAAAAATTTATATTAACTCAAGTCAACATTAGATACTAGACCATAGGGTTAAAGAAGTGGATTGATTTAATTTATAAAATATTTACTTAATTGCATTTTTTTCTTAATATGAGAGAGGACACAACTAAGACAAGTTGAGATATTCTTTGTTTTGTCTAAGTAATATATGACATGTTAGTCTTCGATTTCCAAATACGTTTGTGGTTTTCTACAATGCTAGCTTGTGAAGTTTTTTGTGAGGTCTTCCTAATTTAACATTTGTGTCCTTCAAATTACACTCAAACACATGTAGACATGTAGCCTTCATTCTCAAGTGGCCATCATCAAAACTTCCATAAGGGAATAATGCTTATGGTCAATGTCGGTGTTATTTTCCTTTTTCACTATTAGGAATTTATATCTATAATTTGTGACTCCAATAAATAGGTAGTATCTTTTTCTAAAATAGTAAGATATAAAAGAGTGATAATTTTTCAATCTTTCACATGATAATTTAGGGTGATCAATGAGTGGAGTAATTTTTAGAGAAAATATAATAAATTGTTAATAAAATATTCATGAAAAGTGTAGATACACACAATAATAACTTGGATAAACCACGATATAGTAAACCTCATTTGTCACTTAATAAATTGTCACGTTTTTTCCTTAAAAAAAAAATCTGAACATATTTAGTTAGAAATTTGCAAGGAAGGTTTCTTTAAATTAGCATAGTTATTAGAATTCTTCTAAGTATTTCAATAATACTTGCAGAATTTATTGGCTCTAATTTTCTAAATATCATGGCTCTAAATTTCTAAATATCATCAAGTGGATTACCTTTTCAAGAGTCTTGGCATCTCTAAATTTATTTTGTTATTTCAAATTGATTTTTAATTCATTTTATTTTTATGCTTATAGTTAGCTTTCCTTAATAAATTAAAAGAGATATGGTAGGAATTTAAGATAACATCATGACTTGTTATATTCTTAATTTTGTTAAATATTAGTTTCCATTATTATATAATTGTAACCTCCTTTATAATGTCATGAATTATCATAGTGCTCTTCTACTCATATATATAACCTACCACCTTGTTTTATATTATCATCCATATGATATTGTGTATTCTATTATATATTTAATATGTATTGTTTACATTTCTTATGTATATGTCATAGGTACATAAACATTGGTATTAGAACCTATTTGACCTTAAATCTATGGTTTCTTTAATTTTTTGGGTTTCTTATATTTTTAAGAAAAATTATATACAAAACAAAAAAGAATCAAAAATTTATCTTACAATTGAAAATGATAAAAAGGTTGAGAGAAAGGTATTCTACCGCTTAATTAAAAATTTAGCATTGTCTTGTGTCCCCAACTTAAGGCCACCACCAATAACATCTCTACCAACAGCCACCTCGACAAATTTGGGAGAAGAATCATCTAACCCCACCTCCATGTCCTCACTCCCAGAAAGGGAAATCCACTTAGTTTCCCTATTACTCTTAGCACCAACCACCTTCCTCTTCTTCAAAAACGTAGTCGCGGCTATAGGAGAAACATCCTCCTCCTCTTCGTTCTATTCTTCCTCCTCATCCGAAGAGGACTCTGACCCCGATGACCCAGACACATCACTTAAAGTCTTCTCCTTGCCCTTGATGGCAGGAGCAGGGATAACAGTCTTGACATGTTCCATAATTAATAAAATAAGCCCTTCATGGAGGACAGGGCCCCTCCTATTCTTCAAATGTGTGTACATTGAGACCTCCAAAGACAATAACAGAAAGAAAGGAAACAAAATGAATAAACCATGTCTGAAATGGTTGAGGAGAGTAAAATGGTGACCAAGAATAGCCCTAAACCTCCCTTCCAAAGTCATGTAACATATCAACACCTCAACAATGCTTGCCCAGATTTTCTTGAGGGAATTTTTCTCATAGCCCCAGCTCTCCAATTTGATTAATTTCTTTCACTCATCATCTTTAGAAAACTAGACCATCGCCTCCTCATTACTCTTTTTATCCTTAAAGAACTTCCGGCCAACTATCGGTATCCCAGTAATATTGGCAACTAAATCCTCATTTACCTCCACTTCCAGACCTTTAACCTTGAGCTTTCAATTATGACAGAAAGAAACAAATTGAACCGAGGCATTAGGGTCATGCCCATGCAGTCTCTCCAAAAATGGAGTAAGATTACCATGGCGTAGAATATTCTAGAGTTTCTTCTTTCTCTGAATGTCCCCACATGAATGCGGCTCGATTCTTCTCCTGTCACCACCCATGGCTACCAACAGACGACTCACAAAACCCTTACAAAAAACACTCAACTGAAGACCAGAGAGCAACAAGACACCCACAAAGCATGTGAAATGGAGGAAGATACTAGACCATAAATGTCGCATCACCTCATCCCACACCATCATTCCTCAATAAACCCCTAGATTTCTCAGGAAGGATTGATCCCTCCTCCCATGAATGAAATTCATTTAAACTGATAACCTTGTTGGAAAAAAAATATTCCAATGAGTTTCGTTCTCGGTAAACATGAGAGAGACGGGTCTCTTCACAAGATTGCAACATGATTATCATATCCTTAATGAGTTGGTCGATATTCCAACTCAGAGTATGAGTGCCACGTAGATAATTTATTATGTTCATAGAGTCTCCTTCCACCCATAATTTCGAGTAACCTTTGTTCATAGCATATCTAACACTTATGAATGTAGACTCCGCCTTTGCGCAATGATTGGTCTGATTTTCCAACGAGAGTTAGATAATGGTTAGGTGATGCCTTTTATGCAATTATAGGAAGTTTTTCAATTACAATTATATGAAATGTATTTCTCCTCTTTAAATGCTTTGTAGTTCATCAAATAATATATTAATTATTTCCCCTTTTATTCTAGTATCAGAGCACATTAAATTCCCATTATTGAGCATGAAGATACTATAAACAATCATTTTGGAATTTTCAATAAATTCCTCCCATATTTTACCCACTTGTGTGTGTATTGCATGTCAAGGTTGTTGGTCAATAACTAAGATGGTGTAACTAGCTTGATGTCCATCAAGTCTTGTAGAATTGTTTTGGAGGTTCTTTCTATATTGTTAATGATCCTTGTGTGCTTATGATTGAAGTAGCAGAAGTTCCTACCTATGTGTATGCATATTTTGGAGGAAAGAAGAATTAAGAGTGGGGTGAAACCACAATAGTGGTTTACAATTTAGGTGAGGAAGGGAAACTCATAAAAAATGACCCCAAGGCAAAAAAAGTGATTTTAGGGGTTCGTACGAACCTACTGGTTCGACCGAACCAATAAGGGGTTTGCCCGAACTAGGGTTCGAGCAAACCCCTTTGAATCTTGGCCGCCAAAAAAAAAAAAAAATGCATAGGAAAGGGGTTCGAGCGAACCTCTTTGAAGGGGTTCGCTTGAACCATGGTTCACTTGAACCCCTATGGGTTCGTACGAACCCCCCTTATCCCTCATCCCCCATCTGAGACACAAAAAAAAACCTAAATTTTGGCACCTTGAAGCTCGGGTTGAGAATGAAAATAGAGGAATCTTCACAAACCCAACTAGAATCAGGTAGTCCTCAAAATGAGCTATCCAAAAAATATAATTTTAATATGTTTTGGTTTTATTATGTATGTGTTTTTATAGTTTTGTTAAACATAGGTTTTTCACCAAAAATCAAGCTCTTTGTTTTGCACATGTGGAAAAATAGCAGATTATCAAAATAAAAATTTAAAACATATTTTTCGTGTTGGGTATTGATGTCCTTAATCCATTAAAAAAAAAAAATTGAATTTCTATAAATACAAAAAAAATGATGTTGTATGCAATCCGCCTATGTCTGAATTGCAATTGGTTTGACTTCGAAACTTGATTAAGGAAAAAATATTCAATAAAAAACTATGAGACCAAATCAAAGTGCTAGATATCGTAGTTAGAAATCCGAATTCGAAAAAATTAGAATTTTATCCTTCATACAAAAAAAATTTATGTTGTATATGGTGAGCGTCACTTTTTAAAAATGTTGTTTTCTGAAAAAAATCAGTTTTCGTGGGAGATGGAAAAAAAAGTTCAATCTGATTTCAAAAATTTTGAAAAAAATATTTTTTGAATCTACAAACAAAATATGACGAGACTCTAGTTTGCATCATCTTCAAATTCCTCATGGTTTAGCCGCTATGGGTGCCCGAATGTGAAGATTTAGTTAAAAATAATAATTTCAGTGTCCAGTTTGGTCAAAAATTGTAAACCACTATTGTGGGATCACCCAGTGGTGTAAGAAATGTAGCCGTGAAGGATGAACTTTTTGTTGTATGAAGGAACAAGCTATGGGAATTGAATGATTTTTTCTAGGCCTCTTCTATGCACTATGTCAATGTGCATCTAAATTTTAGTTTCCATAAGGTTATCTTACATAGGAAGAAACCAAATTATTGGGGAAAAACCTTGGTGTGGGGATTTGAAACTTGTGTGAGGAAACCTAGTGGATGTTGATTGTTCCAATTGATGCAAATGGTGTTATGATCAATGATGAAGATGAGCAGTAACTAGGAGGTTGAGAAGAAGCTTCTGAGAGCATTGACTTCTACTTTTCTCTACTAATCACTCTCAAAAACATCAAAAAATTATAACTAGATGAATTTCTTTGGCAAGTGCTATTAGAATATTTCTTATTTGATGTGTGATGCCAAAAAAAATATCTATGCCAAGCTCAAGTAATGCTATGATGCAGATAGTGAATTTGAGGTATAACATCCACACAAGTGTTCGTGTGTAACTGCATGAGCATACCAAGCTCATCTTCAAGCTTCTCTTCTTTCATGAAATGAGCTATTTTAGATTAATCTATATAAATTATGCTAAGATATATCCTTCTCAAGAAACCTATTTAAATTTTGGTTTTGGTGTATGTTAGGTTAGTAATTATCATACACCAAAATTAAAATTTGAATATTTGCCTCAAGAATCATAATTTATATAAATTAATTTAAGATAGATACGTTAGTTGTTACTCATCCCTATAAAGGTTTAAATGGTTTAGCCTATCGTCATTGTAACTAATCATGGTGTTAATTGTAACATTCCATTTATTATGTTTTAGTCACTTTAAATATTATATTTTACATTATTTATTTATTTTTATATTTAATTTGTCTTCTCATGACTATGTGTATTCTAGTTGACTTTGGGCCATGCAAAGCCAGGTCAGACCCTTTGGAGGCATGTGTTAGCATTTTCGATGAGGGTGATAAAGTGCTGTCCCTATGCAGTGGGTTGGAGCCCAAATTTGGTACTCAACTTCCAACCCATGTTGTCCTTTCTTGTAGCCTCGCTATGGCTGAGAGCAACTTAGTTTCTCCTGGGGAGACAAGCCTTCCAAAGGCTTTGTTGGATGCTCAAAAACCTATGGACTCCAGTGTTGTCTTGCCCTCACCAACTATGGACTACCCCTTAGCTCCCCTGTGCAAACCCCCAACATTGCCTCAAGGCCTAACGATGAGGTTGGCATTGAAGATCCACCTCCTCAAGAGATTCTAAAAGAGCTTGAGACTGGAAATAACCAAGTTTGTTATAAAGATATTAAAAAAGAGAAAGCAAATAAAAACAAGACTAAACCCGAATCCAAATGCTCAAAGGACTTAGAGCCTATTGGGAGTATAGGATGCCAAATCAGGGATAAATCTAGTGAAATCCAAACAAACTAAGGGCAAAAAAATAGGGTGGGCCCAGGGAGGCCTGAGAAATATAGCATGGCTATCTCGGTTGGAGGGGATGGTCTCCAACTTGCCAAAAAAAAAAGGAAAAAAATAAGCCTTGTTATCAAATCTCCTATCTCCAAAAAGTTATAATTGGAAGACAAGCTTCCTATATATGCTTTGAGCATTTCAAGAATGGGCGAGAGGTAACACATATGAATTTTGAAAATGAACCTTAACCTTGTCTCTTGGAATATCTATGGTTTGGAATCACCAGACATGAAATATGTTGTTAGGAGATTCCTTAACATTAAAAGGCAAAAGGATATTGTGCTCCTCCAGGAAACCAAGGCCACTTTTTTTACATTGGACACCAACCTTAATTTCATATAGAATAATTCTTCCCACTACTCCATTTTGCATGAAAAAGGAAGGGGTGGGGCTGTCATCTTAGTCTCTAACTAGTGGAGCAACTTTGTAACTAGCAACGGTTGCTCACCTTGCAATAGGGCAGTTTGGATCACTCTTGAAAAATACTTTGAGAAGGTGGGAATTTGCTCTATCTATGCCCCCAATGATCACAAAGACATAATTAAGCTTTGGCAATGTATTGTTGATCTACCAGATGTCCCCTAGATCCTTAGAGGGGACTTTAATGTGGTTGAGAAAATGAGGGATAAATGGAGTGGAAAGGTAATGAGAGGTACTATTGGCAAAGGATGAAAGCCAAATTAGGCCTAATTGACTCGATCAAGAGCGGAAAAATAAACTACAAAGGTATTTGGTTTACATGGTGCAATGCTCAAAAGGGCAATAAGAGGATATACTATAGGTTAGATAGGTTCTATGCTAACAAGGACCTAAAGACCTTTATCCCAAATAGTGAAGGTACTAAAGTAAGTGTGTATCCCTACACTCTTTTGGATCATCATCCCATAAAGGAAAGCATGTGCATAAACCATGGTAGACCCAAGGAAAGGAAAAAGAGAGAAAGTTTCATGTTGAATGCACACCTATTGAGGGATAATGATTGCCTTGATGTTATAACCTCCCTCGGGGAATTCAATAAATGGTTGTTGAAGCACAAATTATCTATTCAAAGACGGTAGAAAAACATTGTAAGTTGGAGGAATCTCTTTCAAAAAATTGGGAAGAAGAGAGTCATGGATAGTAGGAAGCTAGAGAAAGATCTTCAAGACAAACTGTTTGAATCAAAATCCTTGTTACAACTTGACCCCAAAGACAAGAGACTCTATGAGGACCTTGTTAGTACAAAGGACAAGTTGAGAAGAGTACAAGCTCACAAGATCCAAGGAGCCAAGGTGAGGGCCAAATTAAATTGGCTCCAACAGGGAGACAAAGGTACTAAGTTCTTTTTAAATTCATCAAAGAAAAAGGATTTAGAGAGTAGATAGACCAAATATGTAATGAGGGCACAATGATCACTTCCCGAGATGGGATTCTCAAGTAGTTTCGTGACTATTTCAGGAAGCTCTTCACCTCAGAAGCTGGGGAGGTTGAGTGCCAGGAGGCCAGGGATATTGTGAAGGGCCTCATCCCAAAGAAGATATCAGATGAAGATGCCACTAAGCTGGATGAAAAGGTAACCAAAGAAGAAATTATAAAATCAATCAACTCCATGAATAATGATAAATCCCCTGGGTGGGATGGGTTACTCGTGGAATTTTAGAAGACCTTCTCAAACTAGATTTGTGATTATCTACTATAGGTGTATGAAGAGGTAATAGAAAAGGGTTCGTTGGGCCAAAATATCAACAAAGGTGTCATTAAATTGTTGCCCAAAGGTGGGGATAAGTCCTTGATCAAGAATTAGAGGCCCATCACTCTACTTAATGTCTCTTACAAAGTGTTGGCCAAAGTAATTTCCTTAAGGTTGGTCAATGCACTCCCCAAATTCATCAACAACACCCAGACTAGCTTCATCAATGGTAGATATATCCTAGAAAACCTTATTACAAGTTGGGAGGCTATGTAATGTGCAAGATACACAAAACAAGATGTTGCAATGCTCTTGCTGGATTTTGAAAAAGCCTATAATAGGGTAGAGTGGGGTTTCCTAATAGCAACTCTTGAGGCATTTGGATTCCCTAACCAAGTTTTCCAAATGGTTAACACACTGCTGAGAGATGTTGTTTCTCAAGTCGATGTTAATGGGTCAATCTCAGAGGAGTTTAGGTTGGAACATTCCATCAGGCAAGGGTGCCTACTAGTCCCATCTCTCTATTATTGCCTCAGATTCCCTCCATTACTTGCTAAGAGATAACACAATGAGTCCAAGAATAAAGGGGATAAATATACCATATTAGAATGAGGTAATTAACATCCAATTTGTAGATGATACTGCCATGTTCTTGGAACTAGAAGAAAGAAATATAGATTCACTGCTGGCAAAATTAGACCTTTTTTGTAAGGCCTCTAGAGCAAGAATAGTTGTGGCTAAATCCATACTACTTGGATGGCTAGATTCTCCCTGAAATGGGTAAAGAAAATGGAGTTTCAATGGGGGGGGGACTCTAAAAACGTAAGGTATTTAGGGATTCCCTTCTCAGTCAATCCAAACCTCAAAGAGATGTGGACTTGGATTCAATCCAATATTGAAGGGAAAATAGATAAGTGGAATAGGCAATACTTATCATTGACTGGAAGGATCCAAGTTTGCCAAAAGGTGCTTGCCTCCTACAACATCTTTTTTGCCTTTGTTTGGCTCTTTAACAACTACCAGGTTAATAGTATTCAGAAAAAAATTAGAAGCTTCTTGTGGTCTGACAAGAAGGGGGAGAGGAAGAAGCATGCGATAAAGGTGGGAATGGTGTTGCCTTGACAAAGCTCAAGGAGGGACTAGTCTCAAAGATCTAAGAATGCAGGGGATTGCCTTGGTTGCGAAATGGGTTACCAAATCCCTTGTAGGCAATGAGCCTTGGAAAGTGTTAATTAGAAATAATATTCAACTTTCCACCCCCAAGCAAGCCAAATCCTAGAAGCAACTTCTAATGAATGACATCCTACTCCGCAAGCATCCTATGTCCTCAGTTGGTTCACTAGTTTTTAAAAGCATTCGGAATGCTTGGGAGTTAGTTAACAATAATGCCAGTTCCAATCAAAACAAAATTTACATTAATGAAGATACCAAATACCCTATTTTCAGCTCCCCATGGTGGTGTTTGGAAAACAATTCCAAGCCCCTGGAGCAAGAATAGTTGTGGATAAATCCATACTACTTGGATGGCTATATTCTCCCCAAAATGGGTAAAGAAAATGGAGTTTCGGTGGGGGGGGATCTAAAAACGTAAGGTATTTAGGGATTCCCTTCTCAGTCAACCCAAACCTTAAAGAGATGTGGACTTGGATTCAATCCAAGATTGAAGGGAAAATAGATAAGTGGAACAAGCAATACTTATCATTGACTGGAAGGATCCAAGTTTTCCAAAAGGTGCTTGCCTCCTACAACATCTTTTTTGCCTTTGTTTGCCTCTTTAACAACTACCAGGTTAATAGTATTTAGAAAAAAAATTAGAAGCTTCTTGTGGTCTGATGAGAAGGGGAAGAGGAAGAAGCATGCGATAAGGTGGGAATGGTGTTGCCTTGACAAAGCTCAAGGAGGGACTAGTCTCAAAGATCTAAGAATGTAGGGGATTACCTTGGCTGTGAAATGGGTTACCAAATCCCTTGTAGGCAATGAGCCTTGGAAAGTGTTAATTAGAAATAATATTCAACTTTCCACCCCCAAGCAAGCCAAATCCTGGAAGCAACTTCCAATGAATGACATCCTACTCCGCAAGAATCCTATGTCATTGGTTGGTTCACTAGTTTTTAAAAGCATTTAGAATGCTTGGGAGTTAGTTAACAATAATGCCAGTTCCAATCAAAACAAAATTTACATTAATGAAGATACCAAATACCCTATTTTCAGCTCCCCATGGTGGTGTTTGGAACACAATGCCAAGCCTTTGGCCCTTCTGCAAGGCTACTCTGCTAGAATTTGGTCCCAAAAAAGTATTAAAAAATTTAAAGAAATCCTGGATAATGGTTGACTAAAAAGCTGGAATAGTCTGTCCAAAGATTTTAATATTCCTGATTCTAATCGGAGGACCTATACCATTCTACAAGATGCCTACAAAAATGCAAAGTTTCCCGTGGAAACTAATGATAAGCTTGACTTGTCTAATGGTCTCAAATGGAATGATGGGTTTGATCTATCTGATATAAAAGCAGAAACTATCTATAAGACCTTGACTAATGATGCTTCTATCATTGAGTATCTCAATAAGTGTTGGAATGTTTCATATCCTGATGTAATGTGGCATAAAGTGTTTTCTGTTGGGATTTCTCCCATCTCCCGCATTGGCCATTTGGGCCTCTTACCATTCAACCATGCCCTTGGTTCTTGCTGCTCACGGCATTGCGGTGTCTACCGTGCAACTGCCGCTCTTCTCCTTGCTATCCATGGTCTTGCGGCCTCCATTCTCTCTGTCTCTTGCTTTACCGCGGTCGAGCTCTCCACTGTTGGCGGTGTTGTGGTGTTGGAGTCTATCGGTGCCTGGCGGTTTGTTGACCATCACCTAGTGGTTACCACCACCCGGCGGTCTATTCCTTCTCTGTTGGCGGTCTCACGGTGGCTCTATTCTATGTCTCTCGTGTTATCACAACCTTCCTGCTTCCTCACCGCAGTTGTGCGTTTTTCCTTCCGTCAGCTACTCCTCTCCTTTCACCGCGGTCTCCCGTACTCTTCCTCGATCACCCACGGTAATGCGGTTTGTGCGCGTCTTCACCTCAACATCGCAGGTCCTTCCTTCAGTATGCTCGGTAGCGCGGTGCAGGCTCATTTTGGCGGCAGTTGTTTGTGACTTATGTGTTGGCGGCCTGTTATGTTATAAGGACTATTCTTAAAACCTATAGGACTATTTTAAATGTGATTAGGACTATGTTTAATGTTTCTTTCATTGGCATACGTATTTGCCTTTATGTATATTTATCTCTCCTTGGGCTGTAATTTGAAAGTAGAGTGTCATACTTCGTAATGAGTTAAAGTGAAGAAGATTGCTGAGAATAGAGAGGAGGATAATGAAGAGAAAGAAATAGACAGATAGAGAGAAAAATGCTCCCAAGAGCAAAGAGTGAAAAAAATGATATTTGAAGATGGAAATGTCAAGAGCCGAAGCTCTGTAGAAATGTATTTCTGAAATGAATGAAAATAAATTTCTGGGTTGGTGTATATGTGTTTAAGTTTCATAATTTAAGTATTTTTGTTTGTTTGTATGTCTTGCATGACTCCTCTCTCCTATGTTGTTAGTTTAAGTTGTCTATCTTTTCTCACAGAGTGGTATCAGAGCCTAGGTTGGTTAGGTTGACTGGGAGTAGAGATCTGTGGTAAATTTGAATGAAACAGTGACTGTCTAAGTTTGAGAGAGCCCTAGAGTGTCTAGGAATTGTATTCCTACAATATGAGAAGTTTATTTATCTGGGTTAGAAATTTGTGAAGAAGGTTAAAAAGGAAAAGAAGTTAAAGAAGCCACAAGTGCTTTGTCTGTATGGAAAGTTGTTTGTGTTAGAAATAGTTGTCATTTGAGTAAGAATCCATTCCTAGAGAGGAATATATTAGAAAAAGTTGAAGTCAGTTTAGCTGAGAGGGAGATTTAGGTGTGTTTAAAGCCTGAGAAGAATGCTTGAAAGTTTATTGCTGACAAAAGCCAGAAGTGCTGGATTTTAAAACAAAAAGAAGAGATTACTATCATAAGAGAAGTTTGGGAAAAACCCACAAGAAGAAAAAGAAGTTGTGAAGAAGTCTACAAGGAAAGAAGAAGCTATTACAAGGAGGTGTTTCAATTTGTGGAGATAGTTGCTGAGAGTTGTTAAAAAGAAGAAGCTTTGTTGAAAAAGAAAAAGATTGAGCAGAATATTCGTTTCCAGAATAACCAAAAAGTTGCTGACCCAGCTGCTAAATTTCAGTCACGAGATCAAAAGAGGTAAGTTCAATTTCCTTTACAAATGGGGAAAGTAGGGAAAAGAGTCAAGAAAGAGAATGAAAATCTTTCATTTGCAAGAGATGTTTTAGAAGAATAGTTAATATTGCTTAGAGATGAATTGGGTAGTGTTAAAAAGAACAATGGGAGTAATTTTGAGAAAATAAAAGAGTAGTCTAAAGAGAAGTGTTTGTTGTTAGAAGAGAATGATGATTTAGAAAAAGAATTAAGAAAGGTTAAAGCTAGAAACGTAGAGATAGAAGAAAGGTTGAAGTGTTTAGTAGAGTTTAAGAGGAGAAATGAGGAGAATGAATAGAAAATGAAGTTGTTTGAAGAAATGGAGAAAAAGAATGAAGATTTGGGAAAACTCTTGAAAAGGGTAGAAGAGAAAAATTGTTTACTGTTGAAGGAAATCACAGAATTGAAAGAAGAAAATGATAGATTAAGAGCATGTAATAAATCTATGGAAACAAAACTTTATGTTTGTGATGTCTCATGTGACACAACAGATTTATGTATTTCATTTGAAAAATGTATTTCTATTAATAATGTTGATGATAAAGAGTGTAAAGATGAACATGATAAAGAATTTGCTAATATGGCTAGTTGTGATAAAGTGCTAAAATATGCAAACGATGCTGATTGTTTTGAAGAGAATGCAGGGTTAAAAATCATGAAAAGAATGGGTTACACAGGACAAGGTCTTGGTAAACATGAACAAGGAAGAACAAAACCTATTGAGGTAGTAATGAGGCCCAAGAATGAAGGTCTCGGATATAATTCAGGAAAAGGAAATGCTGCTACAAGTGCAGGTAAGTTTGTCAAAGAAATGAAATGCAATGAGTGTTCACACTGTCATAGAAAAGGTCACATTAAGGAGAAATGTTGGGATCTACAACCTTGCAGTATTTGTGGTTCAAAAAATCACTGTGAGAGAATGTGCAGAAATAAAGTGTCAAAAAATGAATATGGATCAGAATGCATAAAGATAGATTGTGGATGGATTGATGATTCAGGTTGGCAGAAGCTAACTGGTATGTTCAAGAGATTGTACAAGTGTACACATGTGAAGGTCAATAAAATTTTTGAGAAGAATGAAGGTTCACATAGAATGAAAAATGTTTGGAGAAAAAAAGGGTTGCAGTCTGATAATCCACTTGCAAAAAGTGAAGATGAAAAACCCAGTTTGATGTTTTGAAAGTTTGAAGAAGTTGAAACTGCCATGCAATAGAAAGGGTAAGATGAATGTGTTATTTTATTAATTATTTTAGAAAAAAGAGAAACATTGCTGAAAGAACAGAACAAGAAGTGCAGGGGAAATCACAAGAACTTCTATGCTTGAATGAAGGATTTGTATATGTAAGGTGAAATAAGGAATCAGAAAAGTAGCTGAGGCTACCACTGCAAAAATTTAAAAAAAGGTTTGAAACAGCAGCAGCTATCTAGGAAGCATTTGTTTGAGTGCATTGAAAAGAAGACATGGTATGAATATGAATAAAAAAAACAGAAGTTACAGTTGCAGCTGTTAAAGGTCATCATCAGAGCTGAGTTGAATCTGAAGTTAGTCAAGGATATGGACAGAATCAGAAGTGAATGAGAAAGTGAAATGAGAAGGAAGAAGACAAGATTCAGAAATCTGAAGAAGAGGTTTAAAAAAAAATTAGTAACAGAGTATGGATGGCAGCAGCCACTATGAAAATTTTTTTTTTTAAGAAGGTTGATGTTTTTGAATGAACTGTTGAAACAAGAGTTTGGATAAAGAGGGAGAAACAATATAATGATTTGCAAAAGCATTTTGTGAGCATGAAAGAAATCGAGATAGAAATATGATTGGATTCCCTAGCACCAGAAAAGTGCCACTATGGGAAGTGATGATTAAAAGGATCTACAACCAATTTGTGGTAAACTGAAACCACTCCATTAAATGTTTGAAGTTTCTACAGCCAGTTTGTGGTAATTTGAAACCACCTCATTAAAAGAGTTTTTTTTCAGTTAGTTAGTTAGTGGTAATCTGAAACCACCACATTGAAGAATGAATTTGAATAGTTAAGAAAAGTGCAAAAGGACGACAAATCTCCCTAGCACCAGTATCGTGCCACTATGAAAAAACAATTAAAAATCAATTAATCAAAATCAAGATACAGAAAGGGTTGAGAAAATCCTTGTGAGTTTCTGGTAATCTGAAACCACCCTTATCAAAGAATGAAATGGAAGAACTCCCGAGCACCTGCTGTGTGTTTCCATCGGAAGAGTTGAGTGAAATCAGAATGACAAAGAAATGATGGAACTGCACAAGCAGTGGCAATTAGAAGAAGGATTAGATGAGGGAAAAGAATGATAATAAGAATGAGAAAATTGGTGAAAAGACAAATAGCTAGTTTATGGTAAACTGTAACCATCTATTTGATAGAAGATAACAACAAATGGAAAAACATGGAAGAAAAATTGCAAATAAGGGAAAATAGATGAAAGAGGTTGCAATCCTTAGAGAAGAACAGAGCATGAAAGTGAGAATGCAGATGAGAAAGTTCAGAATAATATTCAGCTGAATGATGAGTGAATCCAGCCGTAGCTAATGAAGAAATTCGATGATGATCCTGAAGAGATCGTAGGCATCATGGAATGAAGCTGACAGAGAATCGGCACAAGAAGATATTCCAAATGGGAAATCAAAGTATGGAGATGATACAATTAAGGGGGAGTTCTTTTTGGATCGAGATGGATAGAGAAGCGGAATTTTTTTTGGAACTGGCTGGGCATTCAAGCCTGTGGGAGTTGTGATAAAGGGGGAGTGTTGGGATTTCTCCCATCTCCCGCATTGGCCATTTGGGCCTCTTACCATTCAACCATGCCCTTGGTTCTTGCTGCTCGCGGCATTGCAGTGTCTACCATGCAACCACCGCTCTTCTCCTTGCTGTCCACGGTCTTGCGGCCTCCATTCTCTCTGTCTCCCGCTTTACTACATTCGAGCTCTCCACTGTTGGCGGTGTTGTGGTGTCGGAGTCTATTGGCACTTGGCGGTTTGTTGACCGTCGCCTAGCGGTTACCACCACCCCGCGGTCTGTTCCTTCTTTGTTGGCGGTCTCACGGTGGCTCTGTTCTATGTCTCCCATGTTACCATGACCTTCCTGCTTCCTCACCGCGGTTGTGCATTTTTCCTTCTGTCAGCTACTCCTCTCCTTTCACCGCGGTCCCGCGTACTCTTCCTCGATCACCCGCGGTAATGCGGTTTGTGCACGTCTTCACCTCAACACCGCAGGTCCTTCCTTCAGTATGCTCGGTAGCACGGTGCAGGCTCATTTTGGCGGTAGTTGTTTGTGACTTATGTGCTGGCGGCCTGTTATGTTATAAGGACTATTCTTAAAACCTATAGGACTCTTTTAAATGTGATTAGGACTGTGTTTAATGTTTCTTTGGCTGGCATACGTATTTGCTTTTATGTATATTTATCTCTCCTTGGGCTGTAATTTGAGAGTAGACTGTCATACTTCGTAATGAGTTAAAGTGAAGAAGATTGCTGAGAATAGAGAGGAGGATAATGAAGAGAAAGAAATAGACAGATAGAGAGAAAAATGCTCCCAAGAGCAGAGAGTGAAAAAAAATGATATCTGAAGATGGAAATGTGAAGAGCCGAAGCTCTGTAGAAATGTATTTCTGAAATGAATGAAAATAAATTTCTGGGTTGGTGTATATGTGTTTAAGTTTCATAATTTAAGTATTTTTGTTTGTTTGTATGTCTTGCATGACTCCTCTCTCCTGTGTTGTTAGTTTAAGTTGTCTATCTTTTCTCACATTTTCCTCTCTTTGGCACAATATCAAGGAATGTAAAAAATCTTGCTTTAGATGGCTAATCATTCTTCAAAATTTTCCTTTTTAATCTAATGTTAGTGATGTTGATATTTGCTCTATTTGCAAGACTCCTGAATTTGTTAAACACATCTTCTTTGACTGCTTCTATGCGAAAGAAATTTGGAAAAAAAATTGTAATGATATTGAGATCTAGGATAACAATGACAATATTGTATGGAAGTATGTTTTATTTAACTGTAAAACGCTTAATAAAGAATATAGAGTGTTTTGGGATTATTTAACCATCAAGATTCTGTGGCACATATGGAAGGCAAGGAATGAGGACAAGTTCAAGGGTTCTAAAAGGGCACTTACTGAGTCATCCAATAGACTCACGTTCTTTAACATTGTTGTGCAGGTCACTTTGTATTTGGAGATCTCCATGTCTAGATTTTGGAAGCTGATAAAGGAAGGATCAGAGACAGTCGACAGGGAGGAATTAAGGTGTAGACATGCCCACCACCACAGTCCGGAGGAGGCAGAAGGCTTCATGAGGGCACTGAGCGAGTTTCGGAGTACCTTCAATGGTGCTGCTCGGATTGGGGGCAGACAGTACACCAAGTCAACCTAGAAACCAAGGGAATGAGGAAAGGGAAGGTACAATGGCTAATAGCAAGCCTTCTGTTCCAAATCTTCCAGCTGATTCTAAGGTCTTGGACATATTTTGTTAAAACAGTGGTGCATTTCAGTGCTGCTCTTTGTATATTCTGCTCTTTGTATACTCTGCTATATTCTACTTCCTCAAACCTTGCACAGGCTGTACTAAGGATTTGATGACATTTTGTAAAAATAGTGGTATATTCGGCTATGTTTTGAACCCCAAACCATGCGCTATCTGCACCTGTATGTAACCCAGATTTGCACGCATTTCTCACTACAGTTTGTAAAAGCTTTCTGGAAAAATCCTCTGAAGGCTATGGTCTAATCACTGCATGAGCAGTAAGCTGTAATATATGTTGATAAACTACATTCAATACAAAAATTTGAATATTTTCCTCGAGGAGGAGTGTAATTTATATAAATTAATTTAAGATAGATATGTTAGTTGTTACTCATCTCAATAAAGGCTTAAATGGTTTAACCTATTGTCATTGTAACTAATCATGGTGTTAATTGTAACATTCCATTTATTATGTTTTAATCACTTTAAATATTATATTTGAAATTTTTTATATTTTATTTTTCTTCTCATGACTGTATTCTAGTTGACAACTAACAGCCAATATCAAGTCTATTTGGCATAAATTGAGGTTTACAATATGTAATTTCTCTTTGCTCAGCTGAATTTTTTTCTTAATTATCTGGGAAGGGAGTGCCCTTTGTTATATTGTAGTTTTTGTAGAGTGTAGTATACAACTTAAGCTAAGGATTCATCCACCTCGCCATATCATTTTAACAATGAAATTTACCCAATGTCAAATCTTTAAAAATCAATGCATAGACCACCATGAGATCCTATATCGAAAATGACAGACATCACCACGAAGGCAAGTTGTAACAAGCTGAGAATAAAGGTAGACACCTAAAAGAAATGTGTAAGCAACTGCAAGCACAAATGCAACTAAAAAAATCTAGATCAAAGATGCAAACCCTAACCACACAAATATGTAGAATGCTAATGTAGGAATTCTCTAATTGGTTATAACCATATTGCTCACCAAAGCACAAAGGAGAAAAAATTACTCAAAAATCAGGAGTGGTTTCAATAGAATCATTTAATTTGTTGTACCAATCAAAGTGCCATTCAATTGTCCAAAAACATAATGTTTCATGCTAGAAAAAAACATGTTAAGTATATTACCATTACATCAAGTACTTCATCCGTGGGTAGTCCATCTTTAATATAGTTGTGTAGAGGATTAGATAGCTTATCTTTTCACAAAGATCTTATGTGAGATTAAGTTTGTTTATGGTTGTCATTTACAAAAAGATTGTTATGAATGTCAATCATTGTATGTCAAGATGAATGTTTTGTGTTGTCAATCATCTTATATAAAGTTTAACAATAAAAAGAATTGTCAACATATTTAATATAAAAAATAGATAAAATAATTTATGTTTATATTTATAAAATTGAACAAATAACTAAAAATAATAATTAAAACCATATTTTCTATATATAGACATATATATATATATATATGAAACGCCCTTCATGAGAAACTAGACTGTTTAACAAACCAAGGTCAACAACATTCTAAGAGCCATGCTTTTAGTTTTATCTATTATGTAGTACTATCTAGTAACTGATTGCCATTTCATTTATAGTTACTTCAACTTGCGAAATAATTGCAATATTGCAGCATAATAGATATTAGTTTCTAAAGAAGATTGAGCCACATATAATAAAAATAGTAATCTCTCATTCTTAGTTCGTTTGCCTGCGTGACACTTCTTCCATTTATTAACTGAGGAATGATAAATAAGGAATCCCAGTAGGAGGTCGTGGAAGTTATTACATGAACTTGCCCTGAATGAAATCAACAAGTGTTTTATCGCTGCGGAACGCCTTACTCAATACACTATCTGGGATGGGTGGATTTGCTGCAAAGAGAGAATTGGCAGTAGCCTGAACTCCAGGATTCTGGCTGCTCAACCCAGCGATGGCCACTGCATTTCGCTGCCCCACATTCTGCTGGAAATGTTGCAATCCCTTCGGAAACACAAACACGTCTCCTTTCTTTAACACTTTGCTGTGAAACTTGTTTGTTGTGTCGATGAATCCCACTAGCAGTTCCCCTTTAATTACAACCAAGATTTCTGTGGCTCTTGGGTGGGTGTGAGGAGGATTAATTCCATCCACAGCGTAGTCTATCCGGACCAACGATATCCCCAGAGTGTTTAACCCCGCAATCTGGTTAACGTTCGCTGCTGTTACGTTAGACCCTACAGCATTGCTTGTACTCCCTCGTAGCAGACCTCGGAAGAAGAAATCCTCTGTTGAAACCATTTTGGAGTCCTTGCAAGAGAAGCCGTTCACCAAAACTGTTCATATTCATAACCATATTTGTTTAGTACTTTTACATGTACATAGAGAGCTAAAAACGAAACACAAATTTCATGCATCAGATTTTACCTTGGCCTTGCTTGTCTGCAACACAGAAATCTTGCAAGGAATCAGGATCTCCTCCCATGACACGGTCGCTGCAACACCATATAAATACACACAGAAAAATTAAGCTCAAGCACAAGGAGCCTGCCATTTTTTTCATCAACTGAGAGAGAGATGTGAATTCGATTGAATTGCAAAGCATCATTTAACATTATATAGGAGAAGTTCTGAAGGATATATTCAAAGTCACTTCGGCAATACCGCGTAAAGCCTTATAATATCAATTAAACACGGCCTTCGTTAAGATATATGACAATCCGTCCAAAAGCTAAAAACAATTAAGATAGCTCAAGATGAGTTGTCTGCCATATTATTATTCAAATTAGATTTTTGAATAGGAAAAGAAATCTGAATTTTACGTGTGAATTTTCAGTGGTCAGCTGTTGATTCAGCAGGCCATCCGTGTTTCTTAATTTAATGAAATTATAAATAAATAAAAACAATTGTCAATATTTTGTCCCCGTATATTGAACAATACTAACGTAGATTAAGGAAATGTCTCGAGAAAAATAAAAGAGCTGATGCAGGAAAAAGGAAGCTCAATATTAGGGCCGGGCTTAAACATCACACATTCAGCTGACGGCTTAGTGTGTGGGCCCCTCTTTATTATTTATTTCCTGTTTCCGTTTGATGCAATTCTGTTAGTTAAATTTTTTAACTGCACGTGTAATTTTATAAACTACGGACGCAACTCTGTTAGTAATTTTTTCAACCTCGCGTGTAATCTTATAAGAATGGAGTACTAGATTTTGTAAGTGTTGATGTTAAAACATATTATATATTATGTAAAATATATATTATTAATTATATTATATTTATATAAGATATTATTTGATGTTATATTATATTTATATATTTATCTATTATATATAATATAATAAAAATATATATAAATATAATATCATATATTATATACTAGCAATCGCATCTGGGTGTGCAATGGATATGGAGAAGAGAGGAGAGATAAAAAGAGAAGAGAGAGGCATAGAAAAAATAAATATATAGAGACAGAAAGGAAGAACTAGAAAGATAAGGATATAGAGATAGGAAGTGATATATATAGAAAGGGAGATGAGGGAGAAATAAAAAGATAATAAAAAGAGATAGAGATAGAGGCAAAAATATTTAGTTAGAATTTTAGGAAGAGGGAGAGGGAGAGGAGATAGAGAGATAGAGAGACAAAGATAATTAGATATATAGGGGTTTAGGAAGAGGGAGAGAGAGGGAGAGATGGATGGATAAAGAGAAGACATGTTTAGAGATAGGAAGAGAGAGGAAGATAGGGGGAGAGAGGATGAGATTAAGTTATGCTTAGAAAAATAATAATGAATAATCAATTGTTAAGTTAATAAATAATTAAATAAAAAGTTACATTTTTTTTACATTTATTAAAATTAAAATATTAATAAAATATGTAAAAAAAATGTTTGATATATTAAAACTATATTAACATTAATTGAAAGATAAGTTTCATATTAACCAAGAAAAAATAATATATAATTAAATTAAAAGATAATAATATATATTAAAATTGATAAAGCTAAAATGAAACTTTTTTAAAAAGTAAAAAAAATGTATATATATTAAGATTTTTGTATTTCTTAATATTATATAGTAATTTATAATTATTTAACCTAAAAATTTAATTTGTAAATAATGTAAAGATGTAAGTTTTTAGATTTCTTAATATTATATAGTAATTTACAAATTAATTTATAATTATTTATTTTAAAATTTAAATTTGTAAATAATATAAAAATGTAATAAAATAAATTAGATACAAGTGATTTGTTAGATATTAATAAATAATAAATATAATATATAACAGTTAATTATTTATTTAGAACTTTTAAAATATTATTTTTTTATTTGTAAGATTTTAAAAGTAAATTTATAAATAATGTAAAGATGTAATAAAACAAATTAGATGCAATATTATGTAATAAATACAATGTATAAATAATTATATATTTATAATTTTTAGATATTTTTTTTCCACATATTTTATTATTTAAATTAAAATATCCTTATAATAATAAATAATTCTATTTAATTTAAATATTTAAAAAACTCTAAAATTTAATTTGAATTTAAGTTAATTTGTTAAATTTTTTATAAATTAATTTAAATAATAGTACATGTTAAAAATATATTATACTTATTAATTTTTTATTTTTTATTAAATAATATGTAATATATAATAATAAAACTAAGATATATATTATATTATTAAATAGAAAAAATAAAGATTAATATAATATAATAACTATAATAATATAGTATAATATAATATATAACTAGCAATCGCATCTTGGTGTGCAATGGGTATGCTGAAGAGGTATGGAAAGTTAATTAGGGAGAAACTGTTTTAATTTTTTTTTTGCATACATTTGTGCAATACATAAGATCAAACTACTTGGTCATTTAAGAAATGATTTTGTTGATATATTATAATTATTATTTTTATAATATTATATTATTACTATTAATTTAGTTTTTATTATATATTTTTTATTATTTTTATACATTTACTATTATATTATTATTATTTTATTAATATATCAAGTTTGCACTATGTTAAATTATTATTATATTAATAAATGATTGGATTAGGTATTATATATTGTTAGTATTATATTATTATTGTTATATATTTTTATAATATAATAATATTATTATATTATGATTTTTGAAATATTATACTTAGAAAATTATATTTATCTTTAATATTATATTATTAATAAAATATGATTAATTGTAGTATTAAATTATTAAATTATTGTTTTATTATTAAACTAATGTTATTATGATATATTATATTAATTTTATTACATATTTATTATTATTATATTATGTATATTATATTATATTAATTTTTTATTATATTATGCTATATTATATTATATTATTATTATATTATATTTTAATTATATTATACTATATTATAGGTACATTTTCAGTTAAAATAAATGCATTCCTATTTTCATGTCACAAGATCCTACAATTTTGTTAATTATAATATTTTAATTTTGTTAATTTTTTTAATATTCCCTCCCCTCTCGAGCAATGCACATCGTCGATTGACAAACTTAGCCCCCTATTCTCAAATAGGATGCCTAATAATAATTATATAATATTATATTATAAAAAAATGTAATATTAGTTAATAAATATTATTGTATAAGATACATATTAGAAATTATGTTATATTTTTTATATTATATTCATTTATAATATTATATATTATATTTATATATTTTTTTTACATAATATTATTTAGATATACATACTATATAAATATAATATATACAATATATTATAAACATATAAATAATATATAATAAAATATAATATAATTCTTAAAATTTATTTTATACAGTAATATATATTAAATAATATTATATTTTATATAATATAATATAATATGCTTCTTTTTTTTAATAAATATAATTATATTATATTACTTTAATATATATATGCTACTATTTTTATATTTTGTTATATTATATAGTATAGATGAATCTAAAATAAATATATAAATAATATATTAACATATTTTCTATATAAAGAAATTATGTTATATTTATTATATTATATTTATATATTTTTATTATATATTTATCTATAAATTTATGTATTGTATATTTTTTACATAATATTATTTACATATACATATTATATAAATATAATATATATAATATTATATATAAATATATTATAAACATATAAATAATATATAATAAAATATAATATAATTCTTAATATGTATTTTATATAGTAAAATATATTAAATAATGTTATATTTTATATAATATAATATAATTTGATTTTTTTTATAAATATAATTATATTATATTATTTTAAAATATATATGTTACTATATTTATATTTTATTATATTATATAATATAGATGAATCTAAAATAAATATATAAATAATATATTAACATATTTTCTATATAATATATATATTTAATAATATTATATTATATATAATATAATAAATAAATATATAAATAATAGATAATATATAAATATAATAGAATTTATAATATATATTTTAGATAACATATAAAAGAAAATAGTACTTATTTTACTTTTCACGTGTCATCTAATACTCCATTCTTACCACCTGTATATTATAAGATTACACGTGCAGTTAAAAAAATTAACTTAACAAAATTGCATCAAACAGAAAGGAAAGAGATAGTAAAGAAGGGCCCACATACTAAGCTGTTAGCTTAGTGTGTGATGTTTAAGTCCGGCCCAATATTAGCAAATATAAAATATAAAACACAGAAATATTTTTCTGTCATAGATAATAAGAATTCAGCTATTTTCTTCTCCGTTTATGGTGGCTTTCTAGTCCATTGATAAATTTTTAATACCAAACTACAGGACTTCTTAAAAACATACTCGATTTCAAGGAAATGTCGACATTAAGAGATTAGAATGGTGGTAGGTACGGTATGTTTGTTTCGTTTAAAAGAATAGAAATCATAGTTTGTGTTTGTTGATACAAATCCAAAGAACATATGCAGTCAAAGCAACAACCCTTCCACTATAATAGATCTAGAAAATGTATTTAAAATTTTTAAGTGTGGACAAATGGGTGAATTCCGAATCACGAACTTGAGTAAAAAAAATACAATAAAACATATTCAAACAACACCAAAATTTTGTTGACATCTAAACAACATTGTGACTAGTGACTACAATATTGTCCACAAATAATGAACTCTTCAAATTTGGAATGTGAATTGTATAAGCATCATTTAAATTTGTTATATTTGTAGAAATATATTATATATATAAAGAGGATTATAATGTGAGGAAAAACATGTTTTTAGTTTTTGAGGGAATAGGAGAAACATTGTAAAATTCTATTGTAATTATCTTCCCAAGATAGAAAAGGAAGGTAGGAAACCAATTGCACTAGATCATAAAAGTAGGATTTCTTCCACACTGAGGTTTTATACAATGAAAATGTGAGTTGTATAAACTTGTTGCTAATTTTTTTTAAGATCACAATATTCCCTTCTATAAAGTAAACTTCATGTGCATAAGAAAGTAGCAAGTATATTGAATATTCTTGTTGATCCTCTAATTTTAATTTAAGAGCGTAGATATCAATTTTTGTATTGGAGTGATTTAACTTTTGTGGGTTTGTGAATGGTTTTGTATGACAATTATCATAAAATCTCAAAAGGTAGTCATGGAGGAATTAAATGTAAGATTAATCACACATGTAGGCCACATGAAGAGTATCACTTAAAATCAACAATAGATAAGGCAATTAAAAGAGTATTTGGCTATAACAAAAGTAAAATGGTGCAAGAACAATCTTCCATAAGTTATTTAGAAAAGACACTTGATCATTATTTTGGAAATGGTTAGCAAGATGAGATTAAACAAATATTTATTGAAAGAACTAAATGAAGATAAAGGGAAAAAATAGAATTTTATTTACTTTTCATTAAGTGAATTTGTTTATTTCATAAAATAAGAAAACCTAAAGATAAAATTTTAGAGATTTGAAAGTAAAAATCAAAACAATAAAGTAGAGAGAAGTTTTAAAAAAAAAAAAAATTTAAAATAATTCCAAAATTTTGCATAGAATGGATGATTATTCTTTTTATTTGAACTATTCCCATGGAAAATAATTGGTCACTTTCACAATCCATTCCCTTGCCTTTTATACTAGAATACAAAAACTTTCTCATACAGTTTCAATATCTCCCATGTTGATGTTGATCGCATTTAATGTATCAACTCGATTCTTTAAGATGTGTCTATAATGATCCACATCAATTTAAATCCAAGTAAAATGGTTATTATTGTTATCAATGAGGTCTTAGAAATATGAATTATATATTTCAAGGGTATTCAAGAAATCATTTATACATTCATAAATTTGATTCATCCATAAAGATTTTATCCCATGGATAAGATGATTGCATTTCAATTAACTCTCTTTTGAAGCTTTTTTGTAGACATCTATCATGAAATACTAAGATCCATTGTAAACTTTAATAGGGGTGAAGAATAAATAACATGGGGTTTCTTACATAGACATTAATGTAGAAAGAATAGATTATGTTTTCCTTTGCATAACATTTGAGGGGACCATGTTCCATGAGCTAACGATAGAGATGGAAATGATGGGATATAAATGCACCTTGAGGAATTATAGAACTAATAAAATGACCTACAATCACTATGGAAGTAACTTAGTGAGGCTGAAGAGAGTTCCCAATGGGGGCTAAGATTGAAGGAGAGGCACCAAGTTGAGTACCATTTGAAGCTATCAAAAGAGTGTTAGAGTAATTGGGTATTTACTTTATTAATTAAACAATATTTATTTAACTACGTAAAGTTCCCTTTTACCTCTTTTCATTTAAGCTAACATTAGGTACATAATAATTAATTACTTTATTAATTATTATTGTGCAAGCCTAGGGTTTTCCTTTTAAGTGTTTTCATCTATATTTAGTTGAAAACTATCTTTTGTATCATTAATTCATTTTACATTTTGTGTGAATTCATGACTCCACATTCTTAAGCATTTCCTTTGTTGCTTCTCTTTGTTTCTCCTTGTAACAAGTTATTTGCTTGCAAAGATCTTTTGGGCTTCTGTGGTGTTGTATCTTCTCAACTCCAACAAAGAGAAATTGAATAAAGTCTTAAATATTATGCAAAATAACGTAGATATTGTGTGGGTATAGATGAACATAAATAACCAAGAGATGGCCACCTACAAAAAATAAAATTAAATAAAATAAAAATAATGAAGTCGCATTTCAAAGAAAAATATAATGACCAAAATATATTAAACAAGCATCCTTTAAAGAATACATATCTAATAAAGACACATACATTCCATAAAATATAACAAAAATAACTAACCTACCTAGAGGTAACATGAAAAGATGAGCTAATAAGATGGAAATGAAATTTTTCCTTCAAAATAAGATTTTCCAACTAATCGAAAGCTCTATTTCATTCTCTACTTGTATGCAAAAAATTGAAATTGTCAAGCATGTTAACAAAACTTAGCTTATAAGAGAACCTCACTAATACATGAGTTGTAGATGTTCTTGATGTAGAGTATCCCTTAATTAGCATATTATGAACCTCAAGACCAAACCTTGTGGTTTTTTTATGTTATTATAATTACTTCTCAGAAGTAAGAACATCTCCTTTGTGATTCTTGAGACGAATTCCCACATGAGATTCTCTAGGTTTTTTCTTGGATACCCTATTAATATTTAATTCAATTAATCCAATAAGAGGGGACAATTTTTTTTAAATTCCTTCATAGCCCTAGTTTTCTAGGATAACACCATCATAATATTTTCAAACTTTTAACCGATTTTTGAAAATGAAAAAATATCTTGGATTTAACCACTTCCAAAGTGGAAATCCATTTAGAATTAGCTATAGAATTTTATTTTTATAATTCTTCAAAAGTTCTCTTGGATTTAACCATTCCAAAATTTGATGTTATTAGAGTAATCATTCATTATCTAATAATTAATTAATCTTTAATTGATTATTAGGCCAATTTGACTTTATGAACTTAAGCTAAACTTATGAGTATTTTTTATTTTATTAGAGTGAGCTATTATGAGATCATTATACATATCATCAAATGTGATGCTGACACTTTTCATTGATCTAATCCATATCTCATTTAGGGTTTGTTCTTATTTAAGCACTCTCTTTCATTGTATTATATGCTCTTCACAAGTTCAATAAAAGCTTTTGGCATCTCTTATATGTTTCTCTTCTTGAGGAAATAGAAAAATTATTGTTTGTAACTCACGTGCATGGAATGCATTTTCATTTTCTATTTGATCCTTATTCTTGTTTTTTTTACAATCATTACATGGTATCACAGCATGGATTCAGTAAACCCCTTCTCGAATTTTGAGGATTTTTTTCAACTACAGTTACAAGGGCATCAAATCTGAAATCTTCATATTTTTTGTAGGTTTTGGACTTGGGTATTTTTTAGATGCATGCTGGAGCAAAATGGAGATCACCATTACATTCAGGGGGTTTAATAAATGAATTCTAGCTATAAAGTTTCCCTATTTTAGTCACAAGAGCTTCTGAGGAAAAAATGACTTGGGAGGCAACATGATGGTGTTCAGGTTGCACGCTAATAAGTGTTGTGACTTGCAAACCATATCGACAACATCCTAGTTGCTAATGACTGTAGAGTCATTGGAGGCTCAACCACCTCCCTGCCACCTGACTGTTGTTTCACTGATGATAGGCTAGTGAGGTTATTTTTTCAACCAGTAGTGTTGTGGCATGTCCTATCTAGGCAATCAACGCCTAACCCACAGGGGATAAATTTGTTTTCCTTGTGTGGAAACTTAAGAAAATTTTGAAAAATTGCAATTATTTTTTGCTCAAATATAGAAATTAGGAAATTGATATATCATCAAAAAATGAGTTTTGCACACTATCCAATGGTGCAAGTATTTTTCTTAGATTTTGTTACTAGTGAACTCTACAACTTTTCAAAGTCAAATGCACTATTTTTACTCCTGAGCTCACAAAATTTTACCCATTTCTTCATTTTTTGTGATTCTTGTGGGGTTGGAAAGGTTTTTTAGAGCTCTTCATAGCTATCCATGCACTTTTTCTATATTTTTTATCTAGATAAATTATTTTGTGTTTTCCTATTTTGGTGAATTACTTAGATGTTTAAGCTCCTCGAAACTTTATATTTACATGGGATGACTTGTTTTTGTCTATTCTACATATATTTCTAGTATTTTTTCCTATTTGGAACTTATTATAGACATATTTTTAAAGCACTTTCTCTTTCGTAGACTCATTGGCATGAAGTAACACTATTGTGCATGTTTTATGGGGATTTTTCACATCATGGTGTTCCTTTTCATACTCACACTATGTTATAAATTCCATGTGGGGTTATGTAGTGCCTTTGTTTTACCATCACACCTTTGTCAAGAAAGTTTCCCTTCCACAATAACATTGAATACTAGAAATTCTTGCCTCATGTGTGTGTCTTGGTTCGCACACCCTTTTCAGTTGTAAGTACTCTTTTGTGCATTTTCAAGTGTTCTTTGCTCTCTTTCATGCACTTCTTGATGACACATAATTTCAATGGGCCTATCTTGGCTCTTTCTTTTTCAACATTATGGGGGGTTTCTACTATTGGTGTTGATCCAGCACTTGGTTTCATTTTGGAGTGAGCTTTTTATTTAGTTTTTTTCCTATGTACTAAGTGGATGTAGTGGTTGGTTACCCATGTATTTTGGTGAGATGGATCAGTTACCATATGGAAAATCTTGCATTCCTATTTTGTGGAGGAAACCTTTTATTTTTACTTGATCAATGTTCTTCAAACTATTGGTACCCATATTTTCAACTCGCATCTTGCATGGTTGAGTATTGTCACTAGGGTCACTCATCTAGATTCAGAAGCCATTTGTATCTTCAACTATCAAATGTTTTCCTTTGTTTTATATCTAACCATTATTTAGTAGTGTCATTAGGTGCACTCATGCAAATTCTTGTCTTCTTGACCTTGATCATCATTTTATTTAGAGGAGGTTCTTCATTTCAGCACTATAGAAGTCATCATTCAATAATTGTCTGCAACTTCTTCATGCTTCAATGATTTTATTAATGTTCCCATTTTTTTTTAACATTGTGTTGGAGGCTTCTTATTCCTTCATTTTCCATTATCTCTTTTGAAGAGGATTTTCCCCATGAGGTTTTCTCCTTTTTCTTTAGTTATGAGAGATTAGATTGTTTGTACATGGGTACCTCATCAAGCCTTGTTATCAGGACCCATTCATGCATTCTTTTATTTTTATGTATTTGATTTTTATATTTTTAGCTACTCCCTAAGTTTCACTTAAGGGGTTTTATTAATCATTCATTAGATAATAACTAATTAATCTTTAATTGATTATTAGGCTAATTTCAATTTATGAACTTAAGCTAAACTTAGGAGTTTTCTTATCATTTATTAGAGTGAGCTATTATTAGATCATTTTATCTCATCACATGTGTTGTTGACACTTTTCATTGATCTACTAATTTTTTCATTTAGAGTTTTCTCTTATAAGCACTTTATTTCATTGTATTATGTGCTTTTAAGAAATTTAGTGAATGCTCTTGGTATCTCTTCTACGTTTTCTTGATGAGGAAATAAAAAAATATTGTTTGAAACTCTCGTGTGTGTGGAACATGTTCTTGTTTTCTATTTGATCCTACTTCTTGTGTGTTTTTATGATTCTAATAGATACTACCACTACAACATTGCTCATTTAAAATTTTGTGAGAAAAATATGGCATGAGTAGTTTGTAAATTTAATCTATTACTACTACTCAACAAATAGGACATGGTCACATGTCTTGCTTGGATCATTTTTTTATGGAATTTATTTATGTTATATCTTTGGGAAAACATTATGAGGATTATTTTGAAAAAGGGAAGTCTTGGAGGGTTTCAAAATCCCTTGATTTGGTTCAAAGTGACTTGGTAGGTCCATTTCCATCTTATATTTTAGCAAGATTTGCTACTTTCTCACCTTCATTAATGATTATTTTAAATAGACATGGATTTTCTTATTTTAGCAAAAGGTGACATATTTGATAGATTTTAGGAGTTCAAGGCTCATTCGAAGAAATTTTTTGGAAATTACTTCAAGTTTCTTTGCACTAACAATGGTAGAGAATATATGAACCAATGCTTTGGTAAATTTTACACTCTTGAAGTCATTGATCTTTAGAAAATTGTCACCTACACACCTTAGTATAATGGTGTAGCAAAGTGGAAATAGATCGTTGAAAGAGATGGATAATTTCATGATTATGCAGAAGCCCTTACTCTTTAATATTAGGTCGAATCTATCAATTGTGTTTTTCACATTCCAAATAGGGTTCCCCATAAGGCATTGAAGTGCATCACTCCCTTTGAAGATTGGTGTGGTAGGAAATATTTTGTGTGACATTTCAAAGTCTTTGGCTCACATACATGGGCACATATTCCTTCAAATAAGCATAGGGCCTTATAACCATGAATTTAACCCTACATATTTTTTGGGTACCCCAATAGTGTCAAATTTTAGATCCAAAGACAAATAAGCTCTTCATTGGGTTTAGTGTATATTTCAAGGAAAGATATCCTAGCTCATCCTCTCATATTCTTTCTTCCTTCATAGTGGATTCAAATAATAGTGACTCAAAGGATTTTATGAGTTATCTTCTTCTACTTAGAGGGTTGATCATTAGGATTCATCTCTCCCCTAGCTAAGTTCACGTTTAGAGGCCAAGGACTTTATCACAACATTAGGGTATTTTACATTTCTCCATCTCCTTCAAAGTGCCTTGTTGGGATCATCAAATTTAATTGAGTCTAGAGGTACTCTTGTTGGTGATCCTTTAGACACATGGAATAATTGGTCACAACACCAAGATAATTTATATTCGTTTATTAGAACAACTTCGAATTCATATATTTTTGTGAAGAACAAGGCATTCCTGAGTGCAATTCAATTATGGAGGACGAATAAAAATTTAATTTAAAAAAAAACACATTGCAGCTTGTTTCATTTCCTAAAGGAAGAAGATTATTATGGTGTAAGTGGATCTATCAAACCAAATATGCAACACATGGATCAATTTAACAAGTTTAAAGCATGACTTTTGGCCAAATATTTTTCACAAGTTCTTGAACTCTATTCATCTCAATCTTTCTATTTCTATAGATCATGGTTCAAGTGCATGCCAAAGGGATGTGAGGAGTGCAATTATTCATAGTGATCTATAGGAGGATATTTACATGGAATAACCATATGGATTTATTTGGATTATTCAATACTTTGTAGATTGAGGAAGTCTTTGTATGGGCTCAAGTAAGTCCCACAAGATTGGTATATTCCAAGATGGAATTATTTATTTTCTCAATTAGGTTCTCCAAATAGGATAAAGTACAAAGATGTGTCATACTTTCAGCCAACTTATCAGCACAAGTGAATTTGAGAAAATTTCCAACTAAAAATAAATTTTCATTAAAAATATGATCTAGCCAATTCATTTTAGCTAAGTTAGATATGGCCAAAACTTTTCCAATTGAAATTATTGACTAAATTCATGTGTAACACCACTTTAAGGCCAATTTACCAAAAACTAAAATAATTCTAAAAATTGATGTTTTGACAAATACTACTCATTTCAAGATGGTTATCAACACCAAAATATAAAGTTGATTATCTTTTCAAGAAAAATACTAAAATTTATTTTTTATTTTTAAATATGATGCACTAGATAAAAGAATCTATGTCAAGATGGTATTATTTTTTCTATTTTGGATAAATATTTAATACAATCCCATGGAAACAATTGTGTTTTCAATACATACACATTTTTAAAATAAATTGAAAAATTTATAAATATAAAAATTGAAAAAAAAAATGTATAATAAAGTTTCAAGTTACAAATACACCCAAAAATATTTGAAGAAAAAAAAATAGAATATATTATATAATGAGTGACATCCCATTTAACTTCATTTTTTAGCATTTTATTAGCAGCTAAATTATTAGTCAATTTTATAAAAAAAAAAAGTATATTCAAATAATTTTTTATTTTAAAAAATATATAAACATTAAATACACTAAAAATAGACATTGTATTAGTTTACATCATTCCAAAATTTAAAAAATATATGTTACTTTTTAGTGATTTAAGTTAAAAGGTTGGATCAATGTTGGTCATTTCCTTTATAAAAGAGTGACACACCTTTGTACTTTTACTCAAATGTCACTTAGATATTAATATCTACATATTGAGATAAGAAGATGCTCTTCTTTTCTTGGTTCTCTATGTTGATAATTTTATTATCACATGGAGTGCCTCATCCTTCAACATTAGATTCAAGACTACTTTGCATGATAGGTTTTTCATGAACAACATGGTTCTCTTGCACTACTTTCTCAAGATCAAAATGATCACTCAAAACTCTTCCAAGACCTAATTTTGCCACCCCAAGTATGGTATTTATCTTCTACCTCATTTTTGTATGGTTTATCGTAGGAATGTACCAACTCCCTTTTTGTTTAGAGTCAAGCTTGAGGTTTAGTGTTCAATGTAAGGAAGTTAAGGTAGCATAACAACTTCCTATACTAATCTTGAGAGGAGGATAATGTAAAAAAATAAAATATTTATAATAGTTATAAAAATCAAACAAAAATAAACATAAATATCATGCATACCACAACACAATGATTAACATGGGGAAAATATTTTAGGGAGAAAAACCTCACACTCTGAAATTTGTTCAATATATTATTCAAAAGTCACGAATATTACAATATACTTGCAGAGCAAGCTTCTCATGGGAGTATCACCAACCAAAGATCTAGACGCAACTTGACTGCTATCAGACTCTTAGAATACATCACAATGCATAGCCATTATACAACACCCTCGTAAATTAGGTTTTCCTTCTAGGACAAGACAAGCCAACAAATATCTATCATCAGATTTGGAACCTAATGTTAAATGATCTAGATTTACAATAATAATATATATATATATAATATGACTTTTGGGGGTGCTTCCATTAAACCCCACCATGGTGTGTGGCCCCTAAACCCCCCACTGGGGGGATGAGCCCCCAAACCTTATAGGGGGTACCCCCCAACACCCCACACCCCCCCTCCCTCATTCTCACCTATCAACAGTAAACCTTTTGTAATTTCAAGGTTGAGACACATTTTCCCAAAATAAAGCACTTGTGTTTTAGGGAAGCAAACATACCTCTCTATCTTTCTTTCTTTTCCCATCAAACTATATACATGAAACAAACATTTAACTATAAGTCAAATTTATTTTCATATAATTTATGTTATATTTCATGTATATGGTTTCAAGATGTTTAAGAATGTTTTTGCGTCTCTAGAAGTTATAATACAAATTCTAGGTTTTAGAAGATCATATTTTTTAGACTTGGTCAAATTTCAACAATTAACAAGTCAAATTTGAGTAATCAACGAGCCCTTTCTATCCAAGGATAAATTTAAGAAACCCCCTGTCAACAAAGGTCTAAAATCTTGGCAAATCTTTCCTTTTATTTGAAAAAACTATTAATTTTCCTTGGCGAATCTTATGCACATTATTCAAAAATTGGTAAAAAAAATAATCACGCTAGCAAATCTTATTAATTTTCCCTGGTGAATCTTAATGAATAATTGGTAAAAAAAAATCACATTGACGAATCATAGTGATAATCACTAAAACGATTAATTACAATGGTGAATCTCTCCTTTAAAATTTTGCATAGTTGGTCGGCGTAGTTCCCCCATATTTCTTTTGTTTTTTTTAATATTGAAGTAGGGGCCCGGGGTCAGTAGCCACTAGCGGGGTCAAGGGGCAGCACCCCTTGTGGGGTTCAAGGGGGCAGAGCCCCCTTGTGGAGGTCGAGGGGGCAACACCCCCTCGTGAGGTCTGAGGACAACGGATGTAGTGTTTTTAAAAAAACTCACTTGAAAAGTAAGACTAAATGAAACTTGAAAATTTTACCATCGATTAGCTTTTAAATCAGACGACTGCAAGTTCATTATGTGAGTGAATATCGGCATGAGTGAACATTATCAGTGGGACACTTAGGGATGTCCTACCGATACAACGATTTTATATGCACTTAGTGAATTTCGTGACTTAGTGAATTTCATGACTTTATATGCACATACCTTTTAAAAAGGTTGTTGAGTCTCAAAATTTGTTTTGGGCCACATGATCAAATCTAATCATGTGGCCCAAAACAAATTTCAAGCCTCAACAACCTTTTAAAAAGGCACATGCAAATAAAGTCACAGAATTTACTTGCAGCCATTCGATTAAAAAGCTAATTGATGGAAATAAATAATAAACCTATTCAAGGCTAAAATATCCCTAAAATGAAATGGTAAATTATTATTAGTGGCGATATTTCCCAAAAATTAATTGTAAGAATATAAAATTATTAGCGAATATAAGTAATATTTCTATTTACAGTATAAACTACTGGTGAATCAGTTCCGATGACACGTCGTTTAAAAAATAATGCATTGGCGAATCAATCGAGACAATTTTTTTTTTTGTAAGAACTTGACAATTCAGCATCCGTTCTAGCTTGTATTATTCGCCATTTTTGGAGGTCCCGATTTTAAATATTCGCCAATTGGCGACGATTCGCCATTAAAGTTTTCCTTGTTTCTATCCTTTTCTCTTGCTCTATCTCACTCATTTTCTTCTACTTTAATTTATATTTCATGTATATAGTTTCAGGATGTTTGAGAATGGTTTCAGATCTCTAGGAGTTATAATGTAGATTATAGGTTTTGAAAGATCTTATAATTTTTTACGTAGTCCAATTTCAGTAATCAATAGGCTCTTACTCTCTCTATCTATCTATCTATATTCCTTGCACTCTAGAACTTTCTCTCTCTCCCTCTCTCCCTCTCCATCCTTCCCTCCTTTCCTCTCTACTATCTATTGAGACCCTCTCACTCTCTCTATCTACCTCTCCCTATTAATCTCTCTCACACACTTCATCCTTCCCTCTCTACTTCTATTTATCTCTTCTCATCTCTCCATCCATATCTCTCTCTTGAGGTAGGAAGAGGTAAATAGAGAGAGAGGGAGAGGTGGGGAAAAAGACACATGGAGAGGTATGGAAGGAGGGAGAGGTAGGTAGAGAAGGAAAGGGGAGATAGAGAGTGGATATGGAAGAAGGGAGGGAGAGAGAGGTGAGATAAAGAGAAGTAGACAAGGAAGGAGGGAGGGTGAGAAAGAGAGAGAATTAGAGAGGGAAGGAAAGAGTGAGAGTGAGAGAGGGGGGGAAGGGAGAGAGGGAGACGTACAAAGGGAGAGGTGAGACAAAGAGAAGCACAAGGGTAGGATGGAGGGGGGGAGAGATAAGTAGACAGGGAGGGCAAGAGAGAGAGAGAGAGAGGGAGGGAGGGAGGGAGGGAAGGAGGTGACATAGAAAGAAGTATGAAGGAGAGAGAGAGGTGGCCTAAACAGTAGGGAGGAGAGATGGAGTAGAGAGAGGGAGAGGTAGCTAGAGAGAGAGAGGGGGAGGGGAGATGGAGAGAAGTAGAGAAGGGGAGGGAGGGAGGGAGAGGTAGGGAGGAAGAGAGAGAGAGAGGTGAGATAGCGATAAGTAACTTGAGGGATGTTGATAGAGAGAAAGAGAGGTAGGGAATGAGGGAGCAAGAGGTAGTAGAGAGAGGGAAGGATGGAGTAAAGGAGAGGTAGGGAGTGAGAGAGAGAGGGGGGAATAGAGAGAAGTAGAGAGAAGAGGGAGGGAGAGATAGGTAGGGATGGAGAGAGAGAGAGAGAGAGTTGAGATAGAGATAAGTAAAGAGGGAAGTAGAGAGAGACAGGGGTAGATAGAGGTAGGTAGAGAGAGAAATTTGAGATAGAAAGAAGTAGAGAGAGAGGTAGAGAGAAGGAGAGGGGAGATATAGAGAGAATTAAAAAGGGAAGGAGAGGGTAGAGATATTTAGGGAGGGAGAGAGAGCTAAGATATGGAGTAGAGAGGGAAGGGTGAGAGAGAGAGAGAGAGAGGTAGGTAGAGGGAGAGGGAGAGGGGAGATAGAGAGAAGTAAAGAGGTAAAGAGGGAGGGAGAGAGGTATAGAGGGAGGGAGAGAGTCAAATAGATTGGTAGAGAAAGGGATGGAGATAGGGAGAGAGAGCGAGAGGTCTATACAATAAGGGATATAAAAAAAGTGGGATAGAGAGATAAAAATATGATAAGAGGTTGTTGGTTATTGAAATTTGACTATTTGAAATATTATAAGATCTATCAGAACTTAGAATCAACATTATAACTCCTAGAGATTTGAAACCATTCTCAAACATCTTGAAACTTTATACATGAAATATAACTTAAAGTATAAGAAAATAAATATCAACATATTAATGACACTTATACTTAAATTTTTACTTCATGTATATAGTTTGATAGGAAGAGAAAGAGAAAGAGTTATTCTTCACACATATGTGAGCACATTATAGTGTGCTCACATTTTTGTGATGCATTTTTCTTCATAGAAATGTGAGCTAACGCACTCGCATTATTACCTACTATGGAAATTTCCAACCCTTAGGGTTGGATTTGCCTTGGGCATCCAATGCAAAGGGTTGGAATTACATGTCAATGACCATAGATGTGTTTTTTGGAAAATTCTAAAAAATGACACAATGTCAAGGATGCTCTCCATCAAATTTGCATATCTTTTAATGTCAAGTTAAAAAAATAACATAGTATTATCGAGCTCCCTCTTAGCTTTCTAACCATGTAATATTTTTTACATTTCAAATATTTTAAGGTTTTGATCTTTAATTTGTTTTGCTTGTGTCTCCATTTTTTGTCAAAAACCTACGTAATTTTTGGTTTCATCTTTTACCCATTCATTGAAATTTGAAACAAAATACTTTTTATATACTAGACTCTTTTCTTTGTCCATTAAAAAAGAAAACAGATTTTTGATTAGTTTCCAAAAAATTAGGGGGGAGCATGCTCAATTTTCTATTTTACAGAACATGTGCCCACTTTGAAAATTAGTAAAAAATTATTTATTTATTAAAAAATTAGCACAAAAATTGAGCATAAACTACATGGTGTTAGCTAATTTCTCATTGAAGTGATTTTTTAAATACTAAAAGAGAAGTTAACATTTAGGGGGAACACTATGTTATGGTTTTTTATACAATCAAGAACACTTTGTGTGCTCCTCCTTTTTAAACCCCGTAATCTCCACCATTTTTTTAAATTAGTAGTTCAAAATGTAGACTCTGAGCACTACGGCTCTTGTTTTTGTTGTGTATTCAAATTTTGAGCGTAACTGTTTTCAATTTCTCATCCAAGATCAATCTTTCCTAATTTAAGAAAAAAAGTGGTCACTTAAGACTCCCTTTTGGTCCCCCATCTCCTTGCACACACCCAAGAGGTCACACATCCTAAAACTACTCCAACTCAAATGTACTTAACCATAGAGTTTCCACCAATATCAAGTCCACTTAGTTTGCTACCCCATTTACAAAACCTCGAGCAAGTGTTGCACCTTATGAACCATCCATTATAGAGATTTGCAACTCAATCATTATCAAGTAGGTGGCATTTTTCATACCAAATATCAAATTATGTGATGCTTTATCAATATCCAACTACATAGTTATTGATTCAATCTCATTGAGTTCATGAGTAGTGGTTCTAAATAATCACTCATGAGAATGAATGGTCACGTAACACTAATTGCATCTAGGTGATGCTCATAGGGGTGAAGAATCAAGAGTAACCATGAAGTTCACCCATTCTATTACTTCAATTCAAGTATGATTAATCCTAGAGTTTTCCCAAGATCAAGCTCACTTAGCAAGTGTTGCCCAATTTGTAAAACCTTCAACAAGTGTTGTGCCTCATGAACCATTCATTATAGAGCTCCTTTGCTCAACCTTATCAAATAGGTGGTGTTTCTCTATAGTATGTCAAATTATGTGATGTTTTCTTAGGGTTCAACTACATAATTTTTGAGTCAATCACATTGACCTATATTTTATAAGTAGTGGCTCAAAAGAACTCATCTTCATGAACATGAATGGTCCACTTAATAGTTATTGCATCTAGGCGATGTTCATAAGGGTGTAGTACTACTGCAACTCAAACACACTTAACCATAGAGTTTCCTCCAAGAACAAGGCCACTTAGTTTCCTATTTCATTTGTAAGTCCTTCAATAATATTGTACATTATGAACCATTCATTATAAAGATACATAGATCAATCATTATCAAGTATTTTTTATAGTGTGTCAAATTATGTGACTTCTTTTATGAGGATTCAACTACATAATTTTTGAGTCAATCTCATTCACCTATATTTCATAAATAATAATTTCTAAGTACCCGTCTCATAAAAACATTATATGAATTACTTTCCAACTTCATTATACAATTTATTCAAACATTATATACACATGCAAATTGCACTAAATAATTTTACTTTTATATTATAAATTTTGATTATTTTTTCTTATGAAAGAAAATAAAATCATAGCAAATCGAAAAACAGGAAAAAAGGTTGAGAGTCCAAAATCTTGTTAATATTTATCTTTGAAATCAAAGAAATAACGGAATCACATAGAAAATCTTGAGACAGAATCCACATATACAAAAATATAAATCTGCATACAAAATTTAATCCCAAATAGAAGACCAGACATGGTAACAAGATAATTAATTCAACAAAAGGCAGAGTTTGACTGAGTTAAAATAATCTAAAGATGCTTTCCTCATCATTTTCAAGCATCTAATTGGTTTGAAGCCCCTCTCTCACATTTCATTTGGGCCAACCATATTTTATTTCCTTCTCTCCTTTTTCTCATTCTCCACCTCTCCTTTTCCTCATTCTCCACCTCTAGCTTTTTATTACAGAGATGTCCAGGCTTCTTGTAAAACAGTTGGTACTATAAAACAGGGCTTTAAGAACTACCCCAATACGCGGTGATGCATGTGATTCTATAAAAACAACAGCATGGTCTGGATTTCCAGGCACCACAATACAGCTCTTTTAGAAACTGGAAATAAATCTTCTTTCCTTCTAATGATTGCAGGTCTGACACGATGCACCCTGCTATAGTGTAAGCTCATCTCTTGTAGGTGTCTTCAGTTAGCATCACAAATATCTCCGCAAGACCATTGTCCTTGTTTGAAAGTATGGAAATTGTTGACATCCCTCATGATAATGTGACTTGGAACAATCTTGGAGATAAAAGCTTTGCATATAGTGTAGCAGTGACCACATACTTGAAGCTTCTTTGTTACGCTGACGTGCAATTCCAAGTTTCTCACTATGTTGGCTGAACAATAATTCTTCACCTCCTGCATGCCATTCAGTCCATTTCTTCAAGCTGAAAAATGCCCTGCTGCACTGCCTTCATCTCCAAAGACAATTTCTCCAACTTTGCATGGATGTACTGTGTCTGTGGGTGTGATCTGTCTCCTACACAAAAAATATGTACCACTCTACAAATTTCAATCCAACTGCATCCAGGTATCTTTTCAAATCCTCTATCTTTCATCCATCTCCTTACCTTTTGAACTTCATCCCACTTGCCCACATCTGCATAAATGTTTGAAAGAAGAATATAGATTGCAACATTTTTTGGTTCTAGCTCAAGAAGAAGGTTTGCTGTAAACACCCCTAAACCTATATTCTTATGTGATCTACACGCACCAAGCAAACACATCCACACAACCGCCACAGGTTTAATTGGCATTTTGATGATAAAGTTTAGATTTTCCACTAGATAGCCAGCATGGCCAAGAAGGTCAACCATGCACGCATAACAACCAATTGTAGGCATAATGCAATAAGAGTTACTTATGCCATTAAAGTATTTACAGCCCTCGTCCACTAAACCTGCATGGCTGCAAGCAAATAAAACACAAGCTAAGCTTACATGGTCGGGGTGCGTTCCAGATTGTTTCATTAGTTAAAAGAGTTCGAGAGCATCCTTGCAAAAGCCATTTTGTGCATATCCTGAAATCATAGCATTCCATGAAATGACATTTCTTTTAGGAATTTGTTCGAACAGCTCCCTTGCCTTCTGTAGACTCGCACATTTTGAATACATGTCTACCAGAGCACTTGCAACTATGACGTCTGACAAAAATCCACTATCGAGTATGCCTTGATGGATGTCTATACCCTGTTCTAAAGCTCCCATTTTGGCACAGGCTGAGAGGATGCTGGCAAATTTTGCGGAGGTTGGCTTTAAACCTGCCGACTGCATTTGCTTAAAAGTCTCAATGGCCTTTTCAACAAGCCCACTTTGCGCATATCCTGCAACCATGGCGTTCCATGAGATGACATCTGGTAGAGGCATTTCTTTGAAAAGCTTCAAAGCCTGGTCAAGAGCACCATTTTGTGCATATCCTGCAATCATCGTATTCCATGAGACCATATCTCTTTGAGGCATTCTATCAAACAGTTCACGTGCCTTGTGTATCCTCTCACATTTTGCATACATGTCTATCAGAGAGTTCGAAACTAGAACATCGGAGGAAAATCCGCTTTCAATTATGCTTCGATGGATGTCCATACCCTGTTCTAGAGCTCCCATTTTGGCACAGGCTGGGAGGATGCTGGAAAGGGTTGTGGAGTTTGGCTTAAAACCAGCCAACTGCATTTGCTTGAACGTATCCAAGGCTTTTCCAACAAACCCATTTTGTACTATCCTGCAACCATGGCATTCCATGAGACAATATCTGGTCGAGGTATTTCCTGAAAAAGTCTTACAGCCTTGTCAAGGCCACCATTTTGTGCATATCCTGCAATCATTGATGTCCATGAAACCACATCTTTTTGAGGCATTTTATCAAATAATTGGCGTGCCTAGTGTACACTTCCACATTTTGCATACATATCTATCAGCGAATTCTTAACTACGACATCTGACAAAAATCCCCTTTCCATTATGCTTTGATGGATGTCAATACCCTGCTCTAAAGCTCCTATTTTTGAACAAGCTTGGAGTATGCAGGAAAAGGTGAACTGATCAGGTTGAACCCCTGTTCGTTGCAATTATGGCATTCCATGAGAAGCCGTCTCGTTCTTTTAATTTCATGTCATCAAAAGCTTTCCGAGCATCCATCAAACTACCGCACTTGACATACATGTTGATAAGCTTGTCTTGAACAACGTTTCCATATCCCCTTTGAGTGATGAGAGAGTTGATTTGTTTGCCTTGTGAAAGCGCTTTCTTGGCAATGCAGATCTGCAGTAGTTGAAGATATGTGTTGGACTCTGCAGGGATGTTATGCTCTGTAAGCAGAATGTGTAGCACCCCCTTCAACTCACTGTCTCCACATAATGCTCTCAGATTGAGAGGGGTAACCGATGTTACTGGTATTGTCTAATTAAAAATGGGAAATTGCTTTGTTATTCAATCTATTTAGACTGTAATTACAAGTATTAATTTTCACAGTTAGACTTAGTATTATGTATTTCATACAAAATTCATAGATTTTTAAAGTTAACAATATCATATGATTGTGTAATGTTTTTAATTCTGATCTTGCAATCTTCTTCAAAACCCTTTTCTAGGGAAATTAGAAAATCAGCAATGTAACTGTAATGACAATCCTTATGAAACACAAACACACCTCTTCCTCACAAGAGATATTGTGGCCATTTATCTATTTCTGTGGATTACAATGAAATGGAAATTTCTCTCTTGAGGAGCATTTCATTGTCTTTCCAATACTAAATTATGGATGGGATTATGGTATGGAAGCAAAATTACACAATGTCAATCAAAGAAGTGGAATAGTTTTTTCGTTTTGTTTTTTTTTTGTATTGATCAAAGTTGAGAAAAATACAATGAGGAAAAGAATGTAGTCCAAAGAGTGGACTGCAAAAGAAATGTGCAAAATAGTACTAAAGATAACATGAGTATAACTGAGAAGAAATCACCAAGTGATAACAAAGATGGTTGAAGCAACAAGCAAAATAGTGCATCCATGACACAATGTCAAAGTCTCTATTACATCTTAAACTTGAAAACAATTGCAGTTGTTTGGCACAATAGAATTCCCCTTCCTAGCATTGTAGAAACCGATATTTGGTCACCTCCAAACGCTTATTGTTATCAACATTTATTTTACACCCCTCCCTTGACCAAGAACATAGAAAGATAAATTGCAAACAATATGTCAAAGTAAAACTTTTGAATGTCTATCTGCTGATGCAAAATGTGATTAGAAAACATTGCTAAACATCTAGTTTTCCATAGGTGCAGCAAAATACATTGTCTCATAGAATAAGCAATTAAATTTTTATGCAATCTAATACCAAGCATTACTTCTTTCCATCGTAGTGCATGATCAAAGATAGCAGAAAAGTGATCAAAAACAAGGTTCCATTTCTTTTTTTTTCAATAATAATCTCGAAAGATATGTTATAGATTTTCATTACACTGACAAAAAGGACACTTAGCAGCTTGTAAATTTAAGTATTTTATTCTATCCCCTACAAGAAATTTAAGATGCAAGATTTTCCAAGCCAAGATTTGGGCATTTGCTTCCACCTTTGACTTCCAAACTTGAGCACTTAATAGCCTCCATTTCTTTTCTAGAAACTTACAATGCCATTTTCTATTAAGTCTTACATTTAAATTCATACTGGGGAGGAGTTTAAAATAGATTTTCTTCAAAGGAAAACATAAGAAAGGGTATTGGCCAAGCCAAAATCAATCCTTGAAGAAATTACAATGTACAAAAGTACAAATTTTCATAAGGAGCTCTATAGGAACCAATGCCTTCACAAAAACCATGAACCCTTTAAACTTGTTGTTCAAATTAAAAGCTTGCTTGGACTCTTGCCAGTTGACCTTGTCAAGGGAATCAAAGTTCCAAATGTCCCCAAATTGTTGCACCCCTTTATTGAATAGATAATGAGAATAATGAGGAAAAGAGATAGCCAGTGGCTACCCATGATATTGAACAAGCTTACTCCACCAAATAGAAGATGTGGCAAATTTGAAACCATATTGTAAAGAGTCATTTATCCAATTTAAAAATTTACAGACTTGCTGCCAAGCCCTCCATATGGATTGTAGCTGGAAAGAAGCTTTAACACAAAAAAAAGGAGCAAGCAAAATTTTATCTTGCCACCCCACATTTTGTCACCTATTTTTAACTATAGCAAGAGCAATACAATGTCTTACCAAAAAATTTCATGGTTCTTCTCCTGGCATCACTCTAACTATCCATTTAGTAGATAAACAAACCCCTCGAGTCCTACGATCCAATAGGCCCAACCCTACCTTGTTCTTCGGTTGAATATAGTGCAGCCATGAAGAGGCCTTGAAACCCATTTTTCCATCCCAATTGGTCCATAAAAATTGCCAAATGAGTTTATTTAAATCTTCATAGCCTTTACAAGAGGGGATCTAGCAAGAGGAATAGTAGACATGAGAAGCCAAAACTATCTAATTTATCACCTGTATTTTGCCTACTAATGATAAGAATTTATTTCCCCAATTAAATTTTTTATTTTTTAGTTTATTGATAAACTAGTTCCACATATCATGAAGCATAACCCTAAGCCCAAAGGGAATACCAAGATATATAGTGATCGGTCCATGCTTGATTTGTTTCCATTCTGAAGGAACCCAATCGGAAACTGGATCATATTGGATCATTATAAATTCAGCTTTATGATGGGCCAATTTTGATCCTGAAACCTTGCAATACAAATCTAAGATCTCAATAACATTCTTAATTTCTACTTTATAATTTTGAATAAAAAGAAAATTGTCATCAACTAAATATGAATTTATAATAGTTGCATTGTTGGGGATAGAGATTTCTTTAATCAAATTCATTTGCCTGTACTTTTGAAAAAGATAACTAAGAGCATCAGTGGTTAGAACATAAAGGAATGGTGATAAGGGACAACCTTGTCGAATTGACCATTGTAAGAAGAATGTATTAGACATAGTATTATTGATCACCAATTGAGCATTTTCCTCAACAAAAAGCATTTCAACATGTTTACATATCTTGGGACCAAATCCAAACCACTGCAGCATCTTGATAATAAAACCCCACTGTATCATATCATATGCTTTATCAAAATCAAGTTTAAAAAATAAAGCATTTTGATTTGATTGTTGAGCCCATTCACTTGTTTTCTAGGCCACTATTAAATTGTCAAGTGTAAATTTTCCGCTCAGAAATCTTGTTTTCTCAAGTCTTACTATCCCTTTGACCATTGGTTTGATCCTAGTGGCTAAGGCTTTAGCAATAATTTGATAGGAAGTATTGAGTAAAGTAATATGTCACCATACAAAAAATAAGATCTGAATCCTTTCCCTTCGAAAGGAATTTGATTAAGCCTTTATTAATGTCTGGTCCCAATGACCCTTCGTTCATTGCTTCCAAGTAAACTACGTAAAAGTATTCTGGTCCCAATGACCCTTCATTCACAGCTTCCAAGAAAACTAGGTAAAAGTATTCTTTAATGTGCTACCACAAAGTTTGGTAAAATTCAATTGATAACCCATCAATCTCTAGACTTTTGTTATGAGCCATCGAGAAAACAACATGTTCTAAATCCTCAATGGAGATGTCTCTATCAAGAAAATGATTGTAATCTTGGTCCACCTTCCTGGGAATGCATCCTTGGATAATATCTTCTAATATAAATTGCACATCTTTCCAATGAGGATCTTCTCTAAAAAGCTTCTCATAAAAATCTTGGAACACGTTTTTTTATCTCATTAGGATTTGTATAAATCCTTCCATTCTCGTCTTGTATTGAGCCAATATGTTCCTTTTAATGTTTGCAATTTAAATAATTAAAGAAATACTTGGAGCCTTTATTTCCATCTTTGAACCAATGCAATTTGCTCCAAATCTTGGCCCCTTGTCCCTTATACATATCATGTTTACAAAGTTGATCTTCAATATTTGCTATGGAAGCCTAAATGGAAATGTTTTCAGGATTTAAATTCAACTTCTTCCTATTCAACTCAAGCTTTCCTTGAAGATATTTTTCTTTACGTTTTCTCTACCATGCCAACCTCTTAGCAAAAGAACCTAAGAAATCAACACATTGAGTAATAGCAACTTGCCACCATTTCTTATAAGATTCACCTTCTTTTGGTTTAGGTATAGACTTCCAAATACCCACCAAAGCATCCACACAAGAAGGAATTTTAAGGTGTGAAGTATTAATTTTAAAAGGTAGTTGTGAATGCTCGTCTTTAATTTTCTCGTTTGCGAAAATGCAAATGATAGGAAAGTGATCTGATAAGGTAGTAGTATAACCAACTTTCACATAGTTCTCCAAAGAGTCTTGAACTAAATGTGGGTTGGGAGAGATATAAAACCTATCTAATCTCCTTAGTTTTCTATCCACTCCTACCCTACAATTAGTCCAAGTGTACTAATTATACTGATAACTTTCTTTTTTTTAACAATAGGATCAAAAATACCCACTTAATGTCTGCAAAATATCCATTTATCAAATTCTTCATTACTTAGTTTAACATGATCAGCCCAACTACGATCATTATGATGCTCCACCATATTAAAATCTCCTCCAATGACCCAATCAACATGAGGATGATGATTGGACATCCGTGCTCCCATAACTCACATCTTTCTTTTTCAATGTTAGGAGCATAAACAGAGCAGAAACCAATAGGTTGGCCATTGATAAAAGAAAGAATCCACAGACAGCTATGTGAAGCATCCTCCCCTTTATCAATGAAAAACCTATTAGTCCAGGAGTGAAGACCAATAATAGCCCCACCCCTTCCTTCTATATGCGACATATGGAAAAATGTTGCATCTCTCCATATGCAAGATAGATAAGAAAGGAGACGGGGTGCCATTAATCTTGACTTCTTGCAAAAAGACAATGTTTGGTTTCTATTTGACAATAACATCCTTTACCACAAATTTTTGATGGGGTGACGATAACCCTCTAACATTCAAATAAAGAGTTCTGAAATTCATAGTTAAGAAGAGTTAGGGAGGTTCTCCACTTGTGGTAGGATGTCAAAGCAATTGGCTAGCATAAGTGAATGATCAACATGCCTACTTTCCTTTGCTACTGAAAAAGGGAGACCTAGATCTCAATCTTGCAGGTGGAGATAAGGAAACATGTTTGTTATGAAGAGAATGGGCTATTCAATTTTCAAAATGTGTTGGTGAATTACTCTCCATATTTCTCTCATTGGACTGAATTGGGGAGCTTTCACATTTCTATGACGATGAATACTCAGTTCAGATTTCAAGGGACCTTGAAGTCTTCTTTCTTTTTCTAACCATCCTCCAACCGTCTAACATAATGGGATCTTTATAAGTAGGGGACATATCATTCTTATTGTAGCTTAGGAAAATTAGAATCAAGATTATTAAGCACAATAATAAACTTGAAATTCCTAATCTAATGATAGAGAACAAAGAAGTGCATGAAAGGAAAAAGAACAATTTCACCATAATATTCACAGCTCCATTGAATGACCTTCATCATCCTTCTCCATTTTTCTTGAGTATGATAATTGCCCTCAGATTTGTCTTGAGTATGCAAATAGGCCTATGGCAATGACAAAGCAAAATATTGAAGATTCTAATCTCAATAGCACAATAGCATATTCAAGATTTTATCAGATTTTCTAAGATGATCAAAATGATAAATGATGATGGTATTTATAGAGAGGTGGATGGAAAATGGATGGTCCAGATTAGAATATTTTTATTTTTTATCAATGGCTGCAATTATTTGAGACAGGACGAGGTAAGATCGAAAGTGAAGGAGAAAGAGGAAACTAAATGAGTTTTCAGCAAAATCAAGTAGTTTGAAGAGGGAAATTGCATGTTTTGAAATAATGGAAATATTATCTCATTCGAAGAGGAAAAAAGAAAGTTCACTTCTTCATTAAATAGAAATTAATTCAAAAAGTGAGGAAAACGAGTTATTTAATTAAATAGAATTTAATTTATTTGTGTTAGAAAAGCTGAAAGTGAATTAATTAATGACATTAGGTAATAATAAAATACTTAATATTATTTAATTATCAATGATGAAGAAGGGATTTTAATAAATTACCATGCATAGAGGTAATTTCTAGGTGTCTAAATTTTCCCCTCTTTGATACAATGCAGTTTATCATGTTGTGTCAAAGGAAAAGATACGCCCCATTGAAAGTAAGATGAGGAAGGATAATGAGGAGGTAGTGGTATGCCCCCTCAAGAGGATAGGTGGTTCAAAGAGCACGAGTGTGCTCTTGAAATGGATGAGAACACTAGAGGATGAAGGACAAGAGTTCAAAGAAAAATAGACAAGGATGATGAAGATGCAGTCTACTAGAAGGAATATTAGCATGGAAAAGATGAATGTTAGTAGGGAAAGGATGGATGTTAGCCTAGAAGACCTGGATGTTAGCATAGAAGACATGGATGTTGAGATAGTGCTAGTTGAGATAATTTATAGATATATATTTCTCTATGCAAGGCTTTTGCATTTAATCATCATTGGGCGGTAAAATATGACAAATGGAAACAAACACCATGGTATGGCATAAACCAAGGTGTGCAAGGTCATCCCTCTATAAAACAGACAATCAAAAACAAGGACTGTCCTGACTCATACTAAGGGTCATGTTGGCTCAGTATTTTTGTCAAGAAAAATCATAGACAACAATCAAATAAAAGACAAGTCATGAGACATCATCGCTCCTCTAAGTCTTTCATGGGACATCCTTGATATGGCTAGTAACATGACCAAAGTAAATCCAAAAGATAAGACAAAAGAGACCAATAAGATCAACAACCATTCAGATTATCTGCCAATAAGTGTTTTCTAGTGTGTTAAGGGACAAAGTGAGTGATAGGTAGACTGTTTTGACAAGGCCTGGTTTGAGGAGAAAAAACATGTCGTATAAGACATCAAGTCCGGTTTCAATCATGCAACTACTTTTATAAGGAAAATGACAAAGCATGATAGTGACAAGGTATGGTTTTAGGAAGGACACGTCCTATAGAAGACCATTAGGTTTGATCGATTTGACTAGTTTGATTGATGTGCCAAATGACTGATTTGACTTGGAGACTTGTTGGCTTGCTTGTCTTGTTGATGTAGGATTTGTGTTTGAAGTTCAAATGATTATGTCATGTCTGAGTTGACAGTGTCTGATTTATTGTGACTGACCTGACATACCCTAAAAGATTGACCTAGGGGCCTTGAGAGCTCATCAACAGATGGTCGCCTACATAGCAATGCATAGAGACCTCATAGTTCAACATGACCATTGACTTTGTTTCAATGACAAAGGATTGAACCATGATTTTATTGCTTATTTGACAAACCTAAAGGACTAACCTAATGCCTCGGGGGCACATCAACAAATGGCCTTCCCTACATCCAGTTGCAAAGGCAACATAGTTCGACAATGACAAAGATTGGCATGATTGACTCTGACTCAGTTTTGGGGATTTTTTGAATGTTATCTAAATGTTTTTGGGTTTTTGACATGTTTTGATTTTTTTTGGATTTTTGAGGTTTTATGATTTTGTTTTTATTTTTGAATGTTTCGATTTTTTTGTTTGTTTTTTAATGTTCTGACCTCCGATGACAAGTGTAGAATGCAATCAAGCCTGGTGTTAAGAAATTGCACCAGTCAGGTATAAGACTAACCAATAGGGATGGGATGGGATAGGGGTTTATTATGGTTAGAAGATGGAGGATAAAGGACACAAGACGTCAACTGCTTGGGAGTCAAGATAAAGATGACAAGGTCAGATGATGGATGTCAAATGGGGGATGATGGAAGGTAAAGCCATCATTATGGATTAAGGTGGAAGATCAGATAGAATGATAGTAGATGGTAGAGAAAATATTGTTTGTACATGATGCATGTTTTCCAGGTTTTCACCATGGTACTTATCCAAAATGCCACTAACTTGGTTTTCACTATTGGATGAATTATTTCCTCTTTACTATTTTTTGAATTTTTTTTGGTCTCACCAAGATGCCTGTTTGTCAGGTTTCACCAAGGCAACAATTTTTTCAAGACTTTTTCTCTCTTTTATTTTTATTTTTTAGGACTTTTCTCATTTTATAATATTTTTCAAGACTTCTCACTTTTTTTATATTTTTTTTCTAGTCCACTTTTTCTCATTTTTAATATTTTTTTCAAGACTTTTTCTCATTTTTAAAATTTTTTTAGGAATTTTTTAACATGAGCTTTATGAATCTAGGTATAGAAATTACGTAGGTGCAAGTTGTTGATGGGCTTGGACAAAGGTTTCCCTTTAGGCATGGACAACTGATAGGTTTCAAAACCAAAGGATGATATTATGAATTATGGACTCAACCATTTTAGCTCAAATTTGTTGGGTTTCTCATGTTCTACTTGATTTTTTGAATTTTGCATCAACACCAAGACACCGATGTTGAAACGTCTGACCAAAACCTTTTTGTTGTAACTACAAAAAAGATGGTTCTAGTATGCATGTAGATGATTCAAGGCCTTCTCTTCGCATTCATCAAGCAACTCTAATTCATGCAGTCAGGATATACGGTACTCGTTATCATCAATGAGCCCTTTCATGGAGGCCCATAGGAAGGGGACTTCGATCCCTATAGGAAGGATAACCTCTATACCAAAGACTAGGGAAAATGGAGTGGCACCAGTGGGTGTAAGAATTCTTGTGTGAGATGCCCATAGGGTGGGGTTAAGTTGAATGTGCTAATCATGACCAACGTCATTGAAAGTCTTTTTAAGAATTTTTATTATGGTTGTATTGGATGCCTTAGCTTGGCCATTTCCTTGTGGATAATATGGCATGGAAAAGCAGTGTTGGATGTGGAATCTCTCACATAACTCATAGACATCCTGGTTTTTGAAGGGATGACTGTTGTCAGTGATGATGGATTGTGGGACACCATACTGGCATATGATGTAATTGAGGATGAACTTGGATATTTGTTTACTGGTTATGTATGTCAAGGGAATATCTTCAATCTATTTCATGAAATATTCAATTGCAATGATAATGAATTTGTGCCCATTAGATGAGGTGGGATGAATTTTCCCTACGAGGTCGAGTCCCCATTGGGTGAAGGTCCATGGTGAAGTGATCAACTACAACTCCTATGTAGGTGCGTGGATGAGGTCACTGTGTATCTAGCACTGTCAAAATTTCTTCACAAAGTGATATGCATCTTGTTCCATTGTACGCCAGTAATATCCCAGTCACATGATAATTTTAGCTAGATTCAAACCACTAGAATGGGCTCCACATATACCTTCATGTACTTCATGTAAGGTAGTTTGTTCTTCATTAGTGTCGATACATTTGAGTAAGGTATTATCTAGGAAATTTATATATAGGGTATCACCGATGATGGCATAGCAAGTGGATTTATGAAGGAAGGACTTGCGTTGGTTACTAGATAGGTCAAGTGGTAATGTTTGGGAATGAAAATAATCATAAATGTATTGATACCATGGGGAATCGGGACCAACAAGTTCACACACCATTTCTTATTCAAAGACATCAAAGGCAGGAACCAACAACTGTTCCACTAAGAACTTGTACTACAACATATTATTGGGAATGTCCAAAAGAGATCCAATGGTGGCAATGGCATCATCTACTTTGTTCTAAATCTGTGGGATTTGACAAAAATTACTGTCTACAAAATATAACTTAAAACTATCAACCATTATTTTTTATGGGCTCAATTTATCATATTTAGTGTCATAGTCATCGTTGACCTATCAGATGACTAATTGGGAATCACCAAAGACTTGCAAACTTGTAATTTTCCATTTTATTACCATGCGCAATCCTGTGAGTAAGGCCTCATATTCTACAATGTTTTTGTACATAGGAAGCCTATTCTAAAGGATTTAGGAATAGTATCACCTTGAGGGACGAATAGTATTCCTATACCTAATCCATGACTAGTGTATGAGCCATCAAAGTATAAAATCCATGTTGCACCAATGTCTAGTGCAAATATTGATTCATCTAGGAAATCAAAAATCAAAGGGTGATCAACTCTTGTGGGTGCATCAAAAAATTGATCTTTGATAACCTATCCTTCTATTTATTTTCATTCCACATATTGTATGTCATAGTCACTGAGTATCATGACCCACTTAGCTAACCGTCTTGCCAATGTTGCCTTACTAAGTAGGTATTTGAGAGGATCTATCTTAGCCACTAGTCTTATCTGATGATTTAGGATGTAATGTCTTAGTTTGTGAGGAGAAAAAACCACGGTGAGACAAGCACATTCAATATGACTATAGTTGAGTTCATACCCAACCAATGTGCGGCTAATGTAATAGATCACCCATTCTTTCTCATCATGATAATTTTGTGCAAGTAATGACCCCAATGTGGAAGTGGTAGCTGATATGCAAAGGATTAGGGGCTTACCATCTATTGGTGGCATCAAAAAAGGAGGTTTCAAGAGGTACTCTTTAATTTGTTGAAAGGTCGCCTAACACTTGTCGATCCATAAAAAAGTAACTCCCTTGCGTAACAAATAATGAAATGGGTGAAATTTATTTGCAAGCTGTACAATGAAATGTTTGATGGACTGAAGTTGGCCTTGCAATGTTCTGAGGTTGATTGATTCCTTTTGGGGGAAGCATATCTAATATAGCTTTTATTTTGGCAGAGTCCACTTCAATGCCTCTATGGGAAACTATGTATCCTAAGAATTTTCCCAATGTCATGCCAAAGATGCATTTCTTAGGATTTAGATGGACTTTATATTCTTCAAGCCTTTTGAAAAAAATTTCAAGGACTCTCAAATGATCACCACATGTTAAGGATTTTTCCAAAAGGTCATCAATATAATCTTCCATTAATGTGTGCATGAGATCATGAAATATGGTGGTCATAGCTCTCTTATAGGTTGTTCCTACATTGTTAAGTCTAAAGGGCCTGAAATTTCAATAGTATGTACCCCATGGTCAAGTGAATATCGCCTTATGTTAATCTTCAAGGGAGATATGGAACTAATTATACCCTGAGAATCCATCTATAAGGGGTAACATCCCACATCTTGTCATTAGATCTACTATGATGTCTATATTAGGAAGTGGGAAGTCATCCTTCGGACATGCTTTGTTTAATTCACAAAAATCTATGCAAATACAGATTTTTCCATTCAGTTTGTTCATTGGTATGAGGTTTGAGGTCTAGTCTACATAGTCAATAGGTCTTATGAAACCAAAATCCAATAATTTATTGAGTTCAACTTTGATTAGTAGAGCTATCTGAGGATGCATTTTTCTAAGCTTTTGTTCAATAGGATTTTCATTTTGAAGCAATAATAAGTGATGTAGGACCAATACAGGGTCCAACCTAAGCATATCAAAATAAGACCATGCAAAATTGATTTGACATTTTGTGAAAGGGAAGGTCCATGGAAATGGGTAGCCAATTTGTGGCCACTTTCAACAAAAAGTTTTGAAAAGTCATAATGCGAGTGTGTTATAACGCGCTCGTGTTATGTCTTGTTGGGCCAAGCATGCGGTTCAGCCACAACAAGCCCATAACAAGAGTGTCTTATAACATGCTCGTGTTATGACATGTTAAAAGATTTTTTTTTTGAAACTCATTCATTCTTCATTTTTTGTGTATTTTTTGTTGTGCTCATGGCCAAAACCCTCATTTTTTCATGCTCGTGTTCTAGGAGGAGGCATTGAGCAAAAATATTCACCAATGGTTTCTCTTTCTTTGCAATGATGGTGCCACAATGAGGAGGAGGTGTGAGAGGTAAGGATTGTTTGTTTTTTGTTTTTTAATTTGTTAGTTTTAAGTTGTATTTGATTTTCTTTTTTGAATTTTTAGGAGATGCAAATCAACCTACAAACCCTTAGAATCCTCAACAAGAAGAGAAACCAAATCCTCAAGAAAAAAATCCTGAAGAACAAAATCCTTAAGAAAAAAATCAACCACAACAACAACCTCCTCCACCAATCACTCAACCCCATCCTGGCACTCAACAAAATTTAATGAACGAAATTGAGAACAAGAAAAAGAAAATTGAGGATTTAATCAGTAGGTTGAGTGATCCAAATGGTTCAACCGCATAAAGAATGACCCTAGCAAGTTTTTTGAAAAATATGCTAAAAAATGTAGATTCAATTAGCAAACAAATAACTAGATGGCAAGATAGGAGGCAGGCAACTAGGGCTTATTATACAAATAAACTATCATATAAAGATGTAAAGGATTTAAAAATTACAAAAGGTGATTTGTGCTCATTATTCACTGACCCACGCACAAATCAAAATCTTACCCTCAATGTAAAGAGGTTTCCTATTCATTGGTGCCATGACCAACAAACTAGGAACCATTTTTATGATAGGTGGTACATGGTCTTTGATTACCTACCGTGCAAAAATTGTGAAGTCCCACAATATTTCCTTAGGAAACAATACAGTGAGTTCATATTGAACAAAATCCCAAATTATTTTGATATGAGGGACTTCCAGGGAGAGGTGAGGGGTCGACTCAAGATAGACCCAGTGCACAGCCGAATCCTATGCGGCAAGGGAGATAAGCTCTCGCTAGGCCGCCTCGTGAGCACGTTGTTATGCATTTCATCACAAAGGAGAGTGTCGATGTAGAGACATTGCAAGCGATCAACACTTTGAACTAGAGTGTCATCCATCATACTAGCCATATTCTACAATGCCATCTAGGGAGTCTTCGAGTGGTGGCCTTCGAACCCATGTGTGTCAATCTTGTGGGGTGACTTGTTCATATGACCCCACTGACACTCAGGAGGCTGCTACACAGGATCTATCTATAGCTATGGAGATGGAAAGGGCAGCTGGAATTTTGCATGAGGCATATGGCATTGATAGCTAGGTAAAAGTTAGCATGTTCATTGAATTTAATTTATTAAATTTCGATTTGAAATGCAAGATTAACTAAAAATGTTTTTTGATTTTAATAAAATTGTACGGTCATAGTATTAAGATTGAATACACTAGCCCTCCGCCTACTTATTTTTGTAGTACACCTATCACTGGGGTATGTAACTAGTAAACAATTATAAATTTATTACCTGTTAATAGCATTGTGTTATGAATGGTGTTTTTGAAAAGTTAAGCAACATTTACAGGGTGTTGACCCCTTCAAAAAGGGCCCAAAGGGCCAAAGGACAACATAGTTCAAAACAAAATTTGAACTAAGGAACAAACAAAAACAACTGACAAACAATTGAGGAAAAACAAAGGAAAATGAAAAGAAACAACCTAGGATCCAGAGGGGACCAAGCTAACTCCCTAAACCTGAGGCTACAGAGAAGCCATAGGTTTGGGGAGTCCCTTTTTCTTTCTCAACACAACTGACCAAGAAGGCTCGGAAACAACCTCCGAGTAGGGCGAGGGGAGAGGATCACCAACAGCCACCATGGGCGAGGAGCTAGGCACCAAAAGCGAGGAGGAGGAGACTAGAGTGATCAATGTACCAGCAGAGCTGTTAAGCAAGGGATGAGTAGGAACTAACTGCACAACATCAGCAGACTGGGGCAGTAAAGGATCAACAATAGTGGTAGCCACAAAAGGATCCTGGGGAGGCTTAGACACTAGAGGAGGGACAAGAAGATCACCCTCCTCAGAGGAAGCATCAGAAGAGTCTGAAGAGTCCAAAGAGGGAGAATTGACTATGAGGTGATCCGACAGAGCATTCTTCCACCAAGTAGCAGCACCCTTGCAGAGAGAAAGAGAACAACCCAAGGCCAAATGACCAGTAGAAAAACACCACCTGTAATGAATAGGGAGGCCCTCATAGTCCAATAGCTATGACCAAGGTCTGTCCAACACCATCAAAACCACATCTCCATGAAGGGGTTTGGAAATATCCAAATCAACCAAAATACGGGCCACCGTAGTGTGCCCCAGATCCTGAGACATTGAATCCACCTTGAGGAAATGTCCAATCGAGTTACCAATAGCTTCAAAAAAGGACAACTCCCAATACTGAAGAGGGAGATTCGAAAAGCGGACCCAAACAAGTCTTATATTCAGCGGCTCAATAAGTGAGTTGAAGGAGTGCAACCAAGGCCTGAAGGACAATGAATGGATGCCCCACATCCATCCCCTATCCATCACATAGTCCCTATCAGCAGGGGAGGAGAAGGTGACAAAGAAAAACCCTCGAGCACTAGGGTAAAGCTCAATCCGACCAATAACAATGGGCTTCCAAGAAGCAGAAACCCACTCATGGAGATCTAGAAGGGAGGGCCACAGTCCATTAAACCTGCAAACCACTCCTTGCCTTAAGTAATAATCTTCATTTTCAACCACTTCAAGACCACAGACAACCACAAGGGAAGCTCAAGCACAAGGCAGAGGACGAACCTTGGAGGGAGCAGGTCCAGACCAAGAGCTAATCTTAGAAACCGCTTCAGAGAAAGACTTCTGACTAGAAGCACCAGAGGTAGGAGAGATCGGAACCATGGGGAGAAAAGAGGGGAAAACAACACCTACACCTAATAGAGAAGAATCCACACCATCCGCCACCAAGGAAATAGGAGGGGCACACACAGTACAACCCCCATCACCAGAGACCAGAGCAGCCGCAGCCCCAACAACATTATCTGCCTCGAAGGCATCGCCAACTTCAACCAAGCTCCCATAGAACAAACTGGAAGGAAAAGAGGGGATAGGCCCGCCCACACCCAAAGCAGCCCGCGGCAACCCCACACCAAAAGCCAAAGAAACACCTGGCAAGGAGCTGGATGGATGAGAACCGTTCAACAAAGAGCCGCACAAAGCAAGAAGCACATCATCTGCAACAAACACAGGAGGCCGACAGTCCACACATGCAAGAGGCCGTTGGAAACATCCGCCAGAACCAATTTGAAATCGCTCGCCCAGAGTCACCGTTGGAGTTGCCATTAATTAATCAATTCCCTTGGAGGTGCAAATGAGATGATTTTGGATGTTGAATAGGCTAATATTGGAGGTTTCGAGGGAACACCTCCTAGTGCTAGTGGATTTACTCAAACCTACATGGAGGTGATAGAATAAATATTTTAACTAATGAATTATACTTAATAGATTTGTGTAGTTTATATGCACATCACTGATTATGTTGAATAATTTGTTGTTTTATTTTCAGATGTTGCAAGATGAAACACCTTTGAATGTGATGAGGGCAATGAATATTGGTGTTTCATCTACTATACAATCCCTGATGGCTCTGACATGGGAGGTATGAGGCAAATTAGTAAATTTTGATTTACATTCATTTTTATAGATGTTAATTAGGGAAAAATCAAACCATTATTGATTCATAGTTTAAGTTTTATTTGGATGGTTTATACAAGGCTTGAGCATGCCTAAGCATGGGTGTGTGAATATTTCCCTCGTAGAGAGAGATCATGAGATGGTGGTAAGTGATTATTTTGTCAAATATATCATTTTTTATAATGTAATTTCTATATATTCATGTCTCTACTTATTGTAATAGTTAAAAATTCACCATGAACTAAACACTAGGAGGAGGACCAGGAGCACTCCTCGAGCACAACACAAATGAGTGATAGACCTATCACCATCCGATCGACAAGCAAAGGGAAATAATTTATTTCCAAAGCATGGAGAGTAATGGCTTTTGATTCAAGAGCCCTTTGTTGTATGCCTACATGGCAGTTTTGTACATATTTTATATTGGACATATTTTACATTGTATGCCTATATGGCATTCTCGTAAGCATATATGGCTATTTTGTACATATATTTCATACTTATATCGACATATATTGATGTATGCCCACATGGCTATTTGGTTAATACAAATATTTTTTATCAATGGTGTCCATATCTGCATTCTAAATTGATGGTTCAATAGATATGAGTTACATGCATTGAAGTGTATACTTTATGAATTACATGTGTTCCAATGTGTACTTTGTGACTTACGTGTTTTCATGTGTATACCTTGTATTCATGCATATACTTTTTATTAATTTGTGTATACTTTGTATTAATTTGTGTATACTATGTATTCGTGTGTATACTTCAAGGCTTACATTTTTTTGAGTACTTGTGCTTCCCTTATTCATATGTACATGCTTGACTTATTCATGTGTATACTTATTAAATGGTTAGCCCTAGCATTGATCATTGTTGTCCTCCATGGTTTGTCTTGAATATTAATTGATTGATGCTAAACAACTTTATCTAAAAGCAAAAAACACATTTTCAATTGGTATTCCATGAAATCATTCATAAAAATATTCCAATATGTTCTTGATGTGTCACCATATAAACACATTGAAATATTTATATGTCAATGTTTTGTAATATTATTTCTTGTATACGAAATGGACTCGGGAGAAATCAAGCTATAATTTATAAAAAAAAAAAAAAATGGACTCAACATTGTCCTAAACCCTCGAATAGGTCTATTTAACAAAGAAACACATTCTCAATCACTCTTCCAACTGAAAAACACCATTGGACAACATTTACCAGTCTGTAAATCCACAAAATCCACAATTTTTAGGGCGTGATTGGCCCTCTAACCCCACTATCCTCTAAACCATCACTTTTCTCAAATTTCTCTAGGGTTTATTGAAAACCACATATCCAAATGTCATACAACCTCAAAACCTCTTCCAACTCTTCATTCTACCTACACAAACTTGATTAACCACCAAATTATGCTGCCCCTTGACTTTACCCACTTTTACTCACTTAAACCTCTCTTTTTTATTCATAACCCCTCTATTCCCAATTAGGGCATCATGCCAAAACTTAATTTTGACTTCACTTGTCCTTGTAGACCATTTGAACACATCAAAATCCACAACCTCACCCTATTTCCAACCTATTCTAACTTATTCTCAAACAATTTTTTCTTTTCACCTTGTCTAGAGCCTTGCTTTTAAAGCCTAAATTCTGAATTTTGAACATGCGCATCATTAGTAATCTCTTCCAGTGCTATTTTCTTATTTTACTTACATAATTGACTCAAATGACCCCACACTAACTCAAAACTAAAAGCAAGATTACAGAATGGGCTATCATGGCCTTATTTGACATTATAATGACTAAAACCACTGAACTAGACCTTCTTCATCAAATGGAGGAACAAGGTGCTTTGCACCAATGATCATATGATTTTTGTGTGGAATACTAGGACTTCTCAACCCTCATGTGTATGTTTCTATTTTCCATTATTTTGCATGCCATCATAAGGGATCAAGTCGGTTGAACGTAGCTCAGATCAATTCTGCATGTTTGGGTGTGAAAGAGGACCATGCCTAGTGTAAAACTACCTATCGAGATGCATTGGAGTAGTTAGTTTGGTCACATGAATTTCAAAATGAAAGTTTTACCACTTTGCAACTTTACACTACTTCCATTTGACGCTTTTTCCATCAAGTGATAACTGGACACCACAGGGAAAAAACTCTGAGATAACAAAAATCAAGAGAGGTTATTGTAGAGGGGCCCAATGTGATCCCATAGGCTTAGAAAAAGAGTTCGTAAGCATTACAGTTTCTAAGTAATAGCCCGTCAAATTTTTCTTCCATTTTCCACTTTCGACCCTTAAGGGATCGATCTGGTTGAACATAGCTCAGAGCGATTCCACATGTTTAGGTGTGAAAGAGGACCATGCCTAGCATAAACATACATATTCAGACATATTGGAACAATCCATTTGGTCACACGAGTTGTAGAATGAAAGTTGCACCACTTTGCATCTTTACATTGCTTGCATTTGACACTTTTTCCATCAAGTGAGAATCCGTCGCCACGGGAAAACCACTCCGAGATAGCAAAAACCAAGAGAGGTTTTCGTTGAGGGGCCCAATGCAATCCTGTAGGATTAGATGAAAAGTTTGTAAGCATCATAGTATTCTAGTAACAACATGGTGAAGTTTGCAGCCATTTTACACTTTGGACCCTTAAGGGATCGACCCGGTGGAACGTAGCTCAGAGTGATTATGTGTGTTTGGGTGTGAAAGAGGACCATGCCTAGTGTAAACATACCTATTCGGACATGTTTGAACAATCTTCTTGGTCACATGAGTTGCAGAACAAAAGTTGCACCCCTTTGCACTGCTTGCATTGAACACTTTTCTCATTAAGTGAAAATCCGTCGCCACGGGAAAACCACTCTGAGAGCCAAAAATGAGAGGGGTTTTTGTAGAGGGGCCCAAAAAAATCCTACAAGATCAAATGATAATTTTCTAAGCATCATGGTATTCGAGTAACAACATGCTGAAGTTTGCAGCCATTTACAACTTTGGACTCTTAAGGGATCGATCCGATTAAACGTACCTCAGAGCGATTTCGCGTGTTTGGGTGCGAAAGAGGACCATGCCTAGTGTAAAAAATCTTATTCGTACGCTTTGGAATAGTCTACTTTGGTCACATGAGTTGAAGAACAAAAGTTGCACCACTTTGCAACTTTACACTGCTTGTATTTGACCCTTTTTCCATCAAGTGAAAAAAATTTGGCACGGGAAAACCACTCCGAGATAGCCAAAATAGAGAGATTTTTTTGTAGAGGGGCCCAATGCAATCCTATAGGATCAGACGAGAATTTTTTAAGCATCACGGTATCTGAGTAACAACATGCTAAAGTTTGTAGCCATTTTGCACTTTGGACCCTTAAGGGATAGTTTTGGTTGAACATACCTCAGAGTGATTACGTGTGTTTAGGTGAATAAGACGACCATTCCTAGTGTAAAAATACCTATTTAGATGCATTGGAATAGTCTGATTGGCCACATGAGTTGCAGAATGAAAGTTGCACCACTTTGCAACTTGGCAATGCTTGCATTGGACACTTTTTCCATCAAGTGAAAATCCACCACCATAGGAAAACCACTCTAAGATAGCCAAAACCGAGAGAGGTTTTTGTAGAGGGGCCCAACATGATCTTGTAGGACCAGATGAGAAGTTTCTAAGTGTCATGATATCTAATTAATAGTATGTTGAAGTTTGCAACCATTTAGCACTTTGGACTCTTAACGAATTGATCCAATTGAACGTACCTCAGAGAGATTTCGCGTGTTTGGGTCCAAAAGAGGACTCTACCTAATGTAAACATACCTATTCAAATGCATTGGAATAGTCCACTTGGTCACACGAGTTGCAAAATGAAAATTACACCACTTTGCAACTTTGCACTACTTGCATTTGATGGTTTTTCCATCAAGTGAATATCCACCACCATGAGAAGACCACTCTGAGATAGAAAAAATTGAGAGAGGTTTTTGTAGAGGGGCCCAATTCAACCCTATAGGATTAGATGAGAAGTTTCTAAGTGTCATGGTATTTGAGTAACAACATGCTGAAGTTTCCAGCCATTTAGCACTTTGGACCCTTAAGGAATCGATCTGATTGAATGTACCTTGGAACAATTCTATGTGTTTGGGTGCAAAAGAGGACCATGCCTAGAATAAATGTACCATTCCTAGTATAAATTTACCATGTACTTAGAAGAAGATCAATAAAATTCATTGTTTCCTTGCATTTTTCCATATTTTTACTAGAAATCTGATGTTTCCTTAAACTGTATGGTTTCATACAGGGTGATTGTGTTCTCTTTTTAATTCTCTTCATGTTTCCACAGACCCAATACATATTTAGAAGCCCATTTTGATGTTAGGGTGCTTATTTGGTGAAAGGGAATAAGTTTTATGGGGTTTGTCTTGCTGACCCTATGGATTTTGATGGAAAAGGGCATGAAAAATAAGGTTTCACCCTAGGCTTTGATAAAATATCGCATGTAGAGGTTGGGTGATTGTCTTTTGAGTTTGTGCAAGTGATTTTTAGAAGGTATGAGGTGGTGGCATGTTCTAGTAAGGTTTGGAACCATTCCTTTCAATAAACCCTCCTCATACTAGCCTAGAAAAATTGTGGATCTAAGGGTTTGGATACATGAGAATTGTTGCCCCAACAAATTCAGGGGGTTGTTGAATGTTTAAAGGTATGTTCCTTTGTAAATTAGGCCTAGTTAGCCTAATAAGGACAACGAAGGTCATTTTTGATGCACATGTTCCAAGATAGACACTATTGATTTTGAAGTATGTGTTGTAACTCAATAATAGCTATCTAGATCAGTCATTTTTTTGTGAAGTTATTTGAGTATTTTTCCTCAAAACACCACTTGGAGCCACACTTTTCACTTGGAAATTCATCATAAAACCCTGTAGCAACTACTCCACCTTTGTTTCTTGAATTCCCCTACATAGATAAACACACACACACCTAAAAAATCCTAATACTAACTTAATCCACTGATCTAAACTATCGAATTCGGTGGAGTAATCATTATTGGTTATCTAGACTCTCAAAACCCTAATCTTGAGGGTTTACAGACCAAGTTGAGAAAAATTAGTTCAAACTAATGATAAACTCAATGGATACCCTCCTAAATAGATTCAAATGAAATCTACTTCACTATTGTACTTTAAACAACAAGATTCAAGGCCTTAAACTACTTGTGGACATGAAAATCTGCAAATTGTTAGTAAATTTGACAAAACAACATAACAAAAATACATATCCTTATGAGATAATACATCATGCTTTAAAAAATGAAAAGAAAGGACAAAGTTGAACAAAACATGTAAAACATGAAATATATCTATCCCATATTGGATTGGTGCTCTTTGAATATGTGAAAGAGCCCTTTCCCAATCCCTGATAAGCTTAATGAAGTGATACACAATGAGATGCTCTTGAACTCTAGTTGCTTATAATAAGGATGCTCTAAATGTAGATTGTAGATGATGAAGAGCAAGATTGATTCTCAAATGAAGATAGTGACCTTGCATGAACTGTGTTGTTTGTTTGAAGGAGAGAAGCCTTCAACTTATAGTTGAACTTGAAGAGAGGAGAGGCCAAATTGATGAATGTGGGATCATTCATGGGCCAATGACAATATGCTACTTGTCAAGGTGTGAGAGGGTAAGGAATGTGCAAGTCTTGGCCAATGTGCCAATTTTAAATTTGAATTTTGTTGAAATGACATGTTTAGGGGGGATGAAAGGTGCAATAAATGTTGAGTTGACTTGTGTAAGAGATGTGTAAGAGAATTTAATGCTTTGTTGGAAGGGACAAGTCCTTTGGAGGGAAGATTCAAATTGATAGAATATTTCATCTTGATGCCCTTTTGAAAGTAATTAGAAGAATTAATAAATCAAATAAATGATTTATTGGTGCAAGTGGGTGGGTTAGTTGAGAGTTTGGATTTGACTCAAGTTGAGTCAAAAGATGGAGAATAGGTGATCATGATTAGAGGTTAATTAATTTAGATTAATTAACTTGGAGGATTTTAGGAGTTTGACATTTGATTTAAATCAGTTTGATTTAATGAATCAAATGAGAAGAACTTTAGGACTTAATTAAATAATTTGATTTATTTAATTAAGCATGATGAACCTTAGGGAATTAATCAATAAATTTATTTAATTGATTAATAGCAGAATTGAATGTTAATTAGAGTAGGATCCATGATGTTAGTTTTGCATGTCTATATTTTGCCCCTCTTTGAAGCAATGTACTTGTTGCATTGCCTCAAAGAATGATGCTGCTAACATCGAAATTAAAAAATTTCTGGATTTTTTTGGATGCCCCAGTGGAAATAAGTACGTTAGTACATTGCCCCCTCGAGAGATCAAGCAAAAATGAGGTTGATCTCGCGACAAAGAGGCTCAAAATGAATGTAATGGATGCATTGTAAGTGTGAAATAGGATAGAAGAATGAGAGGGATTAACCCTTGAATGCAAGAAAATGTAGAAGTTCAACAAGCCAACTTTATTAGAAATGATGATGAACGATCATGATGTATTGCTTATCTAGGGATGGGAGAGATAAAGAGTGTAACTTTCCTTATGTTTGATAACAAACGTAGGTGTGATGCATCAAGGTATTAAGAACCAAGATGGCGTGGTGCCTAGTGTGATGGACTTTGACTCATCAAACAGATAGGAGTACTCTTGTTCACACTTGATAAACGTAACCTTATTCAGAATGCAGTTCAGATATTCCAGACATCTCGGGCCAAAACATAATAAGGCAAGCCTTCTTATGTGGTCAACAAGATACCTAAAACATTCTTCCTACAAAAAAAACAAAGTATGCATGATGAAGTTATTTTACAAGAATATCCAACAAGCACAGCAGATAAAAAGATAATGATCATTGCCCCATTCCTTTCTCTCTAAACCTATTTTGTTTAGGCATCGCTGAGAGGTCCTTGGAATGAGTGCAAAATAAAAAAATCAAAAAGACCAAATAAAGTAAACAAACAAGCTAATGTTCTTCATACCGCTAGCTAAGGCTAACTACTGTGGGGTACCTGATGCTTATGTTTGTCGTAGGAAAGCTTCATCCTAGGACATGTTGTGATCAGGGTTTTGATGGGACTGGTTTGGGTGATAAGCTACTGATATTCTGAGTTGACCAACTTGCTTGCTTACGGATCTAGACTTGAGACTTTGACGATTAGGTGTTCACTTTTGAACCTGCTAGACTTGCTTCTGATTACTTCACCAAAGGATGAAGGTGACGATGCTTTATTATGAGTGATGACAATCACGGGTGAAAGCGAGATGAAATGGATGCACCATTTTTGGTTTTTTCAGATATTTTGAGGTTGTTTTTGATTTTCAGATTGATTTTTCTGATGTGTTTGATTTTTTCAAGATTTATGAATGGTTTTGGATTTTGGTGTCTCGGGGGCCGATGAAGGATGGCCTTGCCTATGTTTAATCTCAGAGACGATGTAGTTCGGATGACAATTGACTTGACTGGTGAGGAGATAGATGGGAAAACGGATTTCCATTGTGATAGATGCCTAAAATGTGAAAAAGATGGACAAATGAATGCCCCTGCGACGGACGCCTAGCTAGATGGGTAGATGGATGTTATTGCGACGGATGCCTAAAATCCTAAAATGTAAACTAGATGGACAAATGGGTGCCCCTGCAATGGACGCCTAACTAGATGGGCCGACGTATGTCATTGCGACGGACGCCTAAAATCCTAAAATGTAAAATAGATGGGCAAACGGATGTCATTGCGACGGATGCCTAAAATCCTAAAATGTAAACTAGATGGACAAATGAATGCCCCTGTGATGGATGCCTAACTAGATGGGCAGATGAATGTCATTGCGATGGACGCCTAAAATCCTAAAATGTAAACTGGATGGACAAACGAATGCCTCTGCGACAAACGCCTAACTAGATGGGCAGACGGATGTCATTGCGATGGACGCCTAAAGGATTAACCTAGATGTCTCGAGGGATGATCAAAGATCAACCTTGCCTATGTTCAAGCTCAGAGACAACGTAGTTCGGACAAGGTGAAATATTGACAAGACTCAATGATGAATTTTTTGGAGATTTTCTGATATTTTGACATGTTTTTGGATTTTTCATTTTTCTGATGTTTTTGAATTTTGATATGTTTTGGATGTTTTTGATTTTTCGCATAATTTTGACAATTTGGATATGATATGTGATGATATCAATGCTTTGTTTTGGGATTTTGTTGAAAACCAAGCTTAATGTTGATCAATCGGATTGATGGATTGATAGTTTGACTAAGTTTGTTAAGTCAAACAAAAGTGATAATGCACTCGTAAACTTTAGGAAGTTGTGCTATCCTAGAGTAAACTCATACAAGAGGGTAGTTTGACTAAGTGTGTTAAGTCAAATCAGGTGGTTTTGGATTTGATAATTTGACTAAGTGTGTTAAGCCAAACAAGGTGAACTCGTAAACGCTGGGAAGTTGTGCTATCCTAGAGAAAACTTGTGTATAAGATGATGGTTTGACTAGGTGTGTTAAGTCAAACAAAGTGGTGATTGACTGGATTCAATTGATCAAGATTGATGAAGCTTGATTTGGAACAAAATTATTTTGATGATTTGATGTGACACAGATGTGCACATTAGATGTGACTGATATGAATTGTTTGGATTGATGTTCAATGAAAGATAAAGCTTGGTAAAGAACATCATCTTGCTGTCAAAATATGCCATGGGCTAGTGATTTGGATCTTTGGCTCGCAAATGCTTTGACCAATTTGATTTCACATTTGCCAATGCTCAGATCACCACATAAGTGTGAAAATATAGATCAAGATTTATTCCCAAAGAAAGATGCAAACATCTGCCCCCAGTGTCTAGCAATGTTTGAATGACCATGGGTAGATTCTTAGATGAATGGATATGGAATATCTTGCGATAAGATAAGGGTGTTCAAACAAAGGAATGCTCATTCAGATAATGCTTTGAGGCTCAGATAATGTTGGATAGGATGGGATCAATGAAAATGACCCATGTCAAGACGTTTACCATAAGCAAGTGTAAAGTGTGCACCAAAATTTCATCAAGATTAAGACACCTTGGAGTATGGATGCAGATGGATGAAAATGGATTGGATAAATGGTTCATGGATGAATGAATGATATGGCTGGGATACTAGCTTTATTATGGATGTGATAAGATGATTTCTCCTTAAATGGCACACGTAGATGCTCGATTCTACACATGATGCCTGTTTTCTAGGTTTTCATCATGGTACTTGTCCAAAGTGCCACTGAAATAGTTTTCGCTAAAGGAAAAAAAAAATTCTTTACTATTTTCAATCCTTTTTCTGATTTTGATATTTTTTGATATTTTTTTATTTTTTATTTTTTATTTTTTGAGAGATTTTAAGCTGATGTTGAATCACCTAGTACTACTGACATTGATGATTTTTTCATAATGTTCCATCGATACCCTGCTTGAAGAAGCTACTTTGCCAAGATATGTGCACTTGAAAGAGAATTTTGAAAAATTCATTCTACTTTGCTAATACCAGAGTTAACTTTGCCTTTATGCACACATCGTGATAGAATACCTTTTGAATCCTTATGATGAAGGGTCATTGCCAATACATGGTCAATGTGAGAATTGGATATCATGCGTGGAGGTGTTGATGGAGTGTATTTAGGAGTAAAAGATGGATTGGTCGATAGTTTGGAACCTTTGACTCTCCAAACTTGGGAAGATGAGCAATGATGGGTGGATATGGAAATGTGCATGGAATTAGGACCAACTACTCGATACACTTTGTTCGTTGCTTGAGAAGCTCTATTTTTCCTTTGTGGACATCTTTGCTAGATACTTTTCCCTTTTTTATTTTGCCCCATAGTTTCTTTCACTGATGGAGTTTGATAGGGGTAATCATTCTTTGTGTTCTTTGGTATCCACTTGTATTTTATTTGTGCAATATGCTTCTTAGCTTCTTTTGCTTTGATAACATTTATCATGCTTTGATTCAAATCTTTCTCTTGATGTTGGTCCCAATTCGTGGATGGGGTGATGAGTGGATGAAGATTCATGATATGGTGGGTTGTAGTATTGACATTGGTTTCATCATAAGGATTCTTCGTGCTCCCTACGTTGACATTTGCTTGAAATGATGTTGCCCCCAGTTTTGTTAAAGTATCCTTGATATGTTTATATCCCTTAATTGTCGAATAACCAAGGCCTTGATGTTTAGGATTGCCAAAAATCTGCACTAGCTCTAGGATACCCTATTCGTGTAGGCCTAATCCCCTACCTTGATAATTCATCTGCTCAAAAAATTTATGTGCAATAAGATATGATTTACCTTGGAAATAAGGTGCTAATCCTTCTATGCTTTGTTGTGGACCTTCAAAAGTGTCAGCTTCTTTAGTGATTTGATAGCTTGCCCTAAGAAAGGTAAGTGATCCAAGTTTATAACTGATGGGATCCTCCATATGTGGGATGAATGCCATATAGATATCCTTAGCTTGATATCCTTAGCTTGATCTTGTGAGATATCAGATTGTAGTGCTTCTTCAAGAAGTGTTGATGCTTCACTGTCTTTGTAAAATTCTTCCTCATGATTCATTCTTGGTATGCTTTCACATAATGTTTCTAATTCATGACTTATGTAGGAGCCTTCTTCATGACCCATTTCTGCTATGTCTCCATATGATGTTTCTAATTTGCAACTTTTGTACAATCCTTTTGATATGTCTCCACATGATGTCTCTGATTCACAACTTCTATAGAAGCCTTCTTCATGATCCACTTTTGGTATGTCTCTAAATTTTTCTATACTTTGATCATGTGTACAAATGTTAAGAGTAGGAGACTCTTGTACCTTGGTAATGATATCAAGAGTATGAGACTCCTATTTTGAATGAAGATCATCTATGTGTCCATCCAAAGAAAGCATCTCATGGGTAGATGGACAAGTGTGTGCTATATGGATATGATCATCATTTGTGACATCTTGTATAGATAAAAGAGTGTCCATTAGATCATTATAGTATCTCGGAGATACAAATTCTTGATCTTGGTTAGTGTCAGAATTTATTTCAACATGCTTTGGATCAAGTTCTTAACATGGGTGTATTTCACAGGGTGGATTGTCCATTAGGGACTCTTGGACATCGTCATTAGGAAGTGGCTCAATATTCTCTTGAGCTTTGAGTGGATTTGGATCAAATGTTGAGCTAGAGATTCCTTCAATATCTATAACCATGAGGTCAAAGGATTCCAATATGTCTTGGGAAGGAACATTGCTAGACCTTGGTGATAGATTTTGATCATGCTTTGGAATACATTCTTGAGATATGTCCTCTAACTCATAAGGCAATGTAGAGACCTTTTCGATATGATCATTGGTCGATGGATCATAGATTATGTCAATGGGATTAAATAATGTCAACACATCTTGAAATGGATCACTAAAAAGTGGCTCTTGATGAATGTTGAGTTGATCACTAGATGGGGTAGAAGCATCTTCAAGATCTTGAACATTGTTTTCAATAATTATGGAAGAGATATTATAAATGTCTTCAACCATAGGATCAAGTGATGTTGACATTTCTTGAAGTTGATCATGATTGAAAAGTGGATCATGGTGTGTGTTGATTTGATTATTGGATGAGATGGAAACATCTTCAAGGTGCTCATTGATGGGTTGATCTTGATCATTGTTTCCAACAATTGTGGTGGGAATCTGTTGCAAGCTTTGTTGAGTGAGTAATGTCTGTGTTTGCTACTAAGCCAACACTACCTATTGTTGGTCATGTTCTTGTTGTTGCACAAAAAAAACTTGTTGCTGGTCATATTTCTATTGTAATTGGTAGTCTTGCAAGGCTTGTTGATACGCTTTTTTGTGTGCTTGCAATTGAGCTTGGTATTGTGCTTGTGCTTATGCTTGTGCTTGGTGAGCTTGGAATTGCGCTCGTGCTTGAGCGTGTGCTTGTTGGATTGCTTGTGCCATCTGAGTGGCATGTGTGGCTTGGACAACTTGTGCAGCTTGTTGGTTTTGGAGTGCCTTTTTGCGGGAAGCTTCTTGAGTGGCTTGCAACATGATGGAGAATGAATTTTTCATGTTGTATTTTGGCGGTGGTGGTGGTGGTGGTGGTGGGTTGGGGATGGTGTTGATTGTTGGGATTGCTTGGATGGTTGCCACCTGTTGTTGCGATACCGATTGAAAAATGGGATGATTTGGTATGATGTTTTGATTTGGAATTATAGGTTGACTTTGAACATTTTTTTGGTTGAGAATCATATTGCCTTGATTTAGGTAACTTTGATTTTGCATGGTGTTACCTTGAATTGAATCCGCATATGGAGTTACCAATATACTGCTAGGATTTTGAACAGCCTTGGTTTGATTTGCAAGCACATCTATCCCAAATTTTACCAAGTGCGGATTTGAAATGATCATGTTTGGTAAAGTTGTACTTGCTATATTCACATTTGGCATGTATGGATTGGGTGGGATGATGTTTGGAAAACTCATGCATTGAGTATGTGGTTGATAGATTTGTAGATTTGGACTTGGATTTAAATCTACCATTGGGAAAGGTGTTCGATAACTTAGATTGGGCATACTTACATTGAGGTTTGGAGGAGATGATTATGCCATGTATAAATGTGAGTTTCGATAATCAATTGGAATTGTGAGACTTGGATAGTTTGGTTGATTCAAATTGCTCATGATGGATGGATCAAGTTTATATTCCATGTCCCTCTTGTGTTGAGATCGAGTTTGAACCATAAAATGAAGATCAATTTTCAAGAATGTAAGAAATGAACCTCTAATCCTTTAGATCAGTCTAAACCTTAGGTTCAAAGGAGTGAAGAACTAGGATAATTTAAGGATCAAAGCAATGACGAGGATGAGACAAACAAAAGATGAGTGATATGGATGAATGGAACTCTTAAAGAAACTTTGAAGGAAAATGCTAAACGTTTTAGGACTTTGATTGATTGTGATTGGATTGATGGTTTGACTAGGTGTGTTAAGTCAAACAAGAGTGATAAATGTAATCATAATTTAACTCTAGGAAGTTGTGTTATCCAAGAGTGAACTCCTACAAGATGGTAGTTTGACTAAGTGTGTCAAGTCAAACGAGGTGATGATTTGATAATTTGGCTAAGTGTGTTAAGCCAAACAAAGATGAACTCGTAAACCCTAGGAAGTTGTGTTATCCTAGAGAAAACTCATGTATAAGATGATGGTTTGACTAGATGTGTTAAGTCAAACAAAGTGGTTTTGATCTCGCCTAAAAGTTTAGCATAAAAGATGTTTACAAAGTTCCCAAGAGTTGTTGGTGAGGTGATTTTTGACTAATTTCGATGGTTGAGAGATGGATGAAAGTGATTGAATTTGATCCTAGACTTGACCTAGATAACACTTCTTCTTACAAGACCTCGGTGTTGAAGAACACGTTATACTTCCTATGGGAGGAAAGAAAACCTTTCAAAAAGTTTGAGATTCTGTTGATAGTAAAACTCATACAACTCAAGATTGTTTTCTTGAAGCTTTTTTGTAAAAGTTGCAAACCAATATTTCTCTAAATTCAAAAATTCTCTCAAGACACTCCTCATGATCTTTTAGATTAAGCTTCTTGAACTTTGGTTTTGGGTTTTTTGATCTTGCGGGAAATCACATTAGAAAACACATGTGTAATCCAATTTGTCTTTTATCTTGTCTTAGTGTTTTCTTTTTTTACCAAAATCACGTGCTTGATTATCTTTCAAACTGTATGTCTAATTTCCCACTTTCATTTTCATCCCACAAAGTCCATTATGTGGAAATCAAGGAAAATAGGGAAAAAGTCTCTTATGTTTAACCTTATTGAAAATAAATGGTGATAGAATCCAAGCACTTAGAAACCTCTAAGGATATGATCCCTAGGGAAAGCAAGAGTGCTTAAATTCTTCAAAGGTATTTGTTTCCTAAAAGGGGTTTGAAATTTGAAGGTCCTGTGAATGTTTGTTTTCAAATGTTTTTAGGAACCAAGCAATGTGTTTTCTACTTCCAAGCACTTTACAACCCTAGGATGATGAGACAATATTCTATTGGGTTCCCACTTGGATGAATCTAGCTACGCATATTTTGTGCGAATGGCTAAATGCTTGACCACACTGGCTCCCCTCCACGGCACACACTTCTCGGGTCAGCCAAGCATTAGTACCCATGAATCTTCCATGGCATACTTTCCATCTCTACAACAAAACTGCATGTATAACGTGGGGTGGCTTCAAAGGACATGACCTTTTGAACCAACAAAATAGACAAGGATTTGCCCTATTTCTAAACAAAGGGTTTTAATGTGGGCATTCCATTCATGGGGGATTATCCAAAATCGGCGAGAGTCCATTTCTATCCATCTCGTCGGAATTATCCTCATGATTCTTGAACTTTCCTCAAGAATCCACACTTATATACCAGTTGGAAGTCACTTGGCTTTAGCGTGTTCCCATTTGGTTCATTCCCTTGGGTGAGTACGTTTTCCCACAAGGCAGGCCCTCTAAGTTAAACAAAAGTGAATAAAATCATTTGTAGTTCAATCAACCTTCGTTTAGAAACAAAGGGAGAACACTCGCAACAAGTTTACTCACACTTGCAAAGTGTTTTGTTCAATTTTAAGTTCCCAAAATGAAAGTGTGAAGGCAATTTTTTTGACAACTTAACATCACCAAAATGCTTTTGATTCTCAAGATCGTTGTGAAGCGGGAGAGAAGCACATATGCATTTTAAATGATATTAACTTGTGAAAAATATTACAAAACATGAAAAACACTTGTTCATTTTAAGTCCATAAAGTAGTAATGAGTTCGTTTTAAAAGCACCAAATGAGATGTGAAGTTGCCTTGTTCAATTTTAAGTCCAAATTGAAATCTAGTGAATGTCTAAGGTTCAATTTAAACCAAGCTTAAAAATATCAAGTCAAATGGTTAATTTTAAACCCAAAAAAGAAATGTGAGTTGGTTTAAAATAGATAAAAAGGGTAGTAAATGAAAGCTCTAAGATTGTTACAACAAGCATTAAAAAATGCTTTTTCTCCAAGTCTCAATTTCAAAATCTCTGAGTCCACTCTATTCACCTTCATTTTCATTTGATCACAACCTTGTTCCTTTGTTTAATTTGGATACTCAACTTCTAATGCCCATCTTGATTTCAACCTTAACCTTTATCTATGTACCTATAAAAAGAAGATCAAAGTTAGGCACTTAGGAATGAAATTCATCTTAATAAATTAATGATAAGTTGTCATAATGAATATACAAAACAAATGTTCTCAAATGATAACTTTTAATGTAGGAGCTCCTCTTCCTTGAAAATTTATAAAAGGACTCACATATTGATAATATTTCGATACACATTTAGAATACATGTCATTGTTTTGCTCTTTCCATTGTTGATCCTGTGTTTTTCTCGATCTTTTGAATTAAATCTATAAATATGGATTTTCCTATTAATACATTGAACAAAAGTCTACAGGAAAAGGCAGACAAATCTCAAGAATCCCTCTTCTCAAGCCATAAATGAATGAATGTTTTCAAAACAACAAATGGTAGCCTTCAAACCACAAATGACGCTTTATAACATAGTATTGTTATACACCCACTAAGTGAAGATGTAGGTGAGATGTTTGCAGAAGGAAGAAAAAAATGTTATAAATCACAGAAAGACAATACCACTTGTAGTCACATTCACCAAAGGCAACATAGGCGCAATAAATAGGTTTGATCAATTTCAAAATGACAGTAAATAAGGGACAACCAATAGAAAAAAAGACTAACCATTAAATAACTTACCATCAAAAACATGATTTGATACGCAAATCGTGCATCGATATTTGCAGCAGAGAAAAATAAAATAAAATGATATTCTATAATCAGCAATCACAGATATCTGAAACATGAATGAGTACTGCCATATTTAAAGATTTTAACCAGATTTGTTAATGAATACGTTTTTGAATATTCTGACCATGCCCATACATCTCAAAATGCTTCCTTTCAACCTTTATTGAATAAGACTTCCTATGGAATTGGAATATGAGATGAATTTATTTCAAAAGGAAAAGTTGAGAGAAGAATCATGAAAGCATTCAAAGAAGAATAAACTATATCTCAACAAAGGCACGCATAAGCAACAGATGATCTTCAAATTCAAATTCAAAGAATTTGAAACATACTGACTTTAGAAAGGAAGTACAAATGTATTTAGAGAGAAATAACATCGTATCTCAGAAATGGAAAACACATGCATGGGATAGTCTTTAAATTCAAAGAAATCTACTTCAAACATGCTGACCTCTAGAGCCATAAGAAATTGTACGCAGCAACTAAAGTTATTGCAAGGCCTGTTCAGAATGTGATTTGATCTTTGTAAGATTGAATTTGTTCCTCATAAAGGAGAAATGGTCAAAGTTACCGTAGTAAATGTACCCACGGTGGTCTACATCTTTAATGATCATGCTTTTACAACTGATAACGCCTTTTATCACTGAATTTACCTATCGATGTATTGTGCATGGATGTCCCTCCAAGCATAATGGTGCAGGACTGAATTCATGAACACTTATAGTATCTGCAAATCGATCTTTCTTGCAGCTCTTAATGAGGCTAAGAATGTCACACTGTACGCTCTATTAATATCACCCTATGCCGAAGTAAACATCTAAGACACATAATGAAGTGACGCGCTGCATAATCTGCTAAGTATGACCATGTAGTAATGGTATTTCAGTCGCTAGAAATCATGCCCTAAAGGATGCGAGTGGTGGGATGTTGATGATATTCTTAATTTGAGGAGCTGGCCAATAAGTCATCCAGACTGGCCTACTATAATAAGAGGCTCACCATCTCGGGAGATCTAGACTACTATTGAAAGATTTTGCTTCTACCTGTTGTACTTTAAAGACAAATTATTCTTGCAAATAGAAAAAACTGCAAGGAGAATCACGCGAATCTGCAAAGACTTTTAATGAGAGCCAGACACATGCGGGTAAGATTAAACTTCTACCAAGAGAACTAAATTCTTACCTAGAGTACTTACGAAATCCTGAAAAAAATCTTTGATATTACTCAGTATCAAGACATGAGCTATTTAATAGACATGACATAGCTACCTTCTAATGCAAAAGCTTTCGTGATCTAACTGCCCTAGTTTTATCAATTCTTCAAATACTTGAGTAGTAAGTAGCACCCAAAGAAAGCTCGACAAAATATCAGTGATAAACAAGCATTCTTCTTTTTTATTTTTTATTTTATCATTGCACCAAACATTTATATGCTAGTAGCTTACACCTTCAGGGAGCATGAGTAAAGGCCATTGTAGAACAGCACGAGAAAATAGTGAATCTTATTAGATATAGAAAATCTAATGATACTCACACACTTGCAAACAGAGATATCCATAGGGAGAAGCAAAGGAGGTATGTGCATCAATCAAAATGCATTGTCCCATGGAATTCGTTAATTCATGAAGGTGTGTGGTGATGTGTAAAGATGCAAAATGGTGAATAATATAGATTCCAAAAAACTAACATGGCAAAACCAAGCAAATCCTATGAAATATTACTCCATACTAGACATGCTGAATTAAGACATTGAAACAACTAGAAATGCCAAATGAAATAATTTAAAGCACAAATAACATGAAGCACATCTATCCCATATTGGATTAGTGCTCTTTGAATATGTGAAAGAGCCCTTTCCCAATCCTTGATAAGCTTAGTGAGATGATAGACAATGAGATGCTCTTGAACTCAAGTTGCCTATAATAAGGATGCTCTAAATGTAGATTGTAGATTGTAGATTGTAGATGATGAAGAGCAAGATTGATTCTCAAATGAAGAGAGTGACCTTGCATGAAGTGTGTTGTTTGTTTGAAGGAGAGAAGCCTTCAACTTATAGTTGAACTTGAAGACAGGAGAGGCCAAATTGATGAATGTGGGATCATTCATGGGCCAATGACAAGATTCCACTTGTCAAGGTGTGAGAGGGTAAGGAATGTGCAAGTCTTGGCCAATGTGCCAATTTCAAATTTGAATTTTGTTGAAATGACATGTTTAGGGGGGATGAAAGGTGCAATAAATTTTGAGTTGACTTGTGTAAGAGATGTGTAAGAGAATTTAATGCTTTGTTGGAAGGGACAAGTCCTTTGGAGGGAAGATTCAAATTGATAGAATATTCCATCTTGATGCCCTTTTGAAAGTAATTAGAAGAATTAATAAATCAAATAAATGATTTATTGGTGCAAGTGGATGGGTTAGTTGAGAGTTTGGATTTGACTCAAGTTGAGTCAAAAGCTGTAGAATAGGTGATCATGATTAGAGGTTAATTAATTTAGATTAATTCACTTGGAAGATTTTAGGAGTTTGACATTTGATTTAAATCAGTTTTATTTAATGAATCAAATGAGAAGAGCTTTAGGACTTAATTAAATAATTTGATTTATTTAATTAAGCATGATGAACCTTAGCGAATTAATCAATATATTTCTTTAATTGATTAATAGCATAATTGAATGCTAACTAGAGCAGGATCCATGATGTTAGTTTTGCATGTCTACACTACTGTACAAGCCGTACAAGTTAATAGAAATAAGGATAAACTAAAAATCACTAAAATAGGGACTTTATTGATTGTAAATCTTCAAGAATATAAAAGATCTTTGTTTTTCTCAACCTTACATGCTTTATATCACTTCTCTAATCACCTAATGACCTCTTTGAGACTTTGAATACATTACATATGGCCTTCACATGACCTTTTTCACATTTTTTATATTTCAAAATTTAAATTTTGCAAATTTTCCTATTGAAGGCATTAAGAGAACAAGGTGCTACTACACCAAACATGAACTCCAAAATTACAATATTTGAGTAAATCTCATTACAAGTAAATCTAATTAAAATGCCTTAGGTACTTCATTCTCACAGATCTTTTACAATGTCACTCATACATTCGAGATTCCCTTTAAATTTCTACATCATATATAGGTGCTCATTATGAGGTTAACTTCAATTGAGTAACTTGAGATTACCTCACTAATATTCACACACTCTTTAATAATGGCTTGAAATCAAAATTGATATTTGTCAAGATCATCAAAATAAGGATGTTGCATTGCTTTTTTGGCTGAGATTTTGTTTGAGGGCTCATAAATCAACAAATTTTGCAACGAGAGACCAATCATTTTTTAGTAGTTTACTGACAAATATGCATAATAAAAGAGAAAATGAAAGAGCATCCAAAATGAAAATGAAATGAAAATATAGATGGAAGGCACTTACAAATAGGCATGCAGTTCTCACAACTTAGTCACTTTTGGTCATACATCTTCACTGGGAATTTCAACATACCTATTGCACACAACACCTCTCATGAATAGAGTAAATTGAAATTTGAGATGCTCTTATAATGTCTACATCATAGTTGCTCATGATAAGGTTAACTTCAAATGAATAACTTGAAATTCCCTCACCAAACTTTGCACACACTTTTGTAATGGCTTAAAATCATGATTGAGATTTGTCAAGATAGTCAAAATAAGGACGTTGTGTTGCTTTTTTGGTTGACATTCTCTTGGATGGCTCATAAATCTACATTTTCTACAAGGGGACACCAATCAATTTCTAGTAGGTTACTTATAAATAAGAAAAGTAAAAGAAGATGATAACATTTCCATCAAACAAATTAATGTGCATACAAGTATAAATTAATAAGAACCAATGTGCATATAATTACAAATTAATCCAACGAAGCATCCAGGTCTTCTCTACTCTTTATTGTGTCATGTATTGCCTCATGGTTAGAATCATGGACCTTCCACAAGGTCTTGTGCAAAGGTCTACCTCCATATTTGGTTAAACGAACATTGGATGCCACGATAAGGTTTGAGTAATGAAGAATATTACGATGTGTTTCAAAGTCTTGAAACAACCAATGTTTAATGCTCGAATGTAGGAACCTTCTAAGCCACATTCTAGTAACCACAATTGAGCTTGTAGGGTATTTGATGTTTTCTCCATCTGTAACTAGGGCCTCCAATTTATTTTTGGCCTCTTCATTGTCTTCATCTGCAATAACTACATAAACATGCCTTGCATTGATATATGTAGCAAATCTCTTGAAATTAGTCAACATTACGAATTCACTACAAAGTAAGATAACAATATAGAATTTAAACAACTAAGCAAGTAGATATATTAATTGGTTGAGCTAGATCTGATACGTAGTCAACTTCGACCAATGATTCCATCTGTTTCAATTCCAATGTCGTCAAAGGGTGATACGTGTGAAGTGGGATAAGATAACTTGCCAACCATTTTTGAACCCACTCCCCTAACTTATAATCATTCCAGTCTTGCATTGTACATGAAGAATAAAAGCATTCCATCTTCTGTGTATCGATACTCAATGAACTTGCATTTGAGCTAAGGAAAGAGTGTAGCTCACTCGATCCTATTATTTTACAATAGTCCTCATATGGTGCAATACTAGTATCATCCATCAATCAAAAAATACATGAATTGAAGACGTACCTTCATTACCTAGACCCATCGAATCATTACACCACTCGATGATTGATCTTGCATCTATCAACATTGTACTATCTTTATACTTTAACTCTTCTCGTGCTAATTCTCTTTTCATGAATTCTCCTACACCATCATGCTCCCCCTTTCCATGCCTAGCCTCACAAAAGTTCCACATATGTTGAACACCTATAATGACCTACATCCTGCATAACTAGTAGAACATGCGTGAGTTCTTGAACTATGCTGCACAGTTATCCAACCATATTATATGTCAACCCTATGCTATGCCCCTCTGAGCTAAAACACTATAGAACATCTAGAAGCAACCTTGCACAAAATTTGGAGAATGTGTGTGATCATCACTAATGTAGAAGTGGTACTCGCTCAATACCTTCCTTTGTTCCTCTGTACTATTAGATGCATGAATGAATGCTATGTCCACAAATATTGAAACCTGTGTGGAGTTACAATACTGTGATTGCACCTCACGTTGTGGCTGTAGAGTTTAGTTCTCCACAAATTCAACCACTGATACTATGCTACCAATTGGAAAGGTGTCCTTACATAGTTTGAATTGTGTGTCCAACCATCGGGCTCTATGGGTATGCATTGCATACTCAAATAGTATATTGTCATGAAACATGGACATAAATTGATACAATGGAATCTTCTGAATAACCAAATCACACCTTTTTACTTGAGACCCATCTTTTTGTAGCATATTCCACTGTTGTATACTTCTTTACTTCTTGAACTCTACTAGTTTTTGTCCCACCTCATTTGTGCTTTCCATCTGTTGACATACTGACATACATTGCAAGCCACCGCAATGCTCGCATGAACCATGCAAGCATGTTGTCTTGTAGAATATCTGGCCATCCTCTATTTCACATAATTGTTTTGATAATAAATCTCTTGAAGATTTTGGTGGGGCTTCTATGCCTCAATCCTAAAAAATAGAGTTAGTATGCAAATCTAAACATATAGAATGATAAACATCATAATGGTTAGAGAATTCAATATGTACTCTACAACAAGTAGTGCATGTGTGATTTATCTTGACATAAAAAGGTTTAAGCATTTCAAAATATCTTTGAGAAGTACTAATTTGAGGATAATAATTTTGAAATTTATAAAAAAATTGGGTTTGAGTCATATCAAAAAAATACTTTGAATGTGACTCACGATTCTGACTACCTATTCTCCTTCTTACCACATCCCTTTGATTTGGATATGGCCTTGTGTTATTCTTCCAATACTCTTCAATTAGTGTTCTCAAGGCTTCAACAACTTATTTATCTTTTTGTGGCAGTCTCCCTGAGAATGCCCATAATTCATTTGAATCAATGCCCTCAATTCTTTGTCGCCTTTGAATGGCTCTTGATAAATTTTATCTACTAATTCCTATTTTTTCACTCGTCTTTCTAATGAGATGAGATCTCTTTGTTTGGAAGCTTACCAAAGTTGATGTAATAACACGTCAGGTGACATTACTGTCCTTTGAGCGTGAGGTTTTACCCACACTCTCATAAGCATCCATTAGATTCTTCACTTGATGCATTCAATGTTCTCAATCCAAGAGTCTTCATGATGTTCCTATACTTTACACCCTGCATCATTTCAACAAATAGTTGACATCTTGTGGTCTCATTTAGCATTTTAAAGAAGAATTTCCAAATCTTATCAGCATATCTTCTAAAAGTGTGGGTTGAAATCTTACCTTCCATGTGCTGCAAAATATCATCATCAATATTAATCAAATACTTTGGTTTTCTACACAAAATTCTAGGTTGTCTTCTCCTAGGTACATACATCTCAACATTGGGAATTTCATCATTTAACTGAGGTGGGCTATATTGTGTACCTTCGATCGAGGGTGGAGAAGAAGACATACCTTGAGGTTCATGTGGGGATGATGGCATACCTTCTTCATCAAATCAAAGTGATGATCTACTCTCAACTTGAGATGCGTTGAATGTGTATACACCTAAAATTGGTCTCGAGCATCTGATTAATTAAATACACATTATTTGATTAATAATTCTATTTCCTCTACTATTTAAATAAATAGAATTATTTATTTAATATAGTTCACTTACAAATTCATCTTAATTAAATAAATAAAATTAAATACTTTGTTTGATTTAATTATCAAATCCCTATTTCAATCTATCAGATCATTCTCGAATTAATTAAATAAAGATCAAACACTTTATTTATTAATTACCATATTCCTCTGATTAATTTAATAAACGACTATCCTATAGTTTGTTTTATTAAATTATTTATCTCCCTTTCCTAATTTAAATAAATCAAAATATTTGAATTAAGCATAAAGGAATATTCCAATCTACATTTCCTCAAAAATGAATTAGATTTCCTATGTCTAATCTATGTCTAAATTTGTCACAATTAATGCTTTGAAACTTCATGGGAAGTCTTGGAGACAAATTGGAGACAAATTTGGAATTTGATCTCTCAATCCTCTACCATCAATTTTTCGTCTTCTCTTGCCTGGTGTTTTCATGGGTAGAGACAATCTCCATCTCTCACCATTCAATTCTCTAGATTGAATCCAAGCCTCTCAAAGCTTTCCCTATGCATTTCTATAGCTAGTAAATCTATAAATACAACCTCATTCAACCAAGGAAAGGATCTAGATAATCAAGCTTTTGCACCCTTACTCTGCAGGAATCAAGGCATCAAGCATTCAAACATCAAGTTTCAAAACAATGGCTGCCTCTTGGAGCTGCATTTATCTGTTTCACATCAATATCATACTAGTTTAATTAATTTATCATTTAGCATTATATTTATCATCATCTCGTTCTTCAGATAGTCATTTTAACAGTCTTATATGCTTAAACAATCTGAGAGCAATTTAGATTTAATAAATCTTTGGAGATAGAGAGTAATAGGATGCTTTCAATTGATTACTTTGTTGAATTGATTCAATATGTTTAATCATTGATATAATTTCATATTAAGAAGTGTATTTATGTTATTTACCTCATTCCACACTTACAATTTGGCGCCCACCGTGGGGCATTCCCATTTTTATCAAAATTACAATTTTTCTGGAAAGTGTTATGTAGGTTTACAACATGATTTATTTTAGCGCTTTCGTTAAAAGTTTCGGCGCTTCCAGTCCCTATTCCAGCGCTTTTAGAGTTTCGGCACTTTCGGTTACTGTTCTAGCGCATTGGGTGTTTTAGCGCTTCTATGACAAACTTTGACGCTTTGGAACACTGTTTCGACGCTTCGGTACACTGTTTCGGTGTTTTTGGGTTTTAGCGCCTCTGGGCACTGTTCTAGTGCTTCGGTGCCATATTCCAGTGCTTTTGTAAAAACAGTCTGGATCCAGCGCATCCATGGCCAGATTGTATTTATTTTTCATAGTTGAGATAAAAGTGATCAATCTAGGGTAGTCACTTCAAAGTTTTTAAAAATTGATCAATCCTAGGATAGTCACTTTCTTGTTTTTCTTAAAGCAAATCTATCAATCCTAGGATAGTCATCACATTCTTACAATAGAAGTTAAAAAGAACATCATGATTTCAATGAAGCAACACCTTCACTTAGATTAAGGATCTTTCTTTTTGGGCTTAAAATAGAACAAATCTATATGCTGTGCTTGTAGTGATTAGGCTTATGCTGTCCCCTTAACTGGTTGACCAAAGTGCCAGATTCACTTTTCTTTTATGTCATTTACACTTTATTAAATCCTTTAGTAGACCTGCCATAGTGGGAAAAAGTACTCACCCTACGGGAATGACCTAAGTGGGAACAACCAAAGCTAGGTTATCCAACCCACTATAATAAAAATGCAATTTGTTGATGAAAGTCCAAATTGACGGTAGTAGGCAAGATAACCATCCCTAAAATCTTTTTTTTAAAGATTGGGAGGTCTCCTAAGGGAGTTTATCTATTTTCCACACCAAACGAAACCCTATCTATGAACCATAGAGTAGTTGCTCGCCGAGTTAGTATCCATACATTGTCATACTCACGGTGCAAGGGGAGGGAAGAATCTACCCCCAAGACACTCACCATATAATTACCAGGGATTGTTTGGTCAAGGGATTCAGTATCTACGTCCATCACTTTGAGTACGCACGTGGCAACAACAAAAACACAAGCGCCCTCTAGGGGGTGACATGGTTGTGTGAGTCAACGTAATTGCAAGATGTGGGCTGTGAGTATAATGATGACCTACTTGTCCTTAAGTGTGAGTCTGTTTGATTTGTGTACAAATGTTAAAAAAACCTGTCAAAATCAATAAAGATCATTTGTGATTTTTGAACATACATAATCTTTTCAGTTTTAAAATCAAATATTCAAAATTGCTTGTTGTGTTTTCATAAAGAATCATTTAAATTAGATTAAAGATCATCCTGAAAACATCAAGTCAAAACAAATCAGAAAATCCATGCTGCGAAAGTGGAAGTCCACCACGTTTGTCAAAAGAAAAATCAAAGTTACAAAGCCTAAGCAACCTCTCGGTTATAGAAATAAATTGAGAAGACAACATTTTCTATATCAAAATCAGAAACTCTTTTTACAACATAGAACATTCATTCACCGTTATCACGATTTTGCTAGGGGTCGCTCTTTAGACTACGTGGTATAACTGCTCTATTCACGAGCCATCTTTCAAAGAAGAGCTCTCACACAATTTCACAACCATAGTCAACAGATTCATCCTTCATATCTTCCATAGTCCTTGATACAGTATGCAACAAGGCTAGATCAAATTTTACAATAGAGAGTCTTTAAAGTCCTATGTTTAGAAGCTCTGAAAAACCCTATTTCAGCGCTTCTGGTAAAATAGCGCTTTCGGGCACTATTTTAGCACTTACAGTCTCTATTTTAGCGCTTCTAGTAAAGTAGCGCTTTCATCACTTTTTATAGCGCTTTTGTGCACTGTTTTAGCACTTCTGTCAAGTAGCGCTACCATCAATTTCTGTAGCACTTTTATGCACTGTTTCAGCGCTTCGGGTAAAATAGTGTTTCTGGTCTTTGTTTTAGTGCTTCTAGTCTCTGTTCTAGCACTTGTATGAAACAACGCTTCTATACTCTATTTTAGCGCTTCTAAAACAAAGAGTTCAAAAATCTTACCAATCAGTTTGTCTGTCTTTTATCCACAATCTTCACCAGAACACAAGTTTCTGTTCATCAAAATCAATGTCCAAAGACCAAAATCAGAAAAGTTTATATAAATTTCCAAACTTATCAACTGAAACAAGATCTTTCAAATTACAAGTGTCAAAATCAATTGCACAATCAATTACTACACTGAAGTTTCATTATCAGGATACTATCATCCTTCATCATGAAACAAATTATAGTAATTAACTTTTTAAATATTGTCTCAATCAATAAGATCAGTCATCTTATTCGACTTTGTTTAAAAAGGTTCAAAATTGACACTATCTCGCACATAAGATCAACATTTCAGAAGAAAGGGAAAAAAATTGTATGCCAATCTTCACTAGGTCCCACAAACAGAGACTCTTAGAACAAGAGTTTGAATCATCTAAAAACATGGCAGAGGAAAATCCTTGGAACACTCTAAACCGCAACGACAAAAATGAAATAACTCAAGAGGATATCCAAGTGGCTCAACAAGATCCCAAGTTTCACATATTTATGGAAAAAGTTTTGGAACAAGACATGGAAAAATATCTTTTAATGTTGGCCGAATCAAGGGAAAAACTTCCAAAAGATTTTGATATAAACCGTTTGAAGGATACAACTGAAACAAATGAAATAGAGATACCATTACCAATGCAAACAATAGATCTAGTTGTTGTTTTAACTTCACAAATGCAATTATTACAACAACAGATACACGACATGATGAAAGGGACAACCAAAAGATATGTGATATAGGACATTTGTCCTTATCCTTTTGATGTGACAGTTGGTTTGCTACCTTTTCCAAGACACTGTGAATTCCTAAAGTATGATAAGTACAATGGATGAACAGATCCTATAGATCATGTATGAGAATTTAAAACAATGAGTCTTGAATTTTCTCAAGAAGAGACTTATTTGATGAGGTTATTCCCAAGAAGTTTGGGAGGTGCATGTATGGAATGGTTCTCAAAACTGCAACTTGGTATCAAAACGTTTGAGGAACTTGTTAACAAGTTTATCTCTCAATATTCATTTAACATCCAAAATGATGTTACTATCAAAGATCTCTACAACTTAAAACAAAACAAAGGTGAAACATTCTTGTCTTTTCTCCAAAGATGGCGATGACTATTCGCTAGGTATCCTCGATCTATTCCAGAGGAAGAAAAGATGGAATTATTCATTGAGAACTTGACAGAAGAAATGAGCTATAGGCTAGAATTACAATGTCCACCCACTTTCGAAAAAGTCATAGAAAATGGTCTTAATATTGAGGAAGCATTAGTGAAACGGGGAGTTATCAAACATTACAATGACAAATCAAATAACTACTCCAATCAACACTCAAGCAATGATAAACCAAAAATTTGGCAAAAGAATCGCAACACAAATGAAACAACAAGCGATTCACAAAATGTCAAACCAGTTTTCAACTTGACTGCATCTTCTTCAAACAATCAAAATAGTGACCAAAAAGTCCAATCAAATACCATGCAGAACAACAAGCTCGCAAAAACACTACCATATCAAAAACCATCAAATCGACGAAATTTCACACCTTTAGGTCAATCAATGGAATCAACAATGAAAGAACTAGTTACCAGAGGCCTTCTCACTGCACGGGAAGCTAGGTTTTGGGATCCAAAAGTCAAACCATCATGGTGGAATGATGCTGATTATTGCAACTATCATAATAACAAGGGTCATAAAACAAATGACTGTATGGAATTGAAACATGCAGTACAAGATTTGGTGGACAACAACAAAGTGTATGTAGAAGGACCTCAAACTAACAATGATCATTCGGCCTTCAAAGATCCTTTTCCAAATTATGACAAAGGTGCATCATCATCAAATAGCAAAGGGAATAATGCTAATCATGTCTATAACACAACAATCCTGTGTCTATCTGAAGTAAAAAATGATCATGTAGTTAGTGATAACATTGATGAGAACGAAACCAACAAAATTACCTCTTTGGATTTATTCCCAAGCGTGCAAAACTCTAATAATCAAATCAATGTCTTAAAAATCAGAGAAAATCAAGAACATCAACCAGCCAACGTGCTAACTAGGGAACAATCAAAAGTAATGTTAAGGGGAATTGGATCCACACATGTAGTTCCACCTCCATCACATTATGATGTTATGAATCAAATGCAAAACACCCCTGAGAGAATCAAGAATTTCAACCAACAAATGTCATGACTAGGGGGCAAGCCAAGGTAGTATTAAAAGGAGTGGGATCTCAATGTGCGGTTATGCCTCAATCTCATTATAATATTGTTGATCAATTACAAAACATCCCTGCCCAAATCTCAATACTGGAACTCCTTAAGTTGTCACCATCACATAAAGAAGTTCTTGAGCAAGCATTAGTTGCCACAACTGTACCAAATAATTTGGATGTTTGTCAATTCCAAGCTATGGTGGTACATCTGACTACCCCGCATTGTCTGTCATTCTCTCAACAGGATGATGTCTCATTAAACCATTCGCATAACACAACATTACATATCAAAGTTTGTATCCATAATCATCATGTTAAGAGAGTTCTAATAGATGGGGGAGCTGGTTTGAACATTTGCACCCTCAAATTAGTCCATGCACTAGGATATTCAGAAGACGCTATTGATGCTCAATGAAAAATGACTATCAAAGCCTATGATGAGGAGGAAAGATTGTCAAAAGGTTTTATTGTACTACCCATTCAAGTGGGACCTGTGATGAAGCATATAGCATGTCAAGTATTAGAAAGAGAATTGACATACAATATACTCTTAGGATGACCCTGGATTCATGAAATGCAGACCGTACCTTCTACATACCATCAATGCCTGAAGTTTCCAGTAAACAGACAAGAGGTGACTATAGCTGCTGATTATAATCACCCACAACATTGTGACACATTAAGAATATCTCAAGACACTTTTTCCCCTCACAATAGGGAAGCTTCAAGTTCATCATCATCCAAGAACGAACAAATTCCAAGCATCTCTACCAAGTGGGTGCAAAAGAAAGGTAAAGAAAAGGAAACAAGTCATAATGAAACAAACAATCCGGATACACAAACTTCTCTATCAGAAAAATTTCGAAAACAAGTTCAATTGATAGATAAAGGAATGGGACAATACTCAATGGAGCAATCGCTTAACTTATCACAGTTAATGCCATCTCCTAGGAAATATGGTCAACCATCGCTAATCAAACCTCCAACATCTGTACCTACCATAGTTCTTCACAAAACATTTGTAAAATCTGGAACCATAGCAGAAGAAACAAACAACAAAGCAATCCTGGATTGGCTATACAAGGATGAGGAAACATCAACATCAGAGACCAATACCAAAAATATTAGCATCAACACAGACAAGTATGGAAAAGGAAAGGCTATTCTTGAAAAGATGGGTTATGAAGGAGAAGGACCATTGGGATTAAGAAAGGAGGGAATCTCAAAACCTATCACACCTCTCACTCTCCATACAAAAGAAAAACCAGGACTCAAATACTCTGAAGAAGAGAAGCAGGAGCTAAAAAAGATAGCTATGGTAAATATCCTTCACTTTAGAGATAGTTCTAAAATAGACTCAAATGAATATGAGTGGGCATTACCTTGTGATCTACTTGTCATTGATATTCCAGTTAATGTGATTCAAAAATATGCACCTACACGTGAGGAGGGCCAAGGCTCTGAGTCTCGACCATTTGTCGAGGGATCACTAAATATCGATGACTCTAGTGAGGATGAACAAAATTTGAGTGAACTAGATGATTTCGAAGAGGGTACCATCATGGATCTTGATATCCCAAATGACAATTATGATGATATTGCTGTCCTCACCCTTACCTTCATTGACCTAAATCAATCTGATGATACCATGCCATTAATCCATTCAGAACTTATTGATTGGGAACCTACCGAACCATTGACTATACCAAAATTTGAAAATGATGATGCTATCGTGCATTTCCTTTGTCATACCGAACCTGATACAAATGCTTTCCATAATACTCATAACAATATGACTCAGCAGGAGGGTGTCAAATCTTTCAGTTGAAAAAATGAAAACAAACAAAATAGATCCAATGGTGAAAACCATTCTATGGCAGCATTAGATTTGGAAAAAGTAAAAATAAAGAATGCATCCAATGGTGAAAACCTTTCTGAGGCACTAAAGGATGGAATATTTGACACTCTCCTAGAACACTATCATGAGCGATCATTAGTTCTCATCAAACCTACACAATCAGTGGACATTGGCACTGAAGAGAAGGCAAAAATTCTACATCTAGCGGAATCCATGACAGAACAAGAAAGACCGGCATTCATCCATTTCTTCGAAGCAAGAAGCATCAACTTTGCTTGGTTATAATCTGATATGCCAGGTTTAGATCCCAATCTACTTATGCATCATTTATCTTTGCCAATAGGAATCAAGCCTATTAAGCAAAAATTAAGGAAAATGCATCCTCACATCGCATTAATGGTAAAAGCAGAATTAAAAAAATTATTGGATACTAAATTCATAAGGCCTATAGATTATGCTAAGTGGATATCAAACATAGTACCTGTTTCAAAGCTGGACAATAGCATCAGAATCTACACAGATTTCAGGGACCTCAATAAAGCATGCCCGAAGGATGACTTTCCACTTCCAAATATAGACATAATTGTGGACTTGACGACAGGGCATGCCATGTTATCAATCATGGACAGTTTCTTTGGGTACAATCAAATAAGAATAGCTCCAGAAGATTAAGAAAAGATGGCTTTTACATGTCCATGGGGAACCTTCTGCTGGAACGTCATGCCATTTGGTTTAAAGAATGTAGGAGCGACTTATCAAAGAGTAATGACGACAATATTCCATGATATGATGCACACCTTCATGGAAGACTATGTCAATGACATCTTAGCAAAATCTACTACTAGGGAAGGACATCTGCATATCCTAGATAAAATCTTCACGTGGATGGAAAAATTTAATGTCAGGTTAAACCCTAAGAAATGTGTCTTCGGGGTTACATCAGCAAAGTTGCTAGGGTACATTGTCTCAGAAAAGGGCATTGAAGTGGATCTGGAAAAATTCAAAGCTATAATGGAGATGCCACCTCCTAGAAACATCAGCCAGCTACGATCACTACAAGGACGGCTTCAATCAATCAAAAGATTCATCTCCCAGCTGGTAGATAGAAGTCATCCTTTCAATCATCTATTGCATAAACACAAAGTTTTCATGTGGGATGAGAAGTGTGAAGCGACATTCAATTAGATCAAACAATATCTAATGTCACCACCTGTTCTCATACCACCAACAGAAGGAAGACCCCTCATATTATATATTGCTACAACTGATATCTCATTGGGGGCACTCTTAGCACAAGAGGATAATACAGGAAAAGAGCATGCTATCTACTACATCATTAGAACTTTAAATGGCTATGAAATAAACTACACATTCATAGAAAAGTCTTGTTTAGCAGTGGTGTTTGCTACTCAAAAGTTGAGACACTACATGATGGCTCATACAATCAGGTTAATTGCAAAGATTGATCCTTTGAAGTATCTACTAAGTAAAGCTGCCTTAACCGGTAGATTGGAAAAATGGGTCATGCTCCTAAGTGAATTCGACATTCAATATGTCAAGAGAAAGGCAATCAAGGGGAAAGCAATTGCTGAACAACTAGCTGAAGCTCCTCTAGCAGATAATCACCCAATGACAATGGAATTCCCAGATGCAGATATCATGATAGCAATGCCCCAACAATGGATACTGTATTTTGATGGATTGTATACACAACGAGGATCAGGAGCAAGGATTTTGTTCATCTCTTCCCAAGGACACACAATTCCAAAATCATACAGACTCATGTTTCAATGTACCAATAATGTGGCAGAATATGAAGCATTGATTATAGGGGTCAAGATTGCAATTCAATGGAAAATCACAGATTTACAGGTCTATGGGGACTCTCAACTGGTTATTTATCAAGTCAATGATGAATATCAAACCAAAGATGACAAATTGACGCCTTACAAGCAACAAATAGATAATCTAAAACAATCCTTTGCTAGTATCAAGTTTTATCAGATTCCAAGGGCGGAGAACAAAGCTGTAGATGCTATGACTACAATCACTCCATTACTACAATTGCCTGAGAAGCGTGTTTGTTATGAGTTTATGGTAGAACAAGTATCATGTCCTTCCCATTATCAATCAGAATCCGCTACCATATGTCATCTAGAAACCACTGAAACCTCCATATACGAAAAAACCTATGCTTATCTGAAAGATGATATCCTACCTCCTGACCTTTCCAGGAATCAAAAACACAACTTTATCTGTCAATCTGCCCAACACACTTTAATCACAGATGTCCTTTATCATCGAGGTCTTGATGGTACACTACTCCGATGTCTAGAACGCAATGAATCTGAAACGACCTTATGAGAAGTTCACGAGGGTATTTGTGGTACTCACTCGAGTGGAATAACCCTAGCCAAGAAACTCCTCCGTTTGGGTTATTATTGGCCTTGCATGGAAAAACAATCATATCAATTTGTCAAGAAATGCCAAAAATGTCAGGTTCACAGCAATCTGATTCATGCACCAACACAGGAACTGCATCCTTTTACATCAACATGGCATTTTTGTCAATGGGGCTTAGATCTGGTAGGAAAAATACATCCATCTTAATCTAATGGACACAAGTTCATTATCATACTTCACGAAGTGGATAGAGTCAGTACCTCTTACTACCATCACTAGGAAACAGATCTCCTCATTCATCTTGAACTACATCATATGTCGGTATGGTATCCCTCAATCCATTATCACAAATAATGGACGACCATTCAAGAATCAAGATGTCCAAGAGCTATGTGAAAAGTTCCACATCCAACATTGTTTTTCAACACCATACTATCCTCAAGGGAACGGCCAAGCAGAGGCCTTAAACAAAACCATACTCAAAATTCTCAAAAAGATGGTTAACGATGTTGGACGTGATTGGCATGTTCAACTCAATCCTACACTATGGGCCTATAGAACAAGCATCAAAATACCAATGGGAGCTACACTGTTTGCTTTGGTATATGGATCAGAAGCCATTTTACCCATTGAAGTTGAAATTCCATCCCTTCGTGTATCACTCAGAGATATCATTTCAGATGAAGATTATAGGGTATCTAGATTGCAGGAACTGGAATTGCTAGACGAGTGTCGTCAACAAGCTGTCAATCATCTAACAACTTATCAACAAAGGATGTCAAGGAGTTACAATCACAGGGTAAAACCAAGGGTCTTTCAGGTTGGTGACTTGGTACTAAAGGAAAACCCTAGAAATCAGCAAGACAGGGAGAAGAAAGGAAAATTTGAGCCTAACTGGCTTGGTCCGTTTGTTGTCATATCAGTGTATGGATCAGGAGCATATCAGCTATCAACGTCAGAAGGGGATCTGTTTGATGAACCTATCAATAGTATTCATCTCAGAAAATTCTATGCTTAAAACTCCTAGTGCACGGGGCAAAAATCTGAAAAATTGTTTCCTTGGTGAAAACCTGGCAAATAGGCATCTTGGCAAATGCAAAAATACAAAAAAAATAGAAAATACAAAAAAAGAAAAAAAGAGAAAAATGAGAAAATACAAAAAAAAACACAAAGGGTGCAATCAAAGCATATGGTGAAAACCTGGAAACAGGCGTCATATGTAATTCTAAGATCAACTTTCCCATCTATTATGAACATATCAGGATCATTAGTTTGGCAAGTCAGTACCATTCCATATCATGTCAGTCATCTTGCTATCATTACATCCATTATCAAAATCATGTCACATGGTCAACATATCACTCCATAGCTTGGGGGCAACATCTGGATATCATTAGGGGCAATTAAAACGTATCAATTTCACCAGTCTAGGAACATGATAGTATGGCAGAAAACCAAAACAAAGATCAAAGCGCAATGTCAATCATCATCAGAAGAGCATCAAACATCCGTATCGTATCAAAAATCCAAAAAAAGTAAGTCTGAAAAAGCAACTTTCAAAAACATAGGTCTATGTCAGTGAACTACGTGGTCTCTGCGTGTGTAACGTAGGCAAGGCTAATCTTTGATCAGCCCCCGAGACCCCTAGGATTAGTTAGTAGGTTAGGTCTTTTCGTCAATAGTCTCAGAAAATCCAAAAACATGTCAAAAAGTCAGGATGGATGATCTTAAATTTGAAAAATGATTGAAACACACTAAGTGAAAATGGATAAATTATATTTTGATAATCATTTCTTTGGAGTAACTCAATAATGTATAAAAACTAGAGATACAAAGAAAAAAGAATGATGTTTTATTATTTGCCATATGTACGATAATCATATAAATGTATGAATTGTCGGGGGATGTGCTATGCAAATGTATCACCGCTAACATTCAGAATTCACACATTCAAATGATTAATCACTGCTTGTTTACGTAATGAATGCTCAGGTCATCTCAGTTCAATTATACCTCGATGCTTGTGTTCGATTGCAATATCAAAAATTATGAAAGTAATACTCAGGTCGTCATTGGATTAACACAACCATTGACGCTTGTATTCACTTTCAATATCCAATAAAGCTCTATGATGATACCAAGCACAAAAAGACTGTAAAATGACATGTTTTGCATATCATTGCATGATTAAATTAGATTGCATTCATCATCATTCATTATCTGCAGAGTATTTGTTGCATAAAGGATTCCAATCAATGATTATCTAATCTACAAAAGAGACTGAGTATACTTGACATAGAATCATCAAAAACATATAAACATCATCATTGCATCATCAATTCATCATTCAAATATTTTATCATGCATCATAAATTCTACCATCAGTGCATTAGGTTCATTCTTACCATAACACATTCATTTAATATCATTTAGAATCCATACATCACATCATATATCCACAAATCATTTAGAATCCATACATCACATCATCATTATTATATCATGTATCCATACATTTAAAAATATCAAAATCACATCATTACATCCATCCACGATCATTTATCATAAAATCATCCCATAATTAAAAAGCATTTATTCAACTATTTATACATGTTATCAAAATCACATCATTTATCCACATATCATATTCCATCCATACATACATCATTACATCATTACATTAGCATAAATCATCATTTATTATCATCACATTTAGAATAAACTCATCACATAAAGCATATAAACAACATCCATCACATAGAAATAATGACTCCATCATCATAATCATATCAAATGCATCTCATATATATATCATCAAGAGTCAAGTATACAATGAAGTCATAAAAATACATCAATGAGGATAACATGGCCTCTATGACCTACTACTCCTAGAATGCATAGGCCCAACAGGACCTATACCGCCACCACCCCCAGACAGACCTGGATCTCTGGGATCTCTATGTGGAGGCTGTACCACCCCCTCACCGACTGTCTGTGTGTGAGTCTACCCAGATCTCGATGGGGCATAACTGACTCGGCGCTCGGCAGGCACTGCATCATTATACTGACCTCTGTAAAACTTGGCCTCTTGGGCAGCCCGCAAAACCTCTCTCATGTAATCACCTATAGAGGTGCCATCAGCCAATCTCTGGAGGGTATCTATTGTCTCTTGTTCCCTCTCAGCAATCTATCATGCACTATCTCTCTTAGCTGTCAGGGTATCAACCTGCGTCTGCATAGCGGCTAACTAACCCTGTACTTGTGCCAAAGCTTGTGCATGAGTCTGTGCCTATGCCTGCATTTGTGTCTGAGTCTATACAACCATGGCCCGAGCCTATACCAACTGCCCCTGCAGTGTCTGAACCTATGCCTGAAGCCCAACTATCTGTCTCTGCTACCCAACTGCTAGCACTGTCACTGCCTGCCTCTTATGAGACCTACTAGAAGAAGGTGCACTATGAATATCTGGACCTGGCCCTCTGTATCCTCCACTCCCACCATCACTATCCCCACTGCTCTCTGAGCTCTCATCTATTGAGATATCACCCTCACCCCCAGCGACATCCTTTGCCGCATCCTCCTCTACTAGTAAAGGTGTTGGCTCATCGAGGATAGTAATACGAGGATGAGGGACCAAGGCCAAGAATGCTGCGTAATCCTTTGTCATGGGTACAACTACAATATCTCTCCACATGTCCCAAGCAGATGGTTGTAACACTCTATAACCCTCTACTACAACATCATAAGATAATGTGGGGCCCCAATCTGGAATATCCATCCGTCATCGTGCATAGTGGGCTACCCACTATGGCATGCACTGAACAATGCCATACTGTCTGTAAACCCGATGCAGCAGAAATCTCTCAATCACAAACGGAGTCTAACCAATGAGGTACATAGAGTCACAAAAGAAGCCTAATACTATATCATCCTCCTCTCACTCCTCGCAGTCAAGATAGGGGCGCCATATCACTGTCTCTGTGCCATCAAACACTCATCTCCAATGCTCTAACTTGCCCATCTAGGCTTGCGTAAATCAACCACTGTATCTAAAAACATATGGCCTGCTAGCTAGTCTGTCTACAATGGGAAATGATCGACAAATAGCAAAATGCTCCCACACCCATATCTATAGCAATGTCACCCCTGCGGATATACTTTGTGCACCTAGGTACACAATGGAATGCAAATCATGGTAAAGATGTGCTAACATGCACATCCCCCATGCATATCTGGTACCATGTACCAATGTGCTCTCTAATGTCCTCCCCCAGCCAACGAGGAATCCCTTTGACCTGCGATCAAGGCAAAGGAATCCTCCAATGAATCTAGGTAGCACTACTGGTAGTGTCGCATAAGAATCTGTGATCCTCCGCCATCAAATGCTCAGACCCTCTATATCCTGATCCTGAAATACTCGATGAAGAGCATCTCTACTGCTAGTCCCATGAGAGTCATATGTAACAATCTCCCCCATAAAAGGAATGCGCAGTATATGCCACACATCCTCTAGTGTGACTGTCATCTCACTAGTGGGTAGGTGAAAGGTGTTGTGTTCGCTATGCCACCTCTCAGCCAGTGTGGTCAACAAACTGCGATTAATCCTAATCTGGGGCATATCTAGTAAAATTGTAAGGCCACACTGGCCTATCACCTGGAGCTCATCCGGTGTCAAATGTGGTATCAAATATGTAGTCTGCAGAAATCTCTCACACATCTGGAGAGTACCTAGATCCTCCTATCATCATAACAAAAAAATCTACAATCAGGGAACTATGTCAAGGAATCAAAAGTTATTCTACTATCAGTCTATTCTAAAAGCTTTGGTATGAATTTTCAATCAAAATTCATAGGCGAACATCCAATCTCACCTATCATGAGGTTTATCAAAACATTATCTAGATCTCGCCTATCATGAGATTTATCAGATATTGAATCAAACCTCACCTATCATGAGGTTCATCAAACCATTATCTAGATCTCGCCTATCATGAGATTTATCAGATATTGAATCATGTCCTCGCCTATCATGAGGATCATCAATAAATGGGGTTTTCTTCTCGCCTATCATGAGAGTTAGTCTTATTTAAATCATCGAATCCAACATCAAGAATGTGGATTGTCAAATCATACCAATCAAAAGAATAGACATGATTAGAATTGACGTAATCAAAATTCACTAAGTCAAAATCTTTAATTCTGTCATGGAAGCGCTACAATAGTCATCAAAAGTGCTAAATCCCAAAAGTGCTACTTTATCACCTTAAAGCGCTAAAGCAGGGACCCAAAGCACTAAAACCATAAAAGTGCTATTTCAGCACTCCGAAGTGCTAAAATAGTCTTTCGAAGTGCTAAAAAACTCAAAGTGCTACTTTTTCGCATCAAAGTGCTAAAATAGGCCGTCTAAGCGTCACTTTACCAGAAGCGCTAGAATAGACCTTCAAAGCGCTAAACCGTCGACTCAAAGCGCTACAATTTTACTTCAAGGCTCTACTTCTTGACTCCTAAGTGCTAATTCGCTGAAAGTGCTACTTTATTGACTGGAAGCACTAGAGTTTTAAACGCAAGTGTTAAAACTCAAAGCACTAGAAAATTTACCAAAAGCACTACATCGAGATGTAAGCGCTACAACATGGCTTCAAAGTGTTGAAACTATCCTAGACACGCCTAAGACCTAAAAAGCATAAAAAACAAAAATATACGAATCACAAGGAGGTCAAGGGGTACATACCGGAGGTCCATACGCAGGCGGCCATCTGTGGCATCGAACATGCTTGAATCGGTGAGTGTGGTAAGGAATCAGCATCTTGTTCCAGTTGGCAGAAATGTTTCTATCACTAGGAAATTTGAACTCAAAAAACAAATAATAAATTGAAAATAACCTTTTGGCACTATTTGTAATTTTTGAAAGGTATTTCTAGGGGATTTTTATAACATTTTGATTAATTTTATCCATGCAATTAATTAACATTCATCAGAGGACTCATTTCTTCATCATTTTGTCGAGAGATAAATTATTTCATCATCGAAACACATCAAATCATCAAAAAATCATAAATTTTTGAAAAAAATTCTAAAAATCATCAAATCATTTATTTATCTCCCGAGGGGGCATATCATTATCAAATCATCTGAAAATCATGTCTGGGGCACAAGAAATTATTATCATCTGAAAATCATGTCTGGGGCATATGGAATTATTTTTTTGAAATCATCGATCCTAGCAGTAGCAGCAATATTTTCTTCGTAGCAATGCGTAAACACATCACTTCAAAGAGGGGAAAAATGTATACACCTAAAAATGGTCTAGAGCATCTGATTAATTAAATACGAATTATTTGATTAATTATCCTAATTTCCTCTACCATTGAATAAATAGAAATATTTATTTAATATAGTTCACATTCACATTCTTCATAATTTCTTCTAATCTCGTCTTAATTAAATAAACCAAAAATAAATACTTTGTTCGATTTAATTATCATTTCCTTATTTCAATCTATCACATCATTTCTGAATTAATTAAATAAAGATCAAAACACTCTATTAATTAATTGCCATTATTCTTCTATTTTAATAAACAACTATCCTATGGTTCGCTTTATTAAATTATTTATTTTTCTTTTCTTAATTCAAATAAATCAAAATATTTAAATTGTTGCACAAGGAATATTCCAATCTATATTCTCTCAAAAATGAATTAGATTTCCTATGTCTAAACCATGTCTAAATTTTGTCAAAAATATGTCAAATTAATTGATTGAAACTTCACGGGAAGTTTTGGAAACAAATTGGAGACAAATTTGGAATTTGATCTCTCAATCCTCTTCCATTAATCTTTCCTCTTCTGTTGCCTGGTGTTTTCATGGGTAGAGACAATATCCATCTTTCTCTCAATCTTCTCCATCTCTCACCATTCAATCCTCCAGATTGAATCCAAGCCTCTCAAAGCTTTCCCTGTGCATTTCTATAGCCAGGAAATCTATAAATAAAGCCTCATTGAACCAAGAAAAGGATCCAGATAATAAAGCTTTTACACCCTTACTCTGTAGGAATCCAAGCATCAAGCATTCAAGCAATTCAACAATCAAGCTTCACATCAATGGCTGCCTCTTGGAGTCACAATTATCTATTTCATGTCTATATCATGCTAGTTTAAATAGTTTAATCATTTAGCATTATATTATCATCATCTAGTTCTTCAGATAGTCATTTTAAGAGTCTTATATGCTTAACAATCTAAGAGCAATAGTGATTTAATAAATCTTTGGAGATAGAGAGCAATAGGACGCTTTCAATTGATTACTTTGTTGAATTGATTCGATTTATTTAATTATTGATATAATGTCATATTAAGAAGTGTATTTATGTTATTTACCTCATTCCACACTTACAGTAATCATATAGTCATCCTCTAAACATAAGGTATCAACCTCTTCAATATCACAAGTTTTCTCAACAACGAGCAATTCAGGTTCAGAAGCATAATCTTATTTCTCACTGAAATCAACAGCTTCATTCTCACTCAAAGACTCATGACTAGGCTCATTCAAGTCAACAAACAAAGACTTGTCCAAATCTGCATTACAATCTTCAATATTTGACTCATTGGATGCATAAACCTCATGGTTATATGTTGCTTCAAACTCATCAAAAGAGATATTTGAACTTGCATCAGTATCCATATCTTCATACTCATCATATAGTGCATCATTACAATCAATTTGTTGTTTGTCTTCATCCATATTATCATCATCACGATTAGCTGGTTCATCATTGGAAAGAGAATTAGATCCACTTGCATCATACCTTGCATCTTGAAGATCATCATGACTGTCAAAATCAAAAGGGGCTACACACAACAACTGAGAGTTGTCCTCATGTGCACATTTTTGATATTTTGTGGTCAATAGATCTGAAATTTATTCACAACTCAATAGATCACTATTCTGATTTGTTGTTTCAACCACTTTCTCTCCTTGACCTTCACCTAAATTGGATGCATTATCAAATTGAAAATTAGGACATATCAAGGTGTCATCATCTTCAAAGTCTGAGAACTCAATGAGCTGACCATAAACAGGATCTCCCCAATCTTAAGAGATTGGACTATTGACAACCTTGCCAAAAGCATGCTCACAATTTGTCATAGAGGATAGATTGCTTATTTCTTCATTCTTACTCACTTCTAGGTTTTCATAATAGCAATCCACATCACTTTTCATTCCAACATAAGATTGGGTGTCTTCATT
>CM021104.1:637279328-637366064 GCA_007115665.2 Sequoiadendron giganteum | reverse complement strand
ATCCCTTTGATTTGGATATGGCCTTGTGTTATTCTTCCAATACTCTTCAATTAGTGTTCTCAAGGCTTCAACAACTTATTTATCTTTTTGTGGCAGTCTCCCTGAGAATGCCCATAATTCATTTGAATCAATGCCCTCAATTCTTTGTCGCCTTTGAATGGCTCTTGATAAATTTTATCTACTAATTCCTATTTTTTCACTCGTCTTTCTAATGAGATGAGATCTCTTTGTTTGGAAGCTTACCAAAGTTGATGTAATAACACGTCAGGTGACATTACTGTCCTTTGAGCGTGAGGTTTTACCCACACTCTCATAAGCATCCATTAGATTCTTCACTTGATGCATTCAATGTTCTCAATCCAAGAGTCTTCATGATGTTCCTATACTTTACACCCTGCATCATTTCAACAAATAGTTGACATCTTGTGGTCTCATTTAGCATTTTAAAGAAGAATTTCCAAATCTTATCAGCATATCTTCTAAAAGTGTGGGTTGAAATCTTACCTTCCATGTGCTGCAAAATATCATCATCAATATTAATCAAATACTTTGGTTTTCTACACAAAATTCTAGGTTGTCTTCTCCTAGGTACATACATCTCAACATTGGGAATTTCATCATTTAACTGAGGTGGGCTATATTGTGTACCTTCGATCGAGGGTGGAGAAGAAGACATACCTTGAGGTTCATGTGGGGATGATGGCATACCTTCTTCATCAAATCAAAGTGATGATCTACTCTCAACTTGAGATGCGTTGAATGTGTATACACCTAAAATTGGTCTCGAGCATCTGATTAATTAAATACACATTATTTGATTAATAATTCTATTTCCTCTACTATTTAAATAAATAGAATTATTTATTTAATATAGTTCACTTACAAATTCATCTTAATTAAATAAATAAAATTAAATACTTTGTTTGATTTAATTATCAAATCCCTATTTCAATCTATCAGATCATTCTCGAATTAATTAAATAAAGATCAAACACTTTATTTATTAATTACCATATTCCTCTGATTAATTTAATAAACGACTATCCTATAGTTTGTTTTATTAAATTATTTATCTCCCTTTCCTAATTTAAATAAATCAAAATATTTGAATTAAGCATAAAGGAATATTCCAATCTACATTTCCTCAAAAATGAATTAGATTTCCTATGTCTAATCTATGTCTAAATTTGTCACAATTAATGCTTTGAAACTTCATGGGAAGTCTTGGAGACAAATTGGAGACAAATTTGGAATTTGATCTCTCAATCCTCTACCATCAATTTTTCGTCTTCTCTTGCCTGGTGTTTTCATGGGTAGAGACAATCTCCATCTCTCACCATTCAATTCTCTAGATTGAATCCAAGCCTCTCAAAGCTTTCCCTATGCATTTCTATAGCTAGTAAATCTATAAATACAACCTCATTCAACCAAGGAAAGGATCTAGATAATCAAGCTTTTGCACCCTTACTCTGCAGGAATCAAGGCATCAAGCATTCAAACATCAAGTTTCAAAACAATGGCTGCCTCTTGGAGCTGCATTTATCTGTTTCACATCAATATCATACTAGTTTAATTAATTTATCATTTAGCATTATATTTATCATCATCTCGTTCTTCAGATAGTCATTTTAACAGTCTTATATGCTTAAACAATCTGAGAGCAATTTAGATTTAATAAATCTTTGGAGATAGAGAGTAATAGGATGCTTTCAATTGATTACTTTGTTGAATTGATTCAATATGTTTAATCATTGATATAATTTCATATTAAGAAGTGTATTTATGTTATTTACCTCATTCCACACTTACAATTTGGCGCCCACCGTGGGGCATTCCCATTTTTATCAAAATTACAATTTTTCTGGAAAGTGTTATGTAGGTTTACAACATGATTTATTTTAGCGCTTTCGTTAAAAGTTTCGGCGCTTCCAGTCCCTATTCCAGCGCTTTTAGAGTTTCGGCACTTTCGGTTACTGTTCTAGCGCATTGGGTGTTTTAGCGCTTCTATGACAAACTTTGACGCTTTGGAACACTGTTTCGACGCTTCGGTACACTGTTTCGGTGTTTTTGGGTTTTAGCGCCTCTGGGCACTGTTCTAGTGCTTCGGTGCCATATTCCAGTGCTTTTGTAAAAACAGTCTGGATCCAGCGCATCCATGGCCAGATTGTATTTATTTTTCATAGTTGAGATAAAAGTGATCAATCTAGGGTAGTCACTTCAAAGTTTTTAAAAATTGATCAATCCTAGGATAGTCACTTTCTTGTTTTTCTTAAAGCAAATCTATCAATCCTAGGATAGTCATCACATTCTTACAATAGAAGTTAAAAAGAACATCATGATTTCAATGAAGCAACACCTTCACTTAGATTAAGGATCTTTCTTTTTGGGCTTAAAATAGAACAAATCTATATGCTGTGCTTGTAGTGATTAGGCTTATGCTGTCCCCTTAACTGGTTGACCAAAGTGCCAGATTCACTTTTCTTTTATGTCATTTACACTTTATTAAATCCTTTAGTAGACCTGCCATAGTGGGAAAAAGTACTCACCCTACGGGAATGACCTAAGTGGGAACAACCAAAGCTAGGTTATCCAACCCACTATAATAAAAATGCAATTTGTTGATGAAAGTCCAAATTGACGGTAGTAGGCAAGATAACCATCCCTAAAATCTTTTTTTTAAAGATTGGGAGGTCTCCTAAGGGAGTTTATCTATTTTCCACACCAAACGAAACCCTATCTATGAACCATAGAGTAGTTGCTCGCCGAGTTAGTATCCATACATTGTCATACTCACGGTGCAAGGGGAGGGAAGAATCTACCCCCAAGACACTCACCATATAATTACCAGGGATTGTTTGGTCAAGGGATTCAGTATCTACGTCCATCACTTTGAGTACGCACGTGGCAACAACAAAAACACAAGCGCCCTCTAGGGGGTGACATGGTTGTGTGAGTCAACGTAATTGCAAGATGTGGGCTGTGAGTATAATGATGACCTACTTGTCCTTAAGTGTGAGTCTGTTTGATTTGTGTACAAATGTTAAAAAAACCTGTCAAAATCAATAAAGATCATTTGTGATTTTTGAACATACATAATCTTTTCAGTTTTAAAATCAAATATTCAAAATTGCTTGTTGTGTTTTCATAAAGAATCATTTAAATTAGATTAAAGATCATCCTGAAAACATCAAGTCAAAACAAATCAGAAAATCCATGCTGCGAAAGTGGAAGTCCACCACGTTTGTCAAAAGAAAAATCAAAGTTACAAAGCCTAAGCAACCTCTCGGTTATAGAAATAAATTGAGAAGACAACATTTTCTATATCAAAATCAGAAACTCTTTTTACAACATAGAACATTCATTCACCGTTATCACGATTTTGCTAGGGGTCGCTCTTTAGACTACGTGGTATAACTGCTCTATTCACGAGCCATCTTTCAAAGAAGAGCTCTCACACAATTTCACAACCATAGTCAACAGATTCATCCTTCATATCTTCCATAGTCCTTGATACAGTATGCAACAAGGCTAGATCAAATTTTACAATAGAGAGTCTTTAAAGTCCTATGTTTAGAAGCTCTGAAAAACCCTATTTCAGCGCTTCTGGTAAAATAGCGCTTTCGGGCACTATTTTAGCACTTACAGTCTCTATTTTAGCGCTTCTAGTAAAGTAGCGCTTTCATCACTTTTTATAGCGCTTTTGTGCACTGTTTTAGCACTTCTGTCAAGTAGCGCTACCATCAATTTCTGTAGCACTTTTATGCACTGTTTCAGCGCTTCGGGTAAAATAGTGTTTCTGGTCTTTGTTTTAGTGCTTCTAGTCTCTGTTCTAGCACTTGTATGAAACAACGCTTCTATACTCTATTTTAGCGCTTCTAAAACAAAGAGTTCAAAAATCTTACCAATCAGTTTGTCTGTCTTTTATCCACAATCTTCACCAGAACACAAGTTTCTGTTCATCAAAATCAATGTCCAAAGACCAAAATCAGAAAAGTTTATATAAATTTCCAAACTTATCAACTGAAACAAGATCTTTCAAATTACAAGTGTCAAAATCAATTGCACAATCAATTACTACACTGAAGTTTCATTATCAGGATACTATCATCCTTCATCATGAAACAAATTATAGTAATTAACTTTTTAAATATTGTCTCAATCAATAAGATCAGTCATCTTATTCGACTTTGTTTAAAAAGGTTCAAAATTGACACTATCTCGCACATAAGATCAACATTTCAGAAGAAAGGGAAAAAAATTGTATGCCAATCTTCACTAGGTCCCACAAACAGAGACTCTTAGAACAAGAGTTTGAATCATCTAAAAACATGGCAGAGGAAAATCCTTGGAACACTCTAAACCGCAACGACAAAAATGAAATAACTCAAGAGGATATCCAAGTGGCTCAACAAGATCCCAAGTTTCACATATTTATGGAAAAAGTTTTGGAACAAGACATGGAAAAATATCTTTTAATGTTGGCCGAATCAAGGGAAAAACTTCCAAAAGATTTTGATATAAACCGTTTGAAGGATACAACTGAAACAAATGAAATAGAGATACCATTACCAATGCAAACAATAGATCTAGTTGTTGTTTTAACTTCACAAATGCAATTATTACAACAACAGATACACGACATGATGAAAGGGACAACCAAAAGATATGTGATATAGGACATTTGTCCTTATCCTTTTGATGTGACAGTTGGTTTGCTACCTTTTCCAAGACACTGTGAATTCCTAAAGTATGATAAGTACAATGGATGAACAGATCCTATAGATCATGTATGAGAATTTAAAACAATGAGTCTTGAATTTTCTCAAGAAGAGACTTATTTGATGAGGTTATTCCCAAGAAGTTTGGGAGGTGCATGTATGGAATGGTTCTCAAAACTGCAACTTGGTATCAAAACGTTTGAGGAACTTGTTAACAAGTTTATCTCTCAATATTCATTTAACATCCAAAATGATGTTACTATCAAAGATCTCTACAACTTAAAACAAAACAAAGGTGAAACATTCTTGTCTTTTCTCCAAAGATGGCGATGACTATTCGCTAGGTATCCTCGATCTATTCCAGAGGAAGAAAAGATGGAATTATTCATTGAGAACTTGACAGAAGAAATGAGCTATAGGCTAGAATTACAATGTCCACCCACTTTCGAAAAAGTCATAGAAAATGGTCTTAATATTGAGGAAGCATTAGTGAAACGGGGAGTTATCAAACATTACAATGACAAATCAAATAACTACTCCAATCAACACTCAAGCAATGATAAACCAAAAATTTGGCAAAAGAATCGCAACACAAATGAAACAACAAGCGATTCACAAAATGTCAAACCAGTTTTCAACTTGACTGCATCTTCTTCAAACAATCAAAATAGTGACCAAAAAGTCCAATCAAATACCATGCAGAACAACAAGCTCGCAAAAACACTACCATATCAAAAACCATCAAATCGACGAAATTTCACACCTTTAGGTCAATCAATGGAATCAACAATGAAAGAACTAGTTACCAGAGGCCTTCTCACTGCACGGGAAGCTAGGTTTTGGGATCCAAAAGTCAAACCATCATGGTGGAATGATGCTGATTATTGCAACTATCATAATAACAAGGGTCATAAAACAAATGACTGTATGGAATTGAAACATGCAGTACAAGATTTGGTGGACAACAACAAAGTGTATGTAGAAGGACCTCAAACTAACAATGATCATTCGGCCTTCAAAGATCCTTTTCCAAATTATGACAAAGGTGCATCATCATCAAATAGCAAAGGGAATAATGCTAATCATGTCTATAACACAACAATCCTGTGTCTATCTGAAGTAAAAAATGATCATGTAGTTAGTGATAACATTGATGAGAACGAAACCAACAAAATTACCTCTTTGGATTTATTCCCAAGCGTGCAAAACTCTAATAATCAAATCAATGTCTTAAAAATCAGAGAAAATCAAGAACATCAACCAGCCAACGTGCTAACTAGGGAACAATCAAAAGTAATGTTAAGGGGAATTGGATCCACACATGTAGTTCCACCTCCATCACATTATGATGTTATGAATCAAATGCAAAACACCCCTGAGAGAATCAAGAATTTCAACCAACAAATGTCATGACTAGGGGGCAAGCCAAGGTAGTATTAAAAGGAGTGGGATCTCAATGTGCGGTTATGCCTCAATCTCATTATAATATTGTTGATCAATTACAAAACATCCCTGCCCAAATCTCAATACTGGAACTCCTTAAGTTGTCACCATCACATAAAGAAGTTCTTGAGCAAGCATTAGTTGCCACAACTGTACCAAATAATTTGGATGTTTGTCAATTCCAAGCTATGGTGGTACATCTGACTACCCCGCATTGTCTGTCATTCTCTCAACAGGATGATGTCTCATTAAACCATTCGCATAACACAACATTACATATCAAAGTTTGTATCCATAATCATCATGTTAAGAGAGTTCTAATAGATGGGGGAGCTGGTTTGAACATTTGCACCCTCAAATTAGTCCATGCACTAGGATATTCAGAAGACGCTATTGATGCTCAATGAAAAATGACTATCAAAGCCTATGATGAGGAGGAAAGATTGTCAAAAGGTTTTATTGTACTACCCATTCAAGTGGGACCTGTGATGAAGCATATAGCATGTCAAGTATTAGAAAGAGAATTGACATACAATATACTCTTAGGATGACCCTGGATTCATGAAATGCAGACCGTACCTTCTACATACCATCAATGCCTGAAGTTTCCAGTAAACAGACAAGAGGTGACTATAGCTGCTGATTATAATCACCCACAACATTGTGACACATTAAGAATATCTCAAGACACTTTTTCCCCTCACAATAGGGAAGCTTCAAGTTCATCATCATCCAAGAACGAACAAATTCCAAGCATCTCTACCAAGTGGGTGCAAAAGAAAGGTAAAGAAAAGGAAACAAGTCATAATGAAACAAACAATCCGGATACACAAACTTCTCTATCAGAAAAATTTCGAAAACAAGTTCAATTGATAGATAAAGGAATGGGACAATACTCAATGGAGCAATCGCTTAACTTATCACAGTTAATGCCATCTCCTAGGAAATATGGTCAACCATCGCTAATCAAACCTCCAACATCTGTACCTACCATAGTTCTTCACAAAACATTTGTAAAATCTGGAACCATAGCAGAAGAAACAAACAACAAAGCAATCCTGGATTGGCTATACAAGGATGAGGAAACATCAACATCAGAGACCAATACCAAAAATATTAGCATCAACACAGACAAGTATGGAAAAGGAAAGGCTATTCTTGAAAAGATGGGTTATGAAGGAGAAGGACCATTGGGATTAAGAAAGGAGGGAATCTCAAAACCTATCACACCTCTCACTCTCCATACAAAAGAAAAACCAGGACTCAAATACTCTGAAGAAGAGAAGCAGGAGCTAAAAAAGATAGCTATGGTAAATATCCTTCACTTTAGAGATAGTTCTAAAATAGACTCAAATGAATATGAGTGGGCATTACCTTGTGATCTACTTGTCATTGATATTCCAGTTAATGTGATTCAAAAATATGCACCTACACGTGAGGAGGGCCAAGGCTCTGAGTCTCGACCATTTGTCGAGGGATCACTAAATATCGATGACTCTAGTGAGGATGAACAAAATTTGAGTGAACTAGATGATTTCGAAGAGGGTACCATCATGGATCTTGATATCCCAAATGACAATTATGATGATATTGCTGTCCTCACCCTTACCTTCATTGACCTAAATCAATCTGATGATACCATGCCATTAATCCATTCAGAACTTATTGATTGGGAACCTACCGAACCATTGACTATACCAAAATTTGAAAATGATGATGCTATCGTGCATTTCCTTTGTCATACCGAACCTGATACAAATGCTTTCCATAATACTCATAACAATATGACTCAGCAGGAGGGTGTCAAATCTTTCAGTTGAAAAAATGAAAACAAACAAAATAGATCCAATGGTGAAAACCATTCTATGGCAGCATTAGATTTGGAAAAAGTAAAAATAAAGAATGCATCCAATGGTGAAAACCTTTCTGAGGCACTAAAGGATGGAATATTTGACACTCTCCTAGAACACTATCATGAGCGATCATTAGTTCTCATCAAACCTACACAATCAGTGGACATTGGCACTGAAGAGAAGGCAAAAATTCTACATCTAGCGGAATCCATGACAGAACAAGAAAGACCGGCATTCATCCATTTCTTCGAAGCAAGAAGCATCAACTTTGCTTGGTTATAATCTGATATGCCAGGTTTAGATCCCAATCTACTTATGCATCATTTATCTTTGCCAATAGGAATCAAGCCTATTAAGCAAAAATTAAGGAAAATGCATCCTCACATCGCATTAATGGTAAAAGCAGAATTAAAAAAATTATTGGATGCTAAATTCATAAGGCCTATAGATTATGCTGAAGTGGATATCAAACATAGTACCTATTTCAAAGCTGGACAATAGCATCAGAATCTACACAGATTTCAGGGACCTCAATAAAGCATGCCCGAAGGATGATTTTCCACTTCCAAATATAGACATCATTGTGGACTTGACGGCAGGGCATGCCATGTTATCAATCATGGACAGTTTCTTCTGGGTACAATCAAATAAGAATAGCTCTAGAAGATTAAGAAAAGATGGCTTTTACATGTCCATGGGGAACTTTCTGCTGGAACGTCATGCCATTTGGTTTAAAGAATGCAGGAGCGACTTATCAAAGAGCAATGACGACAATATTCCATGATATGATGCACACCTTCATGGAAGATTATGTCAATGACATCTTAGCAAAATCTACTACTAGGGAAGGACATCTGCATATCCTAGATAAAATCTTCACGTGGATGGAAAAATTTAATGTCAGGTTAAACCCTAAGAAATGTGTCTTCGGGGTTACATCAGCAAAGCTGCTAGGGTACATTGTCTCAGAAAAGGGCATTGAAGTGGATCTGGAAAAAGTTCAAAGCTATAATGGAGATGCCACCTCCTAGAAACATCAGCCAGCTACGATCACTACAAGGACGGCTTCAATTCAAAAGATTCATCTAGCTGGTAGATAGAAGTCATCCTTTCAATCATCTATTGCATAAACACATAGTTTTCATGTGGGATGAGAAGTGTGAAGCGACATTCAATTAGATCAAACAATATCTAATGTCACCACCTGTTCTCATACCACCAACAGAAGGAAGACCCCTCATATTGTATATTGCTACAACTGATATCTCATTGGGGGCACTCTTAGCACAAGAGGATAATACAGGAAAAGAGCATGCTATCTACTACATCAGTAGAACTTTAAATGGCTATGAAATAAACTACACATTCATAGAAAAGTCTTGCTTAGCAGTGGTGTTTGCTACTCAAAAGTTGAGACACTACATGATGGCTCATACAATCAGGTTAATTGCAAAGATTGATCCTTTGAAGTATCTACTAAGTAAAGCTGCCTTAAGCAGGTAGATTGGAAAAATGGGTCATGCTCCTAAGTGAATTCGACATTCAATATGTCGAGAGAAAGGCAATCAAGGGACAAGCAATTGCTGAACAACTAGCTGAAGCTCCTCTATCGGATAATCACCCAATGACAATGGAATTCCCAGATGCAGACATCATGACAGCAATGCCCCAACAATGGATACTGTATTTTGATGGATTGTATACACAATGAGGATCAGGAGCAAGGGATTTTGTTCATCTCTCCCCAAGGACACACAATTCCAAAATCATACAGACTCATGTTTCAATGTACCAATAATGTGGCAGAATATGAAGCATTGATTATAGGGGTCAAGATTGCAATTCAATGGAAAATCACAGATTTACAGGTCTATGGGGACTCTCAACTGGTTATTTATCAAGTCAATGATGAATATCAAACCAAAGATGACAAATTGATGCCTTACAAGCAGCAAATAGATAATCTGAAACAATCCTTTGCTAGTATCAAGTTTGATCAGATTCCAAGGGCAGAGAACAAAGCTGCAGATGCTATGGCTACGATCGCTTCATTACTACAATTGCCTGAGAAGCGTGTTTTGTATGAGTTTATGGTAGAACAAGTATCATGTCCTTCCCATTATCAATCAGAATCCGCTACCATATGTCATCTAGAAACCATTGAAACCTCCATATACGAAAAAACCTATGCTTATCTGAAAGATGATATCCTACCTCCTGACCTTTCCAGGAATCAAAAACGCAACTTTATCCGTCAATCCGCCCGACACACTTTAATCACAGATGTCCTTTATCGTCGAGGTCTTGATGGTACACTACTCCAATGTCTAGAACGCAATGAATCTGAAATGGCCCTACGAGAAGTTCACGAGGGTATTTGTGGTACTCACTCAAGTGGAATAACCCTTGCCAAGAAACTCCTCTATTTGGGATATTATTGGCCTTGCATGGAAAAAGAATCATATCATTTTTTTAATAAATTCCAAAAATGTCAGGTTCACAGCAATTTGATTCATGCACCGGCACAAGAACTGCATCCTTTTACATCAACATGGCCTTTCTATCAATAGGGCCTAGATCTGGTAGGCAAAATACATCCATCTTCATCTAATGGACATAAGTTCATTATCACAGCTACAGAATACTTCACGAAGTGGATAGAGGCAGTACCTCTTACTACCATCACTGGGAAACAAATCTCCTCATTTATCTTGAACTACATCATCTGTCGATATGGAATCCCTCAATCTATAATCACAGACAATGGATGACCTTTCAAGAATCAAGATGTTCAAGAGTTATGTGAAAAGTTCCACATCCAACATCGTTTTTCAACATCATACTATCCTCAAGGGAATGGCCAAGCAAAGGCCTCAAACAAAACCATACTCAAAATTCTCAAAAAGACAGTTAACGATGTTGGACATGATTGGCATGTTCAACTCAATCCAGCACTATGGTCCTACAGAACAAGCATCAGAACACCAACGGGAGCTACACCATTTGCTTTGGTATATGGATCATAAGCCATATTGCCCATTGAAGTTGAAATTCCATCCCTTCGTGTATCACTCAGAGGTATCATTTCAGATGAAGATTATAGGGTATCTAGATTGCAGGAACTGGAATTGCTAGACGAGCATCATAAACAAGCTGTAAATCATCTAACAGCTTATCAACAAAGGATTTCAAGGAGTTACAATCACAGGGTAAAACCAAGGGTCTTTCAGGTTGGTGACTTGGTACTAAAGGAAAACCCTAGAAATTAGCAGGATAGGGAGAAGAAAGGAAAATTTAAGCCTAACTGGCTTGGTCTGTTTGTTGTCATATCAGTGTATGGATCAGGAGCATATCAGCTATCAACGTCAAAAGGGGATCTATTTGATGAACCTATCAACAGTATTCATCTCAGAAAATTCTATGCTTAAAACTCCTAGTGCACGGGTTAAAATTCTGGAAATTGTTTCCTTGGTGAAAACTTGGCAAATAGGCATCTTGGAAAACGCAAAAATACAAAAAAAATAGAAAATACAAAAAGAAAAAAAAATGGGAAAAATGAGAAAATACAAAAAACACAAAGGGTGCAATCAAAGCATTTGATGAAAACCTGGAAACAAGCATCATATGTGATTCTAAGATCAGCTTTCCCATCTATTATGAACATATTTGCATCATTAGTTTGGCAAGTCAGTACCGTTCCATATCATGTCAGTCATCTTGCCATCATTGCATCCATTATCAAAATCATGTCACATGGTCAACATATCACTCCATAGCTTGGGGGCAACATCTAGATATCATTAGGTGCAATTAAGACGTATCAATTTCACCAGTCTAGGAACACGACAGTATGGCAGAAAACCAAAAACAAAGATCAAAGTGCAATGTCAATCATCATCAGAAGAACATCAAACATCCATATTGTATCAAAAAATCCAAAAAACATGTAAAAAAGGTAAGTCTGGAAAGCAACTTTCAAAAACATAGGTCTGTGTCAGTCGAACTACGTGGTCTCTGCGTGTGTAACGTAGGCAAGGTGAATCTTTGATCAGCCCCTAAGACCCCTAGGATTAGTTAGTAGGTTAGGTCTTTTCGTCAATAGTCTCAAAAAATACAAAAACATGTCAAAAAGTCAGGATGGATGATCTTAAATTTGAAAAATGATTGAAACACACTAAGTGAAAATGGATAAATTATATTTTGATTATCATTTCTTTGGAGTAACTCAATAATGTATAAAAACTAGAGATACAAGGAAATGAATGATGTTTTATTATCTATTGTCTGTACGTTAATCATTTACATGTATGAATTGTTGGGGGATGTGCTATGCAAATGTATCACCGATGACATTCAAAATTCACACATTCAAATGATTAATCACTGCTTGTTTACGCAATGAATGCTCAGGTCATCTCGGTTCAATTATACCTCGATGCTTGTGTTCGATTGCAATATCAAAAATCATGAAAGTAATACTCAGGTTGTCATTGGATTAACACAACCATTGACGCTTGTATTCACTTTCAACATCCAATAAAGCTCTATGATGATACCAAGCACAAAAAGACTATAAAATGACATCTATTTTGCATATCATTGCATGATTAAATTAGATTGCATTCATCATCTGTAGAGTATTTGTTGCATAAAGGATTCAAATCAATGATTATCTAATCTACAAAAGAGACTGAGTATACTTGACATAAAATCATCAAAAACATATAACATCATCATTGCATCATCAATTCATCATTCATATATTTCATCATGCATAATAAATTCTACCATCAGTGCATCAGGTTCATTCTTACCATAACACATTCATTACATTTCATTTAGAATCCATACATCACATCATATATCCACATATCATTTAGAATCCATACATCACATCATCATTATTTTATCATGTATCCATACATTTAAAAATAATAAAATCACATCATTACATCCATCAACGATCATTTATCATAAAATCATCCCATAATTAAAAAGCATTTATCCAACTATCCATACATATTATCAAATCACATCATTTATCTATATATCATATTCCATCCATACATACATCATTACATCATTACATTAACATAAATCATCATTTATCATCACCATATTTAGAATTAACTCATCACATAAAGCATATAACAACATCCATCATCATAATCATATCAAATGCATCTCATATATATATCATCAATTGTCAAGTATACAATGAAGTGATAAAAATACATCATCATACAAGAGAGGTACATCATAAAATACATCAGTGAGGATCAAAATGGCATCTACGACCTACTACTACCAGAGTGAGCAGGCCTACCAGGACCTATACCACTACCACCACCACCCCCTGAAGGACCCGGATCTCTAGGATCTCTACGTGGAGGCTGAGTCACCCCCTCATTGATTGTCCATGTATGAGTCTGCCCTAATCTCGATGGGGCATAACTAACTCGGTGCTCGGCAGGCACTACATCATGGTATTGGCCTTTGTAGAACTCAGCCTCTCGGCCAGCCCGCAAAACCTCTCTCATATAATCACCTATAGAGGTGCCATCGACGAATCTCTAGAGGGTATCTGTTGTCTCCTGTGCCCTCTCGGCAATCTGCCATGCACTGTCTCTCTTGGTTGTCAGGGTATCAACCTACATCTATGTGGCGGCTAACTGCCCCTATACCTATGCCAAGGCCTGTGCGTGAGTCTGTGCCTATGCCTGCATCTATATCTAAGTCTGCACAACCATGCCCTGAGCCTGTACCAGCTACCCCTACAGTGTCTAAACTTGTGCCTGCAAAGTCTGGACCTATGCCTAGAGCCCAGCTATCTATCTCTACTGCCCTACTACTAGCACTGTCACTGCCTACCTCTTATGAGGCCTACTGGAAGCAGGTGCACTATGAATATCTAGACTTGGCCCTCTGTATCCTTCACTCCCACCATCACTATCCCCACTGCTGTTGCTATCCTCACTGTCTGAACTACTACTCTTTGAGCTCTCATCTACTAGGATATCACCCTCACACCCGGCAACATCCTCTGCCACATCCTCCTCTACTGGTAATGGTGCGGGCTCATTAGGAATGGTGATGCGAGGAGGGGGGACAAAAGCCAAAAATGTTGCGTACTCCTCTGTCATGGGTGCAACTACAATATCTCTCTGCATGTCCCAGGGAGATGGTTGTAACACTCTGTAACCCTCTACTACAACATCATAAGATAATGTGGGGTCCCAATCTGGAATATCCATCCGTCGTCATGCATAGTGAGCTACCCCTTATGACATGCACTGAACAATGCCATACTGTCTGTACACCCGACGTAGTAAAAATCTCTCAATCACAAATGGAGTCCGGCCAATGAGGTACATAGAATCACACAAGAACCTCAACACTGCACCATCCTCCTCCACCTCCTCACAGTCAAGATAGAGGTGCCATATCACTGTCTCCATATCATCAAAAACTCGCCTCCAGTGCTCTAACTTTCCCATTCAGGCCTGCGTGAATCAACCACTGTATCTAAAAACATATGGCCTGCGAGTTAGTCTATCTACAATGGGAAACGATCAACAAATGGCAAAGTGCTCCCAAACCTATATCTGTAATAGAGTTGCCCCTGCGGATATACTACGTGCACCTAGGTACACAATGGAATGAAGATCATGGTAAAGATGTGCTAACATGCACATCCCCCACGCATATCTGGTACCATGTACCAACATGCTCTCCAGTGTCCTCCCCCAGCCAACGAGGAATCCCTTTGACCTGCGATCAAGGCAAAGGAATCCTCCAATAAATCCAGCTAGCACTGCTGGTAGTGTCGCATAAGAGTTTGTGATCCTCCGCCATCGAACGCTCGGACCCTCTATGTCCTCATCCTGAAATACTCTGCGGAGAGCATCTCTACTACTAGTCCCATGTGAATCATAAGTCACAATCTCTCCCATGAAAGGAATGCACAATATATGCCACACATCTTCTGGTGTGACTGTCATCTCATCGGTGGGTAGGTGAAAGGTGTTGTGGTTGCTATGCCACCTCTCAGCCAGTGCGGTCAACAAACCCCGATTAATCCTAATTTGGGGCATATCAAGTAAACTCGTAAGGCCACACTGACCTATCACCTGGAGCTCATCCAGTGTCAAATGTGGTATCAAATTAGTCATCTGCAGAAATCTCTCTCGCATCTAGAGAGTATCCAGATCCTCCTATCATCATAAGAAAAAAAAATCTACAATCAGGGAACTATGTCAAGGAATCAAAGGTCATTCTACTATCAGTCTATTCCAAAAGCTTTGGTATGAATTTTCAATCAAAATTCATAGGCGAACATCCAACCTCACCTATCATGAGGTTTATCAAAACATTATCTAGATCTCACCTATTAGGAGATTTATCAGATATTGAATCAAATCTCACCTATCATGAGGTTCATCAAACCATTATCTAGATCTCGTCTATCATGAGATTTATCAGATATTGAATAATGTCCTTGCCTATCATGAGGATCATCAATAAATGGGGTTTTCTTCTCGCCTATCATGAGAGTTATTCTTATTTAAATCATCGAATCCAACATTAAGAATATGGATTGTCAAATCATACTAATCAGAAGAATAGACATGATCAAAATTGACGTAATCAAAGTTCACTAATTCAAAATCTTCAATTCTATCATGGAAGCACTAAAACAGTCATCAAAAGCGCTAAATCCCAAAAGCGCTACTTTATCACCTAAATGTGCTCAAACAAGGACCCAAAGCGCTAAGACCATGAAAATGCTATTTCAGCAGATGGAAGCGCTAAAACAGGCTTCTGAAGCACTAAAAAACTCAAAGCGCTACTTTTCCGCATCAAAGCATTAAAACAAGCCATCTAAGCACCACTTTACCAAAAGCGCTAGAATAGACCTTAAAAGTGCTAATCCACCAACTCAAAGCACTAAAATTCGGCTTCATAGCACTAATTCTTGACTCCTAAGCGCTAATTCGCTGAAAGCACTACTTTACCAATTGGAAGCGCTAGAGTTTTAGACGCAAGCGCTAAACTCAAAGCGCTAGAGTATCTACTGAAAGCGCTACATCGGAATGTAAGTGCTACAGTGCAGCTTCAAAGCACTAAAAGACACCTAGACACGCCTAAGACCTAAAAAGCATTAAAAAAAAAAGTGCATGAATTACGAGGAGGTCGAGGGGTACATACCGGAGGTCCATATGCAGGCGGCCATCTGTGGCGTCGAACGCGCTCAAATTGGTGAGTGTGGTAAGGAATAGGCATCTCACTCCAGCTAGCAGAAATGTCTTTATCGCTAAGGATTTTGAACTCAAAAAGGAAATAATGAATTGAAAATGACCTTTTAGCACTATTTATAATTTTTGAAAGGTATTTTTGGGGGATTTTTATAACATTTTGATTAAATTTATCCATGAAATTAATTAAATCTCATCTGATAGCTCTATTTCTTCATCATTTTGTCAGGAGATAAATTATTTTATCATCGAAACATCATAAAATCATCAGAAAATCATAAATTTTTGAAAAATTCTAAAAAACATCATATTGTTAATTTATCTCCCCAGGGGGCATATCATTATGAAATCATCTGAAAATCATGTCTGGGGCACACAAAATTATTATCATCTGAAAATCAAAATCTGGGGCATGTCTGGGGCATACGAAATTATTTTTTTATCATCAATCCTGGCAGTAGTAGCAAAATATTTCTTCAAAGCAATGCATAAACACATCACTTCGAAGAGGGGCAAAATGTATACACCTAAAATTGGTCTAGAGCATCCAATTAATTAAATACACATTATTTGATTAATTATTCTATTTCCTCTACTATTTAAATAAATAGAAATATTTATTTAATATAGTTCACTTACAAATTTATTTTAATTAAATAAACAAAATTAAATACTTTGTTCGATTTAATTATCAAATCCCTATTTCAATCTATCACATCATTCTTGAATTAATTAAATAAAGATCAAACACTTTATTTATTAATTACCATATTCCTCTAATTAATTTAATAAACGACTATCCTATAGTTTGTTTTATTAAATTATTTATCTCCCTTTCCTAATTTAAATAAATCAAAATATTTGAATTAAGCATAAAGGAATATTCCAATCTACATTTCCTCAAAAATGAATTAGATTTCCTATGTCTAATCTATGTCTAAATTTGTCACAATTAATGCTTTGAAACTTCACAGGAAGTTTTGGAGACAAATTTGGAATTTGATCTCTCAATCCTCTTCCATCAATTTTTCCTCTTCTCTTGCCTGGTGTTTTCATGGGTAGAGACAATCTCCATCTTTCTCTCAATCTTCTCAATCTCTCACCATTCAATTCTCCAGATTGAATCCAAGCCTCTCAAGGCTTTCCCTGTGCATTTCTACAATGAGGAAATCTATAAATACAACCTCATTCGACCAAGAAAAGGATCCACATAATCAAGCTTTTGCACCCTTACTCTGCAGGAATCAAGGCATCAAGCATTCAAGCATCAAGTTTCACAACAATGGCTGCCTCTTGGAGCTGCATTTATTTGTTTCACATCAATATCATGCTAGTTTAATTGATTTATCATTTAGCATTATATTTATCATCATCTCATTCTTCAGATAGTCATTTTAACAGTCTTATATGCTTAAACAATCTGAGAGCAATTTAGATTTAATAAATCTTTGGAGATAGAGAGCAATAGGATGCTTTCAATTGATTACTTTGTTGAATTGATTCAATATGTTTAATCATTGATATAATGTCGTATTAAGAAGTGTATTTATGTTATTTACCTCACTCCACACTTACAAAATGGTGTCCAAGAATATTCACTTGTGGTAGATGTTGTCCCTCCATATTCATTTGTGGTAGATGGTGTCCCTCCATGTTTGCTTGTGCTTAATGGTGTCCCTTCATATTCACTTGCCGTAGAGGGTGTGTCTCCAACTACAGTATCTGAATCTGTCTTACCACGATGCTTTCACATTCATGCCTTTTGTGCTTCCAATTCCTTATCTTTTTTTTATGGTTGAGGTTCCTCTTCAATTGGCTTGTTTTCGTCAATCATTCCCAATTTCTTCTTTTCATGATATGCCACCACCCAAATTCTCTCCTTTCCTTTGAAGGTTTCGTCCTCTTCGTCTCATAGTTTCTTCTTTGTTCGTTTCTTCGGCATGGAATTTTTTTTACCTGTAGCATGGTAATGAGATGAATATTAGTTTCTCAAAAATGTATCCATTCAAGTTAGTCAAACTATATGTCATTCAAGGCTTCATAAAGAATACTTACAATCATCCTGTACAAGAGTTAACCTAGCATAGACAAAGGTCACATGATTCATTTCAATCCAAGATGCCTTAAAGAAATGTGGAAATGTGGCATGCCATGATTGCAATATAGGCTCAAAATGGAAGCATAGAAAATAATACAAAATTTGAACTTATGTCATATATATATGTATACAAAATGTGGAAGCATACATGGTGCGAGAGCACCATTGAATGAAAATAGTCAATTCAAGAAGTTTTTCTCTAGGCTTTAGGATTTTGGAATTTTTGCATTAAATAAGGTCAATAAGACCATTTTCCATTGAAATGAGTGATTTTTTATTTTTCCTAGTTATTTAGAAGGTTTAGATTTCAAAATTGCAAAAAACATTGGTAAGTTGCCAATTGTGCAAAAGGGCAAAATTGTAAAGTTGTAAAAAGAAAATTTTGAGGAAGGAAATTGGTCATACCATTTTAAATGTCATTTGAAGGAATTAGGACAATTATTTTTGTGGGAAAAATCATACATATTCTAGAGAAAATCGATTCAAAGATTGATTTAGAAGATTTGAAGGAAGATTGAAAAATCAGAATTTTTCAGAATTTTTTTATTTCTTTGTCTTTTGCAGCCTTGGTTTGGACCGTACAGAGAGGTTTTCAATATAAATATTCTTGAATCAATTTGGGACATGTGTTAACAGTGTTTTTCATTTGATTTGAGACTTTAACTCCAATTCTATTGGTAGTTTGGATTGAATCTCTTGCTGCAAGTCTGTGTGCCCTGATTAAAGGGTTTTGAAGGTCTCAATTATGTAAATTGGCCCATTCCACTATGTGTGATTACTATAGTTGGTGGAATGGGTCTGCATCATCAATAAATAGGTGAGGGAATTTTTTTTGTGTGTAGGGGAGGTCTAAAAGGGTGTTGCGCATGAAGCCCTAGAGTGAAATTTTGAGTTTTCCATGAGATTTTGAGTGGTTTTGATATGCTAAAGTGTGTTTTGTGTTGGGGAAGTGTGGTTTCTTGTTGAATTAAGTTTTTTCAAGGAATTTTAGACCTGTTTGAAGTATTTATAATATTGTGTGATGGTTGGATGAGTGTTTTTTAATAAACCCCTAGTTTCTTGGGTAAAAAAGAGGGTTTTATCATTTGGCACTTTGGTGAGTGATTTTATGAAAAAAAATGGTGGAATCCTTGGGTTGATAATATATAGGATGCTTCCCTATTGAGTTTTTTGTTTTGTAAAAGGATTGAAGATAAGGTCCTTTGTAAAAGAGGCCTAATTTGAGGCCTAGTTGGTGTATAAATCTAGTTTTGATGAAGTTGTAACAAAGAAGCCTATTGTGGATTGTTGATATGTTATTATGTGCCCTATTGGGACTTTGAGAAGGGTCAGGTCTTGGTTTGAGAAGACCTTCTCTAAAATATATACTGGATTGAGTGAGTTAGCTATGCTACAAGGATGACTATTGAATTGGTGAAAGTGAAGAATTGTATGAATTGTTAATTGTGAATTATTGTTGTTGGTTGATTTTGTGTTGATTTGTATTGCAATACCTCCCTTGATTGCATCAATACACAAGGTAATTCAATTTTTAAATAACAAAATGCCTCAAAGAGATGTGGTTTTGGTGCACTAAGCAGGTTTGAGAGTCTAAGAAGGTTCATTATGACTACTCCATGATCTAGCATTTGTAGTTCAGTGGATTAGGTTAGTTTTGGGATGTGTAAGGTGTGTTCATGTTGTTTTGTGTAGCAGAAAACAAGAATCCATCATTTGGTTGTTGTCCTCTCAAGAAATACAAAAGTTGACTCCTTGTGCAAAATGATGTTATGACTGCAAGAATTAAAGAGCCTGATGGATCAGTGGTTTGTGAATGTGTATTTGGTTCATTTCAATCAATAACATGCTGATTATAGTGTCCTTGATGTTTGAATAAATTTTGGTACTTACCTTCCATGATTTGTTGTTTTTTTGCCATGTAAGTTGCATTGAAGAGTGAAATAGTGAATCATGAACGAATTGAATGGTTCTGAGTTTCTAATTAAGTTTATGCTATGTTACAATCAATTTTATGATGGTTAATGTATTTTTGAGTTTGACAAAGAGTTGAAGCCAAGTTCTAATATTTTGTTGAAATATGAAATCAAGTGAAATTGAAGGATTTTGATGAAAATATGACTGAGTTTGTTGGTTGATCTTCTTCAATTTAAGTTAGGGTTAGAAGTAACCTTGATGATTTGCAGATCCTAGTAGAATCTCTACATTGGGTTTAAAATTTTAATTGGCAAGTGTATATAATTATGTAATTTAAAATGTGCATTGACAACCTAAGGTTATAATGACAAACAAACAATGATCAACATGGAATATGAAAAATAAAAAAAATGAAAGCAACCCATAATAGAATGAAAGAAAATGCGTAAAGACTTCACATACCTTAAAAACCAGAGCTTCAACCCAATTATGTAGCCTTTGATTCTTCTTTGTTCAAACTCGTCCACAATTTGACTTTTTCAAAAGCTTCTTCCCCTCTAAAATTCAATTGTATATCACTTTTGAATGGAATTCAAACTTGAATTGATATTATATGTCTTTCAATGTGAAAACTATTTTATTTCATGCAAAGGTGGTGGAAAGATCATGAAAAAGGTGGTGGAATGTGACAAACATGCATGCACACTTCACAACATCATCAGAAATAATCTTTTTGTCGTAGCATGCACAAAACTAGGAAAATATGCAGAATGTGGGCCTTGAGATCATGGGTATATTGAGTTTTTTAACCATTTTTAGTGGAAGACAAAACACACTCATGTTATAAAATGAGCACATTATAAAGTGAGTCTGTTATTTATTGCTAAAACAACCATATCTCTACAACTTCAAAATGTGCTCACATTATATGAAATATGATTTTTTTAATATATTTATTTTCTCCCTCTTTGTCTTTACCCTCTACCATAATTCTATATCTCTCCCCTATACCCTTATAGTAGAGGAGATAGAGGTGAGTGTGTGTGTGAGAGAGAGAGAGAGGAGATATATATAGTAGAGAGGGAGGTAGGGTTGAGGGTTTTAGGGTTTAAGAGGTCAGGGTTAAGGGTAGAGAGTGTATGCTTCAGAGAGAGAGAGTGGGAGAAAGAGAGAGTGGGAGAGAGAGAGAGAGAGAGAGAGAGAGAGAGAGAGAGAGAGAGAGAGAGAGAGAGAGATGGAGAGGAGGGGAAGGGGAAGAGAGTGGGAGAGCAGAGAGGAGAGAGAGAGAGGGGAGAGGGGAGAAAGATAGAGTGGAAGAGAGTGGGATAGTGGGAGAGAGATAGAGGGTAGAGGGTTAAGAGCTAGAGGGAGAGAAAGAGGTAGAGAGAGGGATAGAGGGTAGGGAGAGGGAGAGTGGGATAAAGAGATAGTGGGAGAGATGGAGTTAGAGAGGAAGGGAGAGAGGGGGAGAGTGGAGGAGGAGAGTGGGAGGGAGGAGAGGAGAGTGGGAGAAAGAGAGAGTGGGAGAGTGGGAGAGGACAGAGATGGAGAGAGAGAGAGAGGGAGATAAATGAGAGAGGGAGGAGAGGGGGAGTGGGAGAAAGAGATAGTGGGAGGATGGAGATGGGAGAAAGAGAGAGTTTAGAAAGAGTGGGAGAGGGGGAGAGGGGGAGAAAGAGAGTGTGGGAGATAGTGGGAGTGTGGTAGAGTGGAAGAGAGGGAGAGTGGGAGAGAGATAGAGGGTAGAGGGTTGAGAGTTAGAGGGAGAGAGATAGAGGTTAGAGGGAGAGAAAGGGGGAGAAAGAGGGAGAGAGAGGGAGAGATGGAAGGAGAGGGAGAGTGGGAGAAAGATATAGTGGGAGAGATGGAGATAGAGAGGGAGGGAGAGAGGGGGAGAGTGGAAGAAAGAGAGAGTGGGTGGTGTAGGAGCACCCTAATAAAATCAAGCCTCCATTAGGAAAATTTTAAATTTTGTTCTCCCAAGGCTATTGTAAGGTCTAAGACCATTTGAGTCCATTTTTGGTGTTTACTTATTAGCTTGAGTCATTTTGTGATGACAGGTCAAATATTGTCAATTTGGTGTAATGATGCCTTGAGTGGCCTAAATGTGAAAATGTATGTAAAATTGAATTATAATGGTCAAGGTGATGTACTAAGGCCATCATGAGACCACTAGTTTAGGTGGAAGTAATTTTCATTATATTCATTTGGGTGTGAGTGTCAAAAGTAAAAAAATGCAAAAATAGATGCAACTTGGAAGTTGAAAGGTCATTTATGCCTTTGGGCTCGATGGGAAGTAGTTAGAAGGTCATGAGTCAATTTTAAATTCCTTTAAAGAGGCCATTTTATGTTTGGTTAAGTGTGGGTGGTTGTATTTTGGATGTGAATAATGAAAGGCACTGCTTTTCTCACATATTTATTCTCAAATTCCATGTTCTATGTGTTGTACATCCAAGTACAGAAATGAATACGTTTCTCTCTTGATTCCAAGTTGAAGTGCATTTAACCACCTTCCTTTTTATCTTCATTTTATGCATTTTGGTGTATTCTTGAATTAGATATTGAAGATTTTGTGAAAACTATCAAAACCCCAGACTAGGGTTAACAATGAATCAAATTAATTTTGTTACTCTTTATTCTATTGGCCAAATCATTTGGTTTTCGGTGATAATTTTATTTTATGTATATTATTTCATATTCAAGTGGTTTGAATTAAGGTCATAAGGATTAAGGCGATGAAGATTGTAGTATTGACTGGTTTTTTTGTGTGCACAGTCTAGAATAGGGAAAATGAGGAGATTTTAGCCTAGAGTTTGATCAAATACATGTGGGAGTGAAATTTTTTTGGTATAATAAGTTTATTCAAGTCTAAATAAACATTTTCCAATCATTGGTTAATGGAAATTGGTAGTGTAATTGATAAAACCAATAAGCCTTAGTTGGAGCAAGGTTTAAAAGGCCTAATTTGTATGCTGACAGACCTATTTTTGAGTAACTTTCCTCAAAGTAACCATTGTCTATTTTAAGATATGATTTAAAACCCCTTAAAGGGTACTCAAAAAGGTAACCAAATTCTGAAGGAAGGATCTGTATCATAATATATGACTGACCATTCTAGAATGGAGGTCTACTAGGAATTTGAGCAAACAATAAAGGGAAATGACCAATATTTGGTAAGGTAGACCTTGTGTTAGGTTTGATATTGTTAACTTAGCTCAAAGAAAGAAGTCTCATGTATCGAATTGATTGGTTGTGCCTTAAAAGGTTAGGTTAGTGCTCGTTATCACTATATGACATTGTGGATATCACAGGTGTAGTCTAGGACAGTCATAAAGAATTAATGGAATATGAAGGGGTAGACCCTATGTTTGTTATTGTGGGTTGAATTAAGGATGATCAAGGTGCCTAGGAGTCCTCTTAAGAATATTGGAACTCTAAAGAAAATTTGAGTGTTTATGTTGAAGTTTGTGAAGGGAAACATAGTTGAATAAGTGTGCCAAGAAGGGTGAGTTAGAGGTGTTTGTTGAAGTTTGATTGAAGGTGTTGATTTTGTCTCTTGATAGTACTCATCAAATTGGTATCAGAGATAGAAATTAAATCTATTACAGGTTGAAAGTTGAAGAGTGGAAGAAGCTATTATGCATTCAAGGAAAGAGGTTGAAGAAATCCAAGCAAGGTATGCAGAAATGAAGCAAAGGCTATGCATATTCCAGACCAAGTGTAAGTGAAAAGGTAAAGTTTGCAAGGTAATAATTAGTTCAATTTCATTGGACAATATAGTTTTAGAAGAAATGGTTACAAAGTTGAATTTGACAAGGATAACTAACAAAATGCCTTACAAAGCATATGGAGTAAATGATGATCAGTATTGTGAAATTAAGGAGCAAGCATCTATAGACTTTAAAATTGGGCCCTACACTAATTTTATTCTTTGTGATATCATGCCATTAAAGGATTGTCACATGATTTTAGGTAAAGCATGGAAATTTAATAGGTTTGCACTATATGATGGAAGGCTTAATACATACCAGATCAAGAAGGATGGGGTTTCATTTATAATGGAACCATTGATGGAAGATGAAGAAGGATAAGATAAAACAACAAGGATAGGAGTGATTGGAAGAAGGGAATTCCTAAGCCAAGAGGAACCTAAAGATAGGAAGAAAGCAGCAAAAGATAATGAAAAGTCATAGTAGAGATTCCATGAACAATGGAGAGCATCTTGAGGATGCATTATTGGAGAGAATGAAGAAAAAGGAGGAGGTCAATCTGACCTTAGAAACACAAGAACAACTTGGGAAGAGTAAAGAGAAGAGATAAAGGGAAGATCCATGCCCATTGAAGGATAAAATAGTAAGTAGACAGTCATATACTATCAAGGAAAACTTAGAAAGCAGCAGGTTAAGTGGAACCATAGAGGAGTAAACACAATCCCTCTTGATAGGGGTAAAAGAGGAGAATAGAAAGAGCAAGGATGTGTTGCAAATGGAAAGCCATGAGTGGCTTGTGAAGCAACAAGGAGTGATGGAAGGAACATTGTTTTGTTCCATGATAGGAACTGTAGAAGAAAGGCAGTCATGGATTGTTAAGGTAGAGAGAAAACAAGAAATGCCCCTATAAAAACATGAGAGGTTTGTACAACAGATAGAGGTAGTAGTTGGAGAGTTGGCATGTCCATTCATTGGACAAGAGTTTGGTGAGCAGCACCAAGGTGAGAAACCAAAGCCCATAATTATATCAAGGGAAAAGAATGAGAAAACAAAGAGCCCAGATGAAGGGCAAGTGGATAAGGCAGTCACCTCAAGGGGTGAAGTGAAGGGGACAAATAGGTCAAGAGAGACCCTAGAAAGGATAGAGATAAAGAAGGAAGTGAAAGGCCAGGCAAGGGCCAAGAAGAGTGGAGTTGAGGAGCCTCCAATGATATTGGGGAAATATATGAATGGGACATTGCCATGTCCTAAGATGAACAAAGATGTTTTTAGGCAACCAAGCATTGCCTTAGTGGAGAGAGAGTTGGTGCAGGTTCCAAGTGTGAAGGAACCAAAGATGAGAATAGATTCTGAGGGAGCATGGATGCATTCCATTAGAGGAATATGGAATGGAAGGCAAGAGTACTTTTCCATGGTGCGAGACTATGTGCTTGCAATGATGAAGGTTTTGATACCTAGTAATGAGGTATGGAGTGCCAAGAATGGGCACAATTCTAAGCTAAGCTATGAAGGAGAAGGTGTAATATCAAATGCTTATAAGAATGAGTATGATAAGCAAGAGGTAGAACCAAGGGTCAGAAGACAACAACATGAGATTGCAAAACAGAGACCAAGGGTGAAGGTGAAGGTACTAGATGTGCAAGTGGAAGAAGGAATAAAGAAGGCAGGTCTGAAACCTGATATGAAGAATAAGAAGCATGAGGGCAAGAATAATGGATTTATGCCCATGAGTGAACAAGGGAAGAATGTGGTGAATAATTTTTTTGATACTGACTTATTGTATGTAGGTAATAGAGCTTGGAAAACACCATTTGCAGGTGTACATGAAGACATGGAGCAACAATCCAGTCCTTTGGAGCAGGACAAGGAAGTACAATAAATTGATGAAGCAAAGCTTGAAGAACGTGCAAGGTACAATGTACCATGGATGAAGTTCTCAATGATGAGAACATGGAGCAGTTTTGAAGGAGCAGTGAAGGTGCTTGAAGAAGATGAAAAGGTTGATTCATGGGGCATGCATCTCTTGCACCCTAGGAGTATGGTACAGGAGCACACTAATAAAATCAAGCCTCCATGAGGAAAATTTTAAATTTTGTTCTCCCAAGGCTATTGTAAGGTCTAAGACCATTTGAGTCCATTTTTGGTGTTTACTTATTAGCTTGAGTCATTTTGTGAGGATAGGTCAAATATTGTCAATTTGGTGTAATGAAGCCTTGAGTGGCCTAAATGTGAAAATGTGTGTAAAATTGAATTATAAGTGTCAAGGTGATGTACTAAGGCCATCATGAGGCCATCAGTTTAGGTGGAAGTCATTTTCATTATATTCATTTGGGTATGAGTGTCAAAAGTAAAAAAAGGAAAAATAGATGCAACTTGGAAGTTGAAAGGTCATTTATGCCTTTGGGGTCGATGGGAAGTATTTAGAAGGTTAGGAGTCAATTTTAAATTTCTTTAAAGATACCATTGTACATTTGGTTAAGTGTGGGTGGTTGTATTTTGGATGTGAATAATGAAAGGCATTGTTTTTCTTACATATTTATTCTGAAATTCCCTGTTCTATGTGTTGTATGACCAAGTAATGAGAGGAATATGTTTCTCTCTTGATTCCAAGTTGAAGTGCATTTAACCACCTTCCTTTTGATCTTCGTTTTATGCATTTTGGTGGAGTCTTGAATCAGATATTGAAGATTTTGTGAAAACTATCAAAACCCCAGACTAGGGTTAACAGTGAATCAAATTAATTTTGTTACTCTTTATTCTATTGGCCAAATCATCTGGTTTTCAGTGAAAATTTTATTTTATGTATATTATTTCATATTCAAGTGGTTTTAATTAAGGTCATAAGGATTAAGGCGATGTAGATTGTAGTATTGACTAGTTTTTCTGTGTGCACAGTCTGAAATAGGGAAAATGAAGAGATTTTAGCCTAGGGTTTGATCAAATACATGTGGGAGTGAACTTTTGTTGGTCTAATAAGTTTATTCAAGTCTAAATAAACATGTTCCAATCATTGGTTAATGGAAATTGATAGTGGAATTGATAAAACCAATAAGCCTTACTTGGAGCAAGGTTTAAAAGGCCTAATTTGTACATTGACAGACCTGTTTTTGAGTAACTTTCCTCAAAGTAACCATTGTCTATTTTAAGATATGATTTAAAACCCCTTAAAGGGTACTCAAAAAGGTAACCACAGTCTGAAGGAGGGATATGTATCATAATATATGACTGATAGTTCTAGAATGGAGGTCTACTAGGAATGTGAGCAAACAATAAAGGGAAATGACCAATATTTGGTAAGGTAGACCTTGTGTTAGTTTTGATATTGTTAACTTAACTCAAAGAAAGAAGTCTCATGCATTGAATTTATTGGTTGTGCCTTAAAAGGTCAGGTCAATGCTCGTCATCACTATATGACATTATGGATATCACAGTTGTAGTCTAGGACAGACATAAATAATTAATGTAATATGAAGGGGCATACCCTATGTTTGTGATTTTGGATTGAATTAAGGATGTTCAAGGTGCCAAGGAGGTCTTTTAAGAATATTGGAACTCTAAATCAAAGTTGAGTGTTTATGTTGAAGTTTGTGAAGGGAAATATAGTTGAATAAGTGTGTCAAGAAGGGTGAGTTAGAGGTGTTTGCTGAAGTTTGATTGAAGGTGTTTATTTCCTCTCTTGACAGTGTTGCATCAATGGCAGAGGTCGATTGTGGGAGAAAAAGAGAGTGGAAGAGAGTGGGAGAGTGGGAGAGAGATAGAGGGTAGAGGGTTAAGAGTTAGAGGGAGAGGGAGAGAAAGAGGGAGAGAGAGGGAGAGAGGGAGGGAGAGGGGGAGTGGGAGAAAGAGATAGTGGGAGAGATGGAGATAGAGAGGGAGGGAGAGAGGGGAGAGTGGGAGAGAGTGGGAGAGGGGGAGAGTGGGAGAAAGAGAGTTGAAGAGATTGGGAGAGTGGGGAGAGGTGGGAGAGAGGGAGAGTGGGAGAGAGATAAAGGGTAGAGGGTTAAGAGTTAAGGGTTTAAGGCTTAAGGGTTTAAATTTTTAAGGGTTAAGGGATTAAGGGTCAAGTTTTTAAAGGGTTAAGGGTTAAGGATAGAGGGTAGAGGGTTAAAATTTAAAGGTTTAAGGGTTAAGGGTTAAGGGTTTAAGGGTTAAGGGTTTAAAGGGTTAAGGGTTAAGGATAGAGGGGAGAGAGAGAGGGAGTGGGAGAGAGATAGAGGGTAGTGATTTAAGAGTTGAGGGTTTAAGGGCTAAGGGTTTAAAGGGTTAAGGGTTAATGATAGAGGGGAGAGAGATAGGAGTGAGAGAGAGTGGGAGAGACGAAGAGGGAGAGGGGGAGGGAGAAATAGGAAGAGAGAGGGAGAGAGGGAGGGAGAGGGAGAGTTGGAGAAAGAGAGAGTGGGAGAGATGAAGATAGAGAGGGAGGGAGAGAGGGGGAGAGTGGTTGAAAGAAAGAGTGGGAGAGAGTGGGAGAGTGGGAGAGGGGGAGAGTGGGAGAAAGAGAGAGTGGGAGAGAGTGGGAGAGTGGGAGAAAGAGAGAGTGAGAGAGAGCAAGAGTGGGAGGGAGAGGGAGAGTTTAATGGTTTAAAGGGTTAAGTGTTAAGGATATAGGGGAGAGATTGAGAGATGGGGTAGGAGGGAGAGTCTTAACCCTTAAAACCTCAACCCTCAACCTTTAAACCCTAATCCCTCAACACCTATAACCTCTTAATCCCTCAACCCTCAATCCTCAATCCTTAAACCATAATCCCTCAACCCCTATACCCTCTTAATCCCTGAACCTTGAACCCTGAACCCTTAAACCCTAATGCATCAACACCTATAACCTCTTAATCCCTCAACCCTAAACCCTCAACCCTTAAACCCTAATCCCTCAACCCCTATACCCTCTTAATCCCTCAAATCTCAACCCTCAACCCTTAAACCCTAATCACTCAACCCCTATACCCTCTTAATCCATCAACCCTCAACCCTCAACCCTTAAACCTTAAACCCTAATCCCTCAACACCTATAACTTCTTAATCCCTCAACTCTCAACCCTCAACCCTTAAACCCTAATCCCACAACCCTTATACCCTCTCAACCCTCAACCCTCAACCCTCAACCCTCAACCCTCAACCCTTAAACCCTAATCCCTCAACCCCTCAACCCCTATCTTAATCCCTCAACCCCCAACTCTCAACCCTTAAAACCTAATCCCTCAACCCCTATACCCTCTTAATCCCTCAACCCTCAACCCTCAACCCTCAACCCTCAACCCTTAAACCCTAATCCCTCAACACCTCTAACCTCTTAATCCCTCAACCCTCAACTCTCAACCCTTAAACCCAAATCCCTCGACCCCTATACCCTCTTAATCCCTCAACACCTCTAACCTCTTAATCCCTCAACCCTCAACTCTCAACCCTTAAACCCAAATCCCTCGACCCCTATACCCTCTTAATCCCTCAACCCTCAACCAATATACCCTCTAAATCCTTCAACCTTCAACCCTCAAACCTTAAACCATAATCCATCAACCCCTATACCCTCTTAATCCCTCAACCCTCAACCCTTAAACCCTAATCCCTCAACCCCTATACCCTCTTAATCCCTCAACCCTTAAACCCTATTCCATCAACCCCTATACCCTCTACCCTATACATTGGACCCTCAACCCTAATCCCATAACTCTATACCCTCAATCCTCTACCCTCAACCTTAAACCCTCAACCCTCAAACCCTCTACCCTCTACCCTCTACCCTCTACCCTCTACCCTCTACCCTCTACCCTCTACCCTCAATCGTCTACCCTCTACCATCAACCCTAATCCCTTAACCCTTAAACCCACTTAGAAAACTCTCTACCCTAATCCCTCAACCCCTATACCCTCTACCATATACATTGGATCCTCAAACCTAATCCACCCAACCCTATACCCTTAATCATCCACCCTCAACTCTCAACCCTTAAACCCTCTACCCTCTACCCTATACATTAAACACCCAACTCTCAATTCTCAACCCTCAACCCTTAATCCCTCAATCCTCAACCCTTAAACCTTAAACCCTCAACCATGTTACCCTCTACCCTATACATTGGACTCTTAACCCCAATCCTTCAACTAAATGTACCCAAAACCCTAATCTATCAACCCTATACCCTCAACCCAATACCCTAATCCCTCAACCCTATAGGTCATCAACCCTATACCCTCTATTCTAAACCATCTACCCTAAGAATTAGATCCTCAACCCTCATATATCTATGTCCTTCCCTCCTCTTCTCTCCTTATCTCTATCATCCATCCCTCCCTCTATACCCTAATCCATCAACCCTAAACCCTAAACCATCAACCCTATACCCTATACCCTCTACCCTCTACCCTAAACCCTAATCCCTAAAGCCTAATCCCTCAACCCTTACACCCTTAAATCCAAGAAAAATCTCTACCCTAATCCCTAAACCCTCAACCCTTCATACCTCAACCCTTAAACCCTCAACCCTCTACCCTTAACCCTTAAACCCTAATCCCTCAACTCCTATAGTGTCTACCCTATACTTTGGACCCTCAACCCTAATCCCTCGACCCTATACCCTATACCCTATACCCTCAATCCTCTACAACCTTAAACCCTCAAACCTCAACCATCAAGCCTCAACCATCAACCCTCAACCCTCAACCCTCAACCCTCAACCCTCAACCCTTAAACCCTAAACCCTTAAACCCTCTACCCTCTACCCTATTTATTAAACCCCCAACCCTCAATTCTCAACTATCAACCCTTAAGCCCTTAACCCTCAATCCTTAAACCCTATACCCTTTACATTGGACCCTAAACCTAATCCTTCAATCATATACCTCAAACCTATACCCTAAACCTCAACCTCAACGCTAAACCTTAACCCTAAACCCTTAAACCTTTCTACCCTATACCTCAACCCAATACCTCTACCATCAACCCTAATACCCTAGGAACCATCAATGCTATAGGTCCTCCACCCTAATACCTCAAACTTATACCCCAATACCTATCACTTTCTCTCTATCTAAACATCTCACCTCTCCCTCCCTCCCTTTCTCCTACCCTCTCTAATTGTCTCTATCTACCCTCTCCCTCTTTATACATACCTCTCGTTCAATCAATCCCTGCCACCCTCTCTCACTCCCTCTATTCATCTCTCTCTATGTCCCTCCAACTCTCTCCCACTCTCTCCCACTCCCTCTCTCTCCCTCTCTCTCATGTCTCTACCTCTCACCCCCTCTTTGTCTCAGGTCTCTCCCTCTGGCAACTTACCTAGGTAACTCTCTCTTTGTCTCTCTCCCCTCTCTCTATCTATCCCTCTCACCCTACCTAGATAAGTCCCTCTCACTCCACTTACCTCTTTATCTACCTCTATCAAGTCACTCCCTCCCACACCCTCTCCCTCTCTCAGGTCTCTCACTCACACTCCCTCTCTCTCCCACTTCCTCTCTCTCACACTCCCTCTCACTACCTATCTCTCAAGTCTATCTCTCTCACCCCCCTCACACTCTCAAGTCTCTCCCTTTGGCACCCTACCTAAATAACTCTCTATTTCTCTTTGTCTCTCTCTCTCCATCTCTCTCTATAACTATGGATATTTTTCTTGCAAGATTAATGTTAGAAAATCATATGCAAATATATAAATCCACAACAATAATGAAGTGCAAAGAGAAATAACATGAAAAAAAAGGAATGATCACACCCAAAAGTCTTCTTTCTCCATGAGTGGTCTTCATTATACCTTCTCAACTTGTTGCAATAATGGTGTTTCGCTCATATTTTATGTGTGAGAAATATTAGATGATTGCTAAGACCAAACAAGTATTGAAGGATTTGAATGAGATGCTAAACTATGCACTTATGCAACTAGTGAGAAAAACTAAAATATACCAAAGAAAACGAATTATGCTAAGATTGCCTAAGATATGAGAGACTATGAAGAGGATCAAATTAAGAGATTAAGAGATTAAAAGATTTCCTAGAAATTCAGAGATACATGAGATGACAAAATGTGGACAAAATTGGCATTTTATAGAAAATGCAATTTTGGATGGATAGATGAGATCAAAGATTGAGAAGTGCCCTAGAATCTGTGGGCAAGATTCAAAATAAAAACCCCTTAATTAGGGTTAGGGAAACTTTAGGGTAAAATTTGAAATGAGTGGATGAGATTTAATTTAAGAAATTAAATCAAGGAAAGAGAATACTTGTGACAGTGAGATAAGAATTATTAAGTGGAAAATGATGAGTTAGAAAATCAAGTTATTTTAGAAATAACTTACTTTGTGGAGAGAAATGTTATTTTGAAATTAATATTTTAAATTAATTCCAAAATGGTGAATTCATGTGACGGTAAATAATAAAATTATTTACTTGAAAAAGAGGGAAATTGCCAATTTTTAAATAAAATGGTTTTATTTAAATTTAGAAGGAAAAATCAATAAGACAATTAAATAATTAAAATTATTTAATTGTGGAGGAAAATTAGAAAGTAGGTAATTTTGAATAAATGATTTTATTTAAAATTAGAAAGAAAGTTGGAGAGGATAATAATTAAATAAATAATAGGAATTTATTTAAATATGAGCAAACATAAATAATTAATGGCGTATTAAATAAATAAATAAAGTTTATTTATTTAAATAATCATGAGGAAGTAATGGACTAATAATAATTAAATAAATTTGGAAATTTATTTAATTATAGAGTGACATAAGCAATTAGCGACGCATTTAAATAATAAATGCAATTTATTTATTTAAATAGCCAGGAGGAATAAAAGACGTGAATTAATTAAATAAATAAGAATGATTTAATTAATAGTTGGCATTGGACTATAGGACATAGTTAAATATTTTATTTATGTTGAGATGAAGCATGATAAGATGTATAAAAATGTGGTTTGTGAGTTGAGGCCATTTTTATGTGTCTACATTTGCCCCTTTTTCATAATGCAGTTTGTCGCATTGTGGCAAAGAAAATAAGTCAAAAATATGCCCCAGTGCAAAATAGGATGAGGAAGAATGACGACGAGGTAGCGGTATGCCCCCTCGAGAGGACAGTTGGGTTTCGAGAATACATGTGGGCTCTCAAAATGGATGAAAGGACTAGAAGATGAAAGACAAAGTATATAGGAAAGATAGATAAGGATGATAATGTTGTAGACTAAAAGAAATGTTAGAGAGAAAAAGATGAATGTTAGGATAGAAGACATGGATGTCGATATGGGGAAGGAAATGCAATTTAATGTGGAAAAAGAAATACATGTTAGAATCCTTCAACATTTGCCAAAGTACTAATAAGTGTTGGTCGAACCATCATTGGGTGGTAAAAATGACACAAATGAAAAAAAACACCATGGTATGACATAGACCAAGGTGTGCAAGGTCATCCACTTGCAAAATAGACAATCGTAGACAAGTAATGTCCTAACTCATAGTAAGGGTCATGTTTCCCCAGTCTTTTTGTCAAGACAATCCACATACAACAGTCAAAGAAAAATAGAATAGGTCATGAGATGTCATCGCACCTCTAAATCCCTCATGGGACATCCTCGAGGAAGCTAGTAACTTGACTCAAAGACAAAATGAAAAAAGATAAGACAAAAAAAGACAAAAATAGTTCAACAACCATTTAATTGTGTTTTCCAATGTTTGTTTTCCAAATATTGATAACATGATAGTTTGACAATTTGATCGGTTGCCAATTCGACAGTGTTGACAAGTTTGACAGTTTGACAGTGCTTAAGGTTAGGAAGGACACATCCTGAAAAGGAAAATGACTTTTGACGAGGTCCAAATCCAAGGAGGACACATCTTGAAGAGGACAAAAAAGTGATGAGATTGACATTTTGACGAATGTTTTGGCAAGTTGACTGATTTCAATTGAATGATTGATTGGCTTATGCTATCTGATTTGACCAATTTTGACATTGATGTTTCGAATGACTGTCTTGTGTCAAGTGTGACTATGTCTGACATATTTGGCTAATGCAATGATGTTTGACTTATGATTTTTCTTTTGACAAACCTAAAAGGACGGACCTAATGTCTCAGGGATTCAAAGATGAATCTTGCCTACGTAGAAAATGCGCAGAGACAACATAGTTCAGACAAATGACAAAGACTGACTAAATCAACAGACTTGACAAGATATGACTGGCTTTGACTTTGTTTTTGGGATTTTGACATTGATTTGGATGTTTTTGTGTTTTCTTTAGGACATTTTTCAAAATTTTAAAGACTTTTTTCAGGACTTTTTCTGATTTTTATGACTTTTTGTTGTTTTATGAAAATTGTGACAAATGCATGTGAATGATGCCAATGCACATAAATCCAAGGACAGCCATGATTTTTCTACTAGTCAAGCTGAATACCAAAAGACAGGTGACAATGAAAATAACAACGATGTTTGACGTGGGAAGGACACATCCCGAAACAACATGATGATGACGATTATATGCCAAGAGGATCAAAGTCTGAAGCAGGGCCAGGGACAAAGCCAAGGAAGTGTTTTTGATAATGTGCCAGGTTGCCATACTACAACATTTGAAATGATTTGGTGAGGACTAGATGGGATGACGATGGATCTTAGACCATTGACAAGGGAGACCATGATGGGTGATAGGTATAAAAGGACAATGGATGGCTTTGGTAAAAGATAGGAGAGATGGATGGTTTGGACTAGGATAATTATCATACGGTCTCCAAGGATGATGTTGCATAGTGAAAAGGAGGCTATGAAGGTAATGACATGATATTCAATGAGTAAGGTAATGACCAAAATGTAGAAATGTCAAGAGTTTTCGCAAAGCATGACCTGTGTTTGTATTTTAGTCCTTATCAAGATCAAAGTTGGTGGGAAAATGGATGGAAAGTGATAGGGTTTAGATGGATATATGTAAATTTCATAGGAAATGTCATGTGAAGGGCATGGGAGATGAAATGACTTGCCCCAAAGTGTAATGGTCCAAATAGATGATTTATTCTACACATGACACATGTTTGACAAGTTTTCATCATGGTACTTGTCCAAAGCACCATAAAAATGGTTTGCACTATTGGACAAGATTTTTCTCTTTACTATTTTTGTCATTTTTTAAATTTTTTTGTGTCACTAGGACGCCTGTTTGCCAAGTTTTCATCAAGGTGACAATTTTTATTATTTTTTTTTGTATTTTGGAATTTGTGCTAGATAGCCTTGATGCTTTAGATAACCACTGACTGTGTTGAATCCTTTGATGGTGTTGATGTAGAGATTGGTGTCATTATATGCCAATAATGACCTTTCTAAAGTAGTTGCCTTGTCAGGATGATAGTGCTTGTATATCAGCTAATTGATGTAATGGTGATCCTTGTTGATACTAGAGTTGGCCTTATCAGAATACGCACATCATGATAGAGTGCCATGAAGGTCCTTATGATAGAGAGTTTCTTCCAAGATGTGACAAATTTGTGACATGGTCCATGTTTGAACTTTAGTCAAGATGTAGGATTATGACGAATGATGGTAGACGTTAGAGGATTGTTTGGATGTTTGGATGTACTCATTTTTATTCTCCAAACTTTAGGTGTTAGGTTAGGATGGTGTTTGGAACCAAAACTTTTATATGTCTTTCTTGATGACCATTTTGATGGAGGTGGACATGTATTGTATGTGGGAGTCCTCTTGTGTTGTGCCTCCACATTTTGATTTGTATTTGACATATTTTCTTTGCTTGATTCATTCTTTTCTTGAATTGATCCATTTTGTTTTGGGATCCACTTTAGCTTCATTTTTCCACTTGTATTTTTGATTGATTCCATGGCCTTTGACATGTGATTTTGGATTTCATATTTGTAAGACTTTTGTTCGTTCCAAATGGAAGGTTTATTCATGATGGAATGATGGTTTGGGGTGTGGAGGGAAGGGGTGTTGGCAAAAATCTTATGACAAGGACTACTCATGACATCCATTTTGATGTTTGTATCTGATAAAGTTGCCCCCAATATCGAAGAGGGACCACTAACATCATTAGATTCTCTAATTGAGGAATAGCTAAGACCTTGATGTCCATAATTTGCTTGAACTTGTATAGGTTGTAAAATTCCTTGCTCATGTAGGCCTAGTCCTTTTCCTTGATAATGCATGTTCTGACATATTCTGTTGGCGATGGGGTACTTGTCATTCTGGAAGCAAGATGTTAACCCATCCTTATTGTGGAAATCAATGCTTAGAATATTCTCATCTGTAAGAAAGCCTACTCTGACAAAGGTAGATGTCCCTAGTTGATAAGATGTCGTAGCTTAATTTGTATTTGAGATAGATTTCTGATTAACATTTGTGGTTTGATTGTCTGAAATGTTAGATTCTAATGATTCAACCAGTGCTTCCTAGTCGATGTCGAAACCATCATCATGGTCATTGTTATAGAGCCCACTAAATTTTGTTATAGATTGATCATTTGAAAATATGTCTTGAATAGTAGCCTCTTGTTCTATAGGAAGATCATCTACGTGTCCCATGGAGGAAAGTGTCAATACTTGAAGTTTGGATGGAGTCGTCTTCAAGTGTTTGATCATGAATAGCATAGAGGTCAAGAAGTGGATCAATGGTAGTGTCTTGATCAAATATGGGTTCTTTTTGAATGACATGATCGAAAATAGGGTCTTGACTAAGGATAGGTTCGTCTTGAATGACATGGTTGTGGATGGAATCTTGAACAAGGATAAGTGTCTTTGGTATGCCATGATTTTCTAGGAGGACTTCTTGAATGGACTTAAAGATGGGGTCATGGGATGGACTACTTTGATCTTGACATGACAGTGATGTTATGATGTCATGCCTTGAGTTTTCCTTTTGACATGTGTCCTCAAGTTTATGAAATGGGATGGGACTTTGGAGACCATGACTAGATGTGTGTTGGGATGGAGTGTCTTGGAATGGATTGGTGTATGATGGACTAAGATGTGATGAAGGACTAGGATATGATGTGGATAAAGGACTAGGATGAGATGAAGGACTATAATAGGGAATGGATAAAAGACTAGGATAGGACATGTATAAAGGACTAGGATATGATGTGGAGGCTTGGATTGGATTGATGGATGGTTGATTTCCCTTGTCAAGGTTAGGGTGGGTATGACCAATGGTGTTAAGAGACTCTTGATAGGGAGGGTAGATGTATGAAGGACTAGGACTTATGAATTTTTGGTAGGGAGGTTATGTGGGTGGTTGACTATGGGTTGTGGAAAATTTGCATTTGGATTGGAGGTATAGTTTTTTGAAGTCCATGGCTAGTTTGGTTTGACCATTACTGATAAATTAACATTCAATTCGACTAGAAAGCATGTCATATTGACTTGAAGACATGATGGTGGATGGCATGAGACTAAGACTAAGACTATGTATGATGTAAGGTGACAATGCAAAGTGAAGAAAAAGACTAAAAGGAATTTCAAATGCAAAGTGGTAATGAAGACTAATGAGTGTCTTATGTCAAATGATTTTTAGGAAAGGTTTACTAACCATTCAAATTTTGGCCAATGTCTCAATTTGGATTGTCAAAGGACTAGTTTGAAGGACTAAAGGACAAGATTACGAAATGAAAAGGTGAGATTTCCACACTAGACTTATGAGTTGGAAATAGCTCACAAGAGGACAATGACGAAGGATTGATTTGCTTTAACTTGTTCCAATGACAATTTACTTTTGAGACAAAGGTTTGACAAAGTAAGGAAAGTTTTCCTATCCCAAAGTGTGCAAAACATTGAGGAATTAAGACTTTGTCTATGCCAAAGACGATGGTGGACTCTAAGCTAAATGCAAACTAAAAAATGCAAAGATGGATGACTTGAACAAGTGTTTTCTGATTTTGGACAGAGACTGTAGAAAAAGATGACTAGAAATTGCCTGAAAATGCTTTGGTCTCAGGTTTTTGACAGTGAATGAATATCTCTAGGTCACAAGAAAATGTGTTATTGTAGGCTTTAGATGTGTTGCAGGGAAGCAAATGCATCACAAAATTGGAAAATGAGGCATTTCAGAAAGAAACTGCATTGCAAGAAGGAAAATGCATTGTAAAACAATCAAATGTGTCTCAAACTCTGTCAGATGCATTTCAATCTGGAAGATGCGGTACAATAGAGCAACTGCGGTGCACAAAAAAGCAAAGGTGTTTCAAAATAGGCGAATGCATTGTTCCAAATATCAATTGTGGCTTAACAGAGCGAATGTGTTTTAGAGAATCACAAATATGGTTCAAAAGAGCAATTGCGGCGTTTAGTAAAGAAAATGTGGTGTATGATAGGAAATTGAGGCATTTAAGATGGTGATTGTGGCTCAACAAAGTAGTTGTGGCTCAAGAAGAAGCAATTATGGTTCAAAATGGTAGATGCATCACAAAGTTTGGTTTGTTGTAGAATTTGGTAGATTACAAAATGTGTTTCAATTTTGATGTTTTATTTTAGATTTGAAGAGGATGTTGATTTGTTCATTTTGTCTAAAGACACTTGGAAAACACATTGTCTTGAAAGAAATTGAAAAAAAGCCACATAGAAAATATGTACAATCCCTATGGTTGAAAAGATTGTATTCTTTTGGATGCCACGCGGATTTTACTCCAACCACCTGTTCTTAGCAAATGAATCCAGAAGCTTGGCCCCATGGGATCCCCCTTACAGTGCACTCACTTCTCTGGGAAACCAAGCTTCCAACCCCCATGAATCTCCCATGGCAAGATAATCATCTCTACTAAAAATTGCGCAGGTGTGGGTGCCTTGGCAATGACCATTGTTGCACCAAAGAATAGAAAGGGATTTTGGTCAATCTAGAACAAGGGTTTTAATTTGAGCATTTTGTTCATGGGGCACCATCCATGTGGCAAGAGACCATTGCTTCCCTTCTTTTTGGAATGATGCTCGTGATTCTCGAACTTTCCTCGAGAACCCACACTTATATACCGGCTGGAAGTCGCTTGGCTTTAGCATGTTACCGGTTGGGTTGTTCCCTGGGGTGATTACTTTTTCCCACCAGGCAGGCCCTCTAAGATTAACAAAAGTGAGAAAAAAAATTCATAGTTCGATCAATCTTTGTTGAAAAACAAAGAGAGAGCACACGCAATATGTTCCACTCACACTCGCATGGTTGTTCTTTTTAACCCAAATTGAAACATGAAAGGGTGATTTAGTAACCAACTCTTTAGTGTTTTTGGTTCTCCAGATCACACAAGGCACAAGAGAATTACATATACACTACTGAGGTTGTTACTAAATCACAAAACACATCATGCATACATTCATTTTAATTGTTTGTAGTTTTATCAAGCAAAGGTTCATTTTAACCGTTTGTAGTATGAGACAATCAAGGGTTCATTTTAAACCAATGAAAATGTGTGATTGTTCTTTTTAAACCAATGAATGAACATGCATGTTGTGTTCTTTTTAGCCCAAAGAGAATGTGTGAGTGTTCATTTTAACCCATGAATGAAATGCATGATTGTTTGTTTGTTTAATTAAATTGTAGAAAAAAAAAACAAACAATGACAATGGGCTAGATTCCAGCTTGACACACGCTGTCACACATAGATTAGTAACCCATAATCCTTAATCTATAAGCAGAAAAATCGAAAGAAATCTGAAAAAGATAAAACAGAAACACTTTTTTGCTAGTCAATTGCATCACAACAGAGAAAATACGGCATGATACTGCAAATGTGTCATTATGTCTGGTAGATGTGGCACGATATGTCGATTGCGGTTCGTTGTCTATCAAATGTGGCTTGAGAAGTCAATTAAGTTGTTCAAAGAATCAAATGTGTTACGATAGAGCAGTTGCATCACTTGAGATAGTAGATGCAGTGCAACAAAGCACTTGTGTCATAGGAACTGTCGAATGCGTCGTTTTGTACACCTATACCTACAAAAATTGAAAAAAAAAGTCATACAAAAAAACCTACAAAAAGCTTGTTTGAAAGGAGTTAGGCTCACCAATGTAACTATGGATATTTTTCCTACAAGATTAATGTTAGAAAAAAATATGCAAATACATAAATCCAAAATAATAATGAAGTGCAAAGAAAATAACATGAAAACAAAAGGAATGATCTCACCCAAAAGTCATCATTCTCCATGGCTGACCTTCATTATACCTTCTCAACTTGCTACAATAATGATGTTGCCCTCATTATTTATGTATGAGCAATATTAGATGATTGCTAAGACTAACAAGTGTTGAAGGATTTGAATGAGATGCTAAACTATGCACTTATGCAACTAGTGAGAAAATCTAAAATATACCAAAGAAAGCGAATTATGCTAAGATTGCCTAAGATATGAGAGACTATGAAGAGGATCAAATTAAGAGATTAAGAGATTAAAAGATTTCCTAGAAATTCAGAGATACATGAGATGACAAAATGAGGACAAAATTGGCATTTTATAGAAAATGCAATTTTGGATGGATAGATGAGATCAAAGATTGAGAAGTGCCCTAGAATCTGTGGGCAAGATTCAAAATAACAACCCCTTAATTAGGGTTAGGGAAATTTTAGGGTAAAATTTGAAATGAGTGGATGAGATTTAATTTAAGACATTAAATCAAGGAAAGAGAATACTTGTGACAGTGAGATAAGAATTATTAAGTGGAAAATGATGAGTTAGAAAATCAAGTTATTTTAGAAATAACTTACTTTGTGGAGAGAAATGTTATTTTGAAATTAATATTTTAAATTAATTCCAAAATGGTGAATTCATGTGACAGTAAATAATAAAATTATTTACTTGAAAAAGAGGAAAATTGCCAATTTAAATAAAATGGTTTTATTTAAATTTAGAAGGAAAAATCAATAAGACAATTAAATAATTAAAGTTATTTAATTGTAGAGGAAAATTAGAAAGTAGGTAATTTTGAATAAATGATTTTATTTAAAATTAGAAAGAAAGTTGGAGAGGATAATAATTAAATAAATAATAGGAATTTATTTAATTATGAGCAAACATGAATAATTAATGGCGTATTAAATAAATAAATAAAGTTTATTTATTTAAATAATCATGAAGAAGTAATGGACTAATAATAATTAAATAAATTTAGAAATTTATTTAATTATAGAGTGACATAAGCAATTAGTGACACATTTAAATAATAAATGTAATTTATTTATTTAATTAGCCAAGAGGAATAAAAGACGTGAATTAATTAAATAAACAAGAATTATTTAATTAATAGTTGGCATTGGACTATAGGACATAGTTAAATATTTTAATTATGTTGAGACGAAGCATGATAAGATGTATAAAAATGTGGTTTGTGAGTCGAGGCTATTTTTATGTGTCTACACTCTCAATTCTTTCTCCCACCCCCCTCTCTCTCTCTCTCTCCCCCTCCCTCTCTCCCTCTCACCCTACCTAGCTAATTCCCTCTCACTTCAATCCCTTCTCTCCCACTCCTTCTCTCTTAAACTCTCACTTCCACCCCCTCTCTCTCTCTCTTAAAATTCTCCCTCCCTCTAAAGATATGTGAACACATACATACTTACATACATACAAGCATAATACATATGTACATATAATCCTACATCTATACAAGAATACATACATACATGTGTAGATACAATCTTACATACATATAGGCATACATACAATATACATGCATTGATACATACAGGCATATGTACATACATACTTGAGTATGCATACATGCATACATACATGGCATACAAACATACATGTACATTAAAACATAAAAATATATCAGCATACATTCAATAGACTGGCATTTAACATAAAAGAGGACATAACACGAGCGCATTATAACATGCTCGCTTTATGTCTTGGTTGACATGTTTCCCGCAGAAGGAAAAAACCATGTCAAAACTTAGATATAATGAGAGCGCGTTATAACACGCTCACATTATATCTTGATTTGGGAATTCCCAAGCCTTAGGATTGATATTTGCCTTGGAATACCAACCCAAAGGCTTGGAGGGAATTCCCAACAACCAAAGATGTCTTTTTGCAAATTCTACAATATTTCACATAATCGAGTTAGTGCTCACCGTCAGGATTGCACGTGGTTCAATATAAAACAAATCGAACATCTAGGTAATGTTACGTTCTCTCTTAGCTATCCAACGATGTCATTTTTTTCACTTTCTAACAATGTTAAGCCTTTCATCCATAATTTATTTTGTTTGTATGTCTCTCTTTTGGCAAAAAATAGTGTTTGGTTTTTTTTCGTTATAAATTAACTACACATTGAAATTTCAAATAGACTACATTTTTAGAAACTAGACTCCATTCTACAATTTTTTTAAAAAAATTCAATTATTTTCCAAAATTTCTAGGGGTAGCACTACCAAAATTCTATTTTTCAAGAAGTGTCCACTTCAAAAATTAGTAAAAAATTAAATATTCATTAAAAAATTATTAGAAAAAATGTGCATCAACTACATACTGTTAGCTAACTTCCGACTGTTGCAATTTTAAAAATACTAAAAAAAAAGTTCACTGTACAAGGGTCGTACACGAGTTGCTATGTTATGTTTTTCTAACAAAAGCAACACCAATTTGTGTACGTCCCTCTTTTGAACCCCTTAATCTCAACCATTTTAAAAATAAATTAGTAGTCTAGAAAGTAGACTCAGAGCACTTCAATCCTTGTTTTTTTTCCATCTCAAAATTTTGAGTGTAACTATCCTCAATTTGATGTCCAAGGTCAGTATTTATTGATTTTAGAAAAAAGTTGTCCACTTAAGTCCCCTTTTTGGGAACCATCTTGATGCACTTACCCAAAAAAGTCTTGAAATTCTGGTTTTTCTTCTTCTATCAAGGATGTTGCAAAGAGAACAATCTTAGGATTCTCTATTGTACTTATATTGATTTTCATTACTTCTTCAATCAACATTAGGGATCTCTCTTGATTAATAGGGAGAAGGTCCAACCCTCCATCCTTAGGTACCTCAGAGAGGTATTTTCCCTTAGATACATCCTTTCTTTTTACTTTTTTCTAGTCAAAAGGCACCTTGTGGTTTTCACCTAAAGATCTTTCATTTTTTTATTTTTTTTGTCATTTTTGCAACTAGAGGGTGGGACAATCTCGCTGAAATATGCTGTAGTGTCAAGATCTATAGTGAAACCAACCTTATGGTCCCCATGTGGTATACCTTCTCATAGTCCCATGAATTCAGTGATGGCTTCATTATTTTCAGATATGTCCAAGGTGGGTGGATCTTGTTGGTCCCAATCAACTAGTTGGAGATAAATGAGTGGAATACCATCATCAGTGTTACTGAAGGATGGGGAAGCAACAAATAGGGTAAAGACAGATGTATTATTAGGGTCCCAAAAGGAATCAACATGAATATTTATATCCATAAGGTTGGTAAAGCATTGTTGGGGTATGTCAGACTCATGAAAGACATGGTTGAGCTCATAGTCACTAGTGGTACAAGAATCCCACTCATATTCATTAGAGTCATTGTTACTATAATAGACGTTGATAGGATTTTTAGATGTCTCAATGTCTTTTGAAGCACTTGCATCCTTATTTGAAAGCGTCTTAGTACTTGAAGCGCCAATCCTAATTGTTACAAACCCTAGTGCCAAGTAATTATTTGGTCGTTTAAGAGGCATCAAGGGTTCTCTCATTACATTTTTATGTATTCCAATTCCATTAATTCCATTATAACCCTTTGTTTTCATGAGCTCAATCCATTTACCATATTGTTTTGTCAGTAGCAATTTTAAATCTTGCTCATCTTTGTAAATCCAATCTGGAAACATCATCAATGCCTTCTTTTCTTAACTCTCCCCAACTTGTGAAGGTTGTGGTCAGAGGAAATTTAATTACAAACTTAGGTTCCATCTTGTAGATAGGATTTCTATAGGAATTTGGAGACTTTGGTAACTTAGTGATACAATAGGAAGTGTTCATATGATACTCCCCACACCCCTTGTCTTGGATCTGAATCTTGGGATCAGCAAATGTAATGGCATACGTGGAAGATTTAGTCAGAGTGGATGGATCAACGTAATTGGATTGAGTGAATGTTGTAGCTTCATGGTTTACATGCACTTGGCGTTTAGGGATCCCCCTCAAATTGGTGCAATATTGAAAGGAGCCAAGATTGCCAATGATTATGATTTCAGTGTCATTATAAGGAAACTTTAGACATTGATGGAGTATGCATGGAACTAATTTCATGGCATGAATCCATGGTCAACCGAGGATCAAATTGTATGATAGTTCAAGATCGAAGACTTGGAATGTGGTATCTAGTACTATCGGTCCAATTTTGCTAGGTAATATGATAACGCCCTCGAAAGAATGTTATTCTCCATCATATGCTTTAATGGAAATGCTCTTTTTTGTTTCCACATGTCTGAGTGAGGCCCAATTCCTTCACCAATTTTAAAGTAGAAATGTTCAATCCAACTCCATCATCTACTAGGACTCGTCTGACCTTGTTTTTGTGGATGAAGACTTCAAGGTGTAATGGGTCGTTATGGTTTGACTTGGATGTAGAGTAATCTTTGTCAAAGAAAGAGACATGGTGGGAGTTGGCTAAATATCCAATCATGGATTCAAATCGATTAACATCCAAGTCGGTAGGGACAAAGGTTTCTTTCAAAGCCTTATCAAGAATAGATTTTTGTTCAAGCGATATGTATAGCAGCTCAAGGGTGGAAATTTGTGCATGAGTCTTGCCTAATTGGTCAACAAGATTGTAATTAGCTTTGGATTGTGGCTACTTTGGAGGGGGACTGGATATGGTAATCTTTTCCTTATGAGTAGTAATGACGCATTTAGGTTGCTCCTTAATGGTGATTGTGTTAGCATGATCGCCAGTAGCTTGGAGGTGGTTAATAATTTAGTAGTCAAAAGAAGCATTGGTATAATTGGCATGGTTGTCTATCCTTTGACCTGAACTGGAGGGTTTTCCATAACCATGGTCTTGCGATGGATTCTTGAAAATCGTATGGTCTTTATTGGAAGTTTGTTGTTGTCCCTCAACCTCTATGGTATCATTTTCAATTAGGTCTTGAATCAGGGTGATCCCACATTACTGGTTTACATTTTTTGGCCAAACTAGACACTGAAATAATTTTGTCTAACTAAATCTTCACTTTCGAGCACCTATAGTGGCTAAATCGTGAGGAATTTGAAGATGATGCAAACTAGTGATATGTGTCATTTTGTCTATAGATTCTAAACATATTTTTTTCAAAAAAATTGGAATCAGATTGCACTTCTTTTTCCATCTCCTTTGAAAACTAGTTTTTTTCAGTAAACAACATTTTTAAGGAGTGACGCTCACCGTATACAACATAACTTTTTTTACATGAAGGATAAAATTCTAATTTTTTCAAATTTAGATTTGTAACTACGATATATAGTGGCTCCAATTGGTTTCATAATGTTTTATTGAATTTTTTTTCCTTAATAAATTTTTGAAGTCAAACCAATTACAATTCAGACATAGGTGGACTATATACAATGTAAGTTTTTTTGTATGTATCGAAATTCAATTTTTGTTTTTGGATCAAGGACTTCAATATCTCGAACACTCATATTTCTAAAAAAAAAATGATAATTTTCTATTTTTCCATATTTGCAAGACAAAGAGCTTGATTTTCGGTGAAAAACCTATGTTTAATAAAACTAAAAAAACAAATACGTAATAGAACCAAAACATATTAAAATTATGTTCATTGGATAGCTCATTCTAAGGACTACGATAATCTAGTTGGTTCTGTGAAATCTCCATTTTCATCTTCAACTGAACTTCGAAGGGAAAAATTCTAGAGTTTTTTGGTGCTAGAGGGTGGGAAGGTGGGAAAAGGGGGGTTCGAGCGAACCAGGGTTAGCTCAAACCCTGGTTCAAGTGAACCCCCTTTCAAAAAAGGTTTTCTTTATGGTTAAGAATAGTGGGACCTTGCATTTAATGGGTTCACTCAAACTAGGGTTCTAGTGAACCCTCTTTTGGTTCGCTTGAACCAAAAAGTTCATTTGAACCCCAAAAACCAATTTTTTTTGCATGGGGTCATTTGTTGCTTCTTTTCCTTCCTCATTCGAATTGTAAACCACTTTTTTGGGTTTACCCATCATGTTCTTCAACTGTCGGCATGACAAGGTCTCATGCCCTTTGATGTGGTCGTAATCACAAAAGACATTGTCATCCCACCAAGAGGGTTTGAATTGTCCTAGGTTTTATGGATTGGGACCTTGGAGCTATATGAAATTTTATTGTACTAGCTTCTTCAGGATAATTTCAATTGGTTTGGGTAAAGGAGTGTATTGTCTCTGTGGGTATTGCCTTGGTTGTCTTGGGGGTCCCCATTCTTGATTATTTTGAACCATGTTAGCTGCTTGGTTGGGGACATATGATGTCTTATTGTTCATGTTGAGTGGTTTGAGGATAAATGCAGGACCAGTTCTATTCACAACTTTTGTGTCTATGACTCCATTATTTGTCACATTCTTGTTATAGGACCAAAACTTGTTTTTATCATATGACGCCCCTTGGGCATTTTGTGTTTTGGTATAAGATTCAATTTCCCCTTTAGTGATAAGGGTTTTATCAAGGATGGCCCCTTTCTCAATGAGGTCAGTGAATGTGGAGCAGCAATGGGTTTCCAAAGCATACCTTAATTAAGTTTGTGTTCAGGTTTTGCATGAACATGATAATTTTCTAGTTTTTAGGAATTTCAAGAAGACAGTGGTTAGCTAAACTTCTCCATCTCTAGAAGAATGTTATGAAAGCTTCACCCTCTTCTTGTTTAGTTTTATATAGGGTAGCAATAGTGATGTCATTTTTGATGTTGAAAGTAAAGTGGGTGATAAATTTTTCAACAAGTTCGTCCCATGATCGTATGCATGTTGGTAGGTGGGAAAACCATTCTAAAGCATGTCATGTGATACTTCTAGGAAATAGTCTCATTAAGTATGTTTCGAAGCAATGCCAATTAAGGTTCTATGAAATTCCCTCACACACTCAATGGGGTTTCCTCTTGCTTTGTATTTAGGTAAAGTTGGCATGACATAATTTGGAGGAAGAGGAGGCATGTATATTGTCCTATCAAATAGGTAACAAAATAAATCTTCAATATAGTATGTCTTCTTGTTTGAAAATTTCATGGTTTCTACTTCCTTTTGTAGGGAAAACATTTGATTGGATAGGACATCATATGGTGTGAGTGTTGTGCCTACGACGTTTATGACTACATTTTTGTAAGGTCCGAAACTCATGTTTTGTGATCCAATGTTTGCATGGGATGGTATGTTGGTGTTGATATGAGATATGGATGTTTGAGTTGTGTTTGGAATTTGGATTTGTGGCATGAATGTTTGATTTGGAATTGGAATTTGGATTTGTGGTGTAATGTATGAGGTGTTGGTATTGGATTGCATTGAAAGAGGATTGGAAATATTTGGACCTTGTGTGTATTGATTATTGACTTGGAATGAACCTTGTGTATTTACTTGTTGAGAATTTTTATTCTAAGACCTTGTGGCACAATGGTGTTTGTATTAGTTCCATGAAAATAATCTCTAGTCCTTTTATTTGTTCCAAAAAGATCTGATAATGTGGTGTTCAAGGCCCTAGATGTTCCAAATAGAGTTGACGGTGTGGTGTTTGTGGCATTTGAGGCTCCAAATAGATTTGAAGATATATTTATGGTACTGAATGGATGAGGTGTATAACCAAGAGGTTGTGACATGGACTGTGTCATTAGTTGTGTTGTGGATTGTGTTCCTAATTGTGTGATTGGTTGTGCTATGAAAAAGGGTAAAGGAATAGAGGTGGAGGTTTGAGTTGGAGCCCCTTGTGGCATAAACACATTTATCTATGGGGTATTGGAACCACTAGATGTAGACATGTTATGTCCTTGGTTTTTTTGGTTTGAAGTGGGTGTTACTTGAAGTGTGTTTACATCGAAGCCCTGAGGTAGTTTAGCACCACTATGCAAAAGTTTCACCAATAACCTTTGGGGGTCCAATAGGACTATCTCATATACAAGTGATGCAATTTATGGGTCTTGGGAAGTTTCTTCGACTTCATCTATAGCTACTTGTCCATGTGGGTCTCCTATGAGGAATTTTTAAAAAGGATTGGCAGATGTCTTGGGTGGTTCACTTGAAGAGGCACCAAATTTTAGTTGCTTGTGTGTTTATAAAGGTCATCATCATCATGAAAAAGATCCATTGTCGGATGTTTGTTTTGCAATATAGTTTCAACCATATAAGGATTTCTCAAAATGAAGGTGGAAAGTATAAGACTAAGACTATGTTTTTGGTATTTTTGAAATAAGGTATGCCTAAATGTAATGCAACTATTTTTTTTGTGTTTTTTGGATTATAGTAAATGCAAAGGTTATAGGAAATATGTTCTAAGACCTAAAGTTGGACAATGCAAAGCCTAACCTAAAGTGACATACATATTGAAACAAGGTATCCAATTATTTTTGGTCAAGTTGGTGTTTATAAATGTTGTTTTAAAATATTTTTTTGGTGATCTTGTTTTTTGAAAGTTGTTATGTTAACAAAAAAGAAGACAATGGCAATTTGATTTTTAAAGAAGATACTCATGTGCATTCAACAACAAATCCTATGGCTGGCTAGGGTAATATATGTTGGTTCCCACTTGGGATTTCTCCTAGCCGCGCCTATTCAAAGTGGATGACCTAAGAGATTGGTAGCATTGGCTCCCCTCCACGACACTCACTTCTCGATCATACCAAGATTCGAATTCCCTAAGATCACAAGGATATAAAGAAATTTTCCTTCTCTATAATGAACCATGAAAGTGTGGGAGGACTTCTGAGATTCAACCTCCTATGCCAACAGATAGAAGAATTTTGGCTTTCTACACAAAGATTTCCAGTAAGGGCATTTGGTTCAGGGGATACTATGATAAACTCCCTCGAGAGGTCTCCCTGTTGGCTCTTAGTTGTTTTTGGTTTGTCCTTGATGTCAAAAGTGGTTTTCTTGCATTCTTAGATTGGTTTATATATGATATGTAGTCACATATGGTTGGTGTTATGATATGTAGTTGTAATGCAAGATGTTTTTCAGTTTGATCCTTCAAGGTTACAAGTCAAAGGTATATTCAACTGATTACTATTAGTTTGTCTTTGAATGATATATTAGCCCATTATTAACCTCATGTTATTGCACTACTGTATTGTTTTAAGGCATTCATGATATCAGAATTTTATCTATTGTTGATTGTTATGGCATATTGACTTGACAATATGGTTGTGTCAATGTTTACGAGAAGTTGGTTGATTTACATGGCTTTGCTAAGGTAATCGTATTTGATATGATTGTAAGAATATTTGATTTATTATAAGGTTCATAGATGGAAAGCAATCACTTTGTAAAGTGATAAAGGTATCAGGCAATATATTATTGAAATATTTCATAAAGCTTATACTAAAGGTTAATGGTATTAGGCAACATTATTATTGATTGGCATTTTTATTTTATTGCTAAACTCAATCATATTGAACATATGCAATCGGGTCTCATTGCAATACTTATCAAAGGAAGTTGACTTTGTCAAAAAGTCTCATGGAAGTGATAAAGTAATTGATATCTTGTGGCATCAACAACTATCATTCCTTGGGTTTAATAATTGACAATGTTTTCATTATCAATAATTTTGGTAGAGTTATCATTTGTGTTGACAAGCATGTAGATTTCAAATGATTATGTTTATGTGAAAATTCTTCAAAGAGACTTGAAGTTTTTATTTGGAAAAAGGTTTTCATTATGTTGTGAATAGGGTTTGGAACCCTAGCCCCCATGGGTATTTTTTTAGCTGCAGATCTTGAGATTCTCTCTCAGCCGACACTAAAAGAATATATTAAGCAAGAAGACAATGAGGATGCTTTGGTTTGTTTACTGTGAGCTAGTGAAAGCTCAACTATGGAAGTTAGTTAGAGGATATTTGATGTTATCTTTCAGTTGAGTCGTTATGGAACGCCTTGAAAGGTCATTATGGTTCATATTCATTTTTCTTCCACTATGATAAGGTAATACAAAATCTGTGTGGATTTGAGTAAAATATTTGTTTTTGGAATATGTTTTGTTAAGGGTATTCTAAGAGATTAACTCTTTCTTATTATGGTTTAAAAATCCATTAGGGTTTCTAGATGACAATACTTGACTTTACCTGAATAGTTTCATTGTAATTTTTTGATAAAGGGTTTGTTAAAAGAAAGATTTCATGGACTATAACTGAACTAATTTCATTTCATTAAAGGGTTTGTTTGAAGAAGGATTATTTAGGGTTTTCCACTTAAACCCTAACCTGATTTCATTTACAGTTACACACTACTTTTAGAGGTTATTTTGCAGTGTCTTTAAAAGATGGCTTTTTGGCATTTCTTGGTGAATCTGCAAAAAGAAAAATATGAGACTTTGGGCTTAATCTTGATAGTTATAACACATTGTATTGTATTGAAAATATTTTGATTCTCTGATTATTTTATAAGAGAATATTTTTTCATTTTCATACAACATTCTTCAATGTGCTCATTGAAAAACTTCATGGTCTACTATTGACATTCTAGAACTACATTTGCACTTCTAGGGTTTTAATAGTACACTATAATTGATTATTCATTGGGATTTTTTGGAGTTAGTAGTCTTTTAACATTGGAGTTGGTGCTCCTAAAATATGAATAAAGCGATAGATTTTTCGAGTGGTTTTCCCTAAGAGGGTTTTCCACTCAAGAAAAAATGTTGTGTTATGTGATGATTTTGTGAGTCATTGTCCTTATCATTTGGAACATAGTTGAATGATTGACTCTTCATTTATGCAAATATGTATATCAAAAATTTCATGCACAAATATTCTATTATTGTTGTGAACTTTGATACAAGAGAAACTATAAAATTATTCATATAGTCCAGTCTATGTCTCAAATCATGTAAATGTTTTATTCGTATGCCTAATTCATGATTAATGCACAAGTCAAGTTTGCTTCACAAATTTTCATTTGTCCTCTTGGTTTAAAAGAAAACATAAATTCTTGGTTTTGAAAAAGTTTGTGACTTTTATAAATCATTGTTTCAACACCTGCTCCCCCCCCCCGCTCAGTGATTTTAGTCTTCCAACAATTGGTATCAGAGAATAGGGTCCTCATATAGGTCTAGTTCACCATGAATTGGTTATGGTTTTGAGAGTCTGTGAAACATGTTGCAAGATCAATAAAGTACTTCTATTTGAATGGTACAGACTATGTGTTTTATGGAAACATATCTGGTTTCAATTTATGTTGATGTATAGAGCTACACTCTTGCATAAATCTAACCAACTTATGGGATTCCTAGTTTTCGGAGTGTTGTGTTTGATATGACAAAAAGTAGAAGGAATAAGGGAAAAATAAGTTCACAATAAAATACAAATCATCATGTTCTGCCTGAATCTAATATGAGGAGTAATGAGGAAGAGATCATAAATAGTAACTCTAAAATGATAGAGTATCCTATATCTAGAACACCTCAGTTTGAAGGTACAAACTTTATTATGAGGAAATATAGGATGGACACATACTTGTCTTATTTAGGGCTTGATGTATGGGCAGTAGTAGAAAGGCGTTACACTACATCTGTAGCATATCCTTCCACACCCGAGGAGAAGAAATCTCTTGAATTCAATGCCAGAGCTATAAATGCTAATTTTAATAGCTTTCCAAATTAAGTTGAATTACAAAATTTATTCATTACAGTAGTGCTAAGGAATTTTGGGACAAATTGATTGAAATAAATCAAAATGGTGAGTTGCAAGAGGAGATATCTTTGGGTACTGAAATAATTTATGAAACATCTGAAAGTGAAGAAGGTGTAAACCTTCATAGTTTTGAAAAGAGGTCCAAAGATATTATTAATGAACATTTAAATGATCAAGAAACTACTACAGAAGTAGATCAAATTTTGGGTGAAGTTAACTCTGAATGAACAAGAAAGTGAGGTTGATTTGGAAGGTGAACTCTTGTGTGTCCTAGATACAATTAAGTAGCTTAGAAAAGAAAACCAAAATTTATAAAGAAAAATTCAACAAGAAAAGGATATCAGAGACAATATATGTTTAGATCTTGTGGAAGCAAAGATACAAGTTGAAGAAGCTAGAAAGATTGATGAAGAAATTAAAATCCAACTAAAGGTAAAAGAACTGAGTATAGAAAGAGTTGAATGGGAAGTTGTTTCACTGAGGAACATAAATAAAGCATCAAAAAAACTAAGTGATGAGAAAATTAATGAGAATAGCTCTATGTCTTTGGATAAGATAATTGGTGCATAGAAGCTCCAAGTGACAAAGGTGGTCTAGGCTTAGAAGAAGGATAGTGCTCTAAGATCAGGAAAACTCCTAGAGCAAAGGTAGATTTAAATTTTCATGCTACTTTTTTTGAAACTGCAGGTAGCAAACAAAACAAGAATATCAACAAATAAGGAAAGAATGTTAGGGTTAGAAGGGAGATATATATCAAGTTAAGTGCAGATTTGAATAAAACACACATAGAAGACAACACAAAGAATTTAAGGTGGTTCACCCAATCTGGGCTACATCCAGAAAACCGCAACCATCCAATGATTTTATTATCCAATGCAAAACCTATTACAATATTGTGAAAAATTACATACTACAACTCTTCATCCCAGCCACTTATGATTGGCTTTTAGAAGCTTCCAAAAAATTAGGGTTTACAAAGTCGGCCTTTTTCTTTTTCGGTGACAAAGCGAAAAAGGTGAAGAGTGTATAGTACTAAAATGTGTACAGTATAGCATGATCCATCACCACATACCAACAATCTCCCACTTGGAGATTGATCAGGCTCCATACCAACACATTCTCCCACTTGGAGACTGATCCTCGACGAAACCGCTGCACTGGCAGTTCCCACTAGAAATACGCACCTTGGATCTTGCTACTTTGTTATACTTGAATTCAACCTTGAAGGCCAACTGAAGTTGAAAAGGCCCTCAACTTCTCCCTTGTCACTGCCTTTGTAAACATATCTATTGGATTGTCATTTGTATGTATCTTATCCATCTTTACCTTCCCCTCATCCAATACTGACCGAATGAAATGATATCTCAGTTGGATGTGTTTGATTTTAGAGTGCAAGGCAGAATTCTTTGCAAGATGTATAGCAATCTGGCTATCTATAAACAAGTGACTGTTAGCCTGTGTTTTTCCCAACTCTTCCATGAAGACTTGTAGCCATATCATCTCCTTCGTTTCCTCTATTTCAGCCACATATTTTGCTTATGTGGTGGATAAAGCAACCACCTTTACAACTAAGATATCCAACTCAATGTTGTCCCACCAACTGTAAATACATAACCTGTGTTACTTTGCCTGGTATCTATATCCCCTACCAAATCTGAGTCAACATAGCCTTTTAAATCTATATTAAAGCCCCCAAAACATAAACATATATTGGATGTACCTCTCAAGTACCTGAGAATCCATTTTATCACATTCCAATGCTCAACTCCAAGATGACTCATATACCTGCTAACAACTTCTACAACATGTGCAATATCTGATCTCGTGCATACCATGGTGTACATTAAACTGCCTACAGCTGAAGCATATGGTACCTTGGACATTTTTTCTTCCTCCTCTTGTGTCTTTGTACACATAACCTTAGTCAATTTTACATGAATGAGCAAAGGTGTGCTAACAACTTTTGCATTCTCCATATGAAATATTTGGAACACCTTTTCAACATAATCAGCTTGAGATAAAAACAATTTCCTATTTTTCCTATCTCTTGTAATCTTCATATCAAGGATTTGTTTTCCTACCCCCAAATCCTTCATAGCAAATGAATTTGCTAACTTTTCTTTTAACTCCTTTATGTGATCCATGTTAGACCCCGCTACAAGCATATCATCGACATATAAACATAAAATAATGTAGCTATCTTCACCTAACATCTTAAAATAAACACAATGGTATGAATTACACCTATTGTAGCCTTGCTCACCCATAAAACTATCAAATTTAAGATACCATTGCCGAGGTGCTTGCTTCAAGCTATATAAACGTTTCTTCAATCTACACACTAGTTTCTTCTTACCTTTGACCTCAAATCCTTGTGGTTGTTCCATATATATTTCCTCTTCCAAATCACCATGGAGAAAGAAGTTTTAACATCAACTGTTGTTCTAAATGTAAATCTTCAATAGCCACAATACTTAAAACAGTATGTATAGAAGTCATTTTAACAACTAGAGAAAATATTTCATCAAAATCAAGACCCTATTTCTATGAAAATCCCTTTACAACTAATGTGGCTTTAAATCTTTGCTTACCTCCATCCTCCTCTTTCATGCTGTAAACCCATTTGTTTGGTAAAGCCTATTTTCCTGCAGGAAACTTGCATAATTCCCAAGTCTGATTTTCCAATAAGGATTCCATTTCTTCTTCCATTCCATGCTCCCACTGAACCTTGGTACCACCTACATAGCTTCATGATAACATTCTGGTTTACCAGCATCAGTTAAAAAATTGAATACAAAGAGGGAGAAAATCTTTCTGGAGGTCTACTTATCCTTGAAGATCACCTAACATTCATTGGAGTTTGTGGTATTTCTTGTTGTTGTTGTTGCAGAGCATGAGGAACCACTCAAACATTGTTGTTTTTAATATCATCTAGCACTACATAATCCTTTTTTGTCTTCTCATGCTGCAACAATAGATTTATGTACAACACTTTCTCATTGAATATGACATCCTTGCTTCTCACAATTTTTTTATTTTCAAAATCCCAAAGCCTATATCCAAATTCATCAATGCCATATCCAACAAATATACATTTCTTTGATTTTGCATCAAGCTTAGTTCTATTTTCAGAATCTATATGTGCAAATGCTTCACAACCGAAGGTTTTGAAAAAAGAATAACTCACCTTCTTACCTATCCATGCTTCCTTTGGAATACCACAACCCAAAGGATTAGAGGGACCTCTAATAATTAAATAAATAGCAGTGTTTACAACCTCTGCCCACATGTTTAAAGGCAGCCCAGCATGCAATCTCATAGTTTGTGCATTATCCATTATTGTTCTACTCATGCGCTCAACCACTCCATTTTCCTGAGGAGTCCTTGGAACCATTTTTTGCCTATGAATATCATTAGAGGAATAGCAATCTTCAAAGTCTTTGCTGCAATACTCACCACCATTATCAGATCTAAGACATTTTAGCTTTTTACCTATCTCATTCTCAATCAAGCTTCTCCATTTTTTAAAAGTTGCAAATACATCAGCTTTATGCCTAAGGAAATAAATCCATACCTTCCTAGTTGCATCATCAATGAATGTAACATAATACTGAGAGCCACTGAGAGAAGATGCCTGAGCTGGTCCCCATACATCTGTATGCACAAGCTCCAATTTCTCATCTTTCTTTTGTTTCCCATCCTTGAGAAAACTAACTCTCTTTTGTTTTCCATAAACACAACTTTCACAAAAATCCATATTAACACATTTTAGACCTGGTAAAACATTCTTTGAATGAATTAATTTCATACCTTTTGCACTCATATTCCCAAGTCTATTATGCCATAGTGCTGATTCAAAATCCACAACAACTATCTGGTTTTTTGCCTACTAAACTGCAACAACTATTCTTGAACATTGATTTTTATCTGCAATAGCTAAAGTAGTAGGAACAGTATGACCTGTACAAAGATATAAGGTGCCTACTTTCACACCTTTTGTAACGTTCCAATTTTTATCGCTAAATGTAACAACAGAACCTTCATCATCTAGTTGCCCTATAGAAATTAAATTTCTTTTTAACTTTAGAATGTGCCTTACCTCATGTAGTAGCCAATGATTCCCATTCTGTGGCTTAATTTTTATTCTTCCCTTTCCAACAATCTGACAGGTTTCATTATCTCCCAAATAAACCAGCGCAAAATCCCCTTGGACATAATCAAGAAAATAATTTCTATGGGGTGTAGCATGAAATGAAGCCCCTGAATCTAACACCCAAGAATCATCAATGTTTTCAAGGGAAAAAATCAAAGCATCCTCATCAGATTTATTACTTATCACATTTCCCTCTTTATTTCCTTCCTTTTTGTCTCCTTTATTTTTTCGAGACCAACAATCTTTCTTTAAATGATCTAGCTTACCACAATACCAACAATCCCTCTTGTCTCTAGATTGGGACCTTTTATCCCTTGACTTCCAAAATTGTTTCCTCTCTCCTTTGTTTTTCCCCTTCTTTCTACATTCAAAACACTGCCTCATGTGGATGTTCCACCTGAGCTTTTCCTATGAATTTCCTCGCTCAAAATAACACAAACAACATCATCAAACTTCAACGTATTCGAACCAGAAATAGAATTGCTAACAGTCATTACCAAGCTATTCCAACTTTTAGGAAAAGAACACAAAATCAAAAGAGCCCTAACTTCTTCATCAAAGTTTACTTTTACAGAATTTAATTGACTGGTAACTGTATTAAACTCATTTAAATGATCAGTAACTGACCCACCTTCTACCATTTTCATATTAAACAAACGCTTCATAAGAAATACCTTATTCGAAGCAGAAGGCTTTTCATATCACTTCACTAGGGTTTCCATCAACTCTTGAGTTGTCTTTGCTATTGTAATATTGAACACCACCGATTGTGCTAGGCATAAACAAATACTGCCAAGTGCCTTTCTATCCAAAATATCCCAGTCCTCATCGGACATTGTTGTGGTTTTCTTGATTGTCCCTTCCAATGGCCACCACAAATCCTTTTGATAGAGGTAATCCTCCATCTACATCTTCCATAACTGATAGTTCCTCCCATTGAACTTATCAACCTTCAACTTACCCTCGTCTTCCATTGCTCCCACTCAACCATGAGATTTTCCTACAAATGATAATAAAAAACAACCCACTTTGATACCACTTCTTAGGTTTAGAAAGCAGATATATATAAAGTTAAATGCAGATTTGAACAAAACACACATAGAAGACAACACAAAGAATTTAACATGGTTCACCAAATCTAGGCTACATCCACAAAACCACAACCATCCAATGATTTTATTATCCAGTGCAAAACCTATTACAATATTGCAAAAAATTCCATACTACAACTCTTCATCCCAGTCGCTGATAACAAGCTTTTAGCAGCTTCCAGAAAATTAGGGTTTACAAAGTCGGCCTTTTTCTTTTTTGGTGACAAAGCAAAAAAGGTGAAAAAGGAAATTTCAATATTTTTAAAAGCTCTACAAAATTTAGCAAGGATACATGAAGAGTGTACAATACTAAAAAGTGTACAATATAGCATGATCAGTCACCACATACCAACAAAGAATAAAATAAATAGATGCATAGGATCTTCTCTTGCTTGGCAAGGTAAATTGATGAGGTATAGTTGTTCTTTTTCATGCTATTGCTATTCTTGTTTTGGATATGGCCATAGAGCATCTGAATGTTGGATTAAAGTGAAGAAGAATGTTGAGCAAAATTACTATGGTATTGTCACATGCTTCAGGTGTAGTTAGTTAGGTCATATTGCAAGAAATTGTGATACATTGTTTTAAAAAGATGATATAGAAGAGTGCAAATATCCAGTTGTTTGTCATAGGTGTAATGGATTTGGTCATAAAGAAAGGTTTCGCAGGGAAAAATCATCTAGAAATGGATCTCTAAGGCTCTGGAGAAGAAAGAAAGGAAGAAGAAGGAAGGAATTAGTCTTTTGCATGATGCACAAGGATCTTCTCTTAGCATCTAAATGGCCGCTCGGTTTTAGGGGGAGTAATCCAATGTTTTATTTTCTATCCCCAAGGAGTCTTAGGATGTAGTGGAACAAGTTTTTTAGTAAGTTTTGGTGTAGTTTGTCTGCTTCGTGGTTCAGGTGAAATAGTTTGGCATCTTCCTTATATTCTTTGGTATCAAATAAGATGGTACAAGAGACAAGATCTCATTTTTTTTTTGGAGATGCAATTTATGGTTGACATGTTATTGTCATGTATCTAATATATATTTCTTGCTAAATTTCATGAATGGTAGATGATACCTGACTTTGGTATGCTTCCATATTGTTAGAAGTTATTTTATTCTCTTCATATGCTATCAATAAGTTATTCTTGTGGTTGAGATAGTACACAAGAAAAGTGGTATATCTGTGTCATTTGATAACTTTTTTTTGTACATGACTAATAGTCTCCTTATGGAAAAATGTATATACATGGTAGTATCCTTCATGATTAGATATGCTTTAATGGTTTTCATGAAAATTTTCATGTCACAATTGGATCTCAAGGTATATAGAGTTGTTGTTGCAAGTGCCCTAATAAACATGTATGCAAAGTGTAGAAGCATAGATAAGTCACATGAACTTTAAAAGAAATAGCATATTTTTTTTATATATTCAACATGGATTTGAAATAAGAATGTATAAGTTGGTAAGAAAATGCAACTAATCAGTGGTAATTAGAATTGCATATGAAAATGAGGACATCCTTCATGATAGTGATAGAACAAAGTCTGTTGACAATTTAGGGTAGTGATTTTATAGTGTATAGTAAATGACCATTCTTCTTCAAGGGTTATTCTACCTTTACAATTGAAAGTTGCACAATTATGGAGTTGTTTTGTGAATCAGGTATATGGTATGTATGTTCCAGAGTTTACCTTCAACAACTTATGATGTTAAATTAGGAGTACACGGCAGTCAATGTCTGCATATCCTATAAAGGCAATGAGTATTAGTTTGGTTACTTGCATCTTAGTGCAATAACAACTATGTTGATGTCAAAGTTCATGGTCTTATGGTGTCCATTACAAAGTGTTAGTTTGTTACGTGATGCTTGTCAAAGTTGTCAAAAATGACAGGAGTTGATACTTGCTCATTCATATCATCATGGTATTGATGTAAAGGTTCTTGGATAAGGATTGTCATTATGTCTACATGACCACAGTTTTGTTATCAATCTCAGACCATCATATGATAGTATGACATGACTACTTGTTAGGGTTTTTGGTCCTGACTTTGGAAATCATTGATATTGGCATTTGTGTATTTGGTTGGAATGATTGATTAGTATATGAACAGGTAAATTCAGATCCAAACTGGTATCCATTCACAAGGTAACTTGTCTGGTGTATGGTTTATAGGTACTCGGTGATAATGGATTAGTTTTATGTTGTGATCTAAATGATTTTACCTTTTGACATTGTTGACAAAGGTAAACATTTAGTTTTGAAAGCAGTGAATGGATCTCTGCTTTAAGGAATATTTTTGCATGATAGTTGTGAGTTTATATTGGCTCTAAAAGTGCCAATAAAGTACATTTGTATTCAACAATTGTTATATTTCTATACTTTTCTAGTTGAAAGTGGTGCTTATTATGGAATACTTAATAATCATTATGATGGTTATTTCTGATGAAATTGTCTTCTATCCTTCTTTGCCAAGTTTCTTGATAATCGTAGAAACCTTGTCACCAACAGAATCATTCAAATTTGGATTGTGATCTCTTCATGAATAGTGAATTATCTTCATAAGTAAATGTATTCGGTGTTGTCACTGTTGCAAGGAGTATGTATGCATTATTTTTTCTAGTAATTTTCTATTATTGAGCTTTATTCAAAGAACAATGTCATAGTTTGCAGTGATATAGTGATGAATGTTTGACTATTGTGACATCATGAACCTACTACTTATAGTGGATGCAATCTCTACATTCTATGGAAATGTCTATTTGCTTCATGTTTTAACAATGGTGGACAGTTACTTTTTGGGACAGTCACTTGTGTGTGGAATGTTAAATGGAAGTTTCTTAGTCTAACATTACCTATAAATGTAATGAAGAAAACTTCATGAGGAGCCAATATATTAGAAAGTCACAATATGTGATAGTAGATACAATGAGTTCTTGATGCAAAAGAAGGTACAAGGATAATCACAATTTGTTAGGTATAGGGATTAATTGGGACAACGAGGGTAGTGATCAAACTATATATTTCTTGGTTTGGTAGTATGGTAAAGTGATTGAAGTTCTCTTTTACATTGATATCTTGTTTGCATTCAAATATATTGGTTCTTGGTATAGCTCATTTTCTCATGAAATTTCAGTAGGTGTTTTTGTGCTAATAGTGGTCATATTGGGTTCAGGGGGAGCTTGTTTCTATTTTTTTTTAAAGCTCTCTTGCATGTTTCATTTGCTTCTCTATTGCTCTACTTGCAGCCATTTATTGTGTTGGATACTTGGTTGGAATCTCAGTTATTTATGTCCATGGCATCTCACATTCTCTTCTTTCATTTCTTTGTCATTGAGGCAAAAAGGGGGAGAGATGATATGTGTTTTTCCATCAAGGAAAAAGGGGGAATTTTTTGGCTCTAAGTTATCTTTGGTTTGTCCTTGATGTCAAAAGTGGTTCTCTTGCATTCTTAGATTGGTTGATATATGATATGTAGTCACATATGGTTGGTGTTATGATATGCAGTTACAATGCAGGATGACAATGCAAGATGTTTTTTTAGTTTGATCCTTCAAGGTTACAAGTCAAAGGTATATTCAGTTGATTGTTGTCAGTTTGTCTTTGAATGATATATTAGTGCATTATTAACCTCATGTTATTGCACTACTATATTTTTTTAAGGAATTCATGATATCAACATTTGATATATTATTGATTGTTATGGCATATTGACTTGACAGTATGGTTGTGTCAATGTTTATGAGAAGTTGGCTGATTTACATGGCTTTGAGGTAATCGTATTTGATATGATTATAAGAATATTTGATTTATTTTAAGGTTCATAGATGGAAATAAATCACTTTGTAAAGTGATAAAGGTATCGGGCAATATATTATTGAAATATTTAATAAAGTTTATACTAAAGGTTAATAGTATCGAGCAACATTATTATTGATTGGAATTTTTGATTTATTACCAAACTCAATCATATTGAACATATGAAAACGGGTCTCATTGAAATACTTATCAAAGGAAGTTGACTTTGTTGAAAAGTCTCATGGCATTGATAAGGTAATTGATATCTTGTGGCGTCGACAACTATCATTCCTTGGGTTTAATAATTAAAAATGTTTTCATTGTCGATAATTTTGGCAGAGTTATCATTTGTGTTGACAAGCATGCAAATTTCAAATGATTATGTTTATGTGAAAATTCTTCGAAGAGACTTGAAGTTATATTTGGAAAAAAAAATTCATTATGTTGTGAATAGGGTTTGGAACCCTAGCCACCATAGGTATTTTTTTTTAGCTGCAGATCTTGAGATTCTCTCTTGGCCGACACTAAAAGAATATATTAAGCAAGAAGGTGGTGAGGATGCTTTGGTTTGCTGACTGTGAGCTAATGAAAGCTCAACTATGGAAGTTAGTTAGAGGAGATTTGATGTTGTCTTTTAGCTGGATCATTATGGAACTCCTTGATAGGTCATGATGGTTCTTATTCATTTTTATTCCATAGTGATAAGGTAATGCAAAATCTGTGTGGATTTGAGTAAAATCTTTGTTTTTGGAATATGTTTTGTTAAGGGTATTTTAAGAGATTAACTCTTGCTGATTATGGTTTGAAAATCCGTTAGGGCTTCTGGATGACAATACTCAACTGTACCTAAATAGTTTCATTATAATGATGTTTATAAGTTTTTGATAAAAGGGTTTGTTAAAAGAAAGATTTCATGGATTGTAACTGAACTGATTTCATTTCGTTAAAGGGTTTGTTTGAAGAAGGATTGTTTAGGGTTTCCCATTTAAACCCTAACCTGAGTTTATTTATAGTTACACAAACTACTTTTAGAGGTTATTTTGCAGTGTCTCTAGAAGATGGATTTTTGGCATTTCTCAATGAATTTGCAAGAAGAAAAATATGAGACTTCAGGCTTAATTTTGACAGATATAAGACATTGTATTGTATTGAAAATATTTTTGATTCTTAGATTATTGTATAGGAGAAGATGTTGTTAATTTCATACAACATTCTTCAATGTGCTCATTGAAAAACTTCATCCAGTCTATTGCTGAAATTATAGGATTGCATTTGTACTTCTAGGGTTTTAATAGTATACTATAATTGATTATTCATTGGATTTTTATGGAGTTGGTGCTCTTGTAATGTTGGAGTTGGTACTCCTATAAATTTGGAGTTGGTGCTCCTATAACTTTAGAGTTTGTGCTCTTGAAAAGTGAAGAGTTGGTGCTCTAAGTGAATAAAGAGATAGATTTTTAGAGTGGTTTTTATTTCCCAAGAGGGTTTTCCACTCAAGACAAAATTTTGTGTTATGTGATGATTTTTTTATTGATTGTCCTTATTAGTTTGAACATATTTGAATGATTCATATTCCTAATTCATGATTAATGCACAAGTCAAGTTTGCTTCACAAATCATCATTTGCCCTCTTGGTTCAAAAGAAAACATAAATTCTTGGTTTTGAAAAATTTTGTGACTTTTATAAATCAGTGATTCACCATGCCCCCGCACCCCCCCTCCCACTCCTGCACCTCTCAATGATTTCAGTCTTCCAACAATCCCAACCCTTAGAGCAAGGGCTTTTCGTATCATAAAGATACTAGGGGAGAGCTATCATTTACCACTTCCCGTTGATCACAATTTACATCTCAACAACACATTTATATAGCGATTTGGAAGAGCTTAGATTTAGCTCATTATTGTTTGGGTCATTCCCACCTTTCAAAGCAGGGTGATAGGCTCTCTAAAGGTAAAAACATTCAAAAACTAAAGAAGACATGGCATACACTCCTAAGTTGTTTTTAAGCCCAAAAGAAAAATGTGATCTAATAAAATGAATATGCTTAGTTTCAAATCACAATCCTTTGACCGCATCCTCCACCGAATTAGTTAGTAGTTTTGATTTTCAGTCTTCAAAAAGTGAGAGTTTTTTATTTTTCGAGTCTTGAACAAACGGTCCTGCAAAAGACCAAATTAACAAAATTAGTCTTGAAATAAAAACTAAACTAAAGAAAACATTAACATTTACTCTAGCTAAGAAAAATAATAATCTAATCTAGATGAAACTAAAAATATAAATTAAATTGAAAACCTAAATTAAAATTCTAATTAAAAATCTAAACTAAAAATCTAAACTTAAAAAACTAAAATAAGAATCTAAATTAAAAAAAATATATATATTAAATATCTAAACTAAAAAATCGAATTTAAAATCTAAGCCAAATTAAGAATCTAAATTAAATCTAAAATACATCTAATTAAATATGAATGAAATCTGAAAAAAAATCTAATTAAATCTAATCTAAATTAAATTTAAACTAAATTAAAAGATTTAAATCTAAACTATCCAAATTAACCTAAATGAATCTAAACTAACAAAATCAGCTACTAACAAAAAAATCAATCCAAATTAATCTAAACTAGGGCCTACACTCTGATGTCGTCAATTACAAATTCTTGTTTTATTAATAAGTTGCACCAGGATATTAAGGGCGACAACATTGGATTGGATTGGATGGTTTAAGCCATACAATGCAGAGGACCCAGGAGGTCATTAATCTATCACTTGGCTCGCAGAAAAAGCTTAGTCAGAATGTAGAAATAGTTCATGCGCTAATGGAGCTTAGGAGTTTTGAGGCGTCTTGGTGTTCAGGTAGTGAAACGATGATGTAGGGACCGAATGGAATTTTGTATGTTACAATTTAGAGGAGAAGGTTGGAAACTATTGTGGCTTCTTCACAAAAGTCTGGTAAGGACAGAGTATTGTCGAATGATCTCATTATCAGTGGCATAAGCTTGGATTCCGTGGAGCCCTAACAGGTTTCTAGTCACATTTGTAGCAGGCTAGCTAGCAATCAGAAGAAATCGATATAGTTGCCTTATTTGGCTCAAAGAGCCCCACATGCATTAAAATATTTAATTAGATTGCAAGTTGTGGTACGTGGGCAGGCGCTAAGCAACAAACACACTACTATGCATGCAAGCTCTTGTGGGAAAATGTGATAGGCAATGACAGATACGATAGGAGGAGTTTTAGGAGAGAGGGTACGATAGAAAGAAACGATGCTTAGTTAATGCTTTTGCCTATTTAGAGCCACAATACCCGAGTTGTTTCGCTTACTCCCAAACATGTACATAACGTGATGGTCTGTGAGAGGCATGTTTTAGGTTCATAGGAGAAGATAAGGATGTAGTAATAAAAGTGAATAGAAATGTAAAGATTTCTTCCACTCCGAGAACAGAGAACAAAAATGCCTCCACTGTGATCTGTGCCTCTTCTAAATTACCACCATAGTTACCTACAATGCAATAGGGAAAGTAAAAACCAGATAACTTTGTTGAATTATTGTAATTTACCATGCATCGAATCAGTGATTGTAACAAAATCTTCCAGCATTGCAAGATACATGTAAAAGAGGTTAACTCAATATTTTTTACAAATTCTAAGCAAAAGCGGAGACACAAGGAAACATTGCTAATTTTCTTATTGCTATGGAGGTTCACTTCAGAATAAGCACAAGAAAAAAAACTATCGCCTCATTTTTCAGCAAACTTAAAAATCTACAGTGAATCTATAAACCAAAATCTCTACAAAAGGCAAACAGTCAATTGAGAAGCAGAATGCAAACATCTATAATTGCCATGATATAAAATTTTCTTCCTACAAACAATGTGCATGTATAAAATTATCATTGAAAAGATAACACTCATCTTTAGACCATTATGTTCACCATATTTAATTTAAGAAAATTAGAATTAAGATTATTAAGCACAATAAATAAACTTGAAATTCCTAATTTAATGATAGAGAACAAAGAAGTGAATGAAAGGAAATAATAAAAAACGATTTCACCATAATCCTCACGTCTCCATTGAATGACCTCCATCATCATTCTCCATTTTTCTTGAGTATGATAATTGCCCTCAGATTTTTCTTGAGTATGCAAATAAGCCTATGAAAATGACAAAGCAAAATATTGAAGATTCTAATCTCAATAGAACAATAGCATATTCAAGATTTTATTAGATTTTCTAAGATGATCAAAATGATAAATGATGATGGTATTTATTGAAAGACAGATGGAAAATGGGCAGTCGAGATTAAAAGATTTTTATTTTGATCAATGACTGCAATTAATCGAGATGGGACGGAATAAGATCACAAGTGAAGGAGAAAGAGGAAACTGAATGATTTTTTGACAAAATCAAGTAGTTCGAAGAGGGAAATTGCATTTTGAAAATAATAGAAACATTATCTCATTGCAAGAGGAAAAAAGCAAGTTCACTTTTTGATTAAATAGAAATTTAATTCAAAAAGTGAGAGGAAAAATGAGTTATTTAATTTAATAGAATTTAATTATTTGTGTGAGAAAATTCGAAAGTGAATTAATTAAATAATTTAGATTATTTAATTAATGGAAGAATTAATGACATTAGGTAATAATTAAATAATTAAGATTATTTGATTTTTGAAGATGAAGAAGGGGTTTTAATAAATTGACATGTCTAGTGGTAATTTCTAGGTGTCTACACTTACTATTTTCTTCTGAGGTGACATTTTCATTTTGCTTCACATTAGGGACTGAATCAAAAATAATAGTAGAATGAGTAAAATGGTTCTTCACATTAGAGACTAGTTTATGCATAACAGTAGGCTACGCATGATGTTGTAATTACTGCAAATTAGGAGAGGATGTTCTATTGTCTTGCATGTATCTATTTTTCCTAAGAGGACAATCTCTAATTAGATGACCATCTTGTTAGCAAAAAAAAAAAAGCATTGGGTTTGTTCGGATAAGCTACAAGATGAAAAATTTCAAGCCTTGCCCTAATTAGTTTAATATTTTTAGGTAATTGATAAATTAGGTTCATTTCCACACAGGCCCTTGGGTGCACCCTTAGATAAGAATTTTTTTTTGTAAAATTCTTACACCAAAACACTCTCCCTAGCTATGCAACAATGTCTTTCATGAATGGCTTGAAGGAAAAGTTTAAAAATGGAAGTTCTATCCACATTGGGTACATAGATTTTGAGGGACCCCCTGGGTGAAAATCCAGAGTCCAAGCTTGTAGATAATAGATCTTCCCACAGATAATCTAGGTATCATACTATAAGACAGCGTGTGCATGATCAACAAATTTAAATTTACAAGCAACATGTCCTTTTTCGAGCCCTCTAAATGTTTCTATTTCTCATCCCCTATTTTCCCAATTTGTTTTAGCCCACTTATAGAAATCAGATTCAGATTAAATGCCTCTCAAAAAAACAAGATAACAGATTTATGCTGACATTCCACAATGCTATCAACCACATCATCAGGGAGAAAACTTTTAAGAGTTTTACCTGCATCTTCGTAGGTCCGCTCCTTCATTTCGTTGTCCATTCCTTCAATTTTATCTTTGTCCACACTATATGTTGTGTCTTTGGTCATCTCAGAGGGTTTTCTATTTTTCCACATCGTCTATGCTCTTCATGACATCCATATGAGACTCTCCATTTGTCATGGCAGGGGTTTCATATTGCTAAGAATCACTCAACACAACTATTTCCTTGACTACCATTTTCCTAGCCTTTTCCTTTAACCACATGGAAGGAAAAATCTTGTAGAAAGAACCCACAGACAAAAATATATGAAAAACCAAATAGCCGCCAAAAAATGCTTAGGGCCTACCAGCCATGGCAGAACCCTAAAGCAAGAAATTGAAGACGGTAAAGAGTTGGAATAGTTTTAGTTTTCATTTTTTTGTTTTTAGTTAATTGAGCATGAGTTTTAGGTTGAGATTTTTTTTGGTTGAGTGTCAAGAAGTATCCATTTCATCAAATTTGTTTAGAGTGATGATCTCAGTCTTCTCTTATTGCCACATCTCAAGTTTTCTTGCATAAACCTTATTTGATAATAAATGGAACTAGATGAGACTACTAGACAATATGTGTTTTGGTGGATGGTAAATTAGATGTTATCTTTAAAATGCATGCTATTGTGATTAAAATAATGATGAATTATTATGATGTGAATATTTCAATTATTGATTATGGTTTTATGAGCTAACCTATTGATGAGATATTGAGTGCAAATGAGTGCAGGAACATGTTGAAGGTGAGAACATGGCTAAGATAGAGATGGCCTATCCACCTGGAAATAGTCGACATAATAGAAATCCTACACACACACTCACATAGTTGCATTCATCATACATTGTAAATGATTATTTTATGCATTGTGTTATCATGAATACGTCATTACCTATTGTGCATTATAATTTAAATAATGACTATGTCTTATAGTTGTTTTGTTTGCTAAAAATAATTTAATTGGGAAATAAAAGATTTTATTTTCAAATGTTTGATAATGATAAATCTCATAATTTATATATATATGAATGTAATTATAGGTGTGTGTGAGTGTATGAGGAGAAAGTTTAGTTCTGAAAATATAGAGATACTTCAACTAGAGTTGAACACTTGCATGGAAAATGAAAACCATGAAAAAAACCTCACTAAAGGAGAAGGGATGGCTATTTTTTATATCATTACTGGTAGTGATTGAAAAAAATGAGTATCACAATATTTGAGCAAACTTATGGAGTTAACATGTAGAGGAGACCAGGTATTACCCTATTATTTTTGTTTGTAACATGGCTTATGAATGCATGGTAAAAGCTTAAATATAACCAAATATGCAAGTTTAAATGATAAATGATATTGTTATTTTATAATAAGATTTAAAGGAAATTATTGTTTGTATTATAGCATGTATTCAGTTCTTTATATCAACCAATATATGTATTGATCTTCCTATGCATACATAACAAAACATGTGTTTCGACCTTAATTTTGTTGAACACCTAGAATACTAAGAGGGGGGGTGAAACAACATTATATTAAACCAATTAATCATAAACCATCCAATTATCAACACAAATCTAATTACAGCAATGAATGGAAACATGAAGTAACTGCAAGATCACATGACACATGAACACTAGCATTTTTATGTGGAAAACCCAAAAAGGGAAAAAACATAGTGAGGATTAACTCACAATATATTATAACCAGTTATAATATATTACAGAGGCTTACTACTATGACATGCTATCCAATAAGGCTCACATCTAGAGATAGATACAAATCAAAATGGCTACACAACCAAAATGTGAACTAGTACAAAATGCACCTTCCTTACATGTTGAATTCAATTCCTTTGAAGCTCTGAATACAAAATAATGCTTTGCTTTACAATCGCTTGACATTCACAACAGTTATGTTATTATTTGAATCACATACATACAAATTCACATGTTCTCATCACATCACATATCATCTCATGTATATCTACAACACAAAAATATCTCATATCTATACCCAATACATCCACATACATTAATTAGGTCGTCCTAATTAGATGTAGTCGTATTTTAAATAAAAAAATTCTTGTCAGATCAATACTTGAATCAAAAAATCTTCACACTCAAACCAAACATGCAGTGCTTAATTTAGGTCAATATGGACCTAAAATATATCCTCTCAACATTTGCAATACTTATTTAAGCTCCACAACATATATCAAGCATTAGGTCGGCCAAGAGTTAGACCTAATCACAAAATAAGCCAATTGGTCAAGAAACAATGATCCATCTGAACATATAATCACTCACCATCTGAAATATATAGTGTTTTAAAATCTATAAACATTCTCCCAAAATTGAAAATACTGAATCCAATCACCGGAGGAATGCAGATCAAATTACACATACTCAATTACACTATATAAAGCCAAAACTGAGTGTCGAACTACTATCACTTGTAAGTTTCAGCCTGTCCATCCAAAATCATTGGAATCTTGAACTTAGATGAACTTGGTAGTTAGGAGTAACATATCATAACCTCATAAGCTAATCTTATTACACAAGTAATTCTAGATCAAAATACTAGATTAATATATCTCCATTTTGTTCACTAGATTAGAGAAAACTGTCAACAATCAATGTTGGCATCAATGACAACACATTAAAGGGTTCCTTCTTCATTCTTTTAACAATCTTCCCCTTTATCATTGATGGTAACATATATCAAAAATAAATCTCCAAAAACTTTAGATATACACCATCTCCAACTATTCTTCAAAATACTTCAAACATACATCCTCTCCAATAACATCTTTCATCAACAAACTTCTCATTTTTCATTTTTCTCAACTTCTCCAGCACCTAAAATTCTCCCCCTTTGGCATCAAGGAAAAAGGGTCTATTGGTAACACACATGTAAGCTCTAAAGTTGATGCATATGTACAGAAAAACAACTGAAATGTACTTACTCCCCCTCAGGGAGTTATCCCAAAAATGGTTCATCTTCAATCTCCTTAAGGATTGCTTGCTATGTAGACTTCCCTTCATTCTAAGTCTTTTTGGCTATAGCAAGCAATTTATACATTGATTCCAGTTCAACTATGCCCTCCTGTCACTCTTTTGGAGTACTTGGGTTAGGATTTATCTTTACAAGCCTTTCTACATCAGCAAGAGAACAAGACACTAGTATATGATTGGTCTTCACCAAGTCTCCAAGTTGTCCAAATCTCCTTATTATGTCTTCTTTCTATCATTGTAAGGTGAAAAACTTGTTTTGTAGATCCGTAGTAGCAATCCAATAGGTGTAATCTCTATCATGCACTGGTTCAAAGGCTCTGGAGACATTAGTTATATATGACTCAATAGAGTCCATTAAGTCCTTAATTCCTTGAGTGGAATTTGGGCACCTCATGCAATACAAAAACAAAGAATTGGCCTCATCCTCGCATTCCTACACTTTTTCCAGAACTTCTTCCACTTTCTCATGTGCAAATGCACATCTATCTTGTAGCTCTAGAAGTCTCTTTTCAACAAACCTTGACTCAACTTATTTTTCAATCTGCTCCTTCATACCAAAGGCACACTCCTTAAGAGAATCAACTAAAAACTTTAGATTTCCTATAGGAGTTAAAGAATTATCAATTGTGGCATCGAGAGTAGAATCCTACAAAGACTTGATAGCATTATTAATCAATTATGTACCCTTTTGATGTATCTCTATGATCTCTTTTCTTCTGGAGGCATGAAAGACATCTCTAAGCTCCAACTTTTGAATTGGTGAGATCTTGTCCAGATCTTCACTTCCATGGTACATTGGGAGTTGTGTCAACTAGGGTGGAATTGTCAATTGGAACCTCATCTACTTTGTCAAAAGACCCTTAAGTAATTTATCAGTAGGTTCTTTGAATAACTTTGGTAGCTCCATGATCTTTTGAGTCTTGTCTTCATTATTTCCAGCCTCGGTCTCTTCTTTATCAGAGGGATTTTGCTTTTGTTTATCTTTGTCTTCATCCTCCTTTTTATCCTCGTCATCTTTCTTATTATTTTCTTCCCTTTCTCCTTGTCCTTCTTTTCCATCCTCATTTTGATTATCTTCATTCCCATTTCTAGTATCATAATTTTATTTTTTAGGGTGGTCTTTAGCACCATTATCAACATCATTCTTATCATGTTCTTGTTCTTGTCCTGTATTATGGTTTTTATTATTGGAACCAGTGGTCTCTTTAGTATCTTTCAAAGGAGCAGATGTCTCTAGGGAAGCATTTGTTTTATCTACTGATGGTGGTGAGAGACCACATTCTCTATATCATCAAATGATGGAGTTTCTTCTATAGTATGAACATTTACTTCTTCTAAAACTTCTTTAAAAATAGGTAAATTTGTACCTAGAGGAATATTTTCCTCTGCAATAACAAAATTTTCTTTATCATGCTCTTTTCCTTGAGTAGTATTAGATGATAAAGCAACAATCATCCCAAATCTTTATGTTGTCTCTGACAGTATTCACTATATCTTGTTTCAACTTGTCTGCTCAGTCCTTTTCTCTACACATAGGTATTGTGACTCTTTCTTTAACCCTGGATTCTTTAGTGTACACTTCAATTAGTGTAGCCTTGTCATTTTCAAATAGAGAGGATCCAATTTCCTCTAAATCATCAAACTTCATCTTGTCATCAACTTCAATTACTTCACGCCTTCTTTCCACCAAGGCCTCCCACATAACACTAGGAACCTTCTTCCTAATGTTATTCATATCTACATCTAAAATGATAATGTACTGAATGATGGCTTCTATGATTATTTTTTTATCTTCTTTGTCCACTTCATCATACAGCTTCGTAGTACCTTCTAACAAATTTCATCATGGTCTAACATGTTATTAACTAAAACATCTAATTTTATTGGTGTACAAGCTCTTACCAGAGGATTTTTTGTCTTCTTTTTATTTCCAGGCTTCAAGGAGCCTTGGACTCTAATTTATTCTCCTTCTTCTAGAGCTTTTTATGGATGTGTATAGTGAAAGCCTCCTTTTCTAACTCTATCTCCTCTTCTTCGAAAGTGTCCACAATTTCAATATTAGGCTTTTTTTTTTGGTGCTTGCTTCTTAAGAAGCACCTTCACCACTTGTGGTGGCACTACTTCTTTTCCTTGTAAGTTGTTCTTCATGCTCCAATCCGAGCTCAATTTCTTCTTCCACAATAGCACTTAAGTTTTTATCCCTGAATTTTTTTCCTTTTTCCTTCTTCCAAAGGTAGCAAGGGCTGCTGCTACTAGAGGTACATTCTTTCTCTTGCTTGTTCTTGTGCTTGGTCTAGAGGGAGTAGAAATGTATTCAACTATCGGAGCACTAGTATCCACCTTCTTCCCTTTACCACTAGTTGTAGCAGCTCCAAAGGACTTGGGTAATGCAAAGGCATGGATGGGAAGCATTTCTTCCTAATGCAAGCTAGGTGAGCCCTCAATAGGTTTAAACAAAATTTTTACAATTTTCTCTCAATTGACTCCTCAAAACACACAATTGGCTCTTCAATGAATCTAGGCTTCTAAGGTCATCGACTCACCCCAAAAAAATTCAGAACTTTCACATGGCATAAGAGGCATATAAAAATATTAAAAAACACTTTACAAACACAATTTGACCACTCACCGATCATTGAAGACAACACTTTGTAAATACACCACTCTAGCCCTTCACAACCTAGTAGGTCTCCTTTAAGGGACTGTCAAGAATATATTTCAACCCATGCCACTTCTCAAGATTGTAAGGAAAGATTCAAATACCCATTTTTATGTTTTAAAAAATATGTGAAAACCAACATTGACTCTGTTGGACCAAACCATTCCAAACTTGCCTTCACCATTTAGGCAACTAGGCCAATTAAGCCTCTTTTACAAAGGAAGTACCTCCTGATATTGACACCAACCCCTGAACCCTGCAAAAATTCTTCTATTATGATGAAAAACCACCAATTTCACTGGTTTTTTGGATTGTAACATCCATTTGAGGTGTCAAACCTTCAAACCCTCATTTTATGCTTCTAAAACTATCTTTTTCAAGGACCCTTATTGAAAATCACACTTCCCAACCTCTCCAAACTCTTCCACTTGGTCATAAATTCCTAATTATACCTTCACATGCCTAAAAATTCATTACATGAACAGTTCCATCAAGAATTCTTCAAAACCCTCCTTTAACCCATCATTTTCATAAGGAAAAATACACTTTTTACCCTAGGGCATCACTCCAATTCACACAAAATGATATTCCTACCTACCATACCATGAAAGCACCTATATTACAACATTTTGGACCCATTACATGAGTCACAGAAAGCACAAAAAGTGGAATGGGCAATTGGACATTTTAGATACTCTCAACACCAAAAACTATGCAAAACAGAGTTAGCAGCAATAAAACAAAGAGAAATCACTACAAAATCAATGTTAGACCTTAATAATAGATTAATTTAAAAGATAACTCATACTACCACACTTTACAATTGATTTAAAATCATAACTCAGGTTGTGCAGATCGTACAGAATGAAGAAATGCTAAAAAACCAAAAAAAATGTAAGAAATAACGTTGTTTTTGTATTGAACTTCGCAAAACAAACTTCAACAACCTTTTTTCAAGACTTGGAATAATTTTTACACATTTTTGAACTCAAAAAAACCTTCCCAAATGCTCATAACTACCTTTCAACTTCTCTTGACCCTTCAAATTCCCTAAAAGTTGCATTTTTGACACTTTTTGATAACATTTGCATTTTTTGTGCAACTTTTACAAAATGGACCCAAATGACTCAAAAAAAAACCAAATGAAATTTTTTTAGCCTTATTACAACATTAGAACACTAATCTTGCATAAATTTTTGCAAATTCATAAATTTGCCACCATGGACTACAAAGACAACTTTTGACAATTTTTGACAATTTGTGCAAGATTACAAAACAACCAACCTATCAACTCTAAATGACTCCAAATCAGCTTATTACATATATAATGGTTCAAAAAGATCTTATTTAGTGAAAAATGACTCATATTACTCCAACCACCTAGTTTCACCTATTGACGAGCCAATGAACCTTCAAATGAACAAATTTGCATATAAGGGTTAGGTGCTCCTGCACCATACAACCCCACTGAAAAAAACTCATGACACATAAGTTGGGTCTAGTACCCACTTCTCTAAGCTTCAAAAATATGCCTCTAGTCTACAAACACCTTCCACTGGTCCATACACTGTGCACTTCCAATCTGCCCTACATCTTCAACTTTGGCATTGTTTGCATATGAATTTGTCTTCATCTTTGCTTTCAGACCTGATGATGGTCTCTCACCTGCTCCTTGACCAAAACCTGACTATATTCCTTCTTATATACCTAAAAATAAACAAATATTACCAATTCTATGAAATGACTTCTCATTCATCTCATTTTTAGGCTTGCATCTGCTCTTATTATCTTGTCCAATCTGTCCTTTCACCACTATCACAGAACTTACTATCTTATTAGCACCTTTTATCCTTGTACCTACATAAATCTTTTGTCTTTTATCATTTCTCTCTACCAAAGGACACACTAATGTACCAACCAAGACATTACCATGCCAATCAACTATCAATTCATCCTTTACTCTTGATGCTAACAAAGCATTCTCAGACCTCAAACTGATTGTAGAACTCACCTTTGTGTCTTCATTTACAATATTTACAAATTATTTCTTCCCACACATGATTACTTTTGCCTTACCCTTGTCATCTTTCACCAAAGGAGTTAAAACAAACTTGCATCCATCTTTTTTAATGGTGTATGTGTTCTCTCTCCCATCATACATTGCATGTATGTCATATTGTCAGGGCCTACCTAGGAGTAAATGACAACAATCCATAGGAAGAATATCACAAACTACCTGATCTCTATAACCCCTAATCTGAAATTCAATGAAAACTTGTTCATTGACCAACAAAGATTACCCATCACTCAACCAAGACACTTTATAAGGCAACTTATGAGGAACTCTTTGCAAATTCAGTTTGTTAACCATCTCACTTGACACCATATTCTCTGTAGAACCAGAATCAATGACAAGTTTACTTACCTTATTCTTGCATTTACATGTGGTCTTGAAAATACTCTTTCTTTCCAATGGTTCCACCTCTTTGGAGGTCCTCAAAAGTTGTTTTTGCAACATCAAAGCTTCTCCAGCTTTAGGGTTTGTAGAACAACTTGATGGACTAATGCTTTCCTCTTCATCCTCTTGCACAAGTTGAACTCTCTTGTCACCTTTACTTATGCTTGATGAAGCACCAAACTTCTCAAAACACTTGTAGGATGGATGGCCAAATTCATTACAAGTATAGAATCTACCTGAAAACACATTATAACTCCTACCTCCTCCAAATCTACCTATTGTGTCTCTCCATCCACCTTTGAAATCAGATTGCTCTTGCCCCTTCATGGAATATTCTTGATTTTCATTGTTTGGCTTTGAATTAGGCATAGATCCTCTACCTCTTGATGCATTACCTCTACCTCTAACTACTTTGTCTTGTCTTCTCTTCATTTTCTCCTCCACCCTGATTGTCATTTGATAACATTCCTCTACATTCCTAGGGTTAGCCAAAAAAAATTCATCTTGTATGTTAAACCTCAAACCACCTATATATCTAGCACCTTTTTCATCCTCATTCTCATGATAACCAGACCTCAAACTTAGTTTATAAAACTCTATAGTATAGGACTTAATGTCCATTTCCTTTTGCCTTAAGCCTTGCAATTTCTTAAACATTTGAATTTGATGATCCTTGGGTAATAATTTACCTTTGAGTGTTGATACCATCTTGTCCCATGAGGAAATTTTGGACTTTCCTTGCTTCCTTCTTTTTGATTGAAAATAATCCCACCATACCAAAGCATGGCCTTGCAACTTTTTCTTTGCAATATTTACTCTTTTCTCCCCAGGAACCTCATCACACTCAAAATGATTATCTAATGCAACAATCCAATCAAGTAACTCTTCATCATTTAGACTCCCACAATACTTTTGAACATCAATATTTACCTTATGCTTGTCATTCTTAACTGCCTTCAACAGCTTTGCAATTCTTTGATCCTCAGGGTCAAGCTCTGGGTATGTGCAAGATCATGATGGGCCAAAAAGTGGCAATGGGAAAAAAATTACGTTTTGCATTGACTCAAAAACGTGGAAATCCCGAGTTGACTATTTTTAGGCTTGGGTGTCATTACATTGCTCCAAAGCAATGCCTAAACCTAAATTTTACAAATCGGATATCCAATTTGAGTTGCGTATATAAATAAAAAAGCAGCGGCCTTTAAAGTCATTTTAGACATTTTGAAGTTCCAGACGCGAATGCACAGGGAGAACTCAAAATCAGATATTCGTTTTGATTAGATATCCGATTTGAAAGGTATTTTTTTGGTCTTTTAAATGTTTTAATCAGTTTTTCAATTAGATTTTTATAATTTAAGTAGTTTTTATGAATATTTCTTCAAAAGTAGGGTTTTTTATTGATTTTTATTAAAAACTAGAGTTTACAATGAATTTTTATTAAAAATTAATTTTTTTTTATGGATTTTGATTAAAAACTAGTGTTGTTGATGTATTTTTATCAAAAACTAGAGTTTGTTATGGACTTTTGTGTAAAAGTAGGGGTTTTTTTGGATTTTTATTAAAAACTAGGGTTTTTTTACAATAATTTCATTTATATTGTGTAATTTCAATTAGATTAATTATTTTTTAACTTTAATCATGTATTATGGCTGAGAATGAAAATGATCAAATTCCAAATGCTCCACCACCTCCATAGGCACCAATTGAAGACTTAATTGGTGAAAAATTTGAGCGATTGAGGGGCATTTGTGAAGTTTATAAGACAATCCCTCGATTATCCGAGATGACAAACACATTGAAGGAAATAATTAAAAATATAGAAACCCTCTCCACCCAACATAATGCCTTTCATTCATGGTGAGAAGTCATGAGGGAATATTATGCATGTGGATTGTCTTACAATGATGTGAAAGATCTCCAAATAACCAAAGCCCAAATAGCCTCTTTATTTGTTAACCCCCACATCAGTTTGCTAGTGAATGTTAATAAACAAAAAATTTCTATAAAATGGTGCATGAATAGGGACATTGTAGATAAATTTTGGGGTCATTGGTGTATGGTTTTTGATAAACCACCGAACAACAATTCTGAGTTATCATTTTACTTTATTTAAAAATTATATGTTGAGTTTGTGTTAGGGCATCATTTCAATTACTTTGACATTAAACCCTTTCAGGGCATCGGTGGAGGTATGCCCCAGGATAGACCAAGGGCAACTAGAGTAGTGTCATGCCCATATGTTCCCCCTCCTCCCCTTCCTCTGCCACCTCCAATATATCATCTAGATATTATCTAGGATGCAATCACACAGACTATTCAGGCTATTCACTCTTTGAGTGGTCATTTGGTTTCACATGCTTCTACAGTAGCTTAGCCACATTCTGGTGATGTTGGCGAAGGCTCAAGTGCTACTGCATCATCATCCTCGGGTCCATATATTTGTGTGCCACCATATATGCTTGTGTCCTCTTGTACAACCTATTGAGCATCCCTTGGACATTTTTTATTATGACCTCCATGATGTGGATATTATAGATCAAATCCAGGGGAGTGGAGCATACCCTATAGAGTCCTCTCCTACTAGAGAGCAGGATGTTGGAATAGTGACATGGGTAAGATTTAAGTTGTAAATTCATAACTTCTATTTTTTTTTACATGACTATTAATAAGAGATAGTATCAAGTACTAATATTTATTTACATGGTCTATTTAACAATTGATGTCTGAGGAGGAGCTCACACAGGTGACAAATAGCACCCTTAGGGCCATTTCATTTGGCCTCGAAATGCACACAGTATATATTTTTTCACTCACTCGTTTACATTTTTTTACTATATACATTCTTGTCATTTGAATGGTCATTAATGAAATTATATAATAACTTATATGTCTATCTTATTTTCCTCTTGTAGGAAATACCTAGTGCAAGCGAGGTGTAGCCTTGTCCAGACTATGGAGGTGCAAAGTTAGATAAGGGGAAGGTAATTGAACTCAAATTGGATTGAATTAATATTTTTAAGATCTTATATTGATTATACATACATCGACATAGGTTGGTAGTTTCATATATACTTGTCATTTTTATGTACAAGTGATTATGAGCTATACATCATTGTTGGCAAGTGTCACAACACTTGAAGGAGTAGGTATTGGAACACCTCAAGGAGTAGGTGTTGAAACATGCCAAGAAGGAGGTGTCTAAACACTTGAAGGAGATAGTAAAAAGATCAGCCTAAAGAGGTATGTGTTTATTTTATTTTTTGTTTGGTAAATATGTTCCTAGTACCAATAATCATATGCTAACTTGGATAAATTTTATGTTTTTTTTCACATATATAGATTGGAATTTCAAAAGTTGGTTTGGTATATTCTAGGACTCCTGACCCTTTGAAGAGATGTATATTTCAGGTAATCAAGATTTCAATTTTAGAGTTCAATTAAAATTCAATGTATATTGATTTTGATGTTAGTTATTCAATTTTAAATTATATAGTATAACTAATCTCAATTATGGTTTGAATTTTTCTTGTGTAGCTACCTTCAAAGCCAACAAGTGCTTCAAAGAGGCTCCATTTTGATGATCCACCAATATTTTAGGATGAGATAGACATTTTGGCATGTAAATTTTGAATAGATATTGAGATGGCATATGCCACATTTTGTATAACTTTTTTTGAGTTGGCGTTGATTCCATTTTTGTATATGGACATACAATTGATTATTGGATAATTTTATATATAGAAGTTGACAATCAAAATTTAATTTGTTCCTCATGTGCATGATTAAACTCTTTGAAATTTTTATCTTGAGCAATGGTTAATTATCAATGTACAATAGCATAAAAAAGAATGGCTATATTATGTATTTTATATTTATATCGATGATTACATTCAATTGCACATCTTTCAAACTCAAAGCATTACTTCACATTGCATAACTAACAACTAGATGTTGATAGATGAAAAACATTCAATTACTATATAGTTTTTACAAAGTCAACCTAATCTATTATGCAATTACTTCACATTGCATAACTAATAACTAGGAGCAGTTGTCAATTGCATTTGCTTGTCATGGAATTCTATGAGACCACATTTCTTTGAGGCTTTTTTTCAAATAGTCCACTAGCTTGTCTATGCTACCACATTTTTCATACATGTCTACCAAAGCTTTTTATGAAATAGTTCACTGACTTGTTGGTAGGGCTTATACTTGTATGATATGACCTCACTCAATCCTGAAACCACTTCATTCCCTCTTAATTTTGTTTGCTTAAACTTAAAACATCATTATATTATGCTGCCCCATAATTTGGCTTACACTTTCTTTGTAAAATCACCAATTTTCCCTTGTTTTTGGCCCTTCCAACTAGGGTTTCACACTTTTACTCTTCTTGGGTTACTCTTAATCACTCAAACCTCTTAAAAACCATTAAATATGCCTGTTCCAATAGTTTCCAACAAGTTCCAACCTATTTTCATTCAACTTCTCAAAAACTCACTCTTTAGGCTTACTCAAAAGGCACAAAAATTTGTGTTTCTTAACAGGGCGGCGTTCTCAGACCACTCTAATCCCTTTATCACCCCTAAACACTTGTTCCTGTTCCTACCTCTATCTAATCCATGCCCATTCCTCTGAGTTACATCCTATATAGGAGGAGGAATAGCCTTGTCAATTCATGAAATCTTACATGTTTTAGGTGCTCCTACACTATACTCCCCAAGTAAAAAATATTTATGCCCCATAAATCACTCCATAGGTCTACTCCTATCTTCATCACAATCCATTCAAACCCACTCAAAGTCACTTGCATGGAAATCTTCATCCGATGGATTTTGTACCCTTCATGCTTTGTGTTGTCTTGGTCTTGCCATGCTTGATCCTTCTCAAATGGATCTTATTGGTACTATTTGTCTTCATTGACACCTACAAATGGTGTTTCCCAAGCTTTGACACCTGCACAAAAAAATTCAGTACACAAATCTAAACATCCATACATTAGTATCTCTATTGCATGCTCTTCCATAAGCTTTTTCCAACTACACCTGTATCTCTACCCTTCAACTCTTCCCTTCACAATCTTTCTCAGGTTCTTTATGGTTAGAACCATCCCCATATCAGCATGCATCTACCACACAACCAAGGACAATCCCCTATCCTAACACCATATTCCTCAAACTCTTCTTCTCTAGCCTTCACTAGGCCACTCACCATCGTCTCTTCCTCTCTAGTTTCCAACCTAATCTACTATTTGCAAGATTACACATTTTAACGTTGATAGGTTGAGAGGTTAGGTCTGATATATTTATGCTAAATAAGGTCAATAAAGACCATTTAAGGTGTATTAAGTTGAAAATTCGAGTCTAGGGGTCCAATATGTCAAAAATGCATTCTTGCTTCAAAATTGTCAAAATTGCCACGTAGTCTTTTGAAGGAAAATTATTAAAATTGTAAAGGGAAGTGCAAGATAGGAGTCTATAAGTTGTGGTAGGTTTGAAATAAAGGTGTTTGACTAGTTTTACTAGTCATAGGTGTCTTGGAAAGCAAAGTTGCATAAAAGTGCATTATTAACAAAAAGTTGTCAATTTTAGCAATTTTCAAGAAAAATGAAGGGTCTTGGTAGTTGAAAAGGTGGTTGTGGACATTGGGAACTCTACTTTAATTCACAAAATGTATATAAATATCTTCAAGGTTTGAAAATAGGTTGGTAGAAGGAAATTTTGTGAATTCCAATACAAAAGCAACATTGATTTCTAGAAAATTACTGGTTTTTCACAACAAGCTATGGTCTCATGGAATTTTTTCACACAAAAATCAGCATTGGAGTTCAGTTGGAGGCTGAAAACTACTTGTAAGGGCACAAATAAATCTTGTTCTACAACTCGTATGACCAAACTGACTGTTCCATGACGTTCGAATGGGTATGTTTAGGTTAGGTATGGTTCCCTTTCGCATCCAAATAGGCCGAAGCAATTTGAGCTACGTTCAATCGATGAAATCCCTTAAGAGTCCAAAGTGCAAAAGAGAAGAAATCTTTGATGGAATGTTACTCAAAAATCGTGACACTTACAAAATCTTCATTTTAGGCTATGGGATTGTGTTGGGACCATCTACAATAACTTCTTTCAGTTTTTTCTATCTTGGAGACGTTTTCCCGTGGTGATGAGTTTTCAGTTGAGGGAAAAGTTGCCAGATACAAGCAGTGTAAAGTTGTAAAGTGGCGCAACTTTCATTCTCCAACTCATACGACCAAATAGACTATTCCAATAGGTTCTTATGGGTACATTTACACTAGGGATGGTCCTCTTTTTAACCCAAATACACAGAATCACTCTGAGCTACATTGGACCGATGATTTCCCTTAAGAGTACAAAGTGCTAAAAGGAAGCAATCTTTGAAGGGATATTTCTTAGAAACCATGATGCTTAAAGACTCTCCATCTGAGGCTATGTGATCATGTTGGGACCATCTACAATAACCTCTCTTAGTTTTTTATATCTTGGAGGCGTATTCCCGTGGTGATGAGTTTTCAGTTGAGGGAAAAGTTGCCAAGTGCAAACAGTGTAAAGTTGCAAAGTGGTGCAACTTTCATTCTCCAACTCACACAACCAAATGAATTGTTCCAAAATGTCTGGATGGGTATTTTTACGCTAGTGATGGTCCTCTTTTGCACCCAAATATGTCGAATCACTCCGAGCTACATTGGACCGATGATTTCGCTTAAGAGTCCAAAGTGCTAAAAGGCAACGATATTTGAAGGCATATTTCTCAAAAACCATGACACTTGCAGACTCTCTCTCTGAGGCTATTGGATTATGTTGGGACCATCTACAATAACCTCTCTCGGTTTTTTCTATCTCAGAGGCGTTTTACTGTGGTGATGAGTTTTCAGTTGAGGGAAAAGTTGTCAAATGCAAGCAATGTAAAGTTGCAAAGTGGTGCAACTTTCATTCTCCAACTTGTATGAACAAAAAAACTATTCCAACATGACTATAAGGATATGTTTACATTAGGGGTGGTCCTCTTTTGCACCCGAATATGTCGAATCACTCTAAGCTACATTGGACCAACAATTTCCCTTAAGAGTTCAAAGTGCTAAAGGCAACAATCTTTGAAGGGCTATTTCTCAGAAACCGTGATGCTTACATACTCTCTTTATGAGGCTATGGCATCATGTTGGGAATATAGACAATAACCTCTCTTGATTTTTTCTATCTTAGAGGCATTTTCCTGTGGTGATGACTTTTTAGTTGAGAAAAAAATTGTCAGATGCAAGCAGTGTAAAGTTGCAAAGTGGTGCAACTTTCATTCTCCAACTCGTACGACCAAACATATAGTTCCAACACATTTGAATGGTTCCGTTTACACTAGGTATGGTCCTCTTTTGCACCCAAATATGCCGAATCACTCTGAGCTACAATGGACCAATGATTTCCCTTAAGAGTCCAAAGTGCTAAAAGGCCATACCATCTATTGTGTGGTATGTAGCTTGATGGAATGGCCATGGTAGATGTTATTAGGACTCTATAAGGTGAATATGTGGGTTTAAAAAGCTAGAAAGGTTTGTAGTTGAGTTGGTGAGTTGCCATGGATGGAAAAAATGAGTGAAATCAAGTGAAAAATGGTGGTTACAACATGCTAATGTCAATGAAATGTGGGGGCAGCAATATTTAAGGTTGGATTAAGCTTCTGCAAGTCCTAATAGACATGTTTGATGAGTTTATAGGGTGTGGAAAGGTTTGGGGAGTGAAGTTGCACCCAATTTTGGTTTTGACGATCAAATTGGAGTTTAAATCATATTTAATTGTAATTGTGTTGTTTAAAGCCACCTAGCTCTTGCATCAGAAAACTGTTACCCAATCAACTTGAACAGCATGCACACCCAAATACCTTGTTTCCACTTTGCTAGATCAAAGAATCAATTACATGGGAAATGACCTTCACATGAACTTTTTACATTTTTATTTTTGGAAAAAGTGGCAAGCCACTGTAATTTATTATATATAAATAGGAGCTATTACAAAACCTAGTTAAAATGAGCATACTGACAGGAAAGAACCAGGAAGAAAACCTCTGGTTGTAGCTCGATTAATTACAAAAATCTCTAAGTTAAATTTTAAACATACCCTTTAGACAATGCCAAACATTTGACCCATATTTCAAAAAACATCATTGGATATAGATTATGCCCATACATAGTTATGACCCTTTTACATTGTTTCACATTTCAAAATTCAAATTTTTACAAAATTTTCCTATTGGAGGCATTTAGGGCACAATCTTCCACAAGAGTAGTATGTTGACATTCTGGAGTGATAAGCACCTGTACAAACCATCAAGGTAGTAGTTAAACTACATACAATAGAAAAGATGCTTAGAATAACCAATCTATATTATTGTAATTTGGTGCATACCTCTCTAAAAGGATTAGAGTTTCCTATTGTTGCAGCAAGTCCATGATCAATCGTGCTAGGAATACCACAAAAGTTTTCAAATGATAAATCTATATTGTCACAATAGAAAAGATGCTTAGACTATCAAATCTATATTAATCTACACAACCTAAATGATGATGAATTGGTAATGGGTAAGTGCACCAATCTATGACACAATTTTGGCTCTTAAGATGCCACTTTTTTTCTGAAATCAACAAAATCTAATTTACACGAGAAAATGAAGATAGTTACGCTCAAAATTTCAAGATGCGGAAACAAGAAAAGTTGAAATGCTCTGAGTCTAGTTTCTAAGCTACTATTGTTTTTTTAAATTAATGAAGATTAAGGGTCTCAAAAAGGGGGGGGCCAAAATAGGTCTTGTTTTTATCAAAAAAAATAGCATAGCGCCTGAGGGCTCCCCCCTTTTTGATTAACTTTTTTTTAGAATTTCAAAAATTTCAATGATGAGAAATTAGCTAACACCATGTAGTTTATCCTCATTCTTTCAGATAATTTTTTTAATGAATATATAATATTTTATGAATTTTCAAAGTGGACACATCCTGAAAAGCTGAAATTTGAGCGTGCTCCCCCCCAATTTTTTTGCAAACTAATCAAAAATTGATTTTTTTTTTCATCATGTGTAGAATGGAACTTCTAATTTCAAAAAATGTAATTTATTTCACGTTCTGATGAATGAGTAAAAATCTATCCTAAACCTAGCACATGTTGGTTTTTGACCAAAAACAAAGGCATTTACAATAGAAGCAATGGATCAAAACCTTAACTAAATCAAAAGGAAAAAAGAATTATATATTTATATAGCTAAGAGAGAGTTTAACACTATCACAGTTTTTTCATAAACTTGCATTGAAAGACGTGTAAATTTTGATGGGAGCATAAACGAAAATATGAAGAAATTTTGCACCCTTTCAAAAAAAACACGTCATTTTCATGAAATGGTTGTCCAAACCTTTGGGTCGGATGCCCAATGCAAAATCGAACCCATAGGGTTGGTATTTCCCAATGCAACTTATTTGGCTCTCACCAAATGGGTTGCTTCATTTGGCATGCGCCAAATGTCACTCATGACTTTTGGAATTCATTTTTGTAAGCTCTTTGATTTTTTCTTTCTCTGTCAGGGAAACTATATACATGAAATAAACATTTAGGTATAAGTTGATATTTACATATGGACATTTACTTTATTATACTTTAAGTTATATTTCATGTATATATAAGCAGGACGTTTGAGAGTGGTTTCAGATCTCTAGGAGTTATAATGCAAATTCTAGTTTATGGAAGATCTTAAAAATTTTAGACTTAGTTAAATTTCAGTAATCAGCATGTCAAATTTCAATAATCAGGAGGTCAAATTTTAGTACTCAGGAGGTCAAATTTTATCTTTCTCTCTATCTCACTCATTTTCATCTCTTATTCTCTAGACCTCTCTCTCTCACTATCTGCATCCCTTTATCTAACAATATCTTCCTGGAGCTCAAGAACTATGTCTCTACATGTCCATCTCTCTCTCCTTCCCTCTCTAGTTCTCTCTATCTCACTTCTCTCTCCTTCCCTCTCTCCCTCTCTAATTTTCTCTATCTCCCCCTCTCTCTCCTTCCCTTTATACTTCTCTCTATCTCACCTCTCTTTCTCCCCCTCTCTCTCCCCCTCTCTCTTCCTTTCACCCACATTTTCTCTCTACTTCTCGCTATCTAACCTATCGCTCTATACATATTTCTCTCTCCCTCCTCCTTCCCTCTCAATCTCTCCACCTTCCTCCTTATCTTTGTACTTTTCAGGTCCATCACACATCTCTATCACCTATCTCACTTCTCTCTTTCCCCTTCCGTCTCTACTCTCTTTCTCTCTATCTCACCCCTCTCTCCCTACCTATCCCTCCCTCCTCTCTCTTATCTCTCTCACCTCTCTCTCTCCATCCCTACCTCTTCCTCCCTCTCTTCTTCCCTCTATACTTCTCTTTATCTCATCCTCCCTCTATCTACCTAGACCTCTCTCTCCATCCCTACCTCTCCCTATATCTCTCCTTTCCTATCTAGTTCTCTCTACCTAGTTGTCCCCCTATACCTATTTATCTCTCCCTCCTTGCCTCCTCTCTCTCAATATCTCCACCTTCTTTCCCTCTCTAATTCTCTCTCTATCACCTCTCTCTATCTCTCTCCTCCCTCTATACTCTCTCTATCTCTCACTCCCTCCCCCTCTTTCTATCTCCCCTCTCTCCCTCTCCCTCTTTCTATCTCTCTTTTCCCTCTCTCTACCTATATCTCTCTCCTTCTATCTATCTCAACTATCCATCTTTACCTATCCCTCCCTCCTCTCTCTCTTCCACCAAAATTCACTCTACATCTCTTTGTCTAGCCTACCCCTATATACCTCATTTTATCTCCCTCTCTCTTTCCCTCTCTCAATCTATCTACCTTTCTCATTACGCCTCTACTTCTCTCTATCACCTCTGTCTCTCCCTCTTCCCTCTTTACTTTCTTTCTCTCTATCTCACCCCTCTCTCCTTAAATATCCCTCCCTCCCTCCTCTCTCTATCTCACCTATCTCTCCCTCCCTACCTCTTCTTCCCTCTCTCCTCCATTCTCTAATTCCCTTTATCTCCCCCTCCCTATCCTTACCTAACCCTCTCTCTCTCTATTTCACTCTCTCACCTCTCTATAAATCCTTATCTCTCCCTCAATCCCTACCTATCCATCCATCTCTCCTTCCCACTCCACTTCTCTATATCTCCATTTACTCTCTCTACCTACCCCTCTCTCTCTCTCCATCCCTACCTCTTCCTATAACTCCCATTCCCTCTCTACTTCTCTCTACCTACCTATCCTTCTATACCTCATTATCTCTCTCTCTCCCTCTCTCCCTCCTTCCCTCTCTCAATCTATCCACCTTCCTTATCTCTCTAACTTCTCCCTCCCTTTCATTCTCTCCTTCCCTCTCTACTATATCTCTATATCAACTCTCTCTACCTACTTATATCCCTCCATAATATTTATCTCTCATCTCCCTATCTCTCCCCTCTCTCTCCCTCTCTCTCTCTCTCCCTCTCTCAGGTCTCTATCTATCTCCCCTCTACCCTCTATCTCTCTCCCACTCCCCCTCTCTCTCTTTCTCTCTCTCTATCTCACATCTCTCCCTCCTACCCCCTCTCCCTCTCTCAAGTATCTCTCTCACTCACTCACTCACTCACTCACTCCTATATCTCTCGGATCTACCCTTAGCCCTCTACCCTTAACCCTTAAACCCTTTATCTCTCTCCCACTTGCTCCCTCTCTCTCAAGACTCTCCCTCCTATCCCATTTGCCTCTCTCAAGTCTCTCTCTCACTCACTCCCTCCCTCTATGTCACTCCCCTCTACCCTTAACCCTAAACCCTGAAACCCTCTATCTCTCTCTCCCACTTCCCTCCTCTCCCTCGCTCGTGTCTCACTCACTCACCTTACTCCTATCTCTCTCCCCTTTACCTTTAACCCTCTACCCTTAACCCTCTACCTTTTATCTCTCTCTAACTCCCTCCCGCTCTCTCTCTCTCAATAAATCCCTCTATCTCTACCCCTATACCCTTAACCCTAAACCCTAAACCCTTAACCCTTAAACCCTCTACCTTCTCTCTCTCAAGTATCTCCCTCCTACCCCCTCTCCCTCTCTCAAGTATCTCTTTCTCAGCCATTCCCTCTATCTCTCCCCCCTCCCCCCTCTACCCTCTCTCTCTCTCTCTCAACCATCTCCCTCCTACACCCTCTCCCTCTCTCAAGTCTATCTCTCACTCACTCACTCCTATGTCTCTCCCATCTACCCTTAGCCTACCCTTAAACCATCTACGCTCTACCCTCTATCTCTCTCTCAAGACTCTCC
>CM021104.1:637247412-637279228 GCA_007115665.2 Sequoiadendron giganteum | reverse complement strand
CCCTCTCTCTCAAGACTCTCCCTCCTACCGCCTCTTCCCCTCTCCCTCTCTTAGGTATCTCTCTCTCACACACAATCACTCACTCACTCCCTCTATCTCTCTCCCCTCTACCCTTAACCCTCCCTCTCTTTATCTCTCTCCCACTCCCTCCCTCTCTCTCTCTTTCAAGTCTCTCCATCCTAATCCCTCTCCCTCTCTCAGGTCTCTCTCTCACTCATTCAATCCATCTATCTCTCTCACATCTCCCTTAAACCCTATACCCTCAACCCAATACCCTAAACCATCAACCCTATAGGTCCTCAACCCTATACCCTCAATTCTCAACCATCTACCCTATACATTGGATCCTCAACCCTCATATATGTTTTTCCCTCCCTCCTCTTCTCTCCTTATCTCTATCTCACTTCTCCCTCCATCTCTCCCTCTATCTCTCCCTCCATCCATCCCACATTCTCTTCCCTAATCCCTCAACCCTCTACCCTCGACCCTTAAAACCTTAAACACTCAACCCTTTACCCTAAACCCTCAACCCTCAACCCTCAATCCTTAAATCCTAAACCCTTAAACCATCTACCCTCTACCCTCAACCATAATCCCTCAACCCTTAAACCCAATTAAACTCTCTACCCTAATCCCTCAACCCTTAAACCCAATTAAACTCTCTACCCTAATCCCTCAACCCTCTACCCTCTACCTTCAATCCTAAACCGTTAACCCTAAAAAATCAACACCTATACCTTGAACCCTGTATGCTGGACCCTAAACCCTAATCCATCAACCCTATACCCTCAACCCTCTACCCTCAGCCTTAAACTCTTGACCCTCAACCCTTAAACTCTCTACCATCTACCCTATGCATTAAACCCTTAACCCTCAATTCTCAACCCTCAACCCTCAACCCTTAATCCCTTAATCCTCAACCCTTAAACCCTAAACCCTCTACCTTATACATTAGACCCTCAACCCTAATCCTTCAACCATATACCCTCAAACCTATACCCTAAATCCTCTACCCTAAACCCTTAAACCTTCTACTCTCTACCCTCTACCCAATACCCTAAACCATCAATCCTATACCCTCAACTCTCAACCCTCTATCCTATAGATTGGATCCTCAACCCTCATATATCTCTATCCCTCTCTCCTCTTCTCTCCTTCTCTCTATCTCACTTCTCCCTCTATCTCTCCCTCCATCCTTCCCTCCATCTCTACCCTAATCTCTCAACCCTATACCCTCAACCCTTAAACCCTTAAACACTCAACCCTCACCCTGATACTCTCTACCCTAAACCCAATACCCTCTACCATCAACCCTATACCCTCAACCCTCTACCCTCTACCCTCTACCCTCTATCTCTCTCTCAAGTCTCTCCCTCATTCCCCTCTCCCTCTCTCAAGTTTCTCTCTCTCACTCACTCTCTCTATCTATCTCCCTTCCATCCTTAACCCTTAACCATCAAACCCTCTACCCTCTACCCTCTACCCTTTACCCTCTATCTATCTCTAATTCCCTCCCTCCCTCTCTCTCTCTCAAGTATCTCCCTCCTACTTCCTCTCCCTCTTTTAGGTCTCTCTCTCACTCATTCACTCCTTCTATCTCTCCCCTCTACCCTCAAACCTCAACCCTCAACCCTCAACCCTCAACCTTTAACCCTCAACCCTCAACCCCCCCTCAACCCTCAACCCTCAACCCTTAAACCCTCTACCCTCAACCCTCAATTCTCAACCCTTGACCCTTAATCCCTCAACCCTAGGTGGGTAGGGAAACATAGGTGAGATATAGAGTGATGAAGGGAGAGGTAGGTAAAAAAATGGATAGGCAAGATAAATATAGGTAGAGAGGGAAGGAGATAGAGAGATGTAGAGAGAGGAGAGATAGAGAGAAGTAGAGAGGGGAGGGAGGGATAGTTAGGGAGGATATAGAGGTTTGTGTGTGTGTATGCGAGAGAGAGAGAGAGGGGAGGGAGGGAGGAGACACGGTTGATATATAGAGTGATGGAGGGAGAGGTGGGTAAAGAGAGGGAGAGGGGAGATAAATATAAATAGAGAGGGAAGGAGATGTAGAGAGAGATGATAGATAGATAGAGTGGAGGGATGGTGGGAGAGGAAAGGAGGAGATAGAGGTGAGTGTGTGTGAGAGGGAGGGAGAGTGAGAGGAGATAAAATGAGGGTAGAGAGGAAGGGGGAGAGAGAGAAAGAGATTAGAGAGGGAAGGGGGGAGAGATGGAGAGTAGAGAGGGAAGGAGAGAGTAAGAGAGAAAGATGGGTGAGGGAGAGAGTGGTAGGTAGTGGAGGGAGAGGTAAGGAGAGAGGGATGGATAGGAGGGAGAGAGGGAAGGAGGGAGAGTGAGATGGAGAGAGTGGTGAGATAAAGAGTAGAGAGGTAAGGAGGGAGAGTGATATGGAGAGAGTGGTGAGATAGAGAGTAGAGAGGTAAGGAGATAATGAGAAATAGAGATGAAGAGAGAGAGGGAGGTTGGAGGGAGGGAGAGGTAGAAAGGGATAAGTGAGACATAGAGAGGGAATGAGGGAAAGTGGGATAGAGAGAATGGTGATTTAGAGAGGAGGGAGTGAGAGGGAAGGAGGGAAAGTGGGAGAGAGGGAATGGTGATTTAGAGAGGAGAGGGTGATAGGTAGGGATAGAGATAATGGTGAGATATAGAGGAGAGAGTGAGAGAGAAAGAGAGGGATGGAGAGATAGAGAGAGAGGTAGGTAGAGGAAGGGAGAGGAGAGATAGAGAGTAGAGAGGTAAATAGGTAGGGCAAGAGGCATAAGTGAGATAGGGAGGGATGGATAGGGAGAGTGATGGAGGAGGAGGTATGTATAGAGAGGGAAAGAGAGAGGAGAGATAAAGAGTAGAGAGGGGAGGTAGGGAGGGAGAGGTAGGGAGATAGAGGTGTGTGAGTGAGTGAGAGAGAGAATGGTGAGATAGAGAAAAAAGATAAATTGAGAGAGAAAGAGGGGGAGGGAGGGAGAGACAATAGTGAGAGATACTAGGAGGGGAGATAAAAATAAGGGGAGGGAGGGTGAGGTTGAGAGAGGGAGGGAGAGGAGAGATAGAGAGAAGTAGAGAGGGAAGGAGGGAGGGAGGGAGTGTTAGCAAGGAAGATAGAGGTTTGTGTGAGAGAAAGGGAGATAGATAGAGTAGTGAGATAGAGAGGAGAGAGTAAGAGGGAGGGAGAGAGAATTATGAGATAGAGAGGAGAGAGTTAGAGAGAAAGTGGGGGAAGATAGGGATAAAGAGTGAGAGAGAGATGGAGGTAGAGGGAGGGAGAGGAGAGATATAGAGTGGAGAGGGAAAGAGGTAGGGAGGGAGAGGTAGGTAAAGAGAGAGAGAGGGGAGATAAAAATAAGTAGAGAGGGAAGGACATGTAGAGAGAGAAGAGATGGAGAGAAGTAGAGAGGGGAGGGAGGGAGGCAGATGTAGAGAGGAGATAGAGGGGTGTGTGGGAGAGAGAGAGGGGAGAGAGAGGGGAAGGGAGAGAGAGAGAGAGAGGGAGTAGAGAGAAGGAAAGAAAAAGATGATACAACTTGTTGACTACTAAAATTTGACCTCCTGATTACTGAAATTTGAATTCTTGATTACTAAAATTTGACTAAGTCTGAAATTTTTAAGATCTTCAAAAAACTAGAATTTGCATTATAATTCCTAGAGATATGAAACCACTCTCAAACATCCTGCCTATATACATGTAATATAACTTAAATTATAAGAAAGTAAATTTCCATATATGTAAATGTAAATGCCTATATGTAAATGTCAACTTATACTTAAATGTTTATTTCATGTATATAGTTCCCCTTTAAGAGAAAGCAAAAATAAAAGAGTTTAGAAAATGCATTCCAAAATTCATTGCAAAAATAAAGAGAACTCACACTTGTTCACTCATTGACAAATTCAAGCCATTTGGCGTACGCCAAATTTGGTGAGCATAATATGGCCTATTACAGGTTTTTTTGTGATTTGGCACCAAAATTATCTCATAGATTGGTGCACTTACCCTAATGAAAAATATAAAAGATGCTTAGAATAACCAATCTATATTATTCTAAATGACCTAATTGATGATGAGATGGTAATGCAAACTATAAAATATGCTTTGAATAACCAATCTATATTATTATAATTTTTCGCATACCTCTGCAAAAGGATCAGATTTGGCTATTGTTGCAGCAGGTCCATGATCAAACATGCCAAAAATATCCCAAAAGTACATACAAAATATCACTATTAAAGACACCTTCATTGCAATAGTATACAAAATATCAGTATTAAATAAAGAACACTAATGAACTTAAGTATAATGAACCTAAGCATTGTACCTTCCATTCTTGAATATGCTATTCAAGTGTGCCTGGAGGGTCATCTCTTTGCTTAAGAGTATCCAATATTGCTTCATAATCAACATTACTAAGCGTCCATAGTTTTTTGGTCTTTTTTTTGGCATGATGCTTCAACAACTTAATATTTGTTGCTATAACAAGGTGTGAATACATGAGAATGGTCTTTTGTTTCTCACAGTCTTCAAATGTAGATATGCCATTCTTTCTAATCATGTATGTTCACAACCAAGTTCATACAACCACAACTGAACTTGTAGGATACACGAGCCCATCATCATCTTCCATTGGCTATGTTATCTTGTGCATTACCAACACACATCAAGCCAACCAATATTTTGATATCTTCATTTCCCTATGGTGTAACAACTACAAAAACATGTCATGGATGTAGTAGATCTAAAAGTTGGTCGTAATCAAGTGAACTTTCCATTGTGTCATTTGTCATGGATATAGTTTGAGATAAAGGAGTTAGATACTGTGGAACCCATGTATCCACCCACTCACTTGACTCGCATTGATCCCACTCACACTGAATACAACTTTGACAAAAACAAGCCAACTATCATGTCCAAATGGCCCATGTGCTTGCATCTGAGCTTTGAAACAAATGCATATTTGAAGAATCTTTGATTGTATGACAATCCAATCTTCCTCCCACTGTACCCTCAACCAACCAAAATAATCTACACATTGTCAAATCAAGTGTCCCTCCCTATGACAATGTTGAACTACACCAATCAACAATAGAATGCGCATCACTAATTTTTTCTCCTAAAATCTTCAATTTCTTCTTAACTAAAGCTCTCTTTACACATGCACCTTTTCCATCATGCTCCCCTTTCTCATGCCCAACTTAAAAAAAAATCCAAATATTAGGTACACCCCTCTCTACATGTATTCTACTCAACCAATAAAACATACGAGCATTCTTGAATTGACTTGTGTAGTTATCTGACCAAATGAGATGTCGGCCCATTGCTATATCATGCTCTTGCAAGAGCTCAAAAAATTCTCGAAGCAATGTTGGACATACTCGGATGAGTGAGATCTATCATCACTCATATAAAAATGATACTCTCTTATTATCTTTCGATCGTCCTCTGTACTACTAGGTGCATGTCTAAACATTATGTGGACCAAAATAGCAATCTGAATGGAATTGTAATACTAAGATTGTACCTCATTTTGTGGTTGCAATGTGTAGTTTTCTGCAAAATCAACCAGTGATATAATAGTGACAATCAGAAAAGATTCCTTACACATCCTGAATTGTTGATCCAACCACTAATACCCATGACTATGCCTTGCATACTTGTAGAAAATATTGTCCTTAAAATCTGAAATAAAATCAGCAACACTGCATTCTTTTGTAACCAGCTCGCATCTAGAACCTTCATCTCCACTCTGCAAAGTATATTTGACTATCTCATATCTCTTTTTCTTAACAAGCATCTTTCCAAATTCATGTGTGGAACCCTTATGAAAACATTGAACAAACTTTGACAAGACACCACATTGTGAGCACTTCACATTTAAAACAAAATTTCTACAGAAAAAGGATCCATCATCTCTAGAACATAAAAATAGATCTAGAAAGTCCCTTTTCGGAAAATGCATTGCACCACACTCCTGCAACATTTCATTAGTATGCAAAGTAGAACGGATATAGTATAATAGTTCATGGTACATTGAAAACTCCACATGGTATATGCAACAACAAGTATTATGAATCTTAAGAGGCACACAATTAAATGGCTTCAAACCTTCAAAAGTCCTTTGCAAGATTTCCATATTTGGATGTGTTTCAATAAATTTGTTGAACAACATTATTTGGATTGATTCTAATAAATTTTTAGGATGTGATGTACGGTCTCAATTTCCAATTATTAAATTTAAAACATCCTTTGCATTGGGTGATACTCTAGAGTTATCAGGCCAAAATTGTTGAATTACGTGCTTTACATTATCGGTTAGCTTCTTATCAACACGTGGAAGCCTCCTAGAAAAATCCCATGTATCATTTTGAAGAGGATCATCTATTCTTTCTTTTCTTGCAAGTTCTCTAGCCAAGTTTTATGATTTATGTCAAAATCAATACAAGTTTGTCTCATAAAGCGAGCCTTTTTTAATTGATGGCTTACTAGGGCAGTTGTAATGACTCTTCGAGAAACTCTCTTATCCTTTTCCTTGTTATTTTTTCCAATAGACTTCAGAGCATTAAAAATATTTTTGACAATAATAGAATTTTTTTCAGTCTTCTTGTTCACATGAACCTTCAATTTGGCTAGAAAAGGTCTCATCTTTTGCATCTTTACCAATTGTACAAAAAATTGGCATTTCTCAGTCAATGTCTTATTGCTAAAAATATTGGTTGAAAAGTCTTCTAGCCCACAACCGAATAGTTCGTGTTGACCTATTGCCTTCAAAATTGTTTATAATGTTATCATCAATTTCAAGTAACCATTTAGGGGTTCTTGAAGGTCTTGAATTTGGAATGTCTTTCTTCCACACAAGGTTCTTCATTTCTCATGTAATCTGGTGAAACATAATTTACACTTGCTTCAATATTATGTTCAACATCTTCATTTCCAACATTTTCACCTTGAACATTTTCAATATAAATTTGAATAATTTCATTCCCAATTTCAATATCATGTTCAACATTTTCATTATAAATTTCAATATTTTCATTCCCAATTTGAATATCATGTTCAACATCTTCAATTCCAACATTTTCACCTTCAACATTTTCAATATCAATTTGAACATTTTCATTCCCAATTTCAATATCATGTTCTACATTTTCACCTTGAACATATTCAATTTTCTCTTCACTTGAAAGACCATAGGGCTCAAGTTCACCATTATTTAACATACCTTATCTTCTCTTCCTATGAACCTCTCTATCTCTTTGTCTATATGCTTCAAATTGTTCTTTTGTAATCTTTCTCTTAAATATTTGCTTCTAACGACTACTGTTCCCCATTATACCTCATAAAAGATGCTAAAAAATCATTTCTTATGACAAATTTGAGTACAAGATGCTCCAAAAAGTTGGTCTTTGTCTCTTCCTATCTAAAACTGCGCATTTTTCGCCTACAAAGTGTTGCAAACAGAATGTAGGGTCTATTGGAATGCACAAAAATGACCCACATGGGGTTTTTCTATGGACCACAAATCCGATATTCAATATAATCGGATATCTGATTTGGAAAACATTTGAAAATGTTTTGCAATGGTAAAATTTTAGTTCTACCAGAGTTTTGCAAATCGTATATCCGACTTGAATCAGATATTCGATTTGTGCCCACATAGACCTAAGGGTTAATGGTAGAGAGTGGGAGATTGAGAGAGGGAGAGTGGGAGGGAGAGAGGGAGAGTGGAAGGGAGAGACAAAGAGGGAGAGAGGGACTGTGGGAGAGTGAGAAAAGGAGAGGGAGAGTGGGAGGGAGAGAGGGAGAGAGGGTTTAGGGTTGATGGAGAGAAGAGGGAGAGGAGGGAGGGTTTGGGTTTGATGGAGGAGAGGGAGAGAGAGAGTGATAGGGAGAGTGGGAGAGTGAGAGAGTGATAGAGTGAGAGGGAGAGTGGGAGAGGGAGAGTGGGAGAGTGAGAGGGAGAGTGGGAGAGGGAGAGAGGGTTTAGAGTTGAGGGAGAGAGGGAGAGGGAGAGGGAGAGGAGAGGGAGGGAGAGAGAGAGAGAGAGAGAGAGAGAGAGAGAGAGAGAGAGAGAGAGAGAGAGAGAAGGTGAAGTAGGAGAGGGAGGAATAGATGGATAGGAGGGAGAGGGAGGGAGATTGAGAGGGAGAGAGTGGGAAGAGGGAGAGAGGAGAGGGAGAAGTGGGAAGGAGAGAGGAGGAGTGGAAGGGAGAGAGGAGGGAGAGAGAGGAGAGGGAGAAAGTACAGAGAGTGAGAGCAAGAAAGGGAGAGTGCAGAGAGAGAGGGAGAGAGGGAAAGAGAGAGAGATGGTTTAGGGTTGAGGGAGAAAGGGATAGAGAGGGAGAGCTAGGGAGAGAGAGAGAGAGAGGGAGAAAGAGAGGGAGGGAGAGTGAGAGTGAGAGGGAGATTCGATGAGTGAGAGAAGGAGAGGGAGAGTGGGAAGGAGAGAGGGAGAGAGGAAGGGTGAGAGGGAGAGAGGGAGAGAGGGGGTTTAGGGTTGAGGAAAGAGAGGAGAGAGAGGGAGAGGAGAGAGAGAGAGAGAGAGAGAGAGAGAGAGAGGGAGAGGGAGAGTGAAAGTGAGAAAGTGAGAGAGAGTGGGAGAGTGAGGGGAGAAGGAAAAGAGAGGGAGAGAGGGGAGAGGGAGAGAGAGGGAGAGAGGGAGAGAGGGAGAGGGAGAGAGGGAGAGTGGGAGAGTGATAGGGGGAGAGGGAGAGTGGGAAGGAGAGAGGGAGATTGGGAGGGAGAGAGGGAGAGAGGGAGAGAGAGGGGGTTCAAGGTTGAGGGAGAGGGAGAGAGGGATAGGGAGAGAGGGATAGGAGTGATTGAGTGAGAGACTTGGGAGAGAGAGAGAGGGAAAGAGATAATATTTAAATATTTTATATATTAGTAGTATATATATATTTAAATATTTATACACTAACTAAAATATTGAAATAATATTTAAATATTATATATAATAATATAATATATTATATATTAAATACATAATTTGGAAAGAGATTATCATAAATTGCATATTATATATTATATTGTAAACTATATTGTATATTATATATTAAATTATAAAATTTATTGCATTTTTGAAATCATATATTATAAATTGTATAACCTTTTTTAAACTCATATCTAAAACATATCAGATATCGGATTCAGATCGGATATCCAATTTGAATCAGATATCCGATATGATGACACAAAATTTAATGCCTAGGGATTAGGCTCGAGCTTTCTTTGGAATTTGGTTCAGACCTGTCAATCCTAAGAAGTCAACACGAAAAACGTGTTTAACAACTTACCTTGCTTTTCCAGACTTCGCCCATGTGGCTAATGACTTTTTTTTACCCAAAATTGATGAAACGAAAAGGGTTTATAAAGGAGCTTCTCAGCTTTCCACCAATATAAATTATACTTTACTTTGAATCTAATAAATAGTTATTATTCATTTTCTATTAGAATTACGACTAAAATCTTGATTGATAGCATGATTGAAAAATATCTATAGCTTTCACATGGTATCACATTTTTTGAATCCAAAACATGTGTCACATTAAATGCTTTGCATACTATAGGATTAAAAAAAAAATGAATTTCGTGAAGTTTTGACCAAGTTAAGGTGGTCAGACATACGATTTTTTATATTTTTTAAAAGTTGTAATAAAAATTTCATAATTAAATATTTACTTGGAAAAAAATTACAAAACAATATGCATCAAATCTGGACATGAGTCCTCTACTTACATCTAAAATCTTATAAAAAAATATTATCATTTTATTATGGTTAGGGTGGTCAGACAGACACCTACTTCTTATTTTTTCCCTGAAATTTAAGTACTACATTAAAATTTTAATTTTTCACCAAATAGATTTTTTTTTAGAAAAATAAACCTAGTAGTTTAGAAACTACATTCAATTTGCCACAAATTTTATTTTTTACATATTTTTGAAATAATATAAATAACTTATTCAAATTTTTACATCAAGTTGTCTAACTCTGATATTTTTGAATTTTCATTGCCACTTAAGGGCCTATTTTTCCATGATGATCCTGCACATATCCCTCTTCTTCCATATCTTCAAAATCTTCATATTCCTCTTCATCTAACTCACTCTCTTCTGCATCCCTTATTTTATTTGTCTCCAAGGCTATAATTCTTTCCTCCAACTCTCTGATCTCTCTAGCATGTCTATATTTCATCTCTTTAGCCATATCTTTGTTCTTTGGAGGCATCTTTGAATATTGAACTCTTCACTTCTTCCTTGTTCTTCACAACCTACAAAATGAGAAAAAAACCTAGTCTTTAATGCTCTGATACCAATTGATGTAAGCTGGGTGGTCCCTCAATAGGTTTAAACAAAGGTTTTGCAATTTTCTCTCAATTGACTCCTCAAAACACATAATTGGCTCTTCAATGAATCTAGGCTTCTAAGGTCACCAACTCAACCAAAAATGTTTAGACCTTTCACATGGGATAAGAGGCATATAACAAGATTAAAAACACCTTACAAACACAATTTGACCATTCACCAACCCTTGAAGACAACACTTTGTAAATACACCACTTTAGCCCTTCACAACCTAGTAGGTCTCCTTTAAGGGACTGTAAAGAATATCTTTCGACCCATGCCACTTCTCAAGATTGTAAGGACATATTCAAATACCCAATTTTATTTTTTAAAACATATGTTAAAACCAACATTGACTCCTTTGGACCAAATCCTTCCAAACTAGCCTTCACCATTTATGCAACTAGGCCAATTAGGCCTCTTTTACAAAGGAAGTACATCCTCATATTGACACCAACCCTTGAACCATACAAATATTATTTTATTATGATGAAATACTACCAATTTCATAGGTTTTATGGATTGTAACACTCATTTGGGGTGTCAAACCTTCAAACCCTCATTTTATGCTTCTAAAACTAGCTTTTTCAAGGACCCTTATTGAAAATCTCACTTCCCAACCTCTCCACACTCTACCACTTGCTCAGACATACCTAATTAGACCTGTACATGCTTAAAAATTCATTACATGAATAGTTCCATCAAAAATTCTTCATAACCCTCCTTTAACCCATCATTTTCATAAGGAAAAATGCACTTTTACCCTAGGGTTGCTAGCAAGAGGCACTGCTACTATCATTTGGTGTTGTCATTGATGAAAACCGTAGTCGATGATTAGGTACACACATCATCATTTGATCTCATCGGAAGATAAATTGAAGATTGTCAAGGAAGAACAAGGCATCTGGTAGTTCAATGTTCATCAATCCATATGAAGATTGTATGTTATTGTTTTGTGTTGTGCATCTCAGGAAATATTTTTTTGGCATATTATCTCTATTATTATCTAAGCGTAGTGGCTCGTATCAATCCGTGTGTGAGTTAGAAGATTCGGTTGGCTAATTCTCTATTTTATTAGTACTAGAGCCGAATTCATGAATGTGTCATGTCGTCGATGTATGGGAAGTAATTAGTTAAGTATTTTTGTGTTCGTACATCTTCGTTTAGGTCCTAGCCAAGTTGTGGCCGACCGTTGAGGATACACATTGCATATTATTCATGATTTGAGCCGACAGATGTAAATATTCTTTTCCTATTGAAGCCGACATATTGTAATTGAATTGTAAGTTATGGATATATATATGAGATCCTTTGTATCATTTTAGAGAGAGTATGAAGTGTGTGTTGATGTGAATTGTGAGTAAGAGTAGAGCAAAAGAGTGATAATGAACAATTTCACTTGTGCATAAGAATCTGTGTTGCGAGTATGAGCAAAACAAAGCAGAAGTGAAAAATTAGTCTATAGGACAGAAGATCAAGTACTGAGCCTAACTGGAACTGTAATCAAGCATATGTAGATGCTACTACTTCAGTTCAAATCTCTCAGATGGTTTTAATTTGAACACTTTGTAAGGTCGTGAGCTCTAGGCAGTGTGCCTGAATGCAAGTGCATTCCCCTTATTGTAATCTTCATTTGAGTATACTCAAATCATAATTATGGATTGGCCATCCACCTTGGTTTTTCCCCTAACAAGGTTTCCATGTAAAAATCCTTGTGTTATGGTGTTGTGTTAATTTGCTTCATATTTATGTATTATGGTTGAATATTTTTAATGCTTTGAAGTTAAAGGTTAATAATGTTAATTTGTGCACAACACTGATTCACCCCCCCCTCTTACCAAAGATAATGTTGTCCTCAAACATGAGATGGAATCTATCATGATGAGAATTACCAAGGAGGTTGAAGATAGAAAGAAAAATGAAGAGAACCTAGCACAATCCTTGAAAGAAAAATATAAAGTATGTAGCTAATTGGACAACAAATTGGAACAATCTAAAAACAATGAATAAGTGCTTGAAAAGCAGATTGATGAACTTAGAAATGAAATTTCTTTTGCAAATGAGTACAAGGATAAGTTCAAAGTTAGCTCAGCCAAGCTTGATGAACTAATTAAAGGTCGTAGAATTGATGGTGACAAGAGAGGTCCTGGATATGAGGAAGGAGAAAGTTCAAAATCTGGACAAAGGAATTCTAGACAAGGAAGATTCAGGCAAGGAAATCAAATGAACAAATTTGGAAGGTATCTGGTAAGGCAACCTAATGCCCAGATATTTGATGGATATTGTTTCAGTTGTAATAAATTTGGACACATGGCTACTCAATGGAGAAGTAGAATGAAATCAAATGGTCCATCATTCTCAAGTCAGTGCTTTAATTGTCATAAGTTTGGTCATAAGTCAAATGAATGCAAAAATGTGATGAACAAATTTTAGAGAAATATCAAATGCTATACATGCAATAGACTTGGCCATACTGCTAACCGGTATAGGACAAGTGAGAATCAATGGAACAAATGGTTTGGATAGAGAAATGTTGTATGCTACAATTGCAACAAATTTGGTCACATTGCAACATATTGTTGGAATAGAAGAGGTCCAATAAATCAAAAGAAAAACATGCAAAAGGATATCAAGGGAAAAGGAAAAATCATTATAAATGAGATCAAGTAGGAGATGTAGAAGAAATGGGTGAAGAAAAATCCCTCTAGTGAAGAAAAAGAACCGGCACCAAAATCTTCTTCTAGTAATTCCTCCAGGAATTAGTCTCAGGCCTTTGGCCTAGGGGCAGTTGTCAAAAAAATCATTTAACCCCCTAAACGGTAAGTAACATCGGATGTGGATATGTATAGGAGGTGCATATATTCTTAACAAATGTTGTTGAAATCATTGGAGAAAGTGGTATGCAGTATTGGAGGTTCGTAGAAGATTTATCTATCATAGTGCATAGAAACAGAGTAACCGTCTGGATGAATTAGGGTAAAATCATTTATTGTGACAAAAAGGGTTAGGTATGCAAGTGATAAAAGGTCATTTATATTCTTCATTTGTCACTCTTCATTTTGAAGAAAAGAAGCTTGGAGAGCTTCAAGGAAAACTTTGGTGAATTGTAGCAAGATTCAAGTGTGAAAGTGATTTGGCAATCAGATTTTGATCCGACAAAAAGGTATTTATTAGAAAACCTTGTGAGTTTGTAATTTGATCGAAATGAATACTCCTTCGGTAGTTGAAGTTAAGGATAGACCTCATCCCCAATTCAAATGCCATCCCTACAAGTCTCTTGAGACAAATCGGTTAAGGGCATTTTTATTTGTGTCGCATGGAGTTTTACATAATGAAGATATTAGGGCATACATTCATGCAAATATTGAGGAATTGGGAAGCTCTCAACTACTGAATCTGTATAAAAATTATATAATTGGAGAGGATTTTACCCTAGAAGATAATAAATTCACTCATATTGTGAAATGAGAATACAAAACCCTAGAAGATAATAAATTCACTCGTATTGTGAAATTTCCCGTCTTTGAAGATAATGAATGGGTCTAGTATATCTTAAGTCAAGTGCATGCAAAATTCATGTGGTTGAACACACCTTTCACTTGATAACAAAGGAGGCTATAAGTTTAGTTACAGGCTTAAGTTCCTTCGATGGATTACTTGTTCTAAAGTCTATGAGAAATCAAATGGTCACTGATGCAACCGGCTCTAAATATGATAGAATGGCAATGACAATTGATGAAATTGTTGATGTAGAGGTCAAATTTGCGTCAATGGTTATTGGGTACAAGATTTATCACTCCAACCAAGATAATTATGTTTTTGGTACAGCCATTTATGCAACCTACCATATCATAAAGGAAAATGCTAACTATGACCTACGTGAATTACTAAGGATTCAACTGATGGAGAATCTTGGAAAGATCAAGAAGGATTAGAAAAACTCTTTCAAATATGATAACTTACTATTGTGCCTATTTTTCTACATCATGGATGAATTTCAAGGATTCGAAAAGGTTCATTGGAAAAAGGACAAACCGGTAGTTGCTCAAATCAGAGATCTATTCCATAAATTTGCAAATACTAAGACCAAGAATGCAACTATCTGGGGATAGTTCAAAAGTTTTCAAAATATGATGCAGGCTAGAGAAAGAATTCCTACTTCCATTGTGGATAAGTATAAGGATACAATTTTCTTCATGGTAGACATTGATCAATGCATGATGGAATTTGTTGATCCCAGAACAGTCTAGATCATGCCTATGGGTTATGAAGTTGAAGAGAAATTTTTGGACATGTATGCACAATACTTACTAAGTAAACCTCTAAATTGGACAAAAGAGAGGTTCGATACTTATACAGAGAAGAATATACAAGTGCACAATGAGCTCAGGAAACCTATGATAACCAAAAGAGTTAGAAAAGAGGTAGAATTCTTTGGAGAAAGTATGGGAATACCTATTAAAAAAATAAGAGAAGCCAAAAAGAAAAGGGAAGAAGCTAAAGCAGCAAAGGAAGTAGCAAAGCAGGTAGCAAAAACTCAATCAACTAGTCTGGTAGCACCCTCTACTAAAACTAGGTCTAGAAGAAGTGTTGCACCCTCATCTACTCCTGCAACAGTGCTAACTCCTATGAAGACATTCGGTAAGGGTGAAAAGATAAAGAAAGATAAAGGAAAGAGAGTCTATGTGGTAGTTTCTAAGGATGAAGAGACAGAGTCTGATGAAGGAGTCAAATAAATAAAGCATCGAGGTGCTAAAGCAGCCATAGTTTCCAAAGATAAGCCCTCTAGTGGAGATGACCAAGCAAAGAAGAAGGCAAAAACTGAAAAACTAGGTATGTCAGTGGAAGCAGTTGAAAAATCTTTGGTTAAGGATGGAAATCTCAAGCCACTTTGCAAATTGTATGAATCATTTGGTAAAACTGATCATAGAATTCTTGAGGAAGCAACCATAAAACATATGAATATTTTCAATAAATTTTTTATTGAAATAATTCCTAATTTGCGTAAAAGTCTATGACATTCTGGAAATGAGGAGACTTAATGCTAGAAAAAAAGAGAATATGAGAGAATGAATCCTAGTTGAATTGTGTTTGATAATGTCCATGGAAGATATGAATGCACTCCTAAAAAAGAGCTAATAAGGAATTCAAGAGCAAAAGAAGGGTGAATAAGCTCATGATCAGTCTGACTAATGAAGTGACAAAAGAAACAGACAAAATCCAAAGGAAGATACTATTAAATGACATAATTGATGTTGTTGTTGAGGAAACACATGTTGAAGATTTCCCATCTGGTCTGGGAGAAGAAGAAGAAGAGAAACAAGATGGAGTTGAGGATACTCGAATTCCTCCTAAAGTGGATAGTACGGAAATTCCTATGGAAGTTGATATACCTAAAAATGTATCAGTTGAAAAGGTGGAGATCCATGAAGATAAGTTATAACTTGCAATTGAGGATGTAATGGTTGAAGAGAAGATAGTTGATGTGAAGGTAATTCCAGTAGATGCAAGAGACACTGTAGAGGCAGTGAAGAAATTTTTGGTAAAACAACAAGAATAAATTGATCTGGAATTGATTGAAGGTCCGATCAACCTATCCACTTTGAGTCCAATTTAGATAATGAAGGTAGCTTCATTTTCTGAAGAAAAAGCCAGAGAAGAACTAATGAAGTCCCATATTGAGGATAGTGAACTTCTAAATCTTGCATTTGGAGTCTTGGAAAATATAATACCCACTCAATTGAAAGATCCGATCGGTTCCTCCTCCGATGAATTAAAGAAGCTTATCAACTCTATAAGTACTAACTTTGAGTCACTTGAGAAATCAGCTATGGTTAAAGTGCAAAAAGAATTTGATGCAAAAAGGTTTAGTGGATTGAAAGAAATGATTGCTAAAGACAAAATATTTTTAGCCACATGTGTGAAGAATGTATAGAATATTCTATCAGAAGGTGGAAAGATTTACAAATAATTCCTTTCTTTTTTAAAATTTACTGAAGCTAATGAGAAAAAGGTTAAGGATCTAGAAAAACAGTTAAGTACTATTTCTAAAACTTTTGATCCTTTAACTGGTGGTGTTGGAAAGATAGAAGGTGAAGTGATGTCTTTTCTTAACAAAATAAAAAGCCTAAAGCATGAAAATGACAAAATTGTTGCAAGGGCATGTGAACTTAGAGGCCTAACTGGTCCTAAGATTGAGATAATATCAAGCACTCTAAAGGAAGGAGAAGAAACCTTGGTAGTTGGTGATCCAAAAAACTTGGAGTCTACAAAGACACAATCTTACCTAATCTATGGTCACATAACAATCTTAGAGATTCATAAAAGGGTCTGGGACACAAATCTACTCCAACTGAAGAAATATTTTGTAGATGTTTTTCAATGTATGTAAGTATGTAGTCTGATTATAATAGTTTTGATTGATTCATTTTTGGTATGTGGATCCCCACCTTTTCCATTGATGTCAAAGAGGGAGATTAGTAGAGTGAAAAATGCATAATCATCTCAGGGGGAGATTGTATTTTTCAAATTTTGGAGATGGCAGTGTAGTCTATCTTGGTACTAATCCAAAACTTGGTCATTTTTCACTGTGTTGCCATCAATGCCAAAGGGGGAGATTGTTGGCAAGAGAAACTGCTACTATCATTTTTTTTTTTCATTGATGGCAACCCTAATCAATGATCAGGTATGCACATCATCATTTGATCTCACTGGCAGATAGATTGAAGATTGTCAAGGAAGAACATGGCATCTAGTAGCTCAGTGTTCATCGATCCATATGAAGATTGTTTGTTATTGTTTTGTGTTGTGCATCTCAGGAATTATTTTTTTGGAATATTATCTCTATTACTATTGAAGTGCAGTAGCTTGTATCGATCTGTGTGCGAGTTAGAAGATTCGGTTGGCTAATTCTCTATTTTATTAGTACTGGAGCCAACTTCATGAATGTATCATGTCATGGATGTATGGGAAGTAATTAGTTTAGTATTTTTGTGTTTGTACATCTTCGTTTAGGTCCTAGCCAAGTTGTGGCTGACCTTTGAGGATACGCATTGCATATTATTCATGATTTGAGCTGACAGATGTAAATATTCTTTTTCTATTGAAGCTAGCATATTGTAATTGAATTCTAAGTTGTAGATATACATATGAGATCATCCATATCATTTTAGAGAGAGTATGAAGTGTGTGTCAATGTGAATTGTGAGTAAGAGTAGATTAGAGGAGAAATAATGCATATTTTCACTTGTGCATAAGAAACAGTGTTGTGAGTATGAGCAGAATAGAGCAAAAGTGCAGAATGAGTCTATAAGACAAAAGATCAAGTACTGAGCCTAACCGGAACTATAATCAAGCATATGTAGATGTTACTACTTCAGTTCAAATCTCTCAGATGGTTTTAATATGAACACTTTGTAAGGTAGTGAGCCTTCCTTGAGCAATGAGCTCTAGGAAGTGTGCTTGAATGCAAGTGCATTCCCTTTATTGTAATCTTCACTTGAGTATACTCAGATCATAATTGTGGATTGGCCATCCACCATGGTTTTTCCCCTAATAGGGATTTCATGTAAAGATCCTTATGTTATGGTGTTGTGTTAATTTGATTCATGTTTATGCATTATGGTTGTATGTTGTTAATGCTTTGAAGCTAAATGTTTATAAAGTTAATTTGTGCACAACACTGATTCATCCTCCCCTCTTAGTGTAGCTTGTTTCCAACAAGGGAATCACTCTAATTCACACAAAACGTTATTCCTACCTACCAGACCATGAAATAACCTATATTAAAACATTACAAACCCACTCCATGAGTCACAACAAGCACAAAAAGTGGAATGGGTCAATTGGCCATTTTAGATAACTCTCAACACCAAAAATTTTGCAAAATAGAGGTAGCAGCAATAAAATGAAGAGAACTCACTCCAAAATCAATGTTAGACCTTAAGAATAGATTAACTTGAAATATAACTTAGACTACCACACTTTCCAATTGATTTCAAAGCATAACTCAGGCTGTGCAGGCCGTACAAAATGAAGAAAGGCTGATAAACCAGAAAAAATGCAAGAAATAACGTTGTTTTTGTATTGAACTTCACAAAATAAAATTGAACCTCTTTTCGAGACTTAGAAGGATTTTTATACATTTTTTAAATCAAACCAACCTTCCTCAATGTTCATAACTACCTTTCAACTTCTCTTGACCCTTCAAATTCCCTAAAAGTTGCATTTTTGACAATTTTTTGATAACATTTTCATTTTTTGTGTAACTTTTACAAAATGGACCCAAATGACTCAAAAACAAACCAAATGACTTTTTTTAGCCTTATTGCAAGAAATAACGTTGTTTTTGTATTGAACTTCACAAAATAAAATTGAACCTCTTTTCGAGACTTAGAAGGATTTTTATACATTTTTTAAATCAAACCAACCTTCCTCAATGTTCATAACTACCTTTCAACTTCTCTTGACCCTTCAAATTCCCTAAAAGTTGCATTTTTGACATTTTTTGATAACATTTTCATTTTTTGTGTAACTTTTACAAAATGAACCCAAATGACTAAAAAACAAACCAAATGACTTTTTTTAGCCTTATTACAACACTATAACACCAATTTTGCATAAAATTTTACAAATTCATAAATTTTCCACCATGGGCTACAAAGACAACTTTTGACAATTTTTGACAATTTGTGCAAGATTGCAAAACTACCAAACTATCAACTCTAAATGACTCCAAATCAACTTATTACATATTGAATGGCCTCACAAGACCTTATTTAGTGAAAAATGACTCATATTATTCCAACCACCTAGTTTCACCTATTGACCAACCAATCAACCTTCAAATGAACAAATTTGTATAAAGGGTTAGGTGCTCCTACACCACTTCCTGATCTTCTCAGTCCAAAGGGCTCACTAGCTACTCTAGATTCTCTTTCCATAGTTATTTCCCTTAAAATTTGTTCTTCTTTTTATGAAAGTCCATGTTTTGCAAACTATTCATTTACTTTATTTGTTAGCCTTTTTTTCTTGCAAGTGTTGATAGTTCCTCATATATTCCATGTCTTGGAAGAGAGGGGTCCTTAGGAATCTTTAGCAACAACTTTATTGAGCCACAATGACTTTCAATTGGTGTTCCCCTTAGTGCCTTCCCTATTTCTCTGATTGCTCAACATATCCTTCAACTTCTTTCTCTAAAACTTCATATCTGAGAGGCTAAATACATATTGTCATTGGTTCAATAGCCTCTATTATACATTCATTAGTTGAGAAAAGGAAAGTAATTTCCTTTGCATATTTCCCCACTAAGTTATGGGGAATCCTTTCTCTTTCATGCATGTTATTCTGAAATATTGCAAATAATGCAGTCAATGCATCATCCTGAGCTTTGCAGTCACCTAAGTTGTGCATACAATCAAATATTTGATGTCCCACTGGTCTACTTCTATCCCATACAATGCCATTTCTACTGAGGAGCTCTCTCAAAAATTAAAACAACAAACACATAACCAAAGTTCCAAATTTTAATGCATATTTCTTCTCTCTGATTTGCTTCAAGTTTTCAAGAAGTTGTTGTTGGAGCAACTCACATAGATCATAATCTTTCCCATTCACCACCATTTCATGAGCAACATAAATAGCAGTTGCACAAACTGAATTATCCATGTTTGTAAAGTAAATATTATGACCTATCATAATTGAAGCATATTATATAGCGAGGTTCCTGATAGGTTTTGTTTTCAAATATCTCCTATCAAAAGTAGCACCAGTTAATGATCAGGCCACACCCAGTTTGAGTGGACGTGGAGATTCTGGTGGATCATCTGGTCACCTCAATTCATTCGTAGAATTTATTATTGCACAACATCACCCTAAGGACAACGCAACACATGTCTAAATATGCATTTACATGTTCAATTTATAAGAATTTTAATGAACATATATATAAAAAAAAATTGCAATAAATTTTAACAATCAAACTATTTGGTGTATAGATGACACTAAGGATGGGGCAATCATCTACACTACAATGAGTACATATATCGACACAAGCCCTAATCAGCAACCCTTATGGGGATTTTGATTTCAATTTTTTAAATTATATATGAAATAATTTTTAACTTGAATTTTAAATTTATAATTCAATCATGAACATATGTTTTAAATATTTATGTTGGTTCAGTGGAGTCAATCAACTTCTACATCGATTCCACTTGAGGGGTTGTTGAGCACTCCTCCACTGTCAAGCGTCGCAGATCAGGGGAAGGTACATTTATATTGTAAATTATTGAACTTACATTACTATAGCATAAAATCACTATATATCAAATGTGCATGTACACTTGTAAATATTATAAGCATTAAATGCCTATATGTATGTCTAGGTTGATACGACAATAAGAATGGGAATCAGATAAACATTAGATGTTGCGGCTAGTCGTGAGGCCTATGAATTTAAGGTTGTTTAAAAAAGTTTCTACACAAAATGTGAAAACTTGAATATATATATTTTAACCTAATTCAAGTATACATGCTTTAAATTTGATCTTGTAGGACTTTCTTAGTGTGACTTTCTACCATGACTCTGTCATAGTTACACCTCTAGGAAGACATGCAAAGCAGGCTCTAGATATCATGGTAATTTAAATTTTTTATTATATTTAAATTCAATTACAAATTATACATTGTGAATAACTTTAATTAAATTTAAAATTGAATATATATATGAGCTCATACATGTTAAATTCTTTTTCTTTTATAGCATGAGACACATCTTGTAGTTGAACATGTACAAATAGGTCTTGGAGTAGAGGGTGCACACCCTCCTATGGTATAATTTAAATATGATAAATTATAAATTAAATTGAATTAAATCATTTTTAATTGTAGACTTACATCTAAATTCAACTTTCTTTCTCTTGTATATGTAGATTGATTCAAAGAATTTAGAGGTTGGTCGAGTTGCACCAGAGCATCTAGAGCCATATATGATGGTAATTTAATTTTATGATGAATTATAAATTAAATTTTCATTAAATTATTTGTAATCATCTTACATTTGATTTCATCTTTCTCTTGTACAAAGTGTTTCAAGCCATTTGTGTATTCTGCATGGTGTGAAGATGTCTCTTGATTATAGAGACAATACATGAGCTAAACATGATTTTATGGGTTATATTTAATTATTTCATGGACTACATATTTGGTTTCTCATGGCTTTAATATATTGTTTCATGGACTTTATTTCATGGGTTGTACTCTGTTGGACTTTATTTCATGGGTCAAGTACTTTGTTGGACTTTATTTCATGGGTTGTACTTTGATGGACTTTATTTCATGCACTTAATATATTGTAAATAATGGACTTCATTATTGTTTAATTTTAATTTACACATGTACATTTATGCATTTTATGTGAAATTTTAATATGTAATTGATAGGAAATATTTCTACTTTTCAAAATACTCATAGCCAAGATATTAATATAGGACATTAATGTGAAATTAAATATAAATATGAAATTAAAGTTGAAATTAATAGGACATTTTAATATTTGTACTTTACAAATTTAGTGATCCATACATTATATACATTCAATAATTAGTGATAATTAATCAATGAACTTATTTAATTCACATCCTAATAGGATGTCTTAAGGGGTCCTAATACACAGGTTAGATCTAATAAAATAAGAAAATAAATCATAATCTACAAACAAAAGTAATATGTTTATATACCACAAAGGATGAAATTTTGAGAAATAAATAATACCATACAAGATTAGAGAACAAAAGTATTAATAAATTCTATAAACTAAACATAAATACCAATCAAAATGCAACGAGTTTTGCTGAAAAAATTGCTCTATAAGTATATACCATATTTCCTAGTTCTTTTACAGCATAAAATTAAAGAACTTAATTATCCAAAAATAGGCTAAAGTTTTGAAATTTAATCATGTACTCCCATATTTACAAATCATGCAAAGTGCTAGAGAAAACTTAAGAACATAAAAGTCCTCTTGACCTCATGTTTCACAAAAAACACTAATTTATAAGTTGTCAAAATAAATAATAGCATCCAACAAAAATACTACAACCTTCTTCCTCTATGTCCACCCTTTCTTCTGGTATTGTCTCTTGGAATGGGAGTCACATCCTCTGTCAAAAGAGACAACTAAGTTAATCTACAAGTTTCCATGTATTTGGCAACATCCTAAACTAAATGATTTCAAAATACAAATCAAATAATAGCAAACATCTTCACCTATGGACGTCTTAAGGGGATGAAATTCTTCAAAGTACATGTCTCATATTTAATTGCAAATGATATAATTAACTTAGAATTTAGGATGACTCATCATAACAATCACATTCTATACAATTTAAATAGTTTCAATGTTTATTTAATTCATGTCATAATAGGATGTCTTAAGGGGTCCTAATAGGATGTCTTAAGGGGTCCTAATACGATGTCTTAAGGGGATCAAAGAAGAGTATAATTAAGTATAAATATTAAGTGATATAAATAAGTATTATACTTTAGGGTGACTCATCATAAAAAATGATATGATTAAGTATAATATTTAGGATATTTCCTAATACGACATCTTAAGGGGATGTATTAAGGGGTCCTAATATGACATCTAAAGGGGATCAAAGAAGTAATATACATGTTTAGTGATTATAAAATCAAATATAAAGTTTCAAAGTAGGAAAACATGCATAGTTAACAAACAAAATATATAGAATATTGATTTTGATACATAAAAGTACATAGAGTATAATCAAGTGTATGTACATGTATTTGTAATTTGTACAAAATGTTTAATTGTGTAAGTATGTATGTACATATATGTCAACTCAAAACAATTTTTACAAAATTTGGCTATGCCATCTCAAGAACATTTGAAACTTGTGCCCAGAATGTAGTAGGTCTTCATGCCACCTGCTATCAAAATGGTAAAAGAAATATCAATGAAATCATCAAAACATACATATTTTAATTTATATAAAACTACCTATATGTATAAAACTCAAGTACCTATATTTAAAAGTATTCCACACATGTGTGTAGGTTGAATCTGCATCCTCTCCTTTTTTAGATGATGGCTTAAGGATCTATAAAAGGACAATTTAAATCAAATTCAACTAATAACACACTTGAGCAATATCAAAACATGTATTTAATCTATTTAAAAGGATAATATAAAACAAAACTATATTTACCTATATTTACTTATTCCATTGTAGCATTTACATCCCATCTTTTTTGCAATGCGTTTATGATTGTCTCATGATCTTCCATAGAAATTTTCCATAGCACTTTATTTGTAGGTCTTCCATGATATCGATCTACTTTTATAGTTGTTGCCACCACTAAATGTGAATAGTGTATAATATTTATATGTGTTTCATAATCTTCAAATGCAGCCAGACTATTCTTCCTTATCAGGTATTTTCGTAGCCAAGTGCCAACAACCAACACTGATCCTATTGGAAAACATGATAACCATCATCAAATAAGTTCTCAAAATTTTCTTAAGGGGATCAAAGACTTTTTCTAAAAAATTGCTTAAGGGGATCAAAAACTTGTTATCAAAATTTTCTTAAGGGGATGTCTTAAGAGGATCATCGTACCTATTGGATAATGATAGCCATCATCATCTTCTCAAGGTGCTATTAAATTATGTTTAGTATCCACACAATGATCCAACCAATATTATGTTTCATCTTCATTCCCCTCAGGTGCAACAACATCATACACATGTCTTGCAAATAAAATTTGATTTAATAACTTGCACGTATCCTTTAAATAATTTAGTATTACAAAATAAATTAATCAATTGAAATAAAATGAATTCAATTGAATTAAATTAGTCTTCAGATGCAAACACTTGATCATTGTCTTTAATTATTGTCTCATATTGATCGTGTGCTTGTGCAGGTGTCAATGATCTTTTCTTCCACTCTTCAACCCATTCTGTATTTTCACATGCTTCCCAATCTCTTGAGATACAAAATGATAAAAACATGGAAGATCCCTTGTCCAAATAGCCCATTTAGTAGATCCACTGATTGTCTCATAGTCAAGTCTAGGTAGAATGTTCTCTTCTTCAACGAACCAAAAGAATTGGTGAATTATAGAGTACTCACTCAAACCAGGTGTAGATAATATTTTATTGTACCAATCCACAATCGTACATGCATCTTTAAATTTTATTGCATCCTCAAATTTCAATTGTTCTCTAGAAAGAATTATTTTAACACATGCACCAGCTCCATCATGTTCTCCTTTACCATGCCCAGCTTCGAAAAAACTCCACATATGTTGTACATTAACTTCCTCATGAACCCTACTTAACCAATAGAAGATTTGAGCATTCTTGAACTACCCGTTACAATTATTTGACCATATGAGGTGTTCTATCATCTGGAATTGTAATACCCCTTAGTTTTGCTTTTTGGTTGAACAGTGTTATGCTCTGTTATGTTGTACTTTCTATTGTACCTTGACTATGGTACTCAGTGTCTGTTTGATCGCTATCTATAAAGTGACATTAATGTATATTTTGATGTGATGGTATTTTAATATGATGTTATCTTTATGCCATGTTTTGGATTAAGATAAATGGATATTCGAATTAATGATGTATATGCTTTGAATTATACTAATATGTTAGATATGTCGGTTAGTGCATTGTATTGGTGAAGGGGATGGTATCGCATCACTCGCTTGCGAGTGCCCTGCGATTTTGAGATTTTCTCTTCACGGTGTGTATTTTATGCTGTTTATATTGTATGATGTTATTTACTTGATTTTCAGGTTGACAGGTACAGGACATCAACTCCACCTGGTATCATAGGGTTGAGCGTGTCCATTGGCCAACGGTATTCGATTGGGAGATAGTAGCTAGGTTTTCCGTGCCAAGTCGTCACCCTAGTCATAATGTGTCATTAGGTGTTAGTCGACTTATGTTGATCATCTTGTCTTGATTTTATTTGATTTCAGGTTAAATTGGGTAATTAAATGGCTTAATGCATTCAGGTTGTGATTGATTTAATCTGGAATTATGTTGAAATATAATTTATTTTATTATTAATTTAATTGTTGATTAAATCTATTTTATTAATTAATTAAATTATGCATTTTGGAAATTCATGAATATTTGGTTTGGAAATTGGAAATTAAAAGAAAATGTTTTAGAAAGTCAAATTTGAAAATTTGAATTCAAAATTGAAAAATGAGATATTTTGCAATTTCTGTTTTCTGAAATTGATGAGGGTGGTTGTAGGATTTTTAGGGTTTTATCCTTATGTTTGAATTTTGCTTCAAAATTTTGGATCTTGGAGTTTTGAAAAGAAAAGTTTGAATTAGTGAGAGGAAGAATTTTCAATTTTGTGGGTTTTTGGATTTGAGTTGTGAAAACTTGTGGAACTAGATTTGGAAGCAAGGAGGGAAGCTAAGCATCATCTGGACCTCCTCAAACTCAGAAATTACCAGGTTCATGTCTTTGGTTTTTTTTAATTGTTTTGAAATTTATATCTAAATGTGTTTTGTTGTTGAAAAATATTTCAATACTCTATCTGTGAATTGCAATGGAAAAACCCATGTTGAAATATGAATTTATTTGCAAAAAGCTCTTCTTTGGAAAAGATTTCTTCAAGAAAATCAATGGTGTTCTTGGACTGAAAATGGTCTTTTAAATGTTATTTTCTCAATTAGTTTTGTAGATTTCTTGTGAATATAAAGAAATATATATATATGTATTTATATATATATATATATATATAAATACTTGTAAATTTATTCATGCTTATATATATTTTATATGTTTCTTATGTTTGGGTTTGAGTAATAAAAGAAAAGGAAACCCTGGTTTTAATTATTTAAAAACAGGATTAACAAAAAATCCGTAGTCATAGTTTAAAAAAATAAATTATTAAAAAAATTTGGGAGGGAGGCGGTGCAGGGGGCTCACCTCCCCATTGCGCCCCTCATGGGAGGCACGTGGGAAGGGAGTCACACCCAGCATGGCCTTCCCTCACCCCCCACCACCATTTCCAACCTTGGTCATGGCAAGCACAGCCGCCACCAACGGTGCTAAGCACAACCACGCCACCAACGGTGGTGGTCGGTTAGCTTAGCACCGCCGCCATTGCCGGAAGGTGGCTGGTAAGTGCCACCGCCCACCGAAAACCTCCACCCCCTACATAATCCGCATGCAGCCTTGGTAAGGGAAAAACACAGCTGCCTCTCCTCTTCCGCCGCCTGACCTCGAAATCCACATGACCACAACCCTAAATGATGCGCGGATCCAGGCGTGAGTGGTTTTTCTTTTTTTAATAAATAAAATAATTTTTTTATATTAAAATATAAATATATTAATTTTATATTATTATTTTCATAATATGAATATATTAATATATATTATAATAATATAATATGTATTAATATATTTAGTATTATATAATAATATAATATTATTTATATTTGTGTTAGTAAATTAAAAATAGATATTTATAAAAATTATAAGGGTGATTTAAATGATGTTATGAGGTATTTGATTAATAACATGTTTTTTTTTAATGGAATTGAGGAATTTTGGAACCATATGCTATAGTGGAGGTAATTGGTTTATTTTGATATATTGGGAAGGGTTAATATGGAATTTAAAAGAGATATGTTTAATAGTAAGATGGAATGATTTAATGATGTAATTTTTGTAAAGGACCAGTAGTATTTTCTTTCAAAATGATTTAGTTTATAAGGAGGAAACAGTTATTTATTCTAAATCGTTATTTTCTGATAATCAAAATAAATGACTAATTTTTATTTATTTATTTAGTAGTTAGTGAAATTAAATATTGGTTTTGAAATTTATCTTTCATCTGAAAGAGACGATATTTAATCTAGTTCTATTAATGCAATGAAATACTAATTGTTGATGAAGAAATGGATTTAGTAAATCCAAAGTAGAATTTAATTCACATCTCCTTGCTTGTCGTGATTGTGATTGGTTTCCATCTTAATTTGGGGAATTGAGTTTTAGAGTTTAATAAGTCTTCCATATGAGATCCTTTAAATGTATGGGTTGTCGTGTCATGTGGTCAACTTGTTTTGTACCCCTTGGGTAGTGCATGAGAAGTTATCAGTTATTTACTCGGTTTCCACGAATGGGGATGTTGTGTCTCCTACGTAAGGAGTGGATTATGGGATCCATGTCTCCTTGTAAGGAGTGACCTTGTTTTGTGATTTGTTGCCTCCAGTGTTGGAGTGAGTTTCCTTTTAGGTCTCCTCCTAGAGTTGGAGTGGTTGTAATATCTTGTTTATTGCACCTTGTACCCTTGGTGATTGGATGGTATGTGGGTTGTCATGTAGAAGAGTGGCTTTCGTAGGGGCCAGAGCCTAGAAGAGGTAAGATTGGATAACCTTTGGAAGTGGTTTAATCCAATGATAACTAAAGTAATGTACTTAGAAGTTTGGGTAGTACTTCACACTAAAAAGATAATTATACCTCACTCATGGACCCATGTGCTCGGTTAGGCTTGGGATGGGTTAGAAGGCCGGAAATGGAAAGGTCATTTATCTTGTCTGTATGAAAGGTATTTGGTTCCATATTAGTAAGTATGAGGGCTAGGGATCAGTTTGAGGCCACCATCCTGATGATCCGCAGTGGGTAACTCATGATGAGATGTGTGATGACACTCTGTCTAGGAGAACAGTTGGCTTTTGATTTTGCATTAGTATGTATGAGGGCTGAGGATCGGTTGAGGCCACCATCTTGACGATCCGTAGTGGGTAACTCATGATGTGATGTTGATGGAACTTTGTGTGACCATAGTTGGTACTTGTTTATTGTGGGTATGGTTTTCGTAACATACCTGATGTGACCATGGTTGGTGTTTAATTCTATGTTTATGGTTCCCTTATCATACTTGATCTGCTTTTTATCTAGAAGCAATGTAACCATGCTGAGTTGTACTTGTGGTGTACGTATGTTGTACCTGTGTCATACTTGTGAGGTGCATGTGATTGGTTGTTTCAGTTGATTCAGTTATGTTTTAGCCGATGTCTAGAGGTAGATGTCTTGGCTAGGGTTCCTTGTTACTATCTCCTAGCACGGGGGGTGGGCCTTTGTGTTCCACTTGGTTGGGTGGCATGCACCTAAATCCATTGGGTTCTTTCTTCATGTTCATGTGGACGAGACTTCCAGTTGGAGAGCTCGTTGGTTTCAGTATCATTTCTTGCTTTATTCTTTCAGTTGATCTTGTATTATTTTACCCCTCAGTTTTTATTGAGGAGGAAGTTGTAAATGTAACCTTATTTATTGGACTTACGTCATTCGAGGAATGAGAGCTATAATCTTATTGTTTAATTGTGATTAATGAAATGGAAAGTTATCTTTATGCTTTGATGTAATTCATCTTATTCGAATGTATGTGTTTAATAATTTGAGTAAATGAATGTCTTGGATTAAGTTCATGTTTTTTGTTGAGGTTCTATATAACCTCTATCTCATAACCTTAGAGGTTGTTGGCATTAGTTAATGAACTTGCATGTTAATTGTACTTAAACAAAAAAAAAAGCTTGTTTAAGTAGTTGTTTGCAACTTCCTCTAGGATTGTGTGGCGGGGCATTACAGGAATCCTCTTTCTCTTAAATTTCTATAAAATATATTGAAACAGTATTGAACAAACTCTGATGAGTGTAATCGGTTGTCACTCAAATAGAAATGATAATCCCTCAATTTATTTTTTTACATCCTATGTGCTATCATCTATATGTCTATAAACAATATGGAAAAACATAGCTACTTGCATTGAATTATAATACTATGATTGAATTTCCTCTTGTGGTGCTAGAGTATAGTTTTCTGCAAAATCAACCACTAATAGTATAGTAACAATTGGAAATATGTTTCTACATGCAAAAAATTGGCCATCAAGCATGTTGAGAGTGCATGACATATTTTGGTATAATCTTATTCTTAAATTCACTTATGAATGCATGTACATTAACTTTTTTTGTAACTAAATCAGAGTGCTTTCCTATTTTTCCATCTTTTAAATAGTAGTCAACATTCTTAAATCTTTTCATATCTACTAATCGTTGTCCAAAATCATTATCAACACTTTCATGCATACAAATTCTTAAGAATGAAATATTTCCACAACTAGTGCATTATCTAGAAATACAAGAACTTAGATAAAACAATTTACCATTAAATCTTTCACAAAACAAAGTTGATATAAGCTCCCTTATTTTCCAGGTGGCATATTAATACCACATTCTTGCATAATCATGTTAGTATGCAAAGTACAACGTATCTATAAAAAAAAATCATAAAAATAACGAAATTGAACATGCATTTTACAACAACAAGATATTCGTTGCTTATTAAATTTTAAATACCAAGGTTTACATTTTTCAAAAGACCTAAATGACTTATTTTAATATTACTAGGTAACACTAAATCACCACAAAATTTTCTATAAAATTTAGTTTGTGTTGTATCTAATAGGTGTTTTGGATGACGATCATGAACTTTGGACCCCACTCTTAGTTTTAAAACATCTCTAGCATTAAACGATGCCCTAGTATTATCATGCCAATATTTTTCAATCAAAGATTTAATTTGAACATTCAATTTCATGTCAAACCTCGAGAGTCGGCCACTAAAACTCCAACATTGGTCAATTGGATCATTTTCTATACTTTCTCTTCATTTTTACGCTCTTAGCAATGTTTTAGGATGTATTTGTAGAACTTTACTAATATTGTTTACCATTATTTTATTCAAATTTTCTTTATTAACTATAGCAGTTGTTATAGCTCTTCTTGCTACATTTTTATCTTTAGATCAACTATTTTTTCCAATAGATTGAATGGCACTAGCAATAGTATACATAGAATGTTTTAATGATTGATCTTTTCTTTTTGGTTTAACAAAAAAGCCTAACTTTTTCATTACTTTTCTCATGTTTTGCATTCCCATCAATTGAATCATTAGTTGACATTGAAATGCAAGTTTTTTACGATAAAATAATTTTTTGTATAATCTATTCGCATGTGTTCTTATTTTCCTCCAAGAAATCTTACTGAGAAGATTATCCAGAACATCATTTTCATTATTTTTAAAAATATTTTCATTAAATTCAACATCACACTCTAGATTTTCATTTTCAACAAAAGGATCATTCTATTACACCCCAAATGTAGAGTTACTATTTACTATTACTACATAGAGTAAATATGAATGTAATGCATGAATTCTGGAAATAAATAAAGTATGATTGTACCTTGTTATCAATATGAATGTTATCTCTTTTGATGTTGTCTCATTTGATATTACCTATGTTGATGTTAATCATGGTGAAATATTGCATATAAGTGAATGAAAGGTTATTGAATTATCATTATTCTAACTTTGGAGATGTTTATGCATACTACATATTGTTATGAACAATTGATTGTTGTGTGCATGTGTTAGTGGATGTAGGTATGTGTTCTATTCCTCTAGCGAAGGGGAAGTATCACTCGGGAGAAGATCTTGGTTGGGTAACCAGTAAAAGTAAACTATCTAAACATATACACACACCACATTAGAAATATTAAGTTGAGTCAGTTTGAGGGTAATAGGTAAGTCATCCTTAGCCGATATGTCTACATTTGAGAGTCTTGTATACTTTTGTGTGCATTGGGTGATGTTTATCTCTTTGAGCTTTTGAGATCTTTCTTGTACTATTACGATTATATTGAAAAGTGGGATGTACGTGGAAGTATGTTTATATATATGCACATGCGTGTCAATGGGGTCTAATGACATGTATATGCACATGTATAGATATACCACACATACACACTTATCAATATGATGATAATTTCATGAATGGTTATAGGTGAACAAATGTGAACATATATATGTGTATAGTATATACATGTATCCATATGTATATGTATATTGATACATATGTACATTGGTGAATGGACATGCTCATATGGATGCATCGATATGGATATACCTACACATATGTGTACATAGAGGTATATACATTTATACATATATATATGTACACATTTAGTATAATGTGTTTATTAAATATATTCTTGCTTGTACTCTTATATATATATATATAGAATGTATGCTTGCATTAAAGACTTGCGATATATATAAATATATATGAAAACATATATATATTAATGGATATATATAAATACTTGTTAAGTCTTCAAGTATATATATATATATATATATATATATATATATATATATATATATATATATATATATATATATATGTATATAATATATTATATATATAATAGTATAATTATTAAACATATTATATATGATATTTGAGATCGACTATCTCTTATTCATTGAAGCCGATTTATAAGGCTATTTTATAGTCGATAGAGACTATGAAATAGAGGTTGATATTGACAATGTCAATGGAGGCTGATTTAA
>CM021104.1:637144569-637247312 GCA_007115665.2 Sequoiadendron giganteum | reverse complement strand
ATGGACTTTATTTCATGCACTTAATATATTGTAAATAATGGACTTCATTATTGTTTAATTTTAATTTACACATGTACATTTATGCATTTTATGTGAAATTTTAATATGTAATTGATAGGAAATATTTCTACTTTTCAAAATACTCATAGCCAAGATATTAATATAGGACATTAATGTGAAATTAAATATAAATATGAAATTAAAGTTGAAATTAATAGGACATTTTAATATTTGTACTTTACAAATTTAGTGATCCATACATTATATACATTCAATAATTAGTGATAATTAATCAATGAACTTATTTAATTCACATCCTAATAGGATGTCTTAAGGGGTCCTAATACACAGGTTAGATCTAATAAAATAAGAAAATAAATCATAATCTACAAACAAAAGTAATATGTTTATATACCACAAAGGATGAAATTTTGAGAAATAAATAATACCATACAAGATTAGAGAACAAAAGTATTAATAAATTCTATAAACTAAACATAAATACCAATCAAAATGCAACGAGTTTTGCTGAAAAAATTGCTCTATAAGTATATACCATATTTCCTAGTTCTTTTACAGCATAAAATTAAAGAACTTAATTATCCAAAAATAGGCTAAAGTTTTGAAATTTAATCATGTACTCCCATATTTACAAATCATGCAAAGTGCTAGAGAAAACTTAAGAACATAAAAGTCCTCTTGACCTCATGTTTCACAAAAAACACTAATTTATAAGTTGTCAAAATAAATAATAGCATCCAACAAAAATACTACAACCTTCTTCCTCTATGTCCACCCTTTCTTCTGGTATTGTCTCTTGGAATGGGAGTCACATCCTCTGTCAAAAGAGACAACTAAGTTAATCTACAAGTTTCCATGTATTTGGCAACATCCTAAACTAAATGATTTCAAAATACAAATCAAATAATAGCAAACATCTTCACCTATGGACGTCTTAAGGGGATGAAATTCTTCAAAGTACATGTCTCATATTTAATTGCAAATGATATAATTAACTTAGAATTTAGGATGACTCATCATAACAATCACATTCTATACAATTTAAATAGTTTCAATGTTTATTTAATTCATGTCATAATAGGATGTCTTAAGGGGTCCTAATAGGATGTCTTAAGGGGTCCTAATACGATGTCTTAAGGGGATCAAAGAAGAGTATAATTAAGTATAAATATTAAGTGATATAAATAAGTATTATACTTTAGGGTGACTCATCATAAAAAATGATATGATTAAGTATAATATTTAGGATATTTCCTAATACGACATCTTAAGGGGATGTATTAAGGGGTCCTAATATGACATCTAAAGGGGATCAAAGAAGTAATATACATGTTTAGTGATTATAAAATCAAATATAAAGTTTCAAAGTAGGAAAACATGCATAGTTAACAAACAAAATATATAGAATATTGATTTTGATACATAAAAGTACATAGAGTATAATCAAGTGTATGTACATGTATTTGTAATTTGTACAAAATGTTTAATTGTGTAAGTATGTATGTACATATATGTCAACTCAAAACAATTTTTACAAAATTTGGCTATGCCATCTCAAGAACATTTGAAACTTGTGCCCAGAATGTAGTAGGTCTTCATGCCACCTGCTATCAAAATGGTAAAAGAAATATCAATGAAATCATCAAAACATACATATTTTAATTTATATAAAACTACCTATATGTATAAAACTCAAGTACCTATATTTAAAAGTATTCCACACATGTGTGTAGGTTGAATCTGCATCCTCTCCTTTTTTAGATGATGGCTTAAGGATCTATAAAAGGACAATTTAAATCAAATTCAACTAATAACACACTTGAGCAATATCAAAACATGTATTTAATCTATTTAAAAGGATAATATAAAACAAAACTATATTTACCTATATTTACTTATTCCATTGTAGCATTTACATCCCATCTTTTTTGCAATGCGTTTATGATTGTCTCATGATCTTCCATAGAAATTTTCCATAGCACTTTATTTGTAGGTCTTCCATGATATCGATCTACTTTTATAGTTGTTGCCACCACTAAATGTGAATAGTGTATAATATTTATATGTGTTTCATAATCTTCAAATGCAGCCAGACTATTCTTCCTTATCAGGTATTTTCGTAGCCAAGTGCCAACAACCAACACTGATCCTATTGGAAAACATGATAACCATCATCAAATAAGTTCTCAAAATTTTCTTAAGGGGATCAAAGACTTTTTCTAAAAAATTGCTTAAGGGGATCAAAAACTTGTTATCAAAATTTTCTTAAGGGGATGTCTTAAGAGGATCATCGTACCTATTGGATAATGATAGCCATCATCATCTTCTCAAGGTGCTATTAAATTATGTTTAGTATCCACACAATGATCCAACCAATATTATGTTTCATCTTCATTCCCCTCAGGTGCAACAACATCATACACATGTCTTGCAAATAAAATTTGATTTAATAACTTGCACGTATCCTTTAAATAATTTAGTATTACAAAATAAATTAATCAATTGAAATAAAATGAATTCAATTGAATTAAATTAGTCTTCAGATGCAAACACTTGATCATTGTCTTTAATTATTGTCTCATATTGATCGTGTGCTTGTGCAGGTGTCAATGATCTTTTCTTCCACTCTTCAACCCATTCTGTATTTTCACATGCTTCCCAATCTCTTGAGATACAAAATGATAAAAACATGGAAGATCCCTTGTCCAAATAGCCCATTTAGTAGATCCACTGATTGTCTCATAGTCAAGTCTAGGTAGAATGTTCTCTTCTTCAACGAACCAAAAGAATTGGTGAATTATAGAGTACTCACTCAAACCAGGTGTAGATAATATTTTATTGTACCAATCCACAATCGTACATGCATCTTTAAATTTTATTGCATCCTCAAATTTCAATTGTTCTCTAGAAAGAATTATTTTAACACATGCACCAGCTCCATCATGTTCTCCTTTACCATGCCCAGCTTCGAAAAAACTCCACATATGTTGTACATTAACTTCCTCATGAACCCTACTTAACCAATAGAAGATTTGAGCATTCTTGAACTACCCGTTACAATTATTTGACCATATGAGGTGTTCTATCATCTGGAATTGTAATACCCCTTAGTTTTGCTTTTTGGTTGAACAGTGTTATGCTCTGTTATGTTGTACTTTCTATTGTACCTTGACTATGGTACTCAGTGTCTGTTTGATCGCTATCTATAAAGTGACATTAATGTATATTTTGATGTGATGGTATTTTAATATGATGTTATCTTTATGCCATGTTTTGGATTAAGATAAATGGATATTCGAATTAATGATGTATATGCTTTGAATTATACTAATATGTTAGATATGTCGGTTAGTGCATTGTATTGGTGAAGGGGATGGTATCGCATCACTCGCTTGCGAGTGCCCTGCGATTTTGAGATTTTCTCTTCACGGTGTGTATTTTATGCTGTTTATATTGTATGATGTTATTTACTTGATTTTCAGGTTGACAGGTACAGGACATCAACTCCACCTGGTATCATAGGGTTGAGCGTGTCCATTGGCCAACGGTATTCGATTGGGAGATAGTAGCTAGGTTTTCCGTGCCAAGTCGTCACCCTAGTCATAATGTGTCATTAGGTGTTAGTCGACTTATGTTGATCATCTTGTCTTGATTTTATTTGATTTCAGGTTAAATTGGGTAATTAAATGGCTTAATGCATTCAGGTTGTGATTGATTTAATCTGGAATTATGTTGAAATATAATTTATTTTATTATTAATTTAATTGTTGATTAAATCTATTTTATTAATTAATTAAATTATGCATTTTGGAAATTCATGAATATTTGGTTTGGAAATTGGAAATTAAAAGAAAATGTTTTAGAAAGTCAAATTTGAAAATTTGAATTCAAAATTGAAAAATGAGATATTTTGCAATTTCTGTTTTCTGAAATTGATGAGGGTGGTTGTAGGATTTTTAGGGTTTTATCCTTATGTTTGAATTTTGCTTCAAAATTTTGGATCTTGGAGTTTTGAAAAGAAAAGTTTGAATTAGTGAGAGGAAGAATTTTCAATTTTGTGGGTTTTTGGATTTGAGTTGTGAAAACTTGTGGAACTAGATTTGGAAGCAAGGAGGGAAGCTAAGCATCATCTGGACCTCCTCAAACTCAGAAATTACCAGGTTCATGTCTTTGGTTTTTTTTAATTGTTTTGAAATTTATATCTAAATGTGTTTTGTTGTTGAAAAATATTTCAATACTCTATCTGTGAATTGCAATGGAAAAACCCATGTTGAAATATGAATTTATTTGCAAAAAGCTCTTCTTTGGAAAAGATTTCTTCAAGAAAATCAATGGTGTTCTTGGACTGAAAATGGTCTTTTAAATGTTATTTTCTCAATTAGTTTTGTAGATTTCTTGTGAATATAAAGAAATATATATATATGTATTTATATATATATATATATATATAAATACTTGTAAATTTATTCATGCTTATATATATTTTATATGTTTCTTATGTTTGGGTTTGAGTAATAAAAGAAAAGGAAACCCTGGTTTTAATTATTTAAAAACAGGATTAACAAAAAATCCGTAGTCATAGTTTAAAAAAATAAATTATTAAAAAAATTTGGGAGGGAGGCGGTGCAGGGGGCTCACCTCCCCATTGCGCCCCTCATGGGAGGCACGTGGGAAGGGAGTCACACCCAGCATGGCCTTCCCTCACCCCCCACCACCATTTCCAACCTTGGTCATGGCAAGCACAGCCGCCACCAACGGTGCTAAGCACAACCACGCCACCAACGGTGGTGGTCGGTTAGCTTAGCACCGCCGCCATTGCCGGAAGGTGGCTGGTAAGTGCCACCGCCCACCGAAAACCTCCACCCCCTACATAATCCGCATGCAGCCTTGGTAAGGGAAAAACACAGCTGCCTCTCCTCTTCCGCCGCCTGACCTCGAAATCCACATGACCACAACCCTAAATGATGCGCGGATCCAGGCGTGAGTGGTTTTTCTTTTTTTAATAAATAAAATAATTTTTTTATATTAAAATATAAATATATTAATTTTATATTATTATTTTCATAATATGAATATATTAATATATATTATAATAATATAATATGTATTAATATATTTAGTATTATATAATAATATAATATTATTTATATTTGTGTTAGTAAATTAAAAATAGATATTTATAAAAATTATAAGGGTGATTTAAATGATGTTATGAGGTATTTGATTAATAACATGTTTTTTTTTAATGGAATTGAGGAATTTTGGAACCATATGCTATAGTGGAGGTAATTGGTTTATTTTGATATATTGGGAAGGGTTAATATGGAATTTAAAAGAGATATGTTTAATAGTAAGATGGAATGATTTAATGATGTAATTTTTGTAAAGGACCAGTAGTATTTTCTTTCAAAATGATTTAGTTTATAAGGAGGAAACAGTTATTTATTCTAAATCGTTATTTTCTGATAATCAAAATAAATGACTAATTTTTATTTATTTATTTAGTAGTTAGTGAAATTAAATATTGGTTTTGAAATTTATCTTTCATCTGAAAGAGACGATATTTAATCTAGTTCTATTAATGCAATGAAATACTAATTGTTGATGAAGAAATGGATTTAGTAAATCCAAAGTAGAATTTAATTCACATCTCCTTGCTTGTCGTGATTGTGATTGGTTTCCATCTTAATTTGGGGAATTGAGTTTTAGAGTTTAATAAGTCTTCCATATGAGATCCTTTAAATGTATGGGTTGTCGTGTCATGTGGTCAACTTGTTTTGTACCCCTTGGGTAGTGCATGAGAAGTTATCAGTTATTTACTCGGTTTCCACGAATGGGGATGTTGTGTCTCCTACGTAAGGAGTGGATTATGGGATCCATGTCTCCTTGTAAGGAGTGACCTTGTTTTGTGATTTGTTGCCTCCAGTGTTGGAGTGAGTTTCCTTTTAGGTCTCCTCCTAGAGTTGGAGTGGTTGTAATATCTTGTTTATTGCACCTTGTACCCTTGGTGATTGGATGGTATGTGGGTTGTCATGTAGAAGAGTGGCTTTCGTAGGGGCCAGAGCCTAGAAGAGGTAAGATTGGATAACCTTTGGAAGTGGTTTAATCCAATGATAACTAAAGTAATGTACTTAGAAGTTTGGGTAGTACTTCACACTAAAAAGATAATTATACCTCACTCATGGACCCATGTGCTCGGTTAGGCTTGGGATGGGTTAGAAGGCCGGAAATGGAAAGGTCATTTATCTTGTCTGTATGAAAGGTATTTGGTTCCATATTAGTAAGTATGAGGGCTAGGGATCAGTTTGAGGCCACCATCCTGATGATCCGCAGTGGGTAACTCATGATGAGATGTGTGATGACACTCTGTCTAGGAGAACAGTTGGCTTTTGATTTTGCATTAGTATGTATGAGGGCTGAGGATCGGTTGAGGCCACCATCTTGACGATCCGTAGTGGGTAACTCATGATGTGATGTTGATGGAACTTTGTGTGACCATAGTTGGTACTTGTTTATTGTGGGTATGGTTTTCGTAACATACCTGATGTGACCATGGTTGGTGTTTAATTCTATGTTTATGGTTCCCTTATCATACTTGATCTGCTTTTTATCTAGAAGCAATGTAACCATGCTGAGTTGTACTTGTGGTGTACGTATGTTGTACCTGTGTCATACTTGTGAGGTGCATGTGATTGGTTGTTTCAGTTGATTCAGTTATGTTTTAGCCGATGTCTAGAGGTAGATGTCTTGGCTAGGGTTCCTTGTTACTATCTCCTAGCACGGGGGGTGGGCCTTTGTGTTCCACTTGGTTGGGTGGCATGCACCTAAATCCATTGGGTTCTTTCTTCATGTTCATGTGGACGAGACTTCCAGTTGGAGAGCTCGTTGGTTTCAGTATCATTTCTTGCTTTATTCTTTCAGTTGATCTTGTATTATTTTACCCCTCAGTTTTTATTGAGGAGGAAGTTGTAAATGTAACCTTATTTATTGGACTTACGTCATTCGAGGAATGAGAGCTATAATCTTATTGTTTAATTGTGATTAATGAAATGGAAAGTTATCTTTATGCTTTGATGTAATTCATCTTATTCGAATGTATGTGTTTAATAATTTGAGTAAATGAATGTCTTGGATTAAGTTCATGTTTTTTGTTGAGGTTCTATATAACCTCTATCTCATAACCTTAGAGGTTGTTGGCATTAGTTAATGAACTTGCATGTTAATTGTACTTAAACAAAAAAAAAAGCTTGTTTAAGTAGTTGTTTGCAACTTCCTCTAGGATTGTGTGGCGGGGCATTACAGGAATCCTCTTTCTCTTAAATTTCTATAAAATATATTGAAACAGTATTGAACAAACTCTGATGAGTGTAATCGGTTGTCACTCAAATAGAAATGATAATCCCTCAATTTATTTTTTTACATCCTATGTGCTATCATCTATATGTCTATAAACAATATGGAAAAACATAGCTACTTGCATTGAATTATAATACTATGATTGAATTTCCTCTTGTGGTGCTAGAGTATAGTTTTCTGCAAAATCAACCACTAATAGTATAGTAACAATTGGAAATATGTTTCTACATGCAAAAAATTGGCCATCAAGCATGTTGAGAGTGCATGACATATTTTGGTATAATCTTATTCTTAAATTCACTTATGAATGCATGTACATTAACTTTTTTTGTAACTAAATCAGAGTGCTTTCCTATTTTTCCATCTTTTAAATAGTAGTCAACATTCTTAAATCTTTTCATATCTACTAATCGTTGTCCAAAATCATTATCAACACTTTCATGCATACAAATTCTTAAGAATGAAATATTTCCACAACTAGTGCATTATCTAGAAATACAAGAACTTAGATAAAACAATTTACCATTAAATCTTTCACAAAACAAAGTTGATATAAGCTCCCTTATTTTCCAGGTGGCATATTAATACCACATTCTTGCATAATCATGTTAGTATGCAAAGTACAACGTATCTATAAAAAAAAATCATAAAAATAACGAAATTGAACATGCATTTTACAACAACAAGATATTCGTTGCTTATTAAATTTTAAATACCAAGGTTTACATTTTTCAAAAGACCTAAATGACTTATTTTAATATTACTAGGTAACACTAAATCACCACAAAATTTTCTATAAAATTTAGTTTGTGTTGTATCTAATAGGTGTTTTGGATGACGATCATGAACTTTGGACCCCACTCTTAGTTTTAAAACATCTCTAGCATTAAACGATGCCCTAGTATTATCATGCCAATATTTTTCAATCAAAGATTTAATTTGAACATTCAATTTCATGTCAAACCTCGAGAGTCGGCCACTAAAACTCCAACATTGGTCAATTGGATCATTTTCTATACTTTCTCTTCATTTTTACGCTCTTAGCAATGTTTTAGGATGTATTTGTAGAACTTTACTAATATTGTTTACCATTATTTTATTCAAATTTTCTTTATTAACTATAGCAGTTGTTATAGCTCTTCTTGCTACATTTTTATCTTTAGATCAACTATTTTTTCCAATAGATTGAATGGCACTAGCAATAGTATACATAGAATGTTTTAATGATTGATCTTTTCTTTTTGGTTTAACAAAAAAGCCTAACTTTTTCATTACTTTTCTCATGTTTTGCATTCCCATCAATTGAATCATTAGTTGACATTGAAATGCAAGTTTTTTACGATAAAATAATTTTTTGTATAATCTATTCGCATGTGTTCTTATTTTCCTCCAAGAAATCTTACTGAGAAGATTATCCAGAACATCATTTTCATTATTTTTAAAAATATTTTCATTAAATTCAACATCACACTCTAGATTTTCATTTTCAACAAAAGGATCATTCTATTACACCCCAAATGTAGAGTTACTATTTACTATTACTACATAGAGTAAATATGAATGTAATGCATGAATTCTGGAAATAAATAAAGTATGATTGTACCTTGTTATCAATATGAATGTTATCTCTTTTGATGTTGTCTCATTTGATATTACCTATGTTGATGTTAATCATGGTGAAATATTGCATATAAGTGAATGAAAGGTTATTGAATTATCATTATTCTAACTTTGGAGATGTTTATGCATACTACATATTGTTATGAACAATTGATTGTTGTGTGCATGTGTTAGTGGATGTAGGTATGTGTTCTATTCCTCTAGCGAAGGGGAAGTATCACTCGGGAGAAGATCTTGGTTGGGTAACCAGTAAAAGTAAACTATCTAAACATATACACACACCACATTAGAAATATTAAGTTGAGTCAGTTTGAGGGTAATAGGTAAGTCATCCTTAGCCGATATGTCTACATTTGAGAGTCTTGTATACTTTTGTGTGCATTGGGTGATGTTTATCTCTTTGAGCTTTTGAGATCTTTCTTGTACTATTACGATTATATTGAAAAGTGGGATGTACGTGGAAGTATGTTTATATATATGCACATGCGTGTCAATGGGGTCTAATGACATGTATATGCACATGTATAGATATACCACACATACACACTTATCAATATGATGATAATTTCATGAATGGTTATAGGTGAACAAATGTGAACATATATATGTGTATAGTATATACATGTATCCATATGTATATGTATATTGATACATATGTACATTGGTGAATGGACATGCTCATATGGATGCATCGATATGGATATACCTACACATATGTGTACATAGAGGTATATACATTTATACATATATATATGTACACATTTAGTATAATGTGTTTATTAAATATATTCTTGCTTGTACTCTTATATATATATATATAGAATGTATGCTTGCATTAAAGACTTGCGATATATATAAATATATATGAAAACATATATATATTAATGGATATATATAAATACTTGTTAAGTCTTCAAGTATATATATATATATATATATATATATATATATATATATATATATATATATATATATATAACATATTATATATGTTATTTGAGATCAACCATCTCTTATTCTTTAAAGTCGATTCATAAGGCTGTTTAATAGTTGATATAGACTATGGAATGAAGGTCGATGTTGACCATGTCTTTGGAAGCTGATTTAAAAGCTTTTGATTGCTAGTAGAAATTGATTATCATGGTATATAGCATGTGTTATATGGTGTAGCATTGCATTTGATATTTTTGGTTGTAGAATGCTTGACTTGGTTGACGTGTTTAATGAGACCATGCTTGAATTTGTCTCACATATTAATTGTTAATGTCAATTCATTTACTTGAGGGGTCAATAGAAATATATTGTCATATAATGGAAGTTGACTGAGTTTGATGGCACCAAATGTGAGGGAAATAGAATAGCAGATGGCACCACCTTTGAGTTTGAATTGTTGTAGATGTCTTCTCCTTGAAAAAATTTGAATTCTCCATGTGTATTTTAATTAAGTCTTTGAACTGCTATCATGGAAACTAGTCAATGTGTAGGAGGATTTGTTGAGTCTAAGCTTATTTGTTCACCACCTTTTAGCTTAGCTGCATTGCATGAAGCTTGTTGTCATTTTTCATTCCTAAACTATAGGCTTTGAGGTTGTTTGGTTGTTCTATAAATAACTGAACCTTTTCATTGTGAGGGATGCATTCTTTCAAGAGATTACACATCTTTTGCAATTTGTATTTCTGTATATTTCGAGCCATACTTTGCTTTGTATTGTGAGAGAGATAGGAGTGAGATCATATAGTTGAGAGGTGATTATATTGAGAGAAGTAAGCTACCAACAAGTGAGATAGAGATAGTTTGATATTATTGAGAAGCTTATTATCAATTCATTTGTTGTTGGATAGGGTTGGATTGTTGTCATTAGTTTGGATAAAGCGTTAATGGGCATGGGGATCTCTTCTTCTTTATTAATTAACTTTGAATGATGTGTTTTTCATGCATGGTTGAGATGTCTTTCTAGTATATGCACTAGAGAGTCTAGATTACTATGAAAAGAAAGTGAAGTTATTATGTTGTTTTCATGATGTTTTTTTATGTACTCCATAGAAGGAGACGGGTGTTTATCATAGGTATTATATACTAGGTATGATTGAACATGAAAGAACACATGGTGCATATAGATAAGTTATTGATTTAACTAGGAAAGATTATGTTTTACTCCTAGGAGAGATAATCCAGTATGGGAGGGAGTTTAAGTACTTGTAACTAGGGTTATCCAAGTTTATAGGTTATCTTTGGAATGATGGACTATCCATAGAAGGAAAATACCTAAACTTGTGTACTTACTAGTTGAGTAGGTTTATTCCAAGTAGATTAATATGGTTGTGGGTTATTTGGAATGATGGACTATCCATTGAAGGAAATACCTATGCGTAGCTTAAGATAGCCTTAAGTCAAATTAGCTTGAGTAGTGTATGTGATAGATGACTCTCAGTAGGAATACTGAATGTACCACTTTGGCCAAAGTAGTGTGAATGTCTGAGACTCCACTCTAGATTGTGTGAATACTGAGACTAAACACTATCAGTTCACTGCGATCTAGTATTACATGCTATATAGAGATTATGGGATTACAAGTTATAGTTATGTAGGACACATCACTATGCTCAGTTGGTTGTCATTATTAGTTACTCTACCAATCTCTTCATTGAATGGAATGGCCATATATCGAATGATAGATGTGTGAGGTATCGCATTATGAGTCTATGGTTGCGGAAAAGTGCCTAAGTGATGCTTCTCCTCCATAGCAGGCGATAGAAGAACCAAGATTTGAAAGGAAGGATCTTGGACCATCTTATAGTTATTTGTTCTAAAGCTCTTTGAGCTATGTATGCAATTGTATGCTTTCTTGCGTTGATGTATTTGTGAAATCAAAAGGAATTCATGTTGTATATGTTATGTATCTTGATTGGAATTATCAATAAAGAAAAGAATTTTTTTTATTGTAATGGCATGTTACTTGTTTATTTTCTCTTAAAGTGTAAAATTAGAAATTTTTACTTCATAGAAGGGTTAGTCCATTACATGTGGTATCAGAGCCAAGTTTAGCTTTGGATCGTATGAGCTCCTCATTTTTTCCGTCCAAAATTATCTAATGTTGTGAAATTCTTGTTCCAAGATGATGCATCTCAAATTAACGGCTCAAAAGTCAGTAATAAAAAATGAGCACATTACTTGAAGGCCAAGAAGGAAAAGGAAGCCATCGTTATAACCATAGAGGGAACCAACTATGATAATGGTATCTAGTTGAGTGACACTGAAACCTTTAGTCTCGCACTTTCTCAGATCAATGATGTGAAGAGAAAGATAAATATGGAGGCTATGTACAATTACCTAGCAACCATCTCACTAGAAAAGTCTGAGTCATTACCACTTTCTATAGATATTCCCTCATAAGAAAGTGTTAGCCCAACATTCATCTTTAGGGATCCCAGAGTTCTACCACTAGCTAAAGTAATAGAAATTTCTTCAAGTAAAGAATCTGAGGGATATGTACCATGGACACCACCAGATGAGAAATGGTATCATGAACAAATTTCTGCAAAAATATAGACTATATTGTTGATGAACACCATATTGACATTGCCTCTCAAAATTATGTATGGTATGATAAATCTGAATGTTATTATCCTTTTTCAGATAGGTACGAACAAATGAGAGATGAACAGAAAGATAGGGAACAAAAAATGTCTCAATTTGTAGGTCATACACCTTTAAGCTATGTGTTAGAGAGTGAATCCGAAGGATACTCTCCACTCGATTATTTGAATAGTTGCTCCATGTAATCAAAAGGGTATTGAAATTCTCAAGAAATGAAATAAAATTATGTGTTTATCAAAAGAAGCATGTGCTTAATATTATGTGAAATTCTTGTATACATATGAATGTTTACCTTTATGTTTTCCATAAAATAATTGATAACATAATTTAGTCTAATATGGATAAAACATTCAGGTAGAATCTAGCCACATAAGCATGGTGAGGACACGAACTAATCCCAGTGGAAGTCAAGGGGTTGGACATGGAACCAATAGAGTAGAGGCTAGGCTTGACCAAATCTTGGCAAGGTTGGATAACCTTGAACAAGAAAGAGTTATGGATAGGGTAGAAAAGGAAGTACCCATTAATGATCATGAGGGAGAAAATTCTTGCCATGGGCATAATAAAAACCATAATCATGAAAAGGAAAAATCACCTACACCATCTATGGAAAGGAATAAGAATCTTGTAGCTTCTGAATTTTCTAGGGACATGAAAAGGGTTATTCCACCTAAGTTTGATGGAAGTGTTGGAGGTGATGAGGCTGAGGTGTGGCTTGTTCAAATGGAAAAGTATTTTTAAATACGAAACTATGATGAAGTTACTTAAGCTGTATGGGGTGCATATCAGTTAGCAGGGGAAGCCTCTAACCAGGGATAACTTTAAGAAACCCCCCCTCAGCGAAGGTGTAAAATCTTGGAAAATCTTTCCTTTTATTTGAAAAAATATATTAATTTTCTTGGCGAATCTTATGCATAGTATTAAAAAGTTTATAAAATCCTGGCAAATCTTAATGAATAATTGGTAAAAATAATAATCATAGTGGAAAATCCTAGTGAATCTTGGCGCACTCCTATTACAATATAGGTGGGGTCGAGGGCCAGATCTTCCCCCATTCCTAAGAAAATTCAATACCATCGGCCTAACAATGCTTCATCGACGGAACCCCCACCACAATCATGTCGATGGCCCGATGAAAATGGCTTGCAACCTAGTATTGGTGTAACAATGGTGCATCAGGGAAACATTATCTGGCATCCCACTGATAGAATAAAGGACAACTGCAAGTTCATTCCGCACCCTAATACACATGTGCCTTTTTAAAGGCTTGTTGAGGCCTGAAATTTGTTTTGGGCCACACGATTAGATTTAATCATGTGGCCCAAAATAAATTTCGGGCCTCAACAAAACTTTTAAAAGGCACATGTGTATTAGGGCACGAAATCAACCTACAACCGTTCGATTAAAAAACTAATCTATGGCAATAGATAAAAGAAAATATTCCTCAAATTAAATAGTAATTTATTATTAGTGGCGATATCGCCTCAAAATCAATCGGAGGAATATAATATTACTGGCGAATATAATTAAAATTTTTAGTTACTGTATAAAATACTGGTGAATCAGTTTTGATGATGCATCGTTTACATGGAAAATTAATCGAGACAAAATTATTTTTTCATAAAAACCTGGCGATTTAGTCTTCATTTCAGCTTGTACTATTAGCCATTTTTGGAGCCCCTGATTTCTATTATTAGCCAATTGGTGAATATTAGCCACTAAAGTTTTCCCTGCCTCTAACTAGTGGGTGAACAAGAAGCTGGAACTTAATATCAACTCATGGAAGCTGACATGGGGAGAATTTATGGAGATTTTCTACAAAATATGGTTACCACATCTTTATTATGGCCAAAAAAATTTGAGTTTCCAAGGATTGAAACAAGGTGACATGATGGTTAACTAATACTAGGAGAATTTTACCTAACTTCTACGCTATGTTCCCATATATCATAAGAATGAGGGCTTCAGTATTAGGAAATTTATAATGGGACTCAATGGTCAGATTGGAGGTGAAGTGGATATGCATGGTCCAACAACAATGGATATTGTATATGAAAAAGCAATTAAGCAAGAGAATAATCTTAGGGCTAATTCCACTCTCTAGGAAAGAAAAGAGCAAAAGAAGGATGTGGAAGTTCCTAACAAGATAGTTCCAAAGAAGGAGAAATTGACACAAAAAATTTCAAGGCAAAAGGGGAAATGATTTACCAATAATGGAAAGGAGATTATGAGAGAGAATAAAAGGAATGATACTAGCATGGGTAATACCAATAAGCCTAGTGAAAATACCAATAATTTTGGAGAAACCATAGGAAAAAGAGAACCGCTTATAGGATGTTTTATATGTAGAGGGAATCATTATGCTAATGAGTATCCTAATAAAACTTCTATATTGCGACCATATGGTAATCCATTAGCCACTCAACAAGCCATGTTTCAGCATAAGATACATGTAGTAGTGGATGATCGGCAGGTAGAGTACCAAGTAACTCCAATCGAAACAATGGGTATTTTGTTTGGCTTGACTATTTTTGTTCTTATTGATACTAGTGCAATTGAGAATTCCATTTCACCTAGAATAGCTAAATGATTATCTATAAAGGCGGGACACATGACAATGTCTTGGAATGTAGAGTATGCAAACTAGATAAGAGAAAAGGTGGATCAATGTCTATTTGAGGCTAGAATAGAACTACCTAGTCTCTCTATAGAAGTTAACCTTTATGTTGCACCTCTAGGATCATATGATTTTATCATAGGAATGAATTGGTTGTGGAAACATAGGGCTATAGTAGAATATTGTGCTAAGACTATAAAATTCCTAGATGATTTTGGAAATCAAGTTAAATTCCAAGGGATACCTAAGAAGGTTAGGGTTTGACAAATTACAACAATGTAACGTATAAGAGCTAAGAAGAAAAGGGTGTAAACTCTTTGTCATAAATATTGAAGAACTTGAGAAGGATAGAGATGATTTGGAGTTCCAAAGCTTATAGGAACTAGAAGATGGTGAAATAGATGAAACTAGAAAATTAGATATGGAGAAGTATCCAATATTAAGGAAATTTTTGGATGTGTTTCAAACGAGTTACTAGGGTTGCCTCTGAAAAGAATATTTGACTTCTCTATAGATATAGTTCCAAGGTCAGAACCTATTTCTAAGGTACCCTATAGGATGAAAACCATTAACCTTATGAAACTTAAGACACAATTGCATGAATTGTTGTTGAAAGGACTGATAAGACCAAGTGTATCACCTTGGGGAGCACCAATCATTTGGTTAAGAAGAAGGATGGTACATTGCATTTGTGCATCAATTATCGTATTCTTAACAAAGCTATGGTTAAGAAAAAGTATCGGTTGCCACACATTGATAATATTTTTGATCAAATGAGGGGTGCCACTGTATTCTCTAAAATATATCTGAGATCTGGATATCACCAATTGAAGGTTAAATATGAAGATATCTTTAAAACTGAATTTAGAACCAAATATGGTCACTATGAGTTCATTGTTTTACCTTTTGGTTTAACAAATGTGCCTGCAACATTCATGAACTTGATGAATAGTGTGTTTAGGGATTGCCTTGAAAAATTCATAGTAGTTTTTCTAGACAACATTTTGATTTATTCTAGAAATGAGGAAGAACATTGCAAGCATTTAGAAATGGTCCTACAACGTTTGAGAGAGCATAGGTTGTATGGTAAAATTTCCAAGTGTACATTCTTCTAAAAGAGGGTACATTATTTAGGTCATGTGATTTCAATAGATGGAATTGTTGTAGATCTAGCTAAGATCAAGGTAGTAATTGAGTGGCATATACCCAAAAATTTGTCAGAAGTAAGAAGTTTCATGGGTTTCGCAGGATATTATAGGAAATTTGTTGCAAAATTTTCTAAGATCACATTTCCAATTACTTCTTTGCAAAAGAAAGGAAATAGATTTGAATGGACTGAGAAGTGTCAAGAGGCTTTTGACCTACTCAAGGAGATATTAACCATCACACCGATCTCAAAAGTACTAGATCCTGAAGGTAACTTTATGGCGATCATGGATGCATGCAGAAAATGGTTAGGAGGTGTGCTAATGCAAGATGGGAAAGTGATTGCCTATGAATCTAGAAAGTTGAAACTATATGAGATGAATTATGCATCGCATCATTTAGAGTTGGAAACTATAGTTCATGCATTGCAAATGTGGAGGTACTATTTTCTAGGAAAACCCTTAGAGTTGAAAACTGACCATAATGGGTTAAAGTACCTTTTTACTCAACCTAATTTGAATTCTAGAGAAAGAAGATGATTAGAGTTAATAGTTGACTATGATTTGAAGCAAGTGAAGCAAGATCTCATGGATAATCCATAATATTCTAGGTATGAAGGTGTAAGAGAGGGGGACCAACCACACCAAGGCTTCAAGTCATGGAGAGCCAAGAGCAGAGGGCTGCCCTAACTTACCTCACTCCAAAGGGGTGTTTCACATAGAGGTCAAGAATGATGAGGACTATAAAGTACTTCTATCACTCTTTAGACCCAAAATCTAGGTTTAGGCTAGGCAAGCTTATTTTTAGAGTCGATAGTGCACCTCAGATAGTTCTTTGTCTAAGGATGGCAATGTATTTTTGGGATGATAGCGCAGTGCATTGGCATCTCTCTAATGCGCTAGCATCTGTATGGCCAGAAAACATGAAGTACAATATAAAATACCTAAAAAAAACTAACAGCCTAGCTGGTTGTTCTTAAACAAACAAAATAGAATGATAAGATATGAAAAGTATAAACAAAGATGATAAAATAGATAGATAAAATCTAGGGTGATGAAGATGATCTTACCAATACGCCAGTTCACTAACTAGCTCCAAATGCATGTTCACCTACAAACAAAAAGAGGGGAAAATGGCTGGGGTTGTATAGGGGTATGCCTCAATTAGACTCCCTTTTTAGTGTTTCCACCTCTATGGACAACTAGATAACAAGGAAGTAGAAATATGTGATAAAGAAGTAAAGAAAGGAGAAATTGCAATAAACACTACAAAATAGTATAATGCTACTCAACCAAATCACAAAGGAGAGGAGAAAAACATAAAATCTCCACCCAAAAGCTCACTAGCCAATGTAGGAGAATGCAGACTTGGCAAGGTCACCACAACTTCAACTGTGATGAAGGGAGGTCTCACAAGACTCCAAGTCCACACTGCTATGGCTTGCCTCACACTTGATATATGGAGTTGATGGAGTACTTGTTGTGCCTATCGCACACATGCCCTGTTCAGAATGGGGACCCTCTCTTTCCTCTTTTGCCTGTTGGGTCCTTTTGCTTCACCTTGATTTGCATGCCCATTTTTGCGTCCTTAAAGGTCAACACATTCTCAAAAGTCACATTTTAAGTTTGACCAAATTTTTCCCCTTGGAAATATGCTAAATCTTAAGCCATTTTGGTTTCTTCCTATCTGTCAGCCTTTCTAGAGTCCATGGCTCCTCCCGAGCCCGGCCCCTCGGGTTTCCGTTCTAGTTCTATCGTTCCAAACGGCAGCCGTGTGAAGTCTTTCCAGTCCTCTGGGCCTGACCTACCGGGATTCCCTTCCTGGGTTTCTCTTTGGACTTTGTCATTCCAAATGGCCGCCAGCTTCCATCTTTTCGAACCTCAGACCCTAGAGCTCCCGTCATCGTTTGCATTTCATTTGACAGATTTTGGAATGACCATCCGTCTGCGTCTTTTTGGGCCTCAGACCACGGTCCTCCCGCTACCATCCCAAAATTTGAACACAGCATCCTCAACTACCGCCGTACCGGGCATTTAATTGGATATTAATGGCGCTGGGGATTATATAAACGAGTTTTCAACTGTCATTTTCACATGTCAGAAGTGATTGAAAAGCCCAGTGTCACCCCAACAATTTCCGCCACCGTAGCCAAACCTCTACTTCGTCGTTCCTTGGGAATTCATCAGAATTGTTCTTTAGGGTTTCAAGGTATGTTCGTCGTCTGTGTTCCTTGTCTCTTTTTCCTCAAAGTCATGGTTTAAATGAAGAAAAAAACCTAAAATGAACTTGAAACCTGGTAGAATAGTACCTTAGCCTAAAAACCCACAAATTCAAAATTGAATCCTAGAGCTTCACCTCTCTGTTGCTGTTCTTCAGAATAGTCGACGGTGCCTCTCGAGCCCGGACCTCTCCGCAGCCGTCCATGCGCAAACTTAAATTTGGAAAATGACAACGTCCACCTCGCTCTTGGGTCCTGGCCTCTAGAATTCCCTTCTTAGGTTTTCATCGTGCCTCTGCCATTCTGAATAGACTTCCTCAAGTAGCCTCCTGACCCTCAGACCCTGGATGCATTAAGTCCATCTTAAAACTTGCAGGAATTTCAAACGTCCAAGTTGTCGCCAGACCCCTACCTCCAAAATTCTGTGTCACTTTGGTCATTTTGAATGGCTGTCCTGGGACGTCTTTCCAACTCCCAGACCCCGATCACCCTTTTGCCAAGCACAAGTTCAAACTAAAACATGACGTCCAAACGTTGTCCGGATGTCGGACTCTGGAATTCCATCTCCGGGATTTTGTTCTAGTTTCATCATTCCAAATGGCCGAACCCTACCATATTTTTGGCCTCCGGGCCCCAACCCTTGGTCCACTGCTGAGCTTTTCTTAGCTGATGAATTCATCTTCGAGGATTCTCCTTTGGACCTCCATTCCCAGATTGTCACTTGTATTTTTCCATTTTATGCGGCTCTCCCATGATAGCTTCTTGAACCCGGCAACCCAAACTCCAGAGCCCAGCACCTGGAGTGTTGTCTTCCCTACAATGTTCCAAATGGCCTTCCTATAGCTGATACCTGAATGCCTGAATGAGGACTCAAATGACCTCCAAATCCAAAATGAACTTTGACCCATTTCCTAAAATTTGTTCTTCTTTCACGCCAGACCTTCATTGAACAAATCCAAGATCAAAAAAGTCATTGGGAGTGCCTTGCCTTGTTTTCCCTTCCAAACGACATTCTGCCAAGGGAATTCTAGCCCTTCGGGCTTGGGTCATCCATTTGCCTCCCAAAATTATTATGATCTAGTGTTGAACTTTTCTAAAATGATGATTGTGGATCTAACCTTGATGTGTAAGGATTTGTTTGAGGCCACTTTTCCATGATAATGTTGCTAACTCATCTTTTTGTCCAATATTTATGGAATTTAGTGTAGAAGCCTCTATTGCTGCCAAGGAAAAAGGGAAAGGAAGTACCAAAGCACCTCGAGGCAAGGAGGACAAGGATCAAATGAGGTACAAATTCAATGAGGTGCCATTACACTCTAGAATCAGCACTCTTTGGAGGGACATCATAGATACCAATATTGGGCATGTCGATATTGATGAGTTTACACGGAGAGTCAGGGTAGACCCAAAAACAAAAAATGCAAAGTTAATCAAAAGCAGTGGACTTGCCAAGGCTACAAGCGTCCCGCCAGCTTTGGTTTCCCCCGAGCTGGTAATGGCAACTCGGGAAGCATATCAACCTAAAACAAGAACCATATTGGACAAAGATGGAAACATCCTTGTAGATATGTCCCCTCTTGGGATAACTACAACTTTCCACATCCCCGCCTTTGAAAGCATGGAGACCCCGACTACAGAAGAATGCAAGGCATTATGGGATCAACATCCTATGAAATGCAAGAAACTGATTAATCAGTACTGGTTGAAGGATAAGCGGGCCAGTGCTGGAAAAGTCCCTTAGGAGCTCTTTCACAGTGATTTGTTCGAGGATTACCACAACCTCACTACCCTACTGAGTAGAGTAATGGACCTTCCTACTATGGCCTTCTTCCAAGAATGAATGTTGTACTTTGTGGAACAAATCCTCCACATGAGTGATGGTGCAATTGCTTTCACGAGCAATTTATCAGTGTGAAGAAGACATCAAAATTATATATGACACCCTACCTGGTCTATTCGCTTGCCAATCAACAGCATTACCACGGATTGACTGCAATGCCCAATGAGGCACAAGGGAGGGAACTTAAACCCTATGAAAAATATCCTCAGCTGCAATACAAGAATTTCAAGAGGGATTACTATAGGGTAAATGATCCCTTCATTGCCTACGTCATCCAACTACTTGGAGGAGATTTTGAGATAAGAGTCTCCCACAATGCCAAAGCCCTCCTCAAGAATTATGCCTTCCTATATATATAATTCCCTAAGTTCACTTACATTTGCACCCAAGGATTCACGAAAAGCCTGAATAAGCTGCCCCAGTACCCCAATGACCGGATCATACTATTGGAGCTGACTTGGTAGCTGTGGCACATTCACAATGTTCTGAGTAGCAAACATCTAGTAGGGACACCTTATCCTATTGGCCTTGGCTAGGGGATTTACAAAATTCATATCTCCCAATGTGTAGGTAATTCAGAGAAAGAGTTGGCTGAGTATCACTTCAGGAAACATACAACACAGCTACAAATGGACCCATATGGTCATATCAGAAAGGCACTGGGATCTAAGTATGCGCACCTCCACAATATTGAGGATTTATGGGCCAACTGAAAAGATGATCTTGAAGTACGATTATGACACTATATGCACATGACTACCCTCTACTTGCAAAGAGTGAACTTGTGTCCAGTTCTGGATCAGCTTGAAGAAGATGAGAGCACAATGATCAATCCAGGATATAGTGCATTTTCCAATATGCCATTGCCCTTGATTGATTGGGACGAGCAAGAGGTTGATGACCTTGACATACTCACCAAGCCCATGGAGGCTCGAACGAAGGTGTGGATCAACCAACAAGTGGCCTGACTAAAGCAACAAGGAGTTGCCGTAATATTTAAGGGACTCGAAAGTGAGCCAAGTGGCTCTGATGGTGGGGTGGTTATTGCTACAACTAGGGAAACCTCCAAATCCCCACCATCTGTCAAAACTAAGAAGAGAAAAGGAGTTAGTGAGCAGTTGCCTAACCAGAAGATTTATGCTCGAAAGGCTTCGGAGGGTGAACCTTCCAAAAAGAAAAGAAAAATAGTCGAGGTTGTGGAGATGCCTGTAATACCCAAAGATCCGCTCCTCAAGGGCAGAGAGGAAGAGGCTGACCTACCAAGGTCTCCATCTGCTGCAATTGCTACTACTATCAACACTATCCCACCTACTTCGCTTATAGTATATGCTTCCTCTCTGCCTGCGGTGGACATCTCTGTCCACCTTGCCTCCACTTCTCTGATCATGCAGGTCATATCAGTAGATTCATCCTCCGCCACGACCTCGCCAGTCTTAGCATATTATATGTCCCCTTCCCTTCCATCTGCTTCTACTACTGCAATGTTTGTCCTCAGTCTCCCAGAGTCCTTTGTAAAGTACATGCATAACATGCCTTCCGAGCTTTCAAGGATGCTTACAAATCCAATAATGCAAGCCGCAATAGCACAGGCTATGGCTAACGCTCCAGCTCTCCCTCCCCCTACCGAACCACCTAAAATGGAGGCAACAATGTAGATCTTAGATAAGCTTGAGCGACAACAGCTAGAGGCTACCAAGATTCCTGAAGATGAAGAGTTTGAATATCATGAGCACCTGATGTTCGAGCACCCAGAGATCGATGAGGTGGCCTATGAATCCTCCAGTGAAAGAATTGAGGAGCTAGACATAGAATTAATCTAGGAAATGGCTGACCCAAAGCTTGAAGAAGAATAGAAGAAGTAGCTCAAGGAGATTGAGGACCAAGAGGCTGCAAGTCATCCTATGATTGAAGGGTTTGCTGCTCCGAAGACTGAGACTAGCAGGTCTCCAATTGAAAGACATGATCAAACCCCGGAGCATGACAAGGAAGCATCCCTCCATGAAGATGAACAAGAGGATAAGCTCGGGGAGCATGAGTATGATCAAGATGAAGAAGAAAAAGATACTGAAAGGGAAGATCCCTCCGACAAGAAATTGCTCACCAAGTCTCCTACCAAATGTATAATATTCGTACAAGACTCAGATGCAGAGGAGGCTGTAGGGGTTGAGCAGGAGGCCCTTGTTGTCAAATCCATTAAACTTAGGGTGGAGGGCAGCTAGGATCAACATGAATCACCCAAGGAGAGGCCCCAAATGCCCGATTGGCTAGGGAATCAGATTAGGCAAAACACTCTCGCCCTAAAAGATCCTAAGGCAAGGATAAAGGCAATACTGGCCAGAGGACAGATAAGCACTAAGAAGGAGAAAAGGCCAAGAATCAGATCGAACGTAACCATGGATGCCTTGGGATCTAGGGCAGTATAAATAGCCACGCTAGTGGTTGGAGAACAAGGAGTAACTAATAAAATTTCCACCATTGACTTGGGAGTAGCCACACGGGAAGAAAAGGTTGACCACCTCCGAGAATTGGTTGCCATAGTGGTGCACCTTATCTAGTAGGATAAGGTTTCAAAGGAAGAACTTAAAGCACAGGTGGCTAATCTGATGGCCTACTTTCAACAATTGTCATCCCTAGATGAGCTACCTACCATGTCGTTGGCTCCACCATAGTTGTTGTCCCAAGAGAAAATCAATAAGCTAGAAAGAACCAAGAACCTAGATAAGACCACGGAAAATTGGTACCAGCAGGTCTTAGACATGGGGACAACGGGCATCAACTTGGCTGTCTGAACAAAAAATAAGTTCTTTGAGGTGCAGAGGATTCTTGAGGGCATGAGGTGAATCTGTGAGGAGTTCCTGAGAAAGTATAGAGCCCCCTACCCAAAGACTGAGGATATCCTCATGCTGCCGAGTGAGGTTTGGGAGAAGAACCTTGCCCTCAAGGATGATGACCACTAGTTAGTGGATGTGTGGAAATGAGATTTTGATCATCGAAAGGGAAAGCTGGGGAAAATCTTGGAACGAGTGGTTTTGGAAATCGAATGGGCCAAGGAGGCTAGAGGAGCTTGTGCTCGGTACCTCAAGCTCATGGCGGGGTATGAGCTACCTGCTGTTGAAATTAATCCAGAAACCATAAAGCCTCATTTCTTCAAGAACATGGAAAATGGGATGTTAGCTAAGGTTACCATGGATTTCATGAGCTTTGTTAATCGAGCCTTTGCCCAGTTTGAGCTTTTCAGAAGTAATGTTACCAAGTCTGACAATGACTGGAAGAAGCTCGTTAACAACTCCCAAGGATGGAGTTACCAAGTGCTATGATTTGACATCATGGAGGTGGACAAGCTTCAGCCAATGATCTTGAGATTCATAGAGTATGCAACTTTGAAGAAGCAGGAGGGCAACCCTATCACTGATGAGGAATTTCTAAAAAAGTAGCTGCAACAAAGAGCAATCAACAAAAGGACAAAACTGCTACAGTGCTACCACTAAAAGACAAAATAGGGAAAAGACAAAGGATGTATTTTAAAATGTGATATATTTGGGGGTAGGTGAAATCCTAGTGTAAAGTGAATCTTGGCCACACAATGGAATTGAATCTTGGCCGCTCATTTTTCTTTTTGAAAACTATAAATAGAGCTCTCCTCCTCTCATTTTAAGAGAGTTGAGTTGTTGTAAAGCCATGCTGCAAAAATTGCAATAGAAAATACATTGAATTGTTGGTGTATTTTGGATTTCTCCACATGTTTCATGATTCTTCTCCCATTAGTTAAAATTCTAGTTTAAGTTATTTTGTTGTTCAAGTTTCTTTTAGCTGACTTTGGTGGATTTAGTATGTTGTCTTTGGTTATGAAGTTTTCTGCTATGTGTATGATTTCCTTGTCCATACTTTTAGTCATTTGTTGTTAGTAGGTGACTGTGAAAAGTTAGTCTGGACTATAATCTCATAGCTCCTCTTTAAACTTTTTCTTTGTTCACATTTACATGGTGAATGAAAGATGAAATATCTATAGTCCCTAGAAGATAGCATAGATTTCATGACATTGTGAGAATTCTGATTAAGTGAAATCCTATTTTAAGGAAACTATCCACAGTAGGAACCTCCATGATCACTATTCATCAGTAGTTGCAGGTCTAGGAACCTTCCCTCTTGCCTGCCTCTTTTTCCCTTTTTTCTTAGAAACAACCTATGCTAAGGTTCATTGCATATTGTAAAGCCAAATCAAATGAAACCATGGAGTTCTAGACTACTGTTTGAACCTGCAGCAAAGTGCAGTAGTTTCCTATTTGAAGAAATCTATTCATAGACCTAATTTCCCTACATCTTTAACTCCCGTAAGGCCACCTTGTGATTCCAACAAATCACAAAAATCAGCTAATATATTCCAAGCATCGTCATGACCTAACATCCAAGAGACCTTGGGATAGTGTTATGCAATTTGATTGTGGAAGATTGTCTTTCAAAAGAGGTAATCCACCTATGCATTACCTGTGTTGTGAAGTGCATAAAAACACCATCAACAGAACTGGTGCTAGAAGGAGCGATTTTTGGAGATAAAGCTAGATCGAATTGGGTCATTCTCCCCTGAGAGATTTCATCGAGTCTTGAGATCTACACCTTTATAAAGGAGAATTTTAGGAATTACAACCCCCTGTCTGAGCTAAAAGAGCTAAACAAAGGGACCATCTATCACCAATTCACCAGACCAGCTCACTGCTCTTTCACCTCGGTCTTATCCATCATCATTGGCAGTACCACCTTCCACTCACCTGATCCAAACATGCTTCCAAGCTACCACTTCATCTGGGCTGAACACTGCCTTTCAACTGAACATAGTCTCCAGCCCTGTTGTTGTCCTATTGGATGTTGTTGCCCCTTTGCAGTTACAAGTCAATCTGGCGCAGCCACCTCCACCACCCCCTCCAATGGCGTGGCTAGGCAATAACCCATCTCCTTTGGCCTTCAACCTCTACCACGATATGCCAAAGAATCCTGAGAATTTTTGCACAAAGATCAACCCCCGGGATCCATAGAGGATAGTCGAGGAGCATGTCAAGAACTTCAAAATTGCTTTGAAGACTATGCACGTTATTTATGAAGATGTGGCTTGTAGGATCTTTCCCTACTCCTAAGTGGAGGAGGCCTTCTACTTGTACATCAACTTGCCCGCCAGAACTATCAACACATGGGACCTTCTGAAGAATTCTTTTCTGTAGAAGTTCAAGAGCCCAGTTAGCCCTATAGACTCATACCGACACTTGATGTCAGTTCAAAGGGAGATTAATGAACTGATCAATTCATTCAATAATCACTTCCACAGAGCCTACACTCAGATATAGGCCCCGTAATTTTTTAATGATGTTGTCATCTTACCTGTTTACTATGTAGCATTGGATAACCTCACTTCAGCTTTGGTAAAAAGAATGTGACCACCGCTCACTAGGTTGGTCAATGCATATGCTAAGGCCATTATTTCCAGCATGGATTTGGGGTAGAATATTTCTGGTTCATTTCCTTCTCTTAGGAAAACCATACATTCAGCATAGATTCAGGGGTTTGCTCAAGCCTTGCAGCATTAGACACCCCTGCTGAATCCCATACCACAACTACCTATGGTTCTGCATCCTGGGTAGTCGTTGAATCAGGTGTATCTGGTACCTCACTACTTGCTGCCCCAGTAGTAGCATTCACATCTTTAGCCATCCTAGGTGCCGACGTACCTCCAGGAAGTTGAATTCTGACCTGCTCATTAGAATCAGCCGGTTGCATATTCTGTGTTCCTCCAGAATTTGACATCACAACCGAAGAACGCCAAAAAGGACAGGATTGATGAGCTCATAGAGATGATTAAAAAGATGTCCACGAAAATGATGCACTTGAAGAACCAGAACAACCAGCTACAAGCATCACAAAAAAGCATCTAGGCTAATCTTAATCATGATAAACAAGATCATCATGAAAGTCGAGATAATCAGGATGCTAGCACATCGTCCGGACAAAATTATGATAGAAATTAGCATTTGGGTTAGAACTTTGACATAAGGCCCTTCCAAAGGAAAAATTGGACATGGAACACATAACCCAATAATAGTGACGTTCCCACACCCCTTGATTAGCCCAATAGTAATGAGAACCCTACAAGCGAAGTTTACTTGGCGGAGGCTGCTTTGTCTAGCTGGTGTCGCATACACAAAACAAGTCGCCACACTGAGCTGGATTGTTTGGAATTCCAAACTACTACTGAGATTTTCCAAGTTGAAGTCCAGAATGCAGTGGATAATTCTGGGTGCAGAGACATTGTTCTGTCCGACCCCTACGACTCCTCAGTGCTGGTGGTGAACCAGGCTCCTTTCCCAAAGGCTAAATGCAATGCACTAGAGCAGGAGGGTGTCAACCCAAACAACAATGACAAAGCGAAAGAGGTAAGTTTTGAAAGTCCTTTGGCTCAGCTTTTTGATTCAATAGATAATGGTGCTGAAGATGGCGAAGAAGAGCCTAGGGAGGACGAAGTCCAAATGTTTCACCAATGGACTACCCCATACAACCTCAGGAATAGATAAGCCGGTGGTCATGCGGGAGGTCCTTTAATGACCTCCACTCCATTGAATAATTTCAGCACCCCTCCTAATCCAAATGCAAGTAATAACCAAGGTTTTCCCCATACACCCACACAGTATCTCAGTAGAAATAAACAATAGAACAATAGCCAAAGCTAAGCCACTAGCTCCTCCCAAAGCATTTCTTGTGATCAAGAAGTTGAGTAGATGGGGGAGTATATTGCTGAGGAATTCAAAAAGGTAAAGCTAAGCATGTCTGCATTCAAACTTCTAAAGGTGCCTGCCATTAGGAATGTCTTTTTTAGAATGATAAATGGGACTCCACCACAGGGGTCAACTCAAGAAACTCTGGCAAAGAGGGTTTCCTTTGATGATTAGCAAAGTGATCCAGTCATTAGACAGATATTCAGTAGTAAGGATGACCCGCCAGCAAGTTAGCAAGCAAACAAGGAGTCTAAAAGAGTAACTAATCAGGTACCAACCCAAAGCAAGGGCAACGAGAAGCACAAAGGCCAAGTTGTCCAAGTGGACATTTCTAGGGGATTGTTTCAGGGGAAATTTGAAACTCCTCCCTTTCTGACCATCATCCGTGTGTTCAGGAAGAACCTCCAGAACTGCCTGCTTGATTCAGGAGCTTCAACCAATGTCATGCCCTTGAGCCTGTGCAAGGCACTCAAAATAATACCAACTCCTTTCCGGCAGAAGGTGACACAACTTGACAAAACTAAAATTAGCATAGTGGGAGAAATTAACATAATACCTATGCAGATAGCTGCCAATCCCCAGATCCAACAAACCATAGATATTCAGGTGGCTGATATCTCGGATACATATGGTATAATCCTAGGAAGGAATTTCACAAGGGCATTGAACAAAGACACCGTGACCGATTACTCACACATGTGGCTACCATGGAAAGGAAAGTTGAATCAGATTCGGATCGATCAAAAGCCACATAAGAGATTCATGATCATTGAATACAACAACATGAATGAGGTGTTGTATGTTGAAATAGATTTGGGGAATTATTCCCTAGTATCGTATCTGAACGAGCAGGAATGCCTTGAAGAAGAGGGAACAAGTGAGGTCTTCCTCGTGTTATGCAGCCCACTTGCTAATCTAGCCAATACCTCTTAGAGTACTGAAATGCTGATAGAATTCGATGATGAAAAGCCAGGAGAGGATGACAGTCTTGGATTGCTAGATGGTTTCCAATATTTCATGGAAAAATGTGTTCAGGACCAGCTTAGTCTAGGAACCCGAATGAACTTTCAAGAACTCTTGCTCCCTAATTGGTGCAGGATACATAATGTTGCTCACTCAGATTTTTACTGCTATTTGTGTCAAACAACAATTGAACATGTTAAAAGACAAGCTACTCTGAAAGAGAAAGTGGGATCAGCACCACACGAACAAACATATTCCATCCTTGCACCTCCCAAAATGGTTACTGAAATGAAGGCCCCACCGAAGCTGAAAATCAGATATGTCGGTTCTACGTTCAAGGATTCTCTTGGATTCTGGATGTTGCACTTTCATGGGTCTAAATCCAAGCATGAAACTGGGGCAGGTTTCGAATTGATCAGCCCCAAAGGTAAGTCATACTTTGTTGCTCATAGACTTCAGTTTTATTCTACCAATAACGTAGCAGAGTATGAGGCTTTAGTTTTGGGCCTCTTAATGGCATTGAGAAAGGGTGTCAAAATGCTCCAAGTGTACGGAGATTCAGAGTTGGTCATAAAGAAAGTCAAGAAAATCTATTCCTATTATGATTGAAGACTCACCAACTACAGGCACCACATATGGGATATACTGGAAGGGTTGGATGCATTCAATATTCAATTGATCCCGCGCACTCAAAATCATACTACCAATGCCTTGGCACAGGCAGCAATCACACTACAGTTGCTATCCCTATCTGGCCTCAGAAGATCCATAGTGGAGCTCACCTCCATCCAATCAGTGTTGGATAACGTAGCCAATTTCTAGGTATTCAATGATGACAAACACATCCTATATTTTATCACTAGTTCGGATGTGTTTGCTATGCAGATAATTGAAGAGGTCAAACCTCAAGGGGCTGACCTAGATATAGAGGGGATTTCCAACCTGAAGACCAATACCATCCCTAGGGGGATGGTCGAATTAGAATGAATCTTTGACTTGGATCAGATCAGAGATCAGGATCGGCAGGGTTAGAAGGATACCATCAATGACTAGTGTGACACTTACAATCAAGGAGCGGTCGAGAATGCTAAGAACGTGTTCATTGGTAAGGTGTGCACTCCTAAAGAAAGAGAGGGGACAATTGAGGCTCTATGAAAGTATCACGAAGTCATCACCTAGAGCTATGAGGATCTCAAAACGTATGACACATCAATTATCACCCACACCATCCCACTCAGACCAAATGCGAAGCTATTTCGGCAGCGACAACGCCCTGTCAACGCTTTGCTGGAACCAATAATATACAAAGAAGTACAAAAGTTGTTGTCAACCAAGATCATTTTTTTGGTTAGACAATCCACATGGGTGATGAATTTGGTTCTTGTTAGAAATAAAAATGGGGAAATCAGATTGTGCGTCGACTTTCACAATCTAAACCGAGCCTCAGAAAAGAATAACTATCTTGTACCCTCATTGGATGAGGGGTTACAGATAGTAAATGGCTCCCAGATGATTTCCTTATTGGATGGATATTAGGGGTACAATCATATTATGGTATAGTACGAAGATCGACACAAGATGACATTCACCACCAAATGGGGAACTTTCGCTTAAAGACAAATGTCGCTCGGACTAATCAATGTTGGTGCCACTTTCCAACACGCCATGGATATTGAATTCAAGGACCCAATCAACAAGTGCATAATCATCTACATGGATGATTTGACAGTGTTCTCAAAGCAGCGGGGTAATCACGCTACTGACCTATGCAAGGTCTTTGAAAGGTGTTGCGAATTCAAGGTTTCCCTTAATCCGAAAAAGTGCATCTTTGGTGTCACTGAAGGGAAGCTCCTTGGACATGTCCTATCAGAATGGGGGATTTCTATCGACCTTGAATGTATCCAGTCAATCATGAAGATCCAGCTATGAGGCATCAAAAATGAATTAAAATCTTTTTTCGAAAAGATCAACTTTGTCTGCAAGTTCATCAAAGGCTTCATAGAAATCGTCAAACCACTCAATGCTATGCTAAAATAGGACGCTAAGGTCGAGTGGATCCCAAAAGCAAAGTAGGCTTTCGGGGAGATTAAGAAGGAAATTGTTGATGCCCCTATGCTAGTCAGCCCCAACTATCTGAAGCCATTCTACATCTACTCATTTGCTTTGGATCATTCCTCTGCCAGTATCTTGACGCAAAAGGATGACGAGGGGAGTGAACATTCGATCGCCTTCATGAGAACCCCTCTGAAAGATGTTGAACTACACTATCACAACTCTGAAAAACAAGCCTATGCCCTTGTTAAGGGGGTCAATAAATTTAGGCATTATATCTTGCGCAACAAAGTGTTTGCTATAGTTCCTGACCCCACAATGAAGACACTGCTCATGCAGAACGAGTTAGGGGAGCGAAGGGAAAAGTGGATTGCATTGTTGCAGGAGTATGATATGGAAATCTAGCTGATGAAGCTGGTGAGAGGGCAGGCACTTGCCAAAACAATGGCAGAGGTGGTTATTGATGCTGGACCCGAACTCACAGTGCAGCAGTACTAGCTGGAGGATGTCTCTCCAGGGGAATGGTACAGTGAAACAGTGTATTACCTGTTGAATCATAAATGTCCACCTCATCTACAGGGAGTCCAAAGGTGATCCCTTAGATTGAAAATCAGTAGCAACATGTTACAGGGTGCCATATTTTATAAGAGGAATCATGAAGGTATCTATTTGAGATGCCTTGGTAAGGAAGAGGTTGATCGTGTTCTCAAAGAATTCCATGATAAGTTCGGGACTGGTCACAATTCCAGTTTATCAACTACGCATCAAATATTATGAGTTGGGTACTATTGGCCCACCATTTTCAAGGACGCTCACGGTCATGTTTGTACTTGCCACGTGTGCGAGATCGTTGCCAACCGAGAAAGGAATGTTGTTGTCCCGTTGTAACCTGTGTTGGAGGTAAGGCCTTTCGTGCAATGGGGTCTCGACTTCATTGGTGTAATCCCTCTATCATCTGCTGGACACAGGTACATTCTGACCACTTCTAATTATTGAAATAGGTGGATAGAGGCAATAGTTTGTAGTCAATGTACGACTAAAGTAGTAACTAATTTTTTGGAAAGTTTTATTTTAAATTGCTTTGGTTGTCCTTATGCTCTAGTATGCGATAATGACCCTGCGTTTGCTTCATTAAAATTCATGAGTTGGGCCTTTGACTATAGTATCGCCCTTAAATTTTTATCCAATTACTATCCTCATGGAAATGGCCTTACTGAGTCAACCAACAAGAACTTGATCACTATGATCAAGAAGCTACTAGATAGGAATCCCAAATACTGGCATACCCAACTTTATTTCTCCCTTTGGGCGGATCGCACCCGTCACAAGGCTACCCTTAGAGATTCCCCATATCGTCTCATTTATGGCTTGGAGCCCATCTTCCCCACACACTTGAAAATCCCTACCCTCTAGTTCATCAATGATTTTTATGAAGGAGGAGAACGCAAAGAAGCTCACCTCGCCAAGCTACTGCACCTAGAAGAAGTACAAGACCGTGCAATAGAAATTTTTTCCAAACATCAGGGCGTAGTCAAAAGATGATTCAACCACCAAGCCAAAATTAAGGTCTTCCACATTTCTGATCTAGTCCTTTACTGGGACAAGGCCCATGAAAAGAAAGGGGGACACAACAAATTCGACAAGCTTTGGCTTGGCCCCTTTCAGATTGTTGAAATCCTTGGAGATAATGCTTTTTTCTTAAAGACTTTGACTGTTGAAGATGTCTCGTTGCCTGTCAATGGGTAGCACCTTAAGCATTACTTCCAGGCCTAAGCTCTTCCAGAGTTGTTTGTGTAAATACCTGTACATAGGTGAGAATAGGTTTCCTGCTTTTTCCTTCGATTTTTCTCGTTTTCTCGACTATTTTTGTTTGGCCATTGGAAGAGTCTTCTTGTTCTACTATGGTGGCCATGCTCGGCTCGATAAATGGTTTGTCCTGCTGCCCGCTCTTGTGTTGTTCTCTAGCTAAGCCTTCATTCCCTATTCCTAACCTCTGAAGGCCCCTAAGCATTGGTTTTCAACTTTCGAACTTTGAACTAACCTAGGATAGCTATCCACTTGAATTCCCTACGTTTATCATGGAACACATAGAAACATGTTTTAAAATTTCCAAAGAATGGTATGGTGATTACAAAGAAGGCTGGATAAGTGAAAAATCTAAAGTCTACTCTAGTGGCCATTGTGATTCCCAAGCCCATAGTAAGCTTTGTTGCTTACATAGTTGAATAGAAAGGAAAAAAGAGGAAAATGTTCAAAAGAAATATCAAATGAAAAGAATAGACAAATTGAAAATAACAACCATATGGGTGTGCGAATATCTTTATCGGGGCTACAAATGCTTGGCTGGCAGTAGAGCTATGTTCGTGGGGTCACAGCAACAACTCCGTCGGGGCTATGGATGTCTGATTGGCAGTGGAGCAATGTCCAGGTTACTTTTGGGGTCAGGCGAACTATATAGCTTATCCCTCCCAATCAGTGGTTGCTCGTGTTATCTCCAAGGAAAGTAAATGAACTCACCACACACACCTCCATGATGATGTCACGACATGATTCAATCTCACCTTCCTTAACCTGCTCTTAGTTCAGCTTTGAAAATCAACTTTGGCATACGAAACCAAAGATCACGAGTTCAGAATGAATATTTATCTTTAGAATGCTGAGAGTGTTCTCCCAGCGGAGTCGCCATTTTTTGTGCCTATCGCACACATGCCCTATTTGGAACAAGGACCCTTTCTTTCCTCTTTTGCTTTTCAGGTCCTTTTGCTTTGCCTTGTTTTGCGTGCCCATTTTTGCATCCTTAAAGGTCAAAACATTCTTAAAAGTCACATTTTAAGTTTGACCAAATTTTTCCCCTTGGAAAAATGCTAAATCTTAAGCCATTTCAATTTTTTCCTATCTGTCGGCCTTGCTGGCGTCTGTTTTCTATTCTGATTCTGTCGTTCCAAACAACAGCTGTGTGAAGTCTTTCTAGTCCTCCAGGCCCGACCTGCCAGGATTCCCTTCCTGGGTTTCTATTTGGACTTTGTCATTCCAAATGGCCGCCAACTTTCATCTTTCCAGAACCCGAACCCCAGAGCTCTCATCGTCATTTGCATTTCATTTGGCAGATTTTTGAACAACCATCCGTTCGCGTCTTTCCAGACCTCAGACCCCGGTCCTCCCGCCGCCGTCCCAGAATTTGAACTCAGCTACCTCAACTGCCACCATACAGGGCATTTAATTAGATATTAATGGTGCTAGGGTTATATAAATGAGTTTTCAACTATCATTTTCACATGTCATAAGGGATTGAAAATCCCAGTGCTGCCCCAACAATTTTTGCCACTGTGCTCAAACCTCTACTTCGTCGTTCCTCGTGAATTCAGCAGAAGTCTTCTTTGCAGTTTCAAGGTATGTTCATCGTCCGCATGCCTTGTCTCTTTTTCCTCAAATTCATGGTTTAAATCAAGTAAAAAAACCTAAAATGAACTCGAAACTTGGTAGAATAGTAGCTTAGCCTAAAAACCCACAAATTCAAAATTGAAAAATCTATCATTTCAAGAATGAAATTGAAGCCTGGAGTTTCACCTCTCTGTTGCTGTTCTTCAAAACAGTTGACAGTGCCTCTTGGGCCCGGAACTCTCCGCGGTCGACCATGCGAAAACTTAAACTTGGAAAATGATAGTGTCCACCTCACTCCTAGGTCCCGGCCTTCGGAATTCCCTTCCCGGGTTTCCATTGTGCCTCTACCGTTCTGAACGGCCTTCCTCGAGCAGCCTCCCGACCCTCGGACCCCGGATGCATGAAGTCCATCTTAAAACTTGCATGAATATCCAACGTCCAAGTTATCGCTGGACTCCGACCTCCAGAATTTCGTGTCACTTTCGCCGTTTCGAACGGCTATCTCGGGAGGTCTTTTCGACTCCCGAACCCTGGTCACCCTTTTGCCAAGCATAGGTTCAAACTAAAACATGACATCCAAACACTGTCTGGACATCGAACTTCGGAATTCCATCTCTAGGATTTCATTTCGGTTTCGCCGTTCCAAATGGCCAAACCCTACCATCTTTTCGACCTCTGGGCCTTGACCCTTGGTCTACCATTGAGCTTTTCTTAGCTAATGAATTTGTCTTCGAGGATTATCCATCAGACCTCCATCCACGGATTGTCGCCTGCATTTAGCCATTTTGTGCAGCTATCCCGTGACAGCTTCTTGACCCCGGTAACCCGAACTCCAGAGCCCGGCACCCGGAGTGTTGTCCTCCCTACGTCGTTCCAAATGGCCTTCCTATAGCTGATACCCAAATGCCTGAATGAGGGCTCAAATGACTTCCAAATCCAAAACAAACTTCGACCCACTTCCTAAAATTTGGTCTTCTTTCATGCCAGCCCTTCATTAAACAAATTCAAGACATAAAAAATCATTGGGAGTGCCTTGCCTTGTTTTCCCTTCCAAACGACATTCTACCAAGGGAATTCAAGCCCTTCGGGCTCGGGTCATCCGTTTGCCTCCTAGAATTATTAGGATCTAGTGTTGAACTTTTCTAAAATGATGATTGTGGATCTAACCTTTGTGTGCAAGGATTTGTCCGAGGTTGCTTTTCCATGATAATGTTGCTAACTCCCGTCTCTTTGTGCAGGATTAATGGAATCTGGTGTAGAAGCCTCTAGTGCGGCTAAGGAAAAAGGGAAAGGAACTACCAAAGCACCTCAAGGCAAGGAGGACAAGGATCAAGTGAGGTATAAATTCTAGGGGGTGCCATTACACTCTAGAATCACCACTCTTTGGAGGGACATCACAGATACCAATATCGGGCATGTCGATATTGACGAGTTTACATAGAGAGTCAGGGTGGACCTGAAAATAGAAAATGCAAAGTTAATTAGAAGCAGCAAACTTGCCAAGGCTACAGGCTTCCTGCCAGCTTTGATGGCCCCTGAGTTGGTAATGGCATGCTGGGAAGCATATCAACCTAAAACCAGAACCATAGTGGAAAGAGATGGAAACATCCTTACAGATATGTCCCCTCTTGGTATAACAAATTTCCACATTCCCACCTTTGAAAGCATGGAGACCCCGACTATAGAAGAATGCAAGGCATTATGGGATCAAGATCCTTTGAAATGCAAGAAACTAATTAATCAGTACTGGTTGAAGGATAAGTGGGCCAGTGCTTGCAAAGTCCCTTAGGAGCTCTTTCGTAGTGATTTCTTCAAGGATTACCATGACCTCATTACCCTACTAAGCAGAGTAATGGGCCTTCCTACTATGGCCTTCTTCCAAGAATGGATGTTGTACTTTGTGGAACAAATCCTCTGCGAGAGTGACACTACCTTTTATTGGGCGAAAATATTCAGCAATTGCTTTCACGAGAAATTTATCAGTGTGAAGAAGACATCAAAATTCTATATGACATCCTACCTAGTCTATTCACTTTCCAATCAGAGGCATTGCCATGGATTGACTACAATGCCCAAATAGGTGCCAGGGAGGGAACTTAAACCCTATGACAAATATCCTCAGCTACAATACAGGAATTTCAAGAGGGACTATTGTAGGGTAAATTATGCCTTCATTGCCTACGTCATCCAGCTGCTTGGAGGAGATTTTGAGAGAAGAGTCTCCCACAGTGCCAGAGCCCTCCTCAAGCATTACGCCTTCCTATATATACAATTCCCTAAGTTCACTTACATTCGTTCCCAAGGATTCATACCTCCCAATGTGTAGGTAATACAGAGAAAGAGCTAGCCGAGTATCACTTCAGGCAACATACAACTCGACCGCGAATGGAGCCATATGGTCATATCAGAAAGGCACTGGGATCTGAGTATGCCCACCTCCACAATGTTGTGGATTTATGGGACAAATGCAAAGATGATCTTGAAGTATGGTTATGACACTATATGCGCATGACTGCCCTCTGCATGTGAAGAGTGAACTTGTGTCCGGTTCTGGATCAACTTGAAGAAGATGAGAGCACAGTGATTGATTCAGGATATAGTGTCATCACCAATATGCCATTTCCCTTGATTGATTGGGATGAGCAAGAGGTTGATGACCTTGATATACTCACCAAGCCCATGGAGGCTCGAATGAAGGCGTGGATCAACCAACAAGTGGCCCGACTGAAGCAACAAGGAGTCGCCTTAACATTCAAGGGACTCAAAAGTGTGCCAAGTGGCTCTGATGGTGGGGTGGCTACCACTACAACTTGGGAAACCTCCAACTCCCCAACATCTATCAAAAATAAGAAGAGAAAAGAAGTTAGTGAGCAGTTGCCTAACCCAAAGGTTTATGCTCGAAAGGCTTCAGAGGGGGAGCCTTCCACAAAGAAAACAAAAACAGCCAGGGTTGTGGAGATGCATGTAATACCTGAAGATCCACTCCTCGAGGGCAGAGAGGAAGAGGCTAACCCACCAAGGTCTCCATCTGCTGCAATTGCTACTGCTATCACCACTGTCCCACCTACTTCGCTTGCAATATCTGCTTCCTCTCCGCTTGCGGTGGACATCTCTATCCACCTTACCTCCACTTCTCTGATCGTGCAAGTCATATCGGTGGATTTGTCCTCTGCCATGACCTCGCCGATCTCGGCATCTTCTATGTCTCCTTCCCTTTCATCTGCTTCTACTGCTGCAATGCCTGTCCTCAATCTCCTAGAGTCCTTCATAAAGTACATGCAGAACGTGCCTTCTAAGCTTTTAGGGATGCTTACAAATGCAACAGGCTATGGCTAATGCTCTAGCTCTCCCTCCCCCTACCAAACCACCTAGAATGGAAGGAACAACGTAGATCTTGGATGAGCTCGAGTGACAGCAGCTAGAGGCTGCCAAGAGGCCCAAAGATGAAGAGTTTGAATATCATGAGCAGCCAGTGTTTGACCATTGGGAGATTGATGAGGTGGCCTATGAATCCTCTAGTGGAAGTAGTGAGGAGTTGGACACAAAATTAATCCAGGAAACGATTGACCCAGAGCTTGAAGAAGAATACAACAAGAAGCTCAAGCAGATCAAGGACCAAGAGGCTATAGGTCAGCCTATGATTGAAGGGTATGTTGCTCCAGAGACTAAGACCATCAGGTCTCTAGCTGACAGACATGATCAAACCCCAGAGCATGACGAGGAATCATCCCTCCATGAAGATGAACAAGAGGATAAGCCTGGGGAGCATGAGTATGATCAAGATGAAGAAGAAAAATATTTTGAAAGGGAAGATCCCTCCGACAAGCAATTGCTCACCAAGTCTCCTACCAAACGTATAATGTTCGTACAAGACTCCGACGAGGAGAAGGAGGATGCATGGGTTGAGCAGGAGGCCCTTGTTGTCAAAGCCATTGAACTTAGGGTGGAGGGCAACAAGGATCAACATGAATCACCCAAGGAGGGGCCCCAAATGCCAGATTGGCTAGGGAATCAACTTAGGCAAAAGACTCCCGCCCTAAAATATCCTAAGGCAAGGCTAGAGGAAATACTGGCTAGAGCACAAATAAGCACTAAGAAGGAGAAAAGCCCAAGAATCAGATCGAAGGTAATCATTGATGCCTTCGGATCTAGATCAGTACAAATAGCCATGCCGATGGTTGGAGAACAAGGAGTAACTTATAACATTTTCACCATCAAATTGGGAGTAGCCACACGGGAATAGAAGGTTGACCATCTCAGAGAATCGGTCGCCACAGTGGTGCACCTTATCTAGCAGGATAAGGTTTCAAAGGAAGAACTTAAAGCACAAGTGTCTGATCTAATGACCTACGTTCAACAATGGTCATCCCCGGATGAGCTACCTACCATGTCATTGGCTCCACCGCACTTGTTGTCCCAAGAGCAAATCAATAAGCTGGAAAGAGCCAGGAACCTAGATAAGACCACGAAAAATTAGTTGCGGCAGGTGTTAGACATGGGGAACACGGGCATCAACTTGGTTGTTTGAACAACAAATAAGTTCTTGGAGGTGTAGAGGACTCTTGAGGGCACGAGGCGAATCTGTGAGGAGTTCCCGAGAAAGTACAGAGCTGCCTACCCAAAGATCAAGGCTATCCTAGCGCTACCAAGTGAGGTTTGGGAGAAGGACCTTGCCCTCAAGGATGATGACCATTGTTTAGTGGATGTGTGGAAATGAGATTTTGATCATCGAAAGGGAAGGCTGGAGCAGATCATGGAATGAGTGGTTCTAGATATCGAATGGGCCAAGGAGACCAGAGGAGATTATGCTTAGTACCTCAAGCTCATGACGGAGTACGAGCTGCCTGTTGTTGAAATTAATCCAGAAAGCATAAAGCCTCATTTCTTAAAGAACATGGAAAATGGGATGTCAACTGAGGTTACAACGAATTTCATGAACTTTTCTACTTGAGCCTTTGCCCAGTCTGAGATTTTCAGAAGTAATGCTGCCAAGTATGACAATGACTGGAAGAAGCTCGTTAAGAACTCCCAAGAATGGAGTTACCAAGTGCTACAATCTGACATCATGGAGGTGGAAAAGCTTCATCCAATGATCTTGAGCTTCCTGGAGTATGCAAATTTGAAGAAGTAGGAGGGCAACCCTATCATTGATGAGGAATTTCTAAAATAGTAGCTGCAGCAAAGAGCAATCAACAAAAGGACAAAACTTCTACAGTGCTGCCACTAGAAGAAAAAACACGGAAAAGACAAAGGATGTATTTTAAAATGTGATATATTTGGGGGTAGGTGAGACCCTATTGCAAAGTGAATCTTGGCCACTCATTTTGTTTTTTGAAAACTATAAATAGACCTCTCCTCTCATTTTAAGAGAGTTGAGTTGTTGTAAAGGCATGCTGCAGAAATTGCAATAGAAAATACAGTGACTTATTGGTGTATTTGGAAGTGCAAAAGAGACATTTTTTTTCTAAAAATGATTCATCATCAAGGGATCCTTTTGAAAGATGTTCACTTCATCAAGGAATTCGAAAGGAAAAAAATGCCCCCTCATGAGAGAAAGGTCAAAGTTGCTTCCACCTCGGAGGAAAGTTTTCAAGTTCTTTCTTTGTGAGCCCATGATGAAGGAAACATGTTATGTTAGGGGTCCTAGTTCTAAATGTGGTTTTCAAAAAATAAATGTTTGTGAGGATCTTCAAGAAAAGATTCGTTGGTGACAAATGTGTTTTTTGAAATCGAAGCATCATAGAAATGACGTTGTCACACATGAGAGGGAAAACTCAAGCAAAGAAGAGATAAAGATAAACAAAGAGCGAGAGAGAAGTAGTCACAAACAAAGGACACAAGGGGATTTGGTTTTGTGGAGTCAGATCTACTCATGCTCATATAAATAATATGTAACCACAATACCAGGTGAAATATCATCAATCCCCAACCAGATCAAGAAGAATGCATGAAAAAAATTTAAAATAAAATAAAATGGGTCAACATGGAAGGGAAGCCTAAATGCCCCCAACAGTTTGCATCGTCCCCAATTTGCCAAAAATAAAAAACAAATATGGAAGAATGATGAAACAAATAGAAGAAGGTTTACGACACAAAAATCACTCTTGTATCCAAGTACCAACAAGGGTGACAAGGGTCATCTAGGAACATGTAGAAGAAGTATGGGGGAACTCATCACAATACACACACATCTAATCTAAAGATAAAGAAGAGGCCTCCCCTTAACACTCATTGACCAAGAGGTCATCCACTTCCCACTCTATATCATCATAAGGGGAAGGAGGACAAGCCTACAGTGGTGCAATATTAAGGGGGGGTGCTTTCGACCCTCCCACAAGGTCTTCTCCATCAGGCTCTTGTGGAGCTATGGTCAGTGACTTTGCGAAGATCGTTGAAAAGGCTGAAACTTCATCTAGAGAGTTAAACATCCACTTCATAGGAGTGCCATTTTGTACCTCAACAAACGGAGAGGATTGTGCCCTAGATTCATCGATTGGTTCATCGAGTGACTCGGGAGTAGTGAAAAACTCAAGAGAAGCCGAAGCTAGCTCTATCACTAGGACAAAACAAGCTAGTGTAGGACCACCTTTCGAGGAAGGTGGGCTCCTCTTACATCCTCCATTGTTAGAAGGACCCACTTCTACCTTCGGCTTCATCGGGGGATGGGAACTCCCCATAGAAGAGGCAAGAGGTGTAAAGGGAGAGGAGGAGAAAACCGTGAAAGACACCACCAAAGTATTCAACATGTCCATGGGTTTCGGGAAAGGCAGGATGTCTGAAAGAGACATCAGCAAGGGAAACTCAACTAAAGGAGCAATGAACACTTGCACCTTCTTGGGGTCAGGTGCATTTGTACTCACCATAGAAGCCAGAAGGGTGACTGAAATAGATTGAATGGAAGTAGGGGGGAGGAGAGAGGAGGACATAGTAGGAGGCCTTGACATAGGGGCGGTCGACTCCTCATCCTTTCTCTGCAAAGCAGCTTGCTTAGCTACTAGAGCCTTTTGTTGGTGCTTGCAGTCATGCATAAGGCAGTTTTTGCAACTCTTTGAGCTAGAGGTCGGGAGCTACGAAGGGACGAAAGACTCCTGCTCAGCCATAGGGGTGTCCACTATAGTGTTTCTGATGGAGGGATAGGTCCCTGAATGGGAGCAAGAGGATCGGGTTGAGAAACAATGAGGGGAGTCAGCTCTAGTGCCTCGACAATGGGCCTCTTCCCATTTACTGCTTTGGAAGCAAAAGCGGTAGGAGGCCTCGAAGGCCAAGACATAGATGATTCCCCGTGGGGACCCTTCCTTTTACCATATCAAATGGGCCTAGGCTTCATCGGTAGAATAGGAAGCTCAAATACAGGATGCTTAGGATTTCACCAAGTGGGCACCATAGGATTTTATAGCAAGCATGGAACAAAATCTGATGGTGTCATAGCAGGGCGAGAGGAAGCATCAAGATGAACAATGGAAGAGGAAGAAGAGGGACCTTGAGAGGACTTTTCTTCTTCTCTCCTATGAGCCTTGGCGGAATCACTGTCAACTTTTAGGCATGCCCTATGCGAATCAATATAAGGTGATGGAGGGTACCTCACTTTAGGCATTAAGCACCCTTTCTTGTACTTTTGATATGTTTGGTACAAGAGGTACTTCCTAGGTGGAAGGGGACCAACAAGTGCAGCCCAAAAGTGATCTAAGGAGTAGCTATCACCTGCGATCAGTGGTTTATACCTAGTGTCATGAATCACATGCACTAAACCCCCATGAATGAACTTCAAACATTTGTGCATAATCGAGGGAACTGCATTCATAGCTACTAGCCAAGGGATACCCAACTTCACTATAAAGAGTTTAGACCCCTAGATTATGTCAAACAATAGGCTTACTGACTTAGTTCTGATAAGGACCGAAAAATTATACTACCCAGGGGAGGTACAAAAAGTCTGTTATGCATATAGATGGTGCTCACAAGTGCATTGTACCCATCTTTGTGTAGTAAGTTAATTAACATAATCTCCGCAGTTATGATATTCACCTGAGATGTCAGGTCAATAAGAACACCTACTACAATGTTCCCATTGATCTGCGTAGGGATATAAAGAGGAGATGGTTCTCTATTGAAGCCCATTGGCAGGTCTTGTGATGTGAACCTATTATATTTGGGCCACCACTTGGAGGCTGCTCAAGGGGGATAGGTTGATGTAGAAAAGAGGCCATCACACACACTAAACGATATTCTCACAAATCCCCCTAAAGGTTGTAAAATAGAATAGTGACCCACTTAAGGTTTTGTTGTACAACACTTACAAAACCTTCCAACTATGCCTACTAGGGGTCACAAGTTGGGTTGCAAGGAAAAAATCCTGACAACTCTCACACCTACAACGCTCCTAGAACACAAGGAAATGAGATTTTAGTACTACTAAATGGAACCAAAATGGTTCATGTCGGATTCACCAACAATGTAAGAGAGGGGGACCAACCACGTCAAGGCTCTAGGTCACGGAGAGCTGAGAGCGGAGGGCTGACCTAACTTACGTCACTCTAAAGGGGTGTTTCAGATAGAGAACGAGAATGATGAGGACTATAAAATACTTCTATCACTCTTCAGACTCAAAATCCAAGTTTAGGCTAGGCGGGCTAGTTTTCAAAGTTGATATTGCACCTTAGATAGCTCTCTTTCTGAGGACGACAACGCAGTTCTGTGATGATAGTGTAGCATGCTGGCATCTGCACGACCAAAAAATAGGAAGTATAATATAAAATACCTAAAAAAAAACTAACAACCCAGTTGGTTGTTCTTACACAAATAAAACAGAATGATAAGATACAAAAAGTACAAACGAAGATGATAAAGTAGATAGATAAAATCTAGGGTGATGAAGATGATCTCACCACTGGCTAGTTCGCCAACAAGCTCCAAATGCATGTTCAACTACACACAAAAAGAGGGGGAAATGGTTGGGGTTGTATAGGGGTATGCCTCAGCCAGACCCCTGTTTTGGTGTTTACACCTCCACGAACAACCAGATAGCAACGAAGTAGAAATATGCGATAAAGAAGTAAAGAAAGGATAAGTTGCAATAAACACTACAAAATAGTATAATGCTACTCAACCAAATCACAAAGGAGAGGAGCAAAACTTTACCACCTCCACCCAAAAGATCACTAGCCAATGGAGGAGAATGCAGACTTGGCAAGGTCACCACAGCCTCAACTGTGATGAAGGGAGGTCTTGCAAGACTCCAATCCCACATTGTTATGGCTTGCCTCACACTTGCTATGTGGAGTTGATGGAGTGTTGTTGCTACAATGGAGTGTTGAAGTGTTGCTTGAGAGTGAATGAGATGCTAGTAAGAGCCTGAAATGAAGTGAGAATGGATGAATTTGAAGGAGAATGAGGAAGAATAAGGCATTTTCAGGTAGGTTGGTCGAAGAGGGATGTTACAATTCATCCCCAATCGAGAGTGTTACACCTCTACCAACTTTAGAAGTAGGAATCCACCATGGATGGTAGTCCGTTGCATGTGCATCCCTAACAAATATTCTCTCACTAACACAATAGACAGATGCCAAGTGAAAGCAAGGTAGTTGGGTGATGTGGAATTTCTCCTTTGGATTTGATTTTCTGAGGATGTACGAAAGGGGAATTTGCATAAGGGGTGCAAATTCACTCCTATACAAAAGGTTTTCAATTTGAACCTAATGGAATACTTAGATATAAGGGTATCTAATGTATGTACCCAATGTAAAGGAATTAAGAAATATAGTATGGAAGGAAATAAATGAACCACCATACTTTGAACATCCTAGAGTGATGAAAATGATGGCTATTGTAAAACCATTATACTTTTGGAAGGGAATGAAGGAAGATGCCACTAGTTTTGTGGCTAGGTGTCTTGATTGTCAAAGGGTGAAAGTTGAGCATCATCGTCCTGCTGGCTTGTTATATCCACACGATATACCAAAAAAGAAGTGGCAAGTCATAAGTATGGACTTTGTGCAAGGATTGCCTATGCCAAGGAATAAGCACAATGCCATACTGGTGGTAGTAGATAAACATACAAAAGTAGCACATTTTATACCAGGGAACTTAACTTATGGGACACCTATCATAGCAAGAAAATTTGTGCAGGAAGTGTTTAGATTGCATGGAATTCTTGAAAAAATAATTTCAAACAAGGATGCACGAGTCACTTCTAGGTTTTGGAAAACCTTGTCTTTTGCACTAGGGACTCGGTTTAGTATAAGCTAAGCATATCATCCAGAATCAGATGGGAAAACGAAAAGGGTAAAACAAGTTTTGGAAGATCTACTTAGGATGTATTGCATGGATCAGGAGTTCAAGTGGGAGTATTACTTACCCTTAGTTGAATTTTCTTACAATAACTTATCATTCTATAATAAATATAGTTCCTTTCAAAGCTTTGTATGGCTAAAAGTGTCAAACTCCTATAAGTTGGGATAAAATTGAGGATCGAGTAAGTCTTGGGCAAGAAATATTGGTTGAAATGGATGAACAAGTTAAACTAGTTAAGGAAAGGTTAGTTGAAGCTAATGATAAACATAAAAGCTATGTTGATGCTAAGAGAGTACCTCATAATTTTTCCTTAGGTGACAAAGTATTGTTGAGAGTGAAACCTCGTAAAAGCTCCATTAAATTTTGAAAGTCTTCTAAGTTAGCCCCACATTATGTTGAACCTTATGAGACTCTAGAGGAAGTGAATCTTGTAGCCTATTGAATTGTGTTGCCACCAGCTCTTACCATAATGCATAACGTCTTCCATGTTTCCTACCTTAAAAAGTATATACCAAGGGATAATCATGTAATTGATTGGACTGCTTTACAGGTATGGGACCCTAGAGTAGTAACTCTCGAGCCCATCAAGGTGTTAGGAAAACGTAAGATATGAGCTTACGTAACAATGAGGTCTTGTAGTGCAAAGTCTAGTGGGACTAGTACACAGAAGACATAGCTACTTGGGAGGACTATGCAGAAATTCAACAGAAGTTTCCTCATATTCTTGATGCTTTTGAGAATGTTGAATAATTTAATGTTAGTTGTTATGTTTTAATAATACCTTAGGACATCAAGGACAATGATTCATAAGGGGGGAGTATGTTACACCCCAAATGTAGAGTTACTATTTACTAAATTACTACATAGGGCAATATGAATGTAATGTGAATTCTAGAAATAAATAAAGTATGATTGTACCTTGTTATCAATATGAATGTTATCTCATTTGATGCTATCTCATTTGATATTACCTCTGTTGATGTTAATCATGGTGAAATATTGCATATAAGTGAATGAAAGGTTATTGAATTATCATTATTCTAACTTTGGAGATGTTTATGTATATTGCATATTGTTATGAACAATTAATTATCATGTGCATGTGTTAGTGGATGCAGGTATGTGTTCTATTCCTCTAGGCAAAGGGGAAGTATCGCTCGGGAGAAGATCTTGGTCGGGTAACCGGTAAAATTAAACTATCTAAACATATACACACACCACATTAGAAATATTAAGTTGAGTCAGTTTGAGGGTAATAGGTAAGTCATCCTTAGCTAATATGTCTACATTTGAGAGTCTTGTTTACTTCTGCATGCATTGGGTGATGTTTATCTATTTGAGCTTTTGAGATCTTTCTTGTACTATTACGATTATATTGAAAAGTGGGATGTATGCGGAAGTATGTTTATATATATGCACATGCATGTCAATGGGATCTAACAACATGTGTATATGCACATGTATAGATATACCACACATACATAGATATCAATATAATGGTAACCGTGAATGGCTATATGTGAACGAATATGAACATATATATGTGTATAGTATATACACACATCCATATGTTTATGTATATCAATACATGCATACATTATATAAAAATTTCTTCTCTCTGAATCTTATCAATGTTAACATCATTAAGTCCAGTATCTTGTAAAACTTCTACAAACAAATTTTCCATTTCACTAAAATGTGGATTTGAAGATGTACCTAGATTTGTGCCTATTGAAACATTCTCCATGGCATTAAAAGAGGGATTTGAAGACATACTATGAATTGTTTGTATAATCATATTATTTTCCAAATTGACTTCTTGCAAATTAGCTTTGTCTATAACCATGGTCTCCTCGATGTTTTTATCTTGAATAGTTGTGGAATTGGATGCTTCAACATTGTTCATTGATTGAATCCTCATTCTTCTATCTCTTTTCCTTTTTACTTCTTTATCTTTCCTTGCTTGAATTTCTTTAGGAGTCAATGTCTTCCTATCTTTCCTCTTATTATGAGCTTGTGAACCCATTATTATAAATTTCTCAAGCACAAATGAATGTCAATAGTGAAAGTCTTCCAAAAATTCAATCCAAATTGTAAGTTGAAGACCTATAAAGACAAAATTATTCCTCTTTTGTTCCTCTAAACGAGTAGAAAACTAACACAATTCCACTTAAAAAATTGTTTACATGATGCCTCCTTTCAAAAATTCAATCCAAATTGCAAGTTGAAGACTTATAAAGGAAAAATTCTTACTCTTTTGTTCCTCCAAACGAGTAGAAAACTAAATAAATTCTACTTAAAATACTATTTACATGATGCCTCCTTTGAAAAATTCAATCCAAAATGCAAGTTGAAGACGTGTGAAGACAAAAGTTGATAGAAAATAGTCTAATTTTTCGTAGTCGGCTGCACATGTGAAGTTGAAAATTTCACAATAAAAGTTTGCCAGTAAAATTTAAAAAAAAAAAGGGTAAAAAGAGAAATGGGATCTCATTTTATAATCAGGATCCCGTTTCCATGTCAACGGTTCGAACATTTAATATTGGGAAACAAGATCCTGTTTTGTAAATGGGATCCCATTTCTAAAATATTGAAATTTCCCTTGCTTTGTGGTCGGTTTTCTGGCTTGTATTTTGGTTTGGGAAAAGCATTAGGGATCCGAACCTAGGCCTTCAACCTGGTTTGACCTACAAGTTGAAGGTCCTGATAATGTCACAAAAAAATAGTTACTTTGGACATATAGATGACGACTGTTTTTGTAGAATTTTTTGATGAAATTAAAACCCATTATAGATGAGATAGTGCAAATTCTAAATATGTACTTTTTTTACAATTGGATTATTTTTTCTCTTTTTCAATTAATTTCTGATGAAATTGGTCCATAAACTTGAAATATTAGGGTTTTTACTATTTTAATAACTTTTTATTGAATTATTTTTTGTAAAACGAATTACGTGAAAATGTACTTAAGACAATTCTTTTCAATTTAAAAAAAATCAAAAAATGATATTTTAGGTCATCTTATGCGTGATGTACACGACGATTTTTCAAAACGATAAATATGGCTAGTAAAAAAATTACAAAAAAAAATCAACAAAAAATTACAAAAAAAATATCGAAAATGTGCCTCAATGAGTTACAAATATTTTCCCAAAAAGATTTAGAAAAATACGATAATTTAGGTCAAAATATGGATGACGTACACATGCATGGTATAGTAAAAAAAGTGACTTTTAAAGAGTGGATTTTAGAAATGCCTATTGAAAATCAATTTGTAGCATCTAGGTATTGAAATAAATTACATATTTGGAAACTAGACTCCAAGTACCACATTTTATGATGAGGGATTTTTATAAAATCCCATCTCTAAGTGCTTCAACTTTTAAGGTCAAATGTGTTAATTTTGAAAATCAGGGAAAACACTTCCACTTTTTGGCCAAAAAGTGGACTCAACTTCTTGCCAACACCCATATAAATATAAAAAATATTAATAGTGTTGCATATTAATAAAAAATAATAAAGTTGTCGACTTTTCTAATGGTTTACAAACTAGTATTTGAAGTAGGTTTCAAAACCTTCCCTTTTTGTCTATAGCCAACAAAGGTAAAACCACAATCTTAGCCACTCGATAAATATTAACCAAATTAATATTTGATTTGACTCCACCACAATTTTCATCTACTCGATAAACGCAATAAATTTTGTGGCATTTTATGAACATTTTCGATGGCTAAGCCACTCTTCATATGTTATATTATATAAAATATTATATTTATATTATTTTTTATATTATAGATTGTATTATTTATATATTATATTTATTATGGTGCAAATCGATAATTGTCGCTCTTTCTTTATTTCCTCTTTTATCATTACTATTCACTGCTCTATGTCATGACTCTCTCACTTTGTGCCTCTATGGAGTTGATCACTATTTTGAAATACACATTGTTGTTTATCATAGTAGATTGATACTACTACACCAACCATTACTAATATTACTACATGAATAGAAAGGTAGGTGCTCACCACTAGGTGGTACTTGTTTTGAATGTGACAATGTGCTTCTAAACTCTAATTAAAAGCTACAATATGAATTTTTTGAGATTTTTAAAATGTTATATTTAGAGAGGGGTAATCAATTCTTGAATGTTTCCTCCCTCATGTCATGCACATAATGAAGGAGAAACTTTGTAGTAATTTGGCTTCCATTTATTAACCTAATGTGAAAAGTATGTGGAGCACTCAACATTCAATGTTTTTATGGGAATTAATTTATGTGTACTTATAGACCACTAATATGTGTTTATAGGGCATTCTCTAATGCCCATACATTCTAGTGTGGCCAAGCTACAAAAGCATGCCAACATATTTCATTAATTTTAGTAAAGAACTTTGTACACAAATAAAGATGGATATTTATTCAAAGGAATGAACGATTCAATGTTTTAGTAATTCTCCACTTTAAAATCTTAAGGAGGTTACTCATTCTAGTAAATAATTCTAATTTAAGTGTATGCAATCTGAAGTTTCCCCAAGATCAAGATCACTTAGGTTTTATATAGCTTTCATGATAGAGTCCCTTTACTCATCCATTGTAAAACCTTCCTTACAAAGCCCCCTAACCATATCCATAAATAACTAGAAGCTGAAGGTATTTTCATATTATATCGAATGAGGTAGCAAGTTAGATGGTCTTGATTTTTGAGAGAAATCCCATGATTAAATGTGCTCACACCTCTTGAAAAGTGGATAAAAACAAGATAATGAATCTAATTTTAGTGGAAATGTTGGACTTAGAAAAATCTCGTTAGGAACAAGTACTGAAATGGGTGCATTTCATAAAAAAAACGTGTACATGTTTAGTAATGGGTCAAACAAGTTGCAGAACATTTTTATAACTACGAGAGCAAGGGTCTATTTCACTTCCAAACTAAATAACTATTTTATTAAGCGTTGTTCACTAAAGTCCTCTCACACAGACATCACCTGTATGTAGCGATAAAATCCATGCAAGAAAATTTGAATTCCTGGATCAGCGCCGTCCAATCATCATGGAAATGCCAGAACGCCCTCGGCAATGGTTCCCACCTCTGCCCGGGGTTGTCGGGTCCTGTCGGCTACCGGCACGCCGGTATCGGTGCCCCAGCTCAAAACTAGCCGATTACCGTTCCCTTGCTCAAATTGGTTGTTTTGGTAACCAGTTTTATCGGCCACGTCAACGATTGGATGGAGGTTTTCATCCCCGTCTCAGCACAGAAGTGAGCGACATGCCATTGAAAATGCAAACTATTGATCAGGTCTTGACATTTGGCTTCGTAGGTTTGGAATGGGGGGCAAGGCATATGAAATGAAATGAATGATTTTAAATACGTCCACGAGGCCACAACAGTCTATGGGACCCAGGAATAGCACAGGACCGCCACTAAAAAAGGGGGGATCCTAAGCAATTTGAGTTATTTGCTCGAGGTCAACCCTACACCGGTGAATTTTGATGACGTAGTTTGCTGATTTGGCCAACCTTTCCTCCTCAAACAAGGTATTTAAATTATCAACTTGTAAGGTGTCCTCATAGCTGGCCCGAATATCATTATACACTGAGCACTCCATAACAAAATGCCATTCGGTCTCCACCAATCCCATGTCGCAAAATGGACATATTCTTTCTTCCCATTCTTCTTTAGGAATCAACCATCTGTCCGTTTCACATCTAAGACGATGTGAACTAGTCCGGAGTTGAGCTATCAACATAGTAACGATGAGATGTTGCCAAGTTGGTGCATCCCGCTTTGAGTTGGGTGTCATAGAATGTTTATAATGAGGTTAATGGGGAATGCGGGGTGGAATGTGGGTTCGTCCTTGAGTTCCACTCTTCTAATTGAGAATGTGGGGTGGATGAGGCAAAATGTTAAGTGGATGGGAAAATGGATTATAATCATGCAAGAGTGTCTAAACACAAATATAGAAATTTAAAGGTATGTAAAAGAGAAAATCAAACATATCATGTGGTCAAAACAACTTGGGTGAAAAAGAGAACACTATGTTTTACATTTTAACCCCACTTGTGATCATAGGCAAAAATATTATGTGGGGGCAAATATAAAGTGGAAGGCTAAAATGCTAATAGCCTAGATAAGAACTAGTTCACATCGTTTGAGGTGTGAAACAAGAAGATGAAAAATACTCAAGGAGGTGTGGGCAGATAGGATTTGTTGTTTCTGCTCTTTGGGTTTAGTGGAGACAGAGTGGCACTACGTTATGTAGTGTAAGGCTTACGAGGACATTGGGTACAGTCACTCAAATTTGTTAAAAGTCAGATCGTTAGCGGCCTTGTTTGAAAAGGAGAAGATTGTTGGAACAAGTTAGCTGATCAAAATACACAATAGAAGAAACAAAATCAGCAAAGAGTTAGAAAGCAACAAGAAATAATTGGTGGAGTCGGCGACTGTTTTGTTGTCTGCAAAAGCGGTTCCAATTCTTTTTCCTGGGTCCCATAGACGGGCTAGTCTCGTAGACGTAATTAAAAGCATTCATTCAATCAATCTTCTTCGCATGGATCCCATCATTGACGTTTATCAATTAAATCTCCACCTATGCTCAAACTTCAAAGGAGCCTACATAGTCATTTTATTTTAAATTAATTTAAATCAAGTACGAATCGAAACTAACTGTTGAAGGATGTTCCTTAAATGTGTACGATGGAGAATATGGGGTGGAATGTGAGTTCCTCTCCTCAAGTTTCACTCTTCTAATTCACAAAGTAAACTTAACATGTAAACATGTGAAAATGTTCTAACTAGTAAAAAACTCTATTCACACTAACAATTTATACGAGCCCTTACTAGAAATTTGATGTGCTTAAGTAATGTAATGTGCAAATGAAACCTTAGGAGATAATCTTTTTATTAAAGAAATAAATATTATTGATAATTGTATATTACCACTATAAAAGATTGTAATGTTAATAATTATTGTATTTTTGACACTCAAAAAGATTTAAATTTTAATTGTTCCAAATTAGCATGTATTATGTTGGATACATTTGCAAGAGTTGAAAATGCTAAGAAAAATACGGAGTGGTTAACAAAACCAGTTTTTTTCATTGCATTTCATGACACAAACATGCTTATTTCTATTAAATATTGTTAAAACAGATTAAATCCGTGACTTGGAATTTGTACTTGTCAATTTCCTAGTTGCTTAATATATATGAAAATAAATTTACATTTATTTTATTGATTTTTTTATAAATATCCTTTAGTAAAAGAAATGGTCTCATAGAAAGAGCATTGCATATAGTACCTAAATAGGTCTTGTAGAATGAACATTGGATATATAAGATCTACATTGACCTAATAGAACTATTGAAAATTTTATATTTCAACAAGTTGAATGGATATACCCAAAATTTTGAAGGAACATGACTGAAATTTTGTCTTTTTTGTGCAAATTTTTTTGGTGGTTTTGCAACATAATCTTCATCTCAATTCCTTCAACTTATTACATCTATAAGAATATTGATATTTTATAATTTTAATGTGCTTGTAGATATTGACTAGCTTATCTATCTTAATATATTAAGATGCATATATTATACGCCGAGAGATATCATTTTCGACGCGTATTTTTATAGCTTAAATATCTACAAGAATATTGAGATTTTATATTTTAATATTAATAACTCAAAAAAATTGGCCTTGAATAATGAGAATTGTATGTAAGATGATTTTTTTATATAGTTGCAAACACTTGAAAAAATTATTTTTATTGTCATTACTCTACAAATGATGACACTATACAAAAGTTAATCTCATTTTTAGTATATTTTTCTAGGATTATGAAGTAACAATTTCTAAGTTGTGTTAGTTTTTTAGGCTACAATTAATTATATATAAACTTAATAAATATGAGGTTAGGGTAATTTGCATTGCCATTGAATGTGATAATCAAGGGAAGACATTGTAAATTTGAATCATTATTTGTATTTTTTATCATATAATTTATTATCATTACTTGTATTGTAAAGAAAATTATTTGAAAAAGTAAAATATTTCCAACAAAAAATGAATTTAAAAACATGATCAGTCCTTGAGTCCTCAATATATCATGCATATGGATATTACTAGTGATGACTGCTATATTCTCTATTCATTGAAACTATTGTGCTTCCCACTGTTAGATGCCTATGTACCATAAAAAAATTAAGGATGATTGTTACTAGAGACAACTAATTTTTCTATATGCTTGACATTGAGATCTCTTTCTTGAATCAATGGTTCTTTCTAGAGAGCCCCAAATAGTATTTTGGCATGACTCCTAGATATTTGGAATAAGTACTTATTTTAACACCATTTTGGAGATTTTAGAAGAGAACATTGATTTTTTTATAAAAAGGATACCATTTCAATGCTTGAAGACGTAAAGACCAATTAGTATTGTCTATTGATGCCTTCACGTGCTCTAAAGAAAAAACAACCATTGTCTTGACACTTTAACATGCTTAGGTGAATTGTTATTATCTATTAATGCCGTGAAGTGCTCTCTTCAAAATTGACTATGTAGGTAAAGGGGCAAGCATCATGCTTCCCATTATTACACGCCCTTTGATTAGATAGAAAACTGAAGAATATTAATATGAGAAGCTTAAATTATTGTTGGATACTATAATATTTGGAGTGCATATATGTTTACATTTGTGTATTTTTATCCTTTATGTTTTAATTATTCTATATAAAATGAAATTCCTCCTATTTTTTATATTGATTAATTTCAATAGATTTTGAAAAAAAAAAAGAGTTTTAGTTATTTTTACATATTCAATGTTTGTTTATTTAAATAAAAGATATACATACACAAATAATTTTAGTATTCATTTCAAATAAAATGATTAACCAAGTTCAAAATGGATGATTTTATTCAATTGATTAATTGCTTCTAATTTTATTGTTTATAGATGAATGGGTGAAACATATAGCTTTTTGTGCAATTGATGAATAACAAGAAAACAAAAAGTCAAACTTGAATAAATAGACTTGATACTTCTTCCTAATATGAATAAATAGTCTACATTATGTTGATCCAATTCTCACTATTGGATAGAAGTAATATGAAACAAACTAATCATAAATATCTTATGAATTTAGAATGAATTAATGATTGTATTAAAATATCACTTAATGTTATGTTTTTATTTCATATGATCAATTGAATATATTAATTATCTATTTGTAATAAACTTTTAAGGAATACATGTAAATACATTTTAATAAAAATAATAAGTCATTTTAAATGCAATGGGTTTGTAATCTAAATTTAATAAATTAAATGATAATGATACAATTTATTAATAATATTTTTCATATGAAGTCTACTTGTTTATCTTTACAAACTTTCTTACTCATACATTCATAAATATTAAAGCTTTGTTTATATTGAATAGAGGGCTTCTTCCTCATGATGGTTCTAGGGAGGAGTTTATGAATGGGGTTTCTTGAAAAAACTGGCCAGTGCTGCTGAAATTTTGTAAGAATATTTTTGTAATACAGTTTAAGGTTAAAAGTTTAATTTCTAAAAAGATCTCATGAATTTAAAAAAAATCTAATTAATCTTACAACATATTTATTTTTTTCTATCCTCAAAATATATCACTTTTCATTATGATTGGACACTCCTTTTCTAATTGAATTAACTTAAAAGACAAATTACAAACAACAATAATAAATACAAAGCCATGGATGCTTTACAGTCAACGTACAAGCTGCTGAACAAGACAAAGCAGAGCATAAAGCGTCTGACCATCAAATTACACAGGACTTCTATGAGCATAAAGCTGATAAAATGTATTGTTTAAAGGTGATGTGCAGGAGGTCCTGCATCAGGCTTTGGTTTGGTAGGTTCCAAAAATGTGCGGCCCTTAACCACTCTCTCCATCGTATGCACCCTTCTTTGTATAATAAAAAAAAACATTAAAAATGAGAGAGGAAATATTTATTTATGGAAGAAAGCCATATTTAAATACATGGTAAAGATCTCGCTCACAGAAAAGCAGGAACTCATAAAAGGTTCCCACGCTATTTTAAAGTAGAAGTTAAAGGAAAATAAATAGCCGTAAATGATATTTAGGAAAAGAAAAAAGAAAGCTAAAGCTTTACTGAAATTTATGATCAATGCAATATTTTTCAACATTTCCCTTAATAATTAGGGAATATAAAACCTAAAAGCAAAATCTCTTGTTTTGTTTCGAATGTAATATGTTTTATGTTTTGAGTGAGGTCAACCCAATTTCAGCCATGTGAGCCAATTCCAGCAATGCGACCGAAGAAAAACTTGGAATATTTACACGCAGGAAAAAGTAGCTGAGAAGAAAAAGAAAGGCAAGATAATCTCGGCTCTTTCTACCTTAATAAATGGTTGTGTGAAAAATCTATTGTAGTTACTCATTATTAATCTCCTATCTATAAAGATTATTTAACTACCAAAAATTAATTCACATCAAATACTGAAAAATAATACAATTGCAACTTCACAAATAAAACTCACAGGAATAGAGAAGAAAACATGCAAACTAATAAACACAATATTTTTGGACAAATTGTCCCTGGAAAAACCCCGGAGGGAAAACCAGTACTGCAGATGAGGAATTATATTAATCTTCAACAAATCAAGAGATACAAAAGAAACTGCTTGCCTCTCACTGACAAAGCTCCGGCAATATTCTTCACCGAAAATTCTTCTCTTAATTTCTCCTGCTGAAATTCCACTGCTACTGCCTTCAATGCTATCGCTGCGCCCTTGCTATCACTGCAAGACTATTTTTTATCACTGCAAATATTTCTCCAACTTGTGTCTATCAGTCTGTGTTCTCCAAATGCCCAATGACCCCCTTTTAAACTATTTTCATTGGAAAACCAATGGCCAAGATTTAATCTCAATCAATGGCTAAGATTTATTAGACTCTAACAAACCCTAACTAACTGGTTTCTAGAAGTCTCTAGAGGAATCAATTATTTAATTAAATAATTAAATATCTATACCTAACTAACTTCTATCTAAAAGTCTCAAGAATTAAATGCTAATTCTTGGAATTGGAGAAACAACTGTCCGAGCTACAATATTAAATTAACACTCCCTCTTAGTGAGGAAGGTGTTCTGCATAACACCCAACATATCTCTGAAGAAAATGAATTTCACCTTCCCCAAAGCCTTTGTCATAATATCTACTACCTGATGATCTGTAGGTATATACTGTAGCTGAATAATCCTCCGTTGTACACAATCCTTGATGAAATGATACCTGATGTCTATATGCTTAGACCTATCATGAAACACCGGATTCTCAGACAACTTGATGCAACTCTGATTGTCACAGTGTATCACTGTAGTCTCAACCCTCTGACCTAACAAGGCTACCAGCAACTTTTGAAGCCATATCGTCTCACATATTGCCATGCTAGCTGCTATGTATTCTGCCTCTGCAGAACTCAAGGCCACGGACTTCTGCTTCCTGCTGTACCAAGAGACAACTCCTGATCCCAAGCTAAAGCAACACCCTGAAGTGATTTTCCTATCCATTGTACTGCCTGCCCAATCTGCGTCAGTATAGCCTATCAACTTGATACCATCACCTCGAGTATATTTGATCCCATACTCGATTGTACCATGCAAATACCGCAACACATGCTTTGCCGCTATCCAATGCATTCTCTTCGGTTCAACCATGAACTGACTAAGAGAATTTACTGCAAAGGATATGTCTGGTCTGGTGTTGAGCAAATACATGAGAGACCCAATCAACTGTCTATATAAGGTGGGGTCTACATCCTTCTCCTTGGATGAGTCTACCTTCTTCCAATTTGTGATCATAGGAGTAGACATGGCTCTGCAATCCTCCATCTCGAACCTCCTCAAGATTTCAATGCAGTATTTCCCTTGACCAAGGAAAATCACACCATCTGTTTGCCATACCTCCATGCCTAGAAAGTAGTGCATAAGCCCCAAATCCTTCATCTCAAACTCTGCTGCAAGGTTCCTCTTGCACTCCTCTATGATCCCCAATGAACTTGTTAAAAACAAGTCATCCACATATAGAATAAGAATGAGAATCTCACCCCCAACTACCAAGTAGTAGAGATTAGCATCCACCTCACTCTTCACAAAGCCCAATCCCTACAAGTATTCATCAATACGCTCATACCACACTTTGGGAGCCTGCTTGAGTCCGTACAAAGCTCTCTTCAATTTGCACACGTGGGTTTCACTGCTATGTGCTACAAAGCCCTCTGGTTGTTCTATGTATACTTCCTCTTTCAATTCACCATTAAGAAATGCTGTCTTGACATCCATTTGATGGATCTACCATCCCATCTGTGCTGCAAGAGAGATCACAACTCGTATAGAAGTATACTTGGCCACTGGAGCGAATGTCTCCTCATAGTCTATTCCCTCCTTCTGAGAGAAACCCTTGGCCACAAACCTTGCCTTGTATTTCTCGATGCTACCATCTGCACCATGCTTGATCTTATAGATTCAGCGTGATCCAACTACTGCCCTATCTGTCGATCTAGGCACAACCTCCCACACATCGTTCTGCACTATTGAGGTATATTCCTCAACCATTGCATCTCGCCACACTTGTTGTTGTGCGGCCTCCTGATAACTGGAAGGCTCACTATCTACCAAATGACTAACTAAAGCCATATAATCATTATACCTGGTTGGTTGTCTTCGCTACCTACTACTCGTCCTAGGAGATCCCACAAACTCCTGAGTATCTTATTGGTTATAGCTACCAACTATAGAGGATGAAATATCAACCCCCATGTGTTCCTGATGCATCTCTTGGATCTGCTACATTTGTTGCTCCATACTCTGCAAACTCTCAGCACCTGAGCCTATGCTTGTACTAGTCACTGTACTCGAGCTTCGCTATCCCTGATTTGATTGCTCAATCCTTGGAGCTTCTGTTGGCTACTCACTCTGATCATCTATTGGCAAATCTCTGGACCTTCTAAATACCTTCTCCTCCATGAACTTGACATCACGCCTGACTATAATCCTCCTGGCCCCTGGAATAAATATTTGATATGCCTTTGAGGTCTCGTTGTACCCCACAAAGTACCCTCTCTCTGCAGTCTGATCTAACTTGGAACGTGTAGCACCTAGAATGTGACAATATGCCAAACTCCCAAATATCTTGAAGTGGCTAACATCTGGCTTCTTCCCTGAGAACGCCTCCTCTGGTGTCATCTTGCCCAACACCTTATGTGGAACCCTATTTTGTATGTATATTGTTGTACTGCATGCCTCTACCCATAAGTAATGTGGCATATCCTGGTCATACAACATAGCCCTTGCCGCCTCTGATATAGACCGATTCTTCCTTTTAGCAACCCCATTCTGCTGTGGATTGTAAGGAATAGTCCACTCTCTCTTGATTCCTTCCCTGGTACAGAACTCTTGGAACTCTTTCCCTTTGTACTCACCTCCATTGTCTGATCGAAGAACCTTTATCTTCCTACCTGTCGAATTTTCCACAAGAGCTTTGAACTCTTGAAAGCGACTGAAAACCTCATCCTTGGTCTTCAAGAAGTATATCCAGGTCTTCCTGGAGAAATCATCAATAAAAGTAACAAAGTACTCGTATCCTCTGAGAGACTTTGTCGACATTGGTCCATATATATCTGAATGTACTAGATCAAGAACACACTTGGATCTGGTGTCACTCCTTGGAAAAGCTGTTTTCACAAACTTCCCCAACACACATCCCTTACATACATCATCATGCTCTGTGCTCACCTCTGGAACACCTATCACTGTCTCACGAAGCAATTTGAGTGCTCCATGATGTATATGGCCCATCCTCCTATGCCATAGCTCTCCTTGATCTCTAGAATTTTTTCTGCTCATTAGTGCCTTATGAGTATCAAACTGCAACCTGTAAAGTCAGCCGCTCCTAACTCCAATAGCTATGGGTGATTTCCAATCCTTGTGCTTGATTAACACATTTGCTCTTCTAAAGAGTACATTGTAGCCTTTATCCTGAAGGACAGATACAGAAATAAGATTCATACCCAAGCCTGACACATGCAACACATCATGAATGGGAATCGGCTTGCCATTCTACCTCTGAAATAGAACAGTCCCTTTTCCAACTGGATTTAGTTTGGACATGTTCCCCATAGAAATTTGGATTATGATGTTCTCCTCCTTATAATTGGAGAAGTATTCTCTAACTCCTGTCATATGAAATGACGCCCCACTGTCTATATACCAAACACCCTGTGAGGTTGAGCTAACCATACAAGCTATGAGTGCATATTCATCTTCCATTCTGCTAGAGAGCTCATCTGCACTTGCTGAAGCTACCGTCTGCTTCTTGCCTTTCTTCTTTTGTGGGCAATTGCTGATATAGTGGCCAAACTCATGACAGCCGTAGCACTTGACTTTACACAATTCCTTCTTCTTCTCGCCTTTGGGATTTGATCCTTTGCTAGACCCCTTCTTTGCTTTACCTTTTCCTGCTAAGGCAACGTTTTCCTGTTTTGCCTCACTTTTCTGACTCTTACTGCTCGCACCATTGACAAGGTTTAATCTAAGCTCCTCCTGAGTGAAGTCACTCCATAGTCGATCCCAACCTAGTGAGGTGTCTCGTCCATTAATAATTTGAACAAAGACATCCCACTGCTTAGTAAACCCATTTAGGGCTATCCGTACTAGCTCGTCATCATCTGGTTTATCTCCAACAGCTGCCAACTCATCATTGACAAGTCTAAGTCTGGTGAGGTAACTTGTAACGTCCTCTCCCTTGTTCATCCTGGTGTTCTTCAAATTTTCTTTGAGAATCAGCTTCCTGTTAGTGGTAGCATTCTGGTACATATTCAAAATGGCGTCCCACATCATTTTTGTTGTATCCAACTTTGCGATATGTGGAACAATATGATCCTTAACACCATCAAGAATCAACCTCCTTGCCTTGGCATCTTCCTTCTTATATGCTAAGAACTGTGTTGGATCTGTAGGTACAGCTACAACACTGGTAACATATTCCTTGATACCATTCTCTTCCAGCAATAATTTTTTTTTGGCTTTCCAGACACCAAAATTTGAGGCTCCATCTAATCTGTCCTGATCTCTTAAGCCTGTTGAGGCCATCTCAAACAAAAAATAATAATACTGAAGAGGTAGAACTGGGTTTTATAAACCCTCTATTTTCCTTTTCTTCCTGTGCCTACGCTAAGCTCTTTCTGCCCTTAGATCTGCTCTGATACCATGTGAAAAATCTATTGCAGTTACTGATTATTAATCTCCTATCTATAAAGATTATTTGACTGCCGAAAATTAATTCACAGCAAATATTGAAAAATAATACAATTGCAACTTCACAAATAAAACTCACAGGAATAGAGAAGAAAACATGCAAACTAATAAACACAATATTTCTGGACAAATTGTCCCTGGAAAAACCCTGGAGGGAAAACCAGTACTGCATATGAGGAATTATATTAATCTTCAGCAAATCAAGAGATACAAAAGAAACTGCTTGCCTCTCACTGACAAAGCTCCAGCAATATTCTTCACCGAAAATTCTTCTCTCAATTTCTCCTGCTGAAATTTCACTGCTGCTGCCTCCAACGCTATCACTACGCCCTTGCTATCACTACAAGACTATTTGATATCACTGCATATATTTCTCCAACTTGTGTCTATCAGTCTGTGTTCTCCAAATGCCCAATGACCCTCTTTTAAACTATTCTCATTGGAAAACCAATGGCCAAGATTTAATCTCAATCAATAGCTAAGATTAATTAGACTCTAACAAACCCTAACTAACTGGTTTCTAGAAGTCTCTAAAGGAATCAATTATTTAATTAAATAATTAAATATCTAAACCTAACTAACTTCTATCTAGAAATCTCAAGAATTAAATGCTAATTCTTAGAATTGGAAAAACAACTATCTGAACTACAATATTAAATTAACAGTTTGTTGAAGCGCTTACTTTAGCCAGCCCACAATTTTTGTTCCCTTCCATCAATAAGATCTCTGCCTAAGAGATCTGTGCAAGAGACGATGACACCGCAGGCCTTGTCCACACGCTCTTAATGTCGTTTATTGTTTCAAAAGCTTTTGGCCATAGCATTAAATTTGGAGGCGCTTCTTGCTCACTCGACCCGCTTGCTGATCCATCTAACAGAGCCGAAGCCTCACAGCCCTGTGCAACACCTTTCAACATTTAACACCAATCCAACAAAACAAACATGGCAAAACAAATAAATAAATTACTTAAAACCCAACCTGAACAAAACAGTCATGAAAGTGAAGACGTAGCAACCCGGCGGCCTGAGTAATATCCTTCCGTAGATAAAACTTGATCCGTTCCTCGACAATGGATTCCAGTTTTGGGCAGGTGCTCTTATAAAACGTCCATGAAAGCCCATTTACCAGAGGAGGTTCGACATTCATAGTCAAAACATTCTCTACTCCAGCGCAAGCAAGCAAACCGGAGAGAGCGAAAATCAAACAGAGCACAGAAACCTTCTCCATTGGAAAAGAATTTACAGAGCTTAGATTTCCCACGGAGGACAGCGGTTATTTAACAAAGGTAAAAGATAAATATATCAAAATGGTTCGACTAGGTGTAATAATTTGATGAAAAATATATATACATGTCAGATTGAAATGTACTGCATTGAACAGACGGGATAGGTGAGACAAACAATAAGACAAGGAGGACTTGCCACCTCAACACTGACTAATTTGAGATTCGGTCCATTCGAGGAGGCTTCTGTTTTTTGGCAAGAAAATGGCAGACAACTTTAGATATTCTCCCTTCCACTTCTGTTTTTCCTGTTCATAAGCGTGCTTCCAACGTTTCACAGTGGCACGCACGTTTCAGTGGCATGCTTCAAACGTTCGTCGTAGATTAAATCGCCAGTCATAATCTGAAAATGATAAGAGTGGTGATACTGATCATCAATATCATCACCAACTGTAATTTAAATTTTAAATATTATAATATTTTTTAGATTTTCAAAAATATTTAAATGATAATAAATTGTTATATAGTATTTATATTTAATATAAAAAAAAAAATAGAGTATAAAATAAATGGAGAGAGAGTAAATCAAACAGAGCACAACAACCTTCTCCATTGGTAAAAAATTACAGAGCTTAGATTTCCCAGGAAAAAGCGGGCAGCGGGTATTTAACAGTGTACGTGAAGGAAAAAGATGCACTATGATTCGACTGGGTATAATAATTTGATGGAAAATGCCAAATCCACTAAGTCAAAATGGTTCCACTCGCTATTTTCGAGGAGGCTTCCCATTTTTCATATTATCTACGACCGTATTTATTAATTTGTTACATTCGACTAAAATCAGAATAGAACGCATTTTTAATTTTCATTAATTTATTACATTCCACTAAAATCAGAAGAGAACGCATTTTTAATTTTCAATAAATTAATAAATGTGTCTGCTTTACTACTTTCTAGTTTTCTACTTTTTCATAAATTAATAAATATGTCTACTTTTCTAGTTCCTAGTTTTCTACTTTTTCATAAATTAATAAATGTGCCTAGTTTTCTAGTTTTCTACCTATTATCTTCAATCTTAACATTTCAAGTTATTAAATGAGTCTATCCATGAATTTGACCAAAATAAACATTCCTTACCTAGAAAGTTCTTAAATAGTACATCACCATTCTACTTAGAAACATACTATATAAATTGAGGTAAACAAATTCCTTGACAATTATAGTGTGATTATTTCCACTCACAATTTAGATTCAAGTGCAAGATCCAAATCTATACTTGAAAATCTAATTTGATTCACCTACACACTTACAAATCTAATCCTAATCAAATTATTAAAACAATTGAATTTAAATTTCATCATTTTACATCCAATATATCTATAAATAAACAAATTATAATTACAATTAAAAAATATAATTAAACTATTATACAACTATTTAAATAAACCATCGAGAATCAACTAAATTATTGTATTCTTTTCATTTTTTAAATGTAATTATTTATTTTATTATATAATTTATCACAAACTTAAATTAATTTTATTATTTATTACACTCATTAAAATATATTTTAAATAATCTTGTGGCTGCCAAGCGGGTGGTGTCGCTGGAGGCAATTGGCCAACACGGTGAGGCTGAGTGGTGGTGGAAGGAGTTTATGACGGTGAGGTGGCGAGAAGTCAAACGCCTAAAGGTTGGCAACATTAATGTTAGGTCATGTCGAAGGACTGGGAGGAGAATGTCTTGGCTTGATCAAGGTGTCGTTCATTCTCTCGAGAAAGCGATGGAGTCTCCAATATCTCTGTCATCTGCAAGGAGGTTGTGGGATTTCTATGGGAGAATCCACCATGAGAGGTTGAAGTCGATCTTTCAAGATTGCGACATGAGCTTGTTATAGGCGCGACAAAATTGTTGTTAGGAGAAGAATACGTAAACATGACTGAGAGGTGGAGAACCAATGCAAACATAGTAGCGAGGTTCCTTACATCATTACTGGATTTGGAAGTGCCTAAGGCAATGGTGCTTTTATTGGTGAGGAAGTTATTATGGGAAATTTTACAGGAGGGCATCATGGATGTGGTAATTGTTGTTGAATTAGGGATGGGGATTCCTCTACCACGAGACCTGCAGAGGGCTCTTATTCTTGGGGCATGTGCCAAGTTGTAGCCATTCATTTTGGATGTCAAAGGGGAGGTGCTTCAATGACACCGTGAAAGGGCTACATGGGGGCTCATCTTCTTAAAACATCATTTGTATCTAGAGTCATCGTGTGGGGTGGATTGGCATCTTTAGTGGTTGAAGGTGTGTTACTAGAGGATTAATTGATGCCTTAGGTCTATGGTGATGGATATCAATTGTTTTGTATTGGCATTAGCGTAGGTCTGGTTTGAGCTCTAATAGTGGTATCTGGACAAATGTTGGGGTCTTGGGTTAGTTGAGTCCATTTGGTTTTGGCTATTTGTGGGGAAGGTGTGAGGATGGTGTTGGTTTCTTCTGCTGAATGTGATCAGACTATAATATCTTTTGAAAGCAATTAATACAAAATATTTACGTATCAAAAAATATTATTTAAATAATTAATTTTGTTACAATATTTAAATATTATTTTATTAGTATGTTTATGTCTTTGACTATCCTAAAAATGCTATCATATAGCATGTGTCCAAAGACCATCAAATAACAAGAGTTCCAGTGTAGTGTAGTTCATGCCAAGTGTTGGCAGGGCAGTTTTGAGAAACTGGGGATTGTTAGAGGAACTAAGCATATGACCATGAAAGCAGACTTGTTGAGAGATTTCAAAGTTATTGTGCCACTTGCAATCACAAAGCAAAGAGCCAAAAAAATTCTTATCTCCACAAGTGTAGTAATAACATTGGTGATAGTGATAAACTTGCTAAAATAGATAGAATTATTTGTTGCATAATTAAGTAGTGCAAAGAACATAGCTTAAACTTGATTAAGAAATCAAACTATGAAACCAATTAACACCACATGCTCTACTTGAAAATAAATTGTAGATCTGTTAACATTTTAGTCCAAGGTTTAACTCGAAATTGCTTTGGTGAAAACTAATTTTTTTATCAGTGATAACAAATGTAAGAGACAGAAAAACAATACAAACAAACTATAGAAGTACATTTGAATACAATAGTAAAATTAAGATAAAATTTAAAATTAAGTACAACGAGTAAAGGACCAAAAAATATAGGAATGACTGTCATATATATATATACACCAATAAGTATCAAATTGAAACTCACATGGTAGATTCGGTGCCTAAAATGGTCGATGACAACATGATTGGAGCCAAATAAAGTCAGATAAATGTAGAGAAGCTTTGTAAGAGGATGAAAGGCCTAACTTAAGAACTATACAAGCCATGTACCCTAGTCTAAGTTACATGCTTGAGAAAGCATAGGAAAAATCATGTGAATGCATATTATCTGCATCAAACGAGGTGACTCAACCCATTTGAGATACAAACTTATATAGATCACTATTATTAAATCAGTTATAGATTATAATTTGTTGGTGTATAACTCAACATGAGTTATTCTAACATAATCATAGTTAGTAGCTTTCCTCACATGTGGAAAGACTAAGTCTCCTTAGGTGAGTCACTAGTCGATGTGTAAACTCATTTTTGACACATCGCTGCTACATAGAAGGGAGGTTAAACTATTGAGCTAGTCTCATGGGTTCTCATCTGCCACCTTTCCTATTCTTGTAGAGTCTTGTTGTAGACTTTGTCTCAAGCTGCACCTATAAATACCTTATTGGTTGTAAAGCTTCATATTCGTTTTCAATACATTGCAATCTTGTGTTTGATTTCTACTCCACGATCTTGGTGTCTCGTTCTCACATGGTATCAGAGCAAGTGGAATAGCATCAAATCGTCGTTTGCTTGTTGATCGAATCTATCAATTGTTGTAAATCTCTGCAATCTCATTTGCACGCAAGGCTCCATCCGGCCTTTATCACTGCAATACGAATCTTGTGGAATTTTGACACCCCATACAGGGCGTAGTCGGCCTGGCCTGTCCTCTCACGCCTAAGCCTCATATTGAGGCGACTCGACCTATCTTCCAACGTCGATGCCTGCAGATTGAAGTGCGGCCTCTGCCTAAGCCTCGCACAGAGGCACTTTGACCTCTTCTCTGCCACAACGACCTCACATAGAGGTTGCGTCACCTGTTCACCCGCAAACGACCCGTTGAAGGGGTCAACGAACACGCAGGACGGCCATCTCCCATGACGGGCAGTCAACGGTGAGTTCAAACCGCCCAGCTCGCCCAAGGAAGAGGGAAAAAAATATTTCTTTCAAAATATTGTTAGCATTTTTTTTCCCAAGCACATTGGGAAAATTTTTAGAAGTTTTTTTTCATATGCAAACTTCTAAAAAGGCTATCACTTTTGTAAACAAATTCGAAATTGAGTTGTTGTTTTGGCAAAAGTAGTGTTTTTTGTCCTCTTTCTAACTAACTTGATATTGCATTGTTGTTATAAAGTGCCTGATTAAGTTGTTTTTAGAGTGACTATAAGCACTTTGTCTATTCATTGCGCAATTTGGGGGGGAAATACACATTATCAAGGGGGGAATCGAGTGTGCTCATATTGCACACTTCCTAGAGAAGTGAATTTTTGTGTGGGTGTGTTACCTTTTTTCACATCTTCACTTTCACTTTCTTTATCTCTTTCTTTCAAGTTTTCTGCATCTACTATCTAAGTGACTAAAGGCATCATGTAGTCTACAGTTCCCATACCTCCACTAACACCTTTCAATTATCATGATTGGAAAATTAAAGTTAGTCTTGTGCTAAAAAATAAGGGCTTCTATAGGATAACTATGGGAACAGAAAAAGAACCTAATGGGGCTAAAGAGAAAGAAAAGTTTTTCAACAAATGTGATCAAGCATTTGGCTTTATGTGTTTAAATCTATCTCCAGAATTATTGTTTCATGTCGAAAGTTTAACTACACCCCATCAAGTGTGGGATACTTTAGACAAACTATTTGGAAAAATTGATGAACTAAGAAGTCATGAATTGGAAAATCAACTCTTAGGTCTTAGTCCTAGAAGTTTCTCAACTTTAGAAGATTTCTTCACAAAGTTTAAATCTTTAAAGTTATAGTTAAAAGATTGTGGAATTGAAAAGAAAGAGGACCAATTAATCCTTTCTATACTTTCCAAATTAGGTCCTAAATTTTCTGTGTTTGTATCAACTTTCTATTCTACTAAAAGTGCTCTTGGAGCATCATGGAATATGCCCACTCTAGATAAATTCATTTATGATCTCACAAGGGAATAAGAGAAACTAATTCAGATGGGTTCTTTGAAGTCTACGAAGCCTCAAGCTCTAATCGCAGGGAATGACAAGCCACAAACTTCAAATGGGAAGAAAAGCACTAAAAAGGACAAGGATGGGAAGAAAGCAGATAAAATTGATGATTCTAAAAAGGTTAAATCTTCTCATCAAAGTAAGCACATTACTAAGATGATAATATTTGCCTTTTGTAACAAACCAGGGCATGATGAACATCAATGCATGAAGAAACAAATTGAAAGTCTCTCAAATATTCTTAAGAAGAATAATATCGGGATTCCTGATTTTGGCAAGGCATCTTCATCAACTCAGGATAATACCAAGGACAAAGAGAAATTAAAAGGAAAATCTCTAGTTGTTACTTCATCTCCATCATGGATTATTGATTCTGGTGCTACTCATCATATGGGTTCTTCTCAGGTTGCATTCACATCCTTAGGGCCATCCAGAATGTCTTCACTCAACTTAGGTGATGATACCCCAGCAGTGGTTAAAGGGAGAGGGTCTGTTGAAGTTGAAGGAGGAAGTTTTTCAAAAGTTCTTAGTGTACCTTCACTATCAACTAATCTCCTTTTGGTGTATCAAATAACACACTTAGGGAAGGGTATGAGAGTTTATTTCTCTCCAAATTCAGTTGAGATAAGAGAATTACAAAGTAATAAATTATTTGCTATAGGGGAAGCCAATCACCAATCTAGATTGTATACCTTCTCTAGTTTTGCTACATATATTTCTCCAAAGGTACTACTAACTCATTCAGATGAAGTTAGTAAATTATGGCATGAACGGTTTGGCCACCTTAACTATCGTTATCTCGAACAACTACGGCAACAAAAAATGGTTAATGGATTACCAAAAGTCAAGTTTTCTAAAGGACTATGTGAAGGATGTGCACTTGGTAAACATCCTGAAGCAAAGTTTGACAAAGAGAAACTTGGAGGGAAAAACAAGTCTTAGAACTTGTTCATAGTGATGTTTTAGGGGCTTTTCCACATCCTTCTTTTACAAAGGCTAGATATGTTCTCACATTTATTGATGATTTCTCACGTTTTACATGGGTCTACTTCCTTAGGCAATAATCAAAAGTATTTGATTCCTTTCAAGATTTCAAAGCTCTAGCCGAAAAACAGTCAAGGAAAGTCATCAAGGTTCTTCGAACAGATAATGGCAGAGAATATGTTAATAATATTTTTGAACATTTTTGCACAGCAGAAGGGATAGAGTTGCAACACACAGTTCCATATACCCCTCAACAAAATGGTGTTGCAGAACGTAAAAATAGGTCTTTAAAGGAGATGGCAAACTGTATGATTCATTCCAAAGGTTTAACACCATCTTATTGGGATGAAGCTATCAATTGTGCATGTTACAAATAGAATAGGGTTCCTCACAAAGCCTTGAAAGGAATCACTCCTTTTGAAGCTTGGAAAGGATGGAAACCCACAATTGATCACTTGAGAGTCTTTGGTTCACCTGTTATGGCCCACATTCCTAAAGAACATCGCAAGGCTATGGATGCACAATCCAAACCTTGTATCTTTGTTGGATATCCAGAAGGTGTTAAAGGTTATCGCCTACTACACCCTACCACACATGAGTTGTTCATCGAGAGAAGTGTCAAGTTTCAAGAAACACCCCTTGAAACTGTTCTTGACATTCCTCATCATACTATTGATTCTCCAAATTCTGATAATATTTCTGATGATTCAGATCATTTGCAGCAAATTCCTAGTGTATTTAGTAGTACTTCTTCTTCCTCCAGTTCACAAAGTGATGATTGCACTGAAAATTCATCTTCATCCAATTCAGGGATTGAATTAGAAGTCAACATTTCTACACCAGATTCACCCACATCTAGAACTCTTCACTCACTTCATACAATAGATTCTTGGGTACAAACTACAACAAATGACAAAAAGCTTCAGATAGATTTTCAAGGGGAATCTCATGCCTTTTTTGCTTCAGTGTCTGATCCGCGGACATTTAAAGATGCATCAGGCATACCTGAGTGGGATGTTGCCATGAATGAGGAATATGATTCCTTAATCAGAAATCACACTTGGGACTTAACTTCTCTTCCTAAGGGGAGAAAAGTAGTTCAATGTAAATGGATATATCGAACTAAATATGCAGCAGATGGGTCAGTTGACAAGTACAAAGCACGGTTGGTTGCTAAAGGTTTTTCACAAGTAGCAGGAATTGACTATATAGAGACCTTTGCAACTGTTGCAAAGATGACTTCAATTAGATTCACACTTGCTATAGCCGCAACACATGGGTGGGCAGTACATCAAATGGATGTAAAAAGTGCCTTTCTTCATGGAGATCTTGAGGAGGAGATCTACATGAACAACCTCCAGGGTTTGTTCACGATTCATCCTTAGTGTGTATACTAAGGAAATCTATCTATGGCCTAAAACAAGCACCCAGGGCTTGGTATGGTAAGATGGATTCCTATCTTCTGTCTTTAGGATTTACTCGATGCAATTTAGATCCTAATGTGTATCTTTTGTGGCATGATGATTCATTGCTAATACTGGTTCTTTATGTTGATGACCTTTTAATCACTGGGAGTGCTTCCTTTGCTATTATGGTAGTACAATCAGTGCTTCAAGAAAGGTTTGACATGACAGACGTAGGGTTACTGCATTACTTTTTTGGGTATTGAGATATCTCAATCAAATTCAAGGATTGTTCCTGCTCAGCCCAAGTATGCTCATGATTTACTTGAACGTTTTCACATGACTAATTGTAAACCAGCTCCAACTCCCTTCTTATCTGGTGTTAAGCTTGAGATTTCCTGCCCTACACCATTAGTTGATGCAACATTGTATAGACAACTTGTAGGCAGTCTTATTTACTTAACACATACTAGGCCTGACATATCATATCTAGTTGGCTTAGTTTCTAGATTTATGCAAGAACCTCATGAGTTGCACTGGAAAGAAGCTAAGAGGATTCTTCACTATCTTCAAGGTACACTTACATTTGGGATACATTATAGAGTTGGTTCAACTGTTGATTTGGTTGGTTTCACAGATTAAGATTGGGCTGGTGATACAGAAAATCACAAGTCCACTTTCGAGTATAGTTTTTCACTTGGTTCAGGTCCTATCAACTGGTCTAGCAAAAAACAAAATGCTATTGCTATATCTTCTACATAGGCAGAATTTCGAGGAGTTGTTAACTCAGCTACAGAAGCCATATGGCTTCAAGGGATCATTTCTAAATTTGGCATTCCTATCAAAAGACCTACAATTATCTATTGTGATAATCAGAGTACTATCCAAATATGCAAGAATCCGGTTCAACATCAATGAACCAAACATATTGAGATTCATATGCATTATATTCGTGAGCTTATCCATGATCAGATCATCAACCTAGTATTTTTCCAGTCTTCAAAACAAGTTGTCGACATCTTTACCAAACCCTTTATAGAAAGCAAGTTCATTCATCTATGAGCTCTTCTTGGCATATGGTCTACATCAACATCATTATCATAAGGAGGGGCCATCTAAGTCCTTTTTTTGTTTTCTCTCTTTTGGAGGAAAGTTTTTTCCCACTAGGTTTTCTTACTTTCTCTATTTTTTGAGAGATATTTTGTAAATGAGTACCTAAAATGGTACACAGTTAGGACTCATGTTTCATAAACCTACCTGAGCTATGCTTAAGGGGGGGTGTTGGTGTATAACTCAACATGAGTTATCCTAACATAATCATTATAGTTAGTAGCTTTCCTCACATGTGGAAAGACTAAGTCTCCTTAGGTGAGTCACTAGTCAATGTGTCAACTCATTTTTGACACATCGCTGCTACATAGAAGGGAGGTTGAACTATTGAGCTAGTCTCATGGGTTCTCATCCACCACCTTTCCTATTCTTGTGGAGTCTTTTTGTAGACTTTGTCTCAAGCTGCACCTATAAATACCTTATTGGTTGTAAAGCTTCATATTCATTTTCAATACATTGCAATCTTGTGTTTGATTTCTGCTCCACGATCTTGGTCTCTCGTTCTCACATAATTTATCCCTTCTTATCTGCCATGTCTATTAATAATCGTAATGTCCTAAAACCAAACATGAAACATCATTAAAATTTGAATCATATTCTTTGCATTGAAACCAAGTTTGCTACAATTCACCATAGAAACAACAAAGAGCCAAAAACAAATGATAAACAGAATTGGGCGTTTTACATTATTTCATTCTAAATAGTTCTCTTGTTTCTACTAAATGAAAATGGTCTAAATTTACTTTTCATTTTGTGTGAAGATAAATTTCTTTCACAACATCAGTAGTAGATAGTATCCATTCAAACTCACATGGAGGGACTGTATATCTTTTTCTGTCATTGCAATAATCATAAATCATGTAGTAGTTCTCACCCACAATAATTCGTTTCTTTGGGAAACACTTATCACATCTTTCTCATATCTGAATCTCCTATTGAATAAATTATGTGCTTGGAAATTATGGTAGGTTGCAATGAATTTATTTCTAAACACTCTAATAGGCACACCATCTACCATGAATCTACAAGTAATATAATCACAACTCAATTATGATGATTTACAAATTCAAATCAAGAAAATTATCACTTATATTGTCATTTTTTGTGTCAAATTTCTTATAAGGAAGTTCATTCATAGTTTGGTCAAACTAGGATACTAAACTCTGGTAGAAATAGCAGGTTGTAAATCATTTTATGTCATGAAATATTTTCTATTAATAATAGAGTAGCGAAGTTCTTGCTAAAGTGTGCAAGAATGGTTGTGTTTTTATTTGTTGTGTCCATCGTGAGAGCTTCTGATCAAAACTGACAAGTAACTATTCAATATTTGTTAGATTATGACAACAAATTAGAAAGAAAGTAGTTTTTATCTTTTAGAGAGATAAGGGAAAAAAAGGAAATCCTTATCTTTGGGAAATCTTATCTTTGGAATCATTTTGGAAAAGATAAAGATTTAAAAACAAATAAAACAAAGCTAGATTTTTCTATGTGCAACACAAGTTGGATCTATATTATTTATATCTTGTTGACTTGAAGGGTAAATCATATTATAATGAATTGTAATTGAAGAGAAACATATGTGTGAAAGTTGTAATCAATTTCTCTAAGCAATAAGAATACTGATACTTTGCCTCGTGGATATTTCGTTGGCATATTGTCAAGATTTTACCACATAAATCTGTGTCTTCTCTATTAGTTTGTGATTCCATTTAATTGTCTTCTATATTTCTTTGCATCTAACTTGTGCTACAATATTATTAGTTTTTTGGGTTTACGTTTCTATTTGCAAGTACAAGTGGTATCAGAGCAATTATTTTGTAGCATTTGTGTTAGTATTGGTGTTTTTTTTGTAGCATTGGATGGAAAAGGTTTTGACTGCAACGTTCGAGGTGGAGAAATTCAATGGGAAGAATAATTTTAAGCTATAGAAACTCAAGATGTGCAATTTGTTGGTGCAACAAGGATGGCACAAAGCATTGGTTGGAAAATCAAAGAAACTTGCAAATATGACTGATGAAGATTGGGAGGATCTTGATACATGAACTCTGGGCACAATTCACTTGTGTTTAGCAAATGATGTTCTTTTTAATATTATTTGAGAGGATACGACTACAAGCTTATGGATTAAAATGGAGAGTCTTTATATGACAAAATTCTTGACAAATTGAATATACTTGAAGAGACAACTATATAGTTTGTGAATGAAGGAAGGTATAAAAATTGTTGATCATTTAAATATTTTTAATACTCTTATATGTCAATTAGCTAGTATGGGTGTAAAAGTCAAAGATGAAGACAAGGCAGTTAAATTCTTATATTCATTGCTTGAATCTTGAAATCACTTAGCCACTTCTATAAGATTTAGCACAACTGACACCCTTGAATTTGATTTTGTTGTGGGAGCTTTGTTGTCTAAACAGGTGCAAAGGAAATCTAACATAGAAACATCCACATATGAAGCAATGGTGGTTAGAGGTCGATCCACGGAAAAAGGGGAAGATTTGAGAGGTGTATCCAGATCTAAGTCAAAAGGCACAAAGGGTAAGGGAAAATCTTGGTACTGCAATAAATCAGGGCATCTCAAGAAAGATTGTTGGGAGAGGAAATAAGATAATGATGACTCCAAAAAGGAAGCAAATCCGGTTGAGACAAGTTTAGGTGTGGTTGATGAAGTTTTCTTTGTTCGCAATTCCTTGTAGTATCATGAGGAATGGTTATTAGATTTTGGTGCTTCTAATCACATGTGTCCACATAAGAGTTGGTTTTCATCTTACCAAGCTATTGATGGTGGTGTTTTTCTTATGGGAAATAATGTTTCTTTTAAGGTTGTTGGGATTGGCAACATTAAGATTAAAATGTTTGATGGTATTGTGAGGACTTTAATAGAAGTAAGACATGTGCTTGAACTCAAATGGAATTTAATTTCTTTGGGAGTTTTGGATTCTGGAGGTTATAAATTTACAAGTCAAGGTGGATCAATGAAAGTGTCCAAGGGTATTTTGGTGGTCATGAAGGATACAAATGTTAGAAAAATTTACAAGCTTGAAGGGAGTATGGTAATAAATGAAGCGACAGTGGTATGTGAGGGTGAAGATGAATCTACTCGTTAATGGCATCGGTGGATGGGTCATATGAGTGAGAAAGTATTGAAGGTACTGTTAAACCGTAAGTTACTTTCAAGTTTAAAATCTTTGAATTTGAATTTATGCAACCGTTGTGTTTATAAGAAGCAATATAGATAGAATATTAAAGCAGTGATTCATGTAAGTAAGGTTATTCTAGATTATATTCATTCAGGTGTTTTGGGGTGTTTTAAATTAGACCCAAAATCTAAGAAATTTATCTTTTTTGGTTATGGTAATGGAATTAAGGGATATAGATTGTGGGATCCTACTACTCACAAAATAATCATTACCAGAGATGTATTTGATGAATCTTCTCTCATTAAATCAGACATAGTAGAAGTTGAAAATCTATAGGAGTTATATGTTAAAATAGTGTTTCTACATGGAGATTTAGATGAGGAGATATATATAGAACAATCAGAAGGGTTTGTTCAAGATCACAATAGGAAATTTTTTTGCAAAATACACAATTCATTGTATGGCTTGAAGGAGTCTCCTAGGAAATGGTACAAGAAGATTGATTCCTTCATGGTGAGCCAAAATTTTACAAGAAGTGAGTATGACCATTGTGTTTACTTTAAATTTTTGAAAAATGGTTTATTCATTATCTTGGTGTTATATGTTAATGATATGCTTGTAGCAAGAAAAAGCATAGTTGAGATCAATGGGTTAAAGGCTCGGATGGCAAGGAATTTTGATATGGAGGATCTAGGAGCAACAAAACAAATTTTGGGCATGGAAATACACAAACATAGGGAACATGGTAAGCTTTGGTTATCGCAGTAGAAGTATGTGGAGAAGATCCTCATAAGATTCAGTATGAAGAATGTGAAACCAGTAAATATCTATTTAGCTTCTCATTTTAAGCTTTCTTCAAGTTTATGTCCTAGTAATAAAGAAGAAAATAATTATATGTCTCGTGTACCGTATGTTAATGCAATATAAAGTTTAATATATGTGATGGTATATACAAGACCGGATATTTCACATACAGTTGGTGTTGTTAGTAGATACATGGAAAATCTAGGTAAAGAGCATTGGGTAGTAGTGAAATGGGTGCTTCGTTATCTTAGAGGCACAAGTGATTATTGTATCACCTTTTATGGTAATCGTGGTTCAGTTTGTGGTTATGTTGATTCAGATTTTACAAGTGATTTGGAAAAAAGGAGATTTACATCAAGTTATGTCTTTACTCTTGCAAGAGGACCTATTTTTTTGATGTCAAAGCTTCAAGAAATAGTTGATTTATCCACTACTAAGGCAAAGTATATGGCTGTCTCACATGCTTGCAAAGAAGCAATTTGGTTGAAGGGTCTTTTTGGTGAGTTTGGAAAAGTGCAGGATAGGGTGATTGTATTTTGTGATAGTCAAAGTGCTATACATCTAACTAAAATTATAGCTTATCATAGTAGGACTAAGCATATTGTGATTAAATATCATTTTTTAAGACAAGTTATTGATGGAGGTGGAGTAGCTCTTGAGAAAGGTCATACACTAGAAAATTGTGCAGACATGTTGACAAAACCAGTACAATTAGAGAAGTTGAAGTGGAGTTTGACTTCTCTTGGTTTGCAGAAAAGGTGATGAATGGGCATGGGAAAGTATCAGGTAAATTGTTGTCAAGGTGGAGATTGTTAGATTATGACAACAAATTAGAAAGAAAGTAGATTTTATCTTTTGGAAAGATACGGGAAATAAAGAAAAGTCTTATCTTTGGAATCCTTTTGGAAAAGATAAAGATTTAAAATAAATGACAAAAAAATTTTAAAAAATAAAACAAAGTAATAAAATAAAGTTGGATTTTTCTATGTGCAACACAAGTTGGACATATTATTTATATCTTGTTGCCTTGAAGGCTAAATCATATTGTAATTGAAGAGCAACAATTGTGTGAAAGTTGTAATCAATTTCTCTGAGCAATAAGAATATCAATACTTTGCCCCGTGGATGTTTCCTTGGCATATTGTCAAGGTTTTACCACGTAAATCTACGTCTTCTCTATTATCTAGTGATTCCATTTAATTATCTTCCATATTTATTTGCATCTAACATGTGCTACAATATTATAAGTTTTTAGGGTTTATGTTTCCATTTGCACAACAATCTTGAAACGGACATTTCAAAAATTTGTTGAATGAGCATAATAATTAAATGGAACTAGTTATTGTTAAACTTATAGCACATAAATGATGCTTCTAGAATAAGCTTTAAAAATTAGCAAAACAAACAAAATTATGTTAATATTAATGTTACAGATAAGAAAAAAAAAGCATAAATTACCTCTAACAAATATGTTAAAACAAAAATTCAAATATATATCTGAGCTTGAACTCAACAACCAATTTATAGTACTTTAAAATGGAAAGATGGAAATTAAAGTCCCTTTGCAGAAACTGATGTTGTATAGATTTCCTTATTTTCTTAAAGAAATGGAAGATGATCAGAAAGCTTGGTTTTATTGAGCTATGTCTTTAACAGGGCAAATAGATTCCCCTTACACAAGGTCTTGCAATTGGCCTTTTCTAGGCCACACTTGGAATTGGATGTGCTAGTTTGCCTAAGGCTTTGAACATGATTATCAATTATGAAAGCCCCCATGCTTTACTAGTTGAACTGATCTCATTTGAATAAAACTTGAACAAATTCTAATGGATGAATTCCTTCAAAGTTGTTCAAGAAAAAATACAACTCCTATTTTCCCCGATTACTAAAAAAAGTACAATCATGTGAAAACAAGAACTTTAAGTAGATGACTAGATATTCCATTTTTTTTTTAATTTAATATATTTGCATACTTAATCAATCAAATTTAGATTTTCTAATTTTTTTGCCAAAACTATTGAAAAAATCTCTTCTTAATAGCTTTATCATGTAGGGAAATTTAGATCGAGAACATTTCCCTAGTAGAGATAGACCAAGATAAACTTAAATGTCTATTTATCTATCTTGGGAAGTTAAATTTAATTCCCTAGAGGCTCTACAAGAATTACTAGGTAGGAGAAGGCATAGAAATTGATTTCCTTGTATATTTATGAGGAGATGAAAGAGAAACAACTTTAATAGTCCATTACTCACCTTGATCAACAATTGTGCAAAAGTTGTAAGAGCATCCTTTAATTTTTAAAATTCTATGCAATCCAGACCCTATAAAACAAAAGAAAAAATGTATTGTCAATGTGTGTGACTAAAACAGTGCTTGTATTGAAACTATTTAGTAGTGCAGTGCATATTTGTGAGGAGGTGAAAGAGAAAGATTGTTCAACATGCCAAGTATTTACGTGATCCTAGGGTGCAAATAACCACAAGTGGTAGATTGAGAAAAATAAATTGATAAGCTTTGATAATAATCTTATTATAGTCTTAAGCATAGTTGCCAGGAGATGCATCTTCTGCCCCCTGAGACATGTCTCGTAGACTGGTACGCATCTTCAGTACTGGAGACATCTCCAAAAACGCCTCCGGGAGCATGAAAACTTGATGTGCCATCTCCCAAGTCTCTTGACACCTCCCAACAATTTTTTTGGAATCTCCCATGAAATTTACAAGCATTAAAAAATTATAACGTGAAAAAATTTATAATGTCAAGATATATTTTATAAATTATTAATTTATTAATTTTTATTTATATTAAAAAAAGGTTTGTCTCCAAGTACCCACATCTCCTATTTTCAAAAAAATGTTACACCAATATTGGTACCAGTCTCCCATACCAGTACTAGTACCAGTCTCCTGGCAATTATGGTCTTAAGTCTATTGAAAATCCTAATATCACCTCCATGCGATATCCTGCAAAAAAAACCAAGCAAGCACTGCATTGCAAATAACAATTTGTCACGGATATGCAAGGGCCATGAAGTCTAGGATTTGCAAAAAATAAAGAGTTGATGGAAGGAATAGTCCTCCCAATGTAATTTGTACTAAGGCTGCCACCCACCTAAAGTATGCCACAAGGATCAAGATCTATAAAGATAAAAGAAGACTAGGATGTCTTACACAAAAGTTGATTTCCCAATGATAAAAAAAACTTCAAAACAGAAAATGTGCCAAATCAAATATATAGCTATGAACTAATTCCAAAAATTGAAACCAAATCCTCTTACCATTATAGATATCATAGCCCTTAGATTGAAACCCTAAATAGACCTCACCAAAAAAATTGCCTCCTCTATATAGAGGGATTGAAAGATATTTTAATTTTAATTTATTAGTTTATTATTTGTGCTCGTGGCTTGAAAAATGATAGGATTTATGATGGATCTAAACAATTAGGTTAGAGTAAGTCATTGGCTAGCTTGTAGCTTTAATTACCTGAGGCAATTTGTTTATAACCATGCAACAATAAAATGTGGGAGCAATTTAGCTTGACATGACATGAATTGAGGTTCTAGAACATGAGTTGTAAATAAGTTTTGAAAAATTGTAGTTAAGTGAGAAACATATATGATATTATTTTGAAATTGAATATGTCCAGTTTTGATAGTAATTTAAATTTTAAATATTATAATATTTTTTAGATTTTCAAAACTCTTTAAATGATAAAACATTGTGATAAAATATTTATATTTAATATAAAAATATTAAATAGAATATAAATACATTTATAGTTATTTATTTTGTTATAGAGATAATTATAAAAAATTTAGTTTTAGTTTTAATTGTACTTTATAAATAATAAAGGTCACATATACAATGTGAAGATGCTCTCTCTCTCTATATATATATTAACATATTATTATTCCATTTTAAGTTTAAACTTAATTACTCTACCATAAGTATTTAAGTAATAATCATACATAAAATTAAAAAAATTCACATAAATTTACAAAATTTATACATAATAAATATTATTTTTTTTGTATTATTTAAAAATAAATAAATAAATAATTTCTTTATATATAATAACTAGATTGTTATTATATAATAAACTCATGCATATTCAAATTCCTGTACTCTTATGAAGACATAGAAAGAATCAACATAAACAAAAGGGTAATCATTTTAAATATTCATAAGAGGGTAGGGAAGAGGGGCTCATAGTGGAGTAACAAACTTCGAGGGTTCATGTGGAGTGCCATGTGGACCAAAAATTAATAAAAAATAGATGCCACCTTAAAAATTCCATGGACCCAAAAAAAATTATTTCGCTTATGTGGATTTAACTGCACGTGGTTTATTTACATCAACATTCTAGATCACACTCCACAATCCACAATGTCTCTAAGTCTTAAATGCCATTTTTTTCATAATCCAGATTTGATGATGTCTTAAATGCTCTCTTCTTTAAACTATGGGTTTACAAGTTCTACATGCACAATAAAATTTCCATCATCGACAAGCCATGTATTGTAAAATAAAAGAATGTTTGTACCATAAAATCTATTTTCGCATAAATCAAACTTTGAAACTTTTTTTCAGCCTCAATGACTCAAAGTTTAAATAATGGAAGTTTTAAATCATGCATAGCTATATTTAAAAAGTCACATTTTTTTTAATTTATATTTTATACTTGATGAAAATTGCATATTTTGTACATCTTTTTTGAATTTTGTTTTGAGATTATTTTGATTGGCTTATTCTTCATGTAATAATTAGTGTATAAGTGATTCAACTTCATGTAAAAGCTAAAATATAATTCAATTCAACTTGATTCTATTATACCAAAATTTGACACATAGTTTGAATCTAACTTTGTTCTATTTGTACTTAATCCTAGTACTAATTATGATTTGTAGTTTACCCATCCTTCATATAGATTCAAATTTGCAATTGAAGAAGTGATCAACTTCATGTAAAAGCTAAAATATAATTCAAGTCAACTTGATTCTATTATACAAAAATTTGACACATAGTTTGAATTTAACTTGGTTCTATTTGTACTCACTCCTAGTACCAATTATGATTTGTAGTTTACCCATCCTCCATATAGATTCAAATTTGCAATTGAAGAAGTGATCAACTTCATGTAAAAGCTAAAATGTAATTCAAGTCAACTTGATTCTATTATACCAAAATTCGACACATAGTTTGAATCTAACTTGATTCTATTTGTACTCACTCCTAGTACCAATTATGATTTGTAGTTTACCCATCCTTCATATAGATTCAAATTTGTAATTGAAGAAGTGATCATAATTTTCTTTAAAACTCTAGGCTTTCAAATTAAAATTTGAATTTGGGGTCTAAATGAATGTCATCCTAAGTGACTACTATATGTCAACTTGAAGCATGGAATATTTCATTTGTATTCTAAAGAATCGTATTTAAAGACTTATCCTAATTTAATTACACATAAGTGATTATCTTGTATTCCTACTTGCATGATCATTCAAAGAACATTCATATTGCATCATCTAAGTTTGCATTTGCATCTAAGGCATACTACATGACTACCTGTTATCTTCAATCTTAACATTTCAAGCCATTAAATCAGTTTATCCATGAGTTTGACCAAAATAAGCATTCCTTGTCTAGAAAGCTCCTAAATAGTACATCACCAATCTACTTAGAAACATACTATAAAAAATGAGGCAAACAAATTCCTTGAGAATTTTACTAGCATATTTGTTACAGGTAATTTATGCTTTTGTTTTCTTTTAAAGCTTATGCTAGAAGGTTCGTCTATGTGCTACAAGTTTGACCATAACTAGCTCCATTTAATTATTATGCTTGTTCAACAAATTTTCAAAATGTTCATAGTTACTTGACAGTTTTGATCAGAAGCTCTCAAAATGGACACAACAAATAAAAACAAAACTATTCTTACACATTTTGACAGGAATTTCGTTGCTCTGTTATTAATAGCAAAAATTCCGCGACATAAAACGATTCATTAGTGATAAATTTCTTGATTTGAATTACTAATGATTTACTAATTCAAATCAAGAAATTTCACGACATAAAACGATTCATGATAAATTTCTTGATTTGAATTAGTAAATCATCATAATTGAGTTATGATTATATTACTTGTAGATTCATGGTAGATGGTGTGCCTATCAGAGTGTTTAGAAATAAATGCATTGCAACCTACCACAATTTCCAAGCACATAATTATGAGAAAGATGTGATAAGTGTTTCCCAAAGAAACAAATTATTGTGGGTGAAAACTACTACATGATTTATAACTATTGCAATGACAGACAAAGATATACAGTCCCTCCACGCGAGTTTGAATGGATACCAGCTACTACTGATGCTGTGAAAGCAATTTATCTTCACACAAAATGAAAAGTACAGTCAGACCATTTTCATTTAGCATAAACAACAGAACTATTTAAAATGAAATAGTGTAAAACACCCAATTCTGTGTTTCTATGGTGAATTGTAGCAAAATTGGTTTCAACGCAAAGAAATCTGTAACTGATTTAATAATAGCGATATATACAAGTTTGTATCTCAAATGGGCTGAGTCACCTCGTTTGATGTAGCAAGTATGCATTCACATGATTTTTCCTATGCTTTCTCAGGCATGTAACTTAGACCAGGGTACATGGCTTGCACAGGTCTTAAGTAACGCCTTTGATCCTCTTACAAAGCTTCTCTACATTTATCTGACTTTATTTGGCTCCAATCATGTTGTCATCGGCCATTTTAGGCATCAATTCTACAATATGAGTTTCAATTTGATACATATATATATATAGATATAGACAGTCATTCCTATATTTTTTTTTCCTTTTACTCATTGTACTTAATTTCAAATTTTAACTTAATGTACTTCTGTAGTTTGTTTGTATTTTTTATTTTTATTTTTCTCTCGTCTCTTATTAGATAAAATTTGGCTAAAACATAAATTCAAATATATATCTGAGCTTGAACTCAATGGCCAATTTACAGTACTGTAAAATGGAAAGAAGGCAATCGAAGTCCCTTTGCAGAAACTGATGTTACATAGATTTCCTTATTTTCTTAAACAAATGGAAGATGATCAGAAAGCTTGGTTTTATTGAGCCATATCTTAAACAGGGAAAATAGATTCCCCTTACACAAGGTCTTGCAATTGGCTTTTTCTATGCCATACTTGGAACTGGATGTGCTAGTTTAGCTAAAGATTTGAACATGATTATCCATTATGAAAGCCCCCATGCTTTACTAGTTGAACTGATCTCATTTGAACAAAACTTGAACAAATTCTAATGGACGACTTCCTTCAAACTTGTTCAAGAGAAAAACAGAACTCCTATTTTCCCAGATTACCAAGAAAAGTAAAATCATGCGAAAACAAGAACGTCTTTAAGTAGATGACTGGATATTTCAAATTTTTTCTAATTTAATATATTTGCATACTTAATCAATCAAACTTAGATTTGGCAATTTTCTTTCCAAAACTATTAAAAAAATCTCTTCTTAATAGCTTTATCATGTAGAGCAATTCAGATCGGGAACATTTCCCTGACAGAGATAGACCAAGATAAACTTAGATGCTTCTTTATCTATCTTGGGAAGTTAAATTTAATTCCCTTGTTCCGTTCATTAACTTGCATAGAGGCTCTACAGGAATTAGTAGGAAGGAGAAGGCGTAGAATTCAATTTCCCTGCATATTTGTGATGAGATGAAAGAGAAACAATTTTAATAATCCATTACTCACCTTGATCAGCAATTGTGTAAAAGCTGTAAGAGCATTCTTTAATTTAAAATTCTATGCAATCCAGGCCCTATAGAACAAAATAAAATTTTTATTGTCAATGTTTGTGACTAAAGCAGTGCTTGTATTAAGACTATTTAGCAGTGCAGTACATATTTGTGAGGAGGTGAAAGAGAAAGATTGTTCAACATGCCAAGTATTTACATGAGCCTAGTGTGCAAATAACCACAAGTGGTAGATTGAGAAAAATAAATTGATAAGATTTGATAGTAAGATTATTATAGTCTTCAATTCTATTGAAAATCCTAATGTCACCTCCATGTGATAGCATGCAAAAACATCAAGCAAGCACTCCACTGCAAATAACAATTTGGCACAGATATGCAAGGGCCATGAAGTGTGGGATTTGCCAAAAATAAAGAGCTGATGGAAGGACCAGTCCTCCCAATGTAATTTGTACTCAGGCTGCCACCCACCTAAAGTATGCCACAAGGATCAAGATCTATAGACATAAAAACAGACTAGGATGTCTTACATCAAAGTTGATTTACCGAGGGTAAAAAAGCTTCAGAAAAGAAAATATGCCAAATCAAATATATAGCTATGAACTAATTCCAAAACTTGAAACCAAATCCTCTCACCACTATAGATATCATAGCCCTTAGATTGAAACCCTAAATAGAACTCACCAACAAAATTGCCTCTACATAGAGGGATTGAAAGTCATTTTAATTTTAATTTATTATTTTATTATTTGTGATCATGGCTTGAAAATTGACTGGGTTTATGATGGATCTAAACAATTAGGTTAGAGTAAGTCATTGGCTAGCTTGTAGCTTTAATTACCTCAGGCAATTTGTTTATAACCGTGCAACAATAAAATGTGGGAGCAGTTTAACTTGACATAACATGAATTGAGGTTCTAGAACATGAGTCGTAAATAAGTTTTGAAAATTTGTAGCTAAGCAAGAAATATATATGATATTATTTTGAAATCGAATATGTCTAGTTAAATTGTGAATAAAAAGCATATAAGCCACTATTGTAAAACTACATTTGAATTAATTAGAGTACATAAAAAATTGTCAGTAGAAGCAAAATAAAATCATACTGAAAACCTCTAAACACTACAAAAAGATAGCCTTAAGGTTAGACCAATTGAGGTGAGATCCATGTAATCTGGCAGAATGTTAGCTGTACTTATTACCATCGCGACATTAAATAGCTTCTTTCACAATGTTTGCTTTCATGTGGAGTGATTTGCTCTAGCATTATTATGAACCACAAAACTATGCTTAAATCTTTTTTTATTTGGTGGAAACATTTTTTTGTATTTTTATTAATTTTCAAATTTATACCAGCAGTTTTAAGGACCCCAAAATTATTATACCAGCAGATTTGAACACAAACCAAGGATATAATATCAATCTTTAGTCAGTGGCTACTGTAGTTAATTGTTGTGCTTCAATCAAGTTGACATTCCCTGTTACATATTCTTCAAATTGTAACTAGATACTAGTAGTGGTTTGTTATATATTAAAAATAACTTAAACAAAATGAAAGAGGCTGAAATTTTAAAAATGTTAAAAACATTTAAAATATCTACATAAAATATAAACATGAACCCATACAAAGTATCTAACTCTTCGAAACTTATCTACATTTGAAAGGAAGTGACAGAGTGGGTGTCTGGGCCAATAACAGTCTGAAACAGATTCAATTATGATGTCACTGAACTTAACTTAGTTTAAACATTTGACAATCACCAATAAGATGAGATTGTGAATTTGATTTTCATTCAGCAGATCAAAACATCCTTGCTTCTAACCAACCACAATCCTTTTCATTCTTGATTTTGTATGGAAAATGGATACCAAGGAGTTGATGTATTATCATTTTGGCTGAGAATGCATTTTGGTTCAAAAGGAGTTTGTCTGAGGAACGAGTCTTCCCAGTTTCTGGGAAAATGGACAGGAATCACATATGACATATTCCAGCAGGTAAGTGCTACCAATTTACAACCACTAAATCTAGAAAGCTACCCAGATTTTTCAATCTCCTCTATAATCTACCTGAGCACGCTTGATCTCAGTCACACAAGCTCACTAGAACCCTCCCACATTTATTTGCTGTTTAAAAGGTCCATTCATGGGGAGATTCCAGGGCACCCAAAGTTTAGCCAAAAATAAGGGGATGTCCCCTCTTTAAGTGGGTATCCTAGTTTTGTTTAGAAGGGGGCTAGAAGTGGGGAGGAGGGTAGGGAGAGATGTCCAAGACAAGTTACTAGGCCATAGGGATGCATCCCCAGGGAACACTGCAATTTCAAATTTGGCTTGCCAATGCGAGAAAGACCCAAGTTCCCATTTCTGCATATGTGTTTCTGGGGTCTTTACTGTACAAAGATGATCTCATTGAATCAAAATTTAACACCTAGCACATGACCAAACCAATTTCAGCTCACTGTGCAAGTATGATCTACATGCTAAATAGAATCTATCCTTAAATGGGAGAATTTACAACACTATGAATTCTCATCTTCCTTCTTCGGTATAAATTCAAAGTAGCTAGTATATTCAATAGCAATCATACTCTCTTTTTCTAAGCATATATCTAAAATCAACTGCATCCTGGGAAAGAATAGAAGATAAAACACAGTTGATTCCACATATATCATACATGTTTCAAAAATGAACCTGTGGAAATTACCTTAATAGTACAACCAAAATATCATATTTAGTGATTGTCAGAAACATAGGAAAAGACAAGTGCCCGATTATCGGAGGAATTGCACCCTCAACTTCCCCAACCCATGTATTTATTGGATGAATTTGCTTCAGTGGAGTATAAACAAGTGCATATGAAAAAAGATTTGAAGCTGCAAACCCTGCTACAAAAGCATTAGCTTGCAAGAGCCTTGTCAAAGAAAATTCGCAACTATTAGTCACTACACTCCCATCTTGACTTGAACCAAAATATATTGTAGCACAAATTTTTATCACAAAATTTAAGAACTTGAAACAACACAATATCCACCTTGCATAATAACAAAGAACTGCCTATAGCACCCATGGTCACAGCCCATGTCATTGCATTGGTGTGCCCCCTATCTGTCGCCTTCCCAGAGAACAACTACCATACTCTCGTGTCTTGATATCTTCTATATGGGGATTATACCCTCGTTTATGTCCCTTCTAACAAATCTCGTGCCCCTGAGCACTAGTATGCCTTTGTGAATGTCTCTTGCAAGAACAGTCATAAAATCATTATGGGTGTACACCCTGATACGTAGGGAAGCCCCTATTGACAAAACCACCACCCAACTGCACAGAAGAGCCAAGCTGGTGATGAGATTGAGGCTGAGGCTTACTTGTTTCTGCAATTAGAAATTATGTGACTATAGTTCACATGCCTTGTCTCTGCTACCACATTTTGCAAACATGCACACTAGAGAAGACACGTTCACAATCCTTCTTGATGAAATTTCCAACCAATGTAGAGATTGTTAGCCCTTTCTGACAATCTGCAGGAGCCTTCCTCAAAACTCATGCGCTCTCTTGTCTAGGAATGCCCACAGACCGCCAATCAAAGAGTGCAATTGTTTTATTTTTTTTGAAAATTTGAGCTAAAAACCATGCACTTTTCTTCATTGAACATAAGCTGTAAAACAAATGTAGCAAAAATCTGAATTGTAATTGACTATAAGCATATACATTCATCACTGTTTAACAATTGAACCCTCCACAATAGTTCCCTCGCAGGAACTAACAAATGGGATTGCTCTACAATCTTCAAATTTGAGGAGAATTGACTTTAGCATGGTGGTTTCATTTATTTATATAAATGAATAATCACATTATAAAATTAAAATAATTATTATAACAACATTAAATTGAAATAAAATATGGTTATGAGTACATATTAGTGGTTAAATATAAATTATTTATTTAATAAATATATTATATAATCTTTTATTAATAATTAAATATAGAAATAATATGAAACAATGATTTTTAAAATTTTATAATAATTTATTTTTATGTATTTTTTAGAATATAAATAATAAAATATTTTTTAAATTATTAAAATTTAGGTGGTATCAATATTTGGTAATATGAAAAAAATTAATCTAAAAAAATTATTAATTGATTAATAGAGATTTTATTGATATAGTGTAAGAAAAAGTATCCCTAATTCACACTTAATTTGGAAATAATTAGTAATAAAATGAGCTTAATTATGCCTTAGTTTAGTGTCGTAATATATTTTTCATATTCACATTAAGTTTAGGGTCCTTTTAAATAAAATGGACTTAATTGTGCCTTATTTGTGGTGTTGTAAGGTGTACCTTTACACTTTCACATTAATCTAGGACTTTATTAATTGATTGAGATTAATTTTTTTAATTGGCTCTTTTAATTCAAATCCAAGCCTAATTAGATGCAAATTTTTGGTAAATATAGAAAGATAACGACTCTACAAATTGGGATGAGCTTGGTGTAAGGGTTTTTCTATTGTGGGTGGGGGAGGCTCGCCTCCCCCAAATTCATAGTGTTTATTTCCCCCCACTGCACAACATTCTTTTATGTCAGGCTCAAGAGGTTTCTGAGGGCTTAATGGAGGGGCGTGTGAAACACCCCAACCCCCCAGATAGTGGCAAAGATTCTCACTCGTCGATTGAAGAAAACCCTAGATCTTTCAGGGAGGTCGTGGCTGTGAGGCAGGCTCCTTTCGCAACGGGGGAAAAGTTCGTGGTGGGCCCCTATGGCTATGGCATGAACTTCATCAGCACTGGTGAAGAGAGAGGTGAGGACTCTTTCACCTTGTCGTTGAGGCTCCTGGTCTCTCCAAACGATGCCATGAAGAATGTGATACTTTTTGAAAAGGAAAAAACTCAAAAATGTTGTCATTTTCTTTGCGGCTATAGATTTAAACAACATCCCATCTAGAAAACTTCTTGACAATTTTTTTACAAATATATGGCACAAAAAAATGGGAATCTCTGTTTGCAAAATCATACTGCAATAGAAAAATCATGAAATGCAATAGAAAATAATAAGAAATAAGTTATGGAAGGTGGGAAAAAGTACTTTCAGAGCAAGACCATGGGCCCAAAGGGAAAACATGGAGGAAATCTTGGCCTGATCCATCCCTAGATGGTTGTTGGTACAAGATATCCCCCATGAACTGTGGGCTCTCATACCGCAGTTACTCGAGGCCCTAGGCATTGTGCTAAGGGTGGATGACCCGAGGGTATCTCTCCCGGACATGAACGCGAGGGTGTTAATTTCCCTTATGCCTAACCAAGAAATTCTTGACTTTTTGGACATTCAGTTAGACTATGGTATCCACTCCTGTCATGTTGAAATACTAGGTGGACTTGGATCCTACTACCTATGCAAGTGTGAGGGGCATATAAGAAAAGAGTGCCCTATTATTTAGAAGGGAAAATCCAAGGGTGCCCCCACCCTTAAAATGCCAAATGGTGTTCTAGTCGTAGACAGAGCCAAAGAGACCAATGTGGAAAAAATCCTAATTGCTCCTCGTGTCATCGTTACAGTTCTCCAAATTTCAATGCCTCCTTCGCGGAGGCAGAGGAAAATGTAACCCCAGTCCTGTCTCCCTCAAGGTCGATTGTACTAGATAACCCCTTCAACCCCCTGCAAGAAGAGGGTGAAGGAAAGGTTCCCAGATCTGTAGTAGAGCCAGATTCCCTAGCTCAAGAACATGCTACCTGCAAGGATGTGGGTACTATTCTTTGAAAAGGAAACTGAAATCAATGCACAACAACTTGCAATGATGAAACTAAGAAAGAATATGGAAATTCAAAAAGAATTTGGTCCCGATAAAATAGAATAAAAAACCTTCATCTATAAAGATTTTAAATTAGTAGACCCAAAGCTGCTCGGAGCCCCTAGTTGCAAGCCGGTGAAGGGGGTCCATGCCTTGGGGTTGAAGGAGACAAGTATAGGAAAGAAGAACTCCAACAAGATGTGGGATGCCTGTGAGGCACTAGGGCTCATTCGGTCTTGAGCCCCATTATGAAGGAATCCTTTGAAACTTGTGTAGCTAATGATGGGAAGGAGAAACAAATGAGTTGTAGTACCCTGAAGGCACCCATCCATCTGGGTGGAAGTCTTGAAAGAGAAGACCCAAAACCAAAGGAGGGGGACACCTCACCAAAGGGGAAGAGCAAAAAGAATGCAGATAATGTCATCAAAAGTATCAAAAAAATACAAGAAATTTTGAACTCCTTAATTAAAAGAAACGGTGTTGCCTTGGATTGCTCAAAAAATACAAGAGATAACCAAGTAGGTAACAATAATCTAACCACTGAAAAAAAACTTGAATCAAAATTGATGAAGGGTACCGAATCCATAGGGCTCATGGGGGTCTTGACCAATGAACATAGTGAGTGCCAAGAGACTACCTTGACCATTCCCTCTGGCCCAAAAAGGAGAGGTAGGAAGAAGGGTTTTGTCATCAAGATTAATGGTGGTAGCATTTTGTTGAGTAAGAACAAAAGGAAAAAGACAAGCATTATGCTTCCTACCCCAAGCACCAATAGGCTGGAAAGTGATGGTGCCTCTCCTAAATAATTTGAATTTTTTAGGAAAGATAAAGAGATTGACACCAACCCTAATTCCAATGAACATTAATTTCACATCTTGGAATGTAAGGGGTTTAAAATCTCCAAATAGGAAATATTTGATGAGGAGGTTTCTCAACATGGAAAAAAGCAAAGATTTAATCCTCCTGTAGGAGATCAAAGCTACTAGGTTCACATTGGAAACCAACTTGAGATTTGTTTGGACTAATCTCACGGCCTTTATCTCCAAACATGAAAGTGGAAAAGGGGGAACTATTATTTTAATGGCCAAGGTCTAGGAACAATTCCTCAAAGGGAATGGGTTGTCCCATATAACAAGGAAATGTGGGATAAATTTGAGAAAGAGGGAGCCAAGTTTGGTATATGCTCAATCTATGCCCCAAATGATTATAGAGAACGCACAGAACTCTAGAAATGGCTTGCAACCTTGCCTGATATGCCATGGATTTTGGTTGGAGTCTTTAATATGGTGGAGTATAGGGAAGACAAAAGAGGTGGCCTAGATATGGACTAGAAAGGGAACGAGAAACATTTTTGGTTGAGATTCAAGAATAGACTTAATTTGTTAGACCCTTTTTAAAAGAAAAGGAGAAACACAAAACAATATGGTACATGTGGTGCAATGCTCAGAAAGGAGGAAGGAGGATCTATTGCAGGTTAGACGGGTTCTATGTAAACAAGGACTGGTACAACTTCACCCCAATGGATGGGGGTCAAAGTTTTGTGGTCTATCCTTTCACACTTTTTGATCACCATCCAATCAAAGCCACTCTTATCGTGAACTCATCTCAGAAGAAGGTAAGGAACAAGGGGAAAAATTTCATACTCAATGTCAATCTACGTAAAGATGAAAGCTGCAAAGTAACAATATACACCCTCAAAGAAATAGATAAAGGTCTCCTTGGGGGAGAAGGAGCAATAAAAATATGGGAAGCCAATGTAAGTGGATGGAAGACACTTTGCCAAGCAATTGGGAAACATATGGAAATGGATAGGAGGAGAGAAGAAAATGCCCTTTAGGATGAGCTGCAGAAAATGGAAATAAAATTGTAGAATAATCCTACAGATGAGGAATCAAATGAGGAGATGGTGGCAACAAAGAACACCCATAGGAGGCTACAAGCACATAAACTATAGGGCCTAAAAATAAGAGCCAAACTTAATTGGCTTGAAAATGGGGATAAAGGGTCAAAATATTTCTTCAAGTTCCTAAAGGAGAAGGGGGTCAAAGAATAGGTTGATCAAATTTATCATAATGGCACTCTATTCACCTCTCAGGAGGAGATCTTAAAATAGTTCTCCCTCTTCTTCAAGGAGCTCTTCTTCTTTGAAGGAGAAACTGAGGAAGGGAGGAGTGCAATGACCCTTATTAAAGGAATTATCCCCAAAAAAAATTTCCTGGAGGATGTTGGGCTACTGGACAAGGACATCAGCAAAGAAGAAATTAGGATTGCCATCAATTCAATGAGTAATAATAAATCACCAGGAGTAGATGGTCTCTCAGTTGAGTTATACAAAACCTTTGTAGACCGGATATGCGAGGATCTCCATCAAGTGTATCTAGAAGCATTTGATAAAGATTATTTAGGGGAAAACATTAATAGAGGTATAATTAGGCTACTCCCCAAGGAATGGGACAAATCTAGCATGAAGAATTGGAGACCAATAACACTCTTGAAAGTATCTTATAAAATTTTGGCCAAAGTGCTTGCACTAATATTGGTCAATATCTTTCCAAAGCTCATAAACAACACCCAAACATGCTTCATACAAGGAAGATTCATTCTGGAAAACCTCATCACTAGCTGGGAGGTTATGGAATGGAGTAGAGCCCCCAAGAAAAACTCTATTATGCTATTATTTGATTTTGAAAAATCATATGATAGGTTTGAATGGAGCTTCCTAAAGACAACCCTAGAGGCCTTTGGCTTCCCACAATAGTTCTGTAAAATGGTGTGCACCTAGGACTGAAAGATGCTTCAACTCAAGTGGACATCAATGGCTCTCTATCCAAAAAAAAAGTGTTAGAAAGGTACATAAGGCAGGGTTGTCCCCTTGCACTAGCTCTCTTTTTCGTAGCCTCTGATGCTTTGCACTTCCTACTAAGAGACATGGTGGCAACACCAAAAATAAAAGGTCTTTACCTCCCTAACAATAATGGACTACTTAATATACAATTTGCAGATGATACAACCCGGTTTGTGGATCTAGAGGAGGAGAACATTAAGAGGCTTATTTGTAAGCTTAACCTCTACTACAAAGCTTCAGGGGAAAAAATATGAAGGGAAAATTCTATAATGTTGGGCTGGTCAGATAGCCCCCCAAATTGGCTACAAAGGTTTGAATTCCAGTGGGGGGGCCCAAATAAGCAGGTTAGATATTTGGGCATACCATTTGAAATTAGCCCTTACTTAGAGAACATGTGGAATTGGATCAAAGAGAAAATAGAAAAGAAATGGATAGATGGAATAGGCACTACCTCTCACTGGCTGGTAGGTTCCAAGTTTGCCAAAATATTCTCTCTTCCTACTCTATCTACTTTGCCTCGATGTGGTTTTTTAGTAGCTATCAAATAAAAGAAATCCAAAAAAATATTAGGAGCTTTCTCCAGTTAGATGGGAAAGGGAAAAGAAAGAAACATGTAGTTAGGTGGGATTGGTGTTGCATGAGCAAGAACCAAGAAGGGATGGGTCTCAAGGACCTAGAAAACTATGGAATAGCACTAGCCAACAAATGGGTCTTTAAAGCATTGGAAGGAAACGAGCCTTAGAAGGTCCTAGTACAAAAGAACATTCAAATGGCCACTCCCAAGCATGCCAAAACTTGGAAGGGTTTACCTTTTAGTAATTTTCTCCTTTCAAAGCACCTAGTTGTCCCTGCTAGGTATAAGGTCTTTAGAAGTATATGGAAAGAATGGTAAAACATAAAAAAAGATGTCTCCAACACTTCCTTCACCCCCTATAATGGAAACTCATTACATCTCACCAGGTCCATCTAGTGGAACATGGAACATAATGGGAAACCCTAGGCATTACTTCAAGGATGCTTGGCTAGGAAATGGGCACAAGCAGGGGTGAGAACAGTGAATAAGGTTTTGATGAATGGCAAGCTTAAAGGGTGGGAGGACTTGCAAGTTGAATTCCACTTGCCCCCCTCCTACATATGAACTTACTATTGGGAAAACAAGGATAGACAAGTGAGAGGGGGGGATGAATCAGTTGTCATAGATTATTCAAACTTATTAAACTTTATTCAACTTAATCTCATATCTAATGTAAGAACATTAAGCATAAACAATCACCACATCAGAGACACAAATAACACCAAGGTTTCATACGTGGAAACCCTATTAAGGGAGAAAACTACGGTGGATGTCAGTCCACAATATTATACCATGTTAAAAGTATAGGGATGAATAATGGGAATGCACATGCATTCATGCACACTACCTAGAGCTCACTACTCAAAGAAGACTCACCATCTTACAGAGACATTCAAATTAAAACCATTTGAAGGATTTGAAGTGAGGAATTATCTTCTTCAAAAGCCTGATTACAATTTTGGTTAAGCACATAAATAATTCTTCACACTTCACTCAATCTTCTTCACGCTCTGCTCTACAATCGAATGATCTAATCTTTATTCGCACATATACTTTATATACACTTCACAAACATACTTGAATTCAATCAAACAATCTCTCTTATATATCCACTACATGGAATTACATCAACAACTTTTTCAACCAAAAATAAAATATTAGATGAATACAAACTGTCGGCCCAATTCATGAACAAATCTCAATGTGCACCAACTGAAGTCAGTCACAACATAATGAAGACCTAAAACAACATCCTTGAACATGCCAAACATTCAAAAATTAATTCACAAAGATTCACAACATGCTATGGTACAACCACCATGTCGACCAAGAACATGAAAACCCAAACATGCAAAGGAAAAATCTCTAATCATGAGTACACTGATCAATGCGGGTGTGCAACAAGGATAGAGCATTATCTAGAAACATCCACGAACATCACAAGAGCATATATGCAGCTACTCAAATTACTAGAATCACGTTCTCTTCTTCTAGGAACACAAAAACTCACAACTTGCTGAAATCTTGATGTGCACCTCTGAAACTTTCAGAGGATAAGATAGATAGGCTCATCAACAAACCCTTTAATGCACAACTTTTGAATACCAACATACTAAACTTGTTATCACACTGAACTTCACAACTTCACAAAAAGCCTCCAACATATTTATTATAATTTTCTCAATATCCTTGACATATACAACCTTCAAGATACCAATGCTAATAGTGTTGACATCAATGAAAACCACATATCAGAAACACAACCACAACATCTAACAATCTCTCCCTTTGGCATTGATGGCAACACATGATGTGAAAAATACACCATGAACACAACTAACTCTTCTTCCAACAATCTCCCCTTTACGCATTGCTCTTCTCCTACTATTCTTCTCCCCCTTAGCTTTTCAAATTACTCTTATCCCCCTTTGACATCAATGGAAAAGGTACACACAAGCTCTAAACCACATATCTAAATCATTTGACTACTCCCCCTAAGTAGCAACCACCATAACATCAATCTAAAACAAGATATGATTGTAAATGCACGGATTGATGCAAAGACTTGCATCTTAGTTCTAGTTAGGAGGGGAAATCACGCCTAACTTCCCTCTGAGATACTCAAAATTATCCTTAGGAAATGTCTTAGTAAATATTTCTACAATCTATTCCTTAGTAGGCACATACTCTAGTCTGACTTCTTTGTCACTCACCTTGTCTCTTAAAAAGTGATATTTGATAAATATAAGTTTTGTCTTTGAATGCAGCACCAGATTCTTTGAAATTTGAATGGAACTTCAATTATCACAAAATATAGCAGTAGGCTCATTATACTCAATTTTGATATCTCTCAGCATCTGCTTCATCCATATTACTTGAGTACAATTTTTTGCAACAATAATATATTTTTCCTCAGTAGTAGATAAGGAAATAGAATTCTACTTTTTACTTAACCAAGACACCAACTTCTTCCCCAAGAAGAAGGCACCACCACTAGTACTTTTTCTTTCATCCACATCACCTACCCAATCTGCATCAGTAAAGGCACCCAAAGTAATATCGTCATCTTTAGGATACCAAAGGCCAAAATCAATTGTCCCTTTCAACTATCTGAAAATTCTCTTTATAGTAGTTACATGAGATTCCTTTGGATCATCTTGATATCTAGCAACCATGCATATAGCATTCATGATACTAGGTCTAGTCTAAGTCAAATAAAGTAATCCACCAATCATTGACTTGCATCTTGTCTAATTAGCCTTAGGAGAATCATCATTTTGTGTTAACTTGCATCCGGTTACCATGGGTGTACCAACAGGCTTTGGGTCTTCCATGCCAAACTTTTTCAGTAACTCTCTTACATATTTGGACTGAGATATAAAAATTCCATTATCTAACTGAGTGATTTGCAATCCCAGAAATAAATTCATGTCTACAATCATAGACATTTCAAATTCACTTTTCATTTCATCAACAAACTTCATACACAAATCATCATCACCTCCAAAAATAATGTCATCAACAAAGACTTCAATAATCAATTATTTGTCATGATCCATCTTAAAATATATATTACTATTAGCAATACCTTTATTGAATCCAAGCTTCAACAAGTATTTATCCAGTCTAGTATACCAAGATTTAGGGGCTTGCTTGAGTCCATACAATGCTTTCTTCAATCGACAAACCATATCTCCCTTATCAGTCACTTGAAATCCATCTGGTTGCTCAACATATACTTCTTCTTCTAGCTCACCATTTAGAAATGCTGACTTTACATCCATTTGATAGACTTTGTAGTTCTTAAAAGCAGCATAAGCAAGAAACAACCTTACAGCTTCAATTCTAGCAACAGGGGCAAAGGTTTCTTCAAAATCAATACCTTCCATCTGTGAGTATCCTTTACATACCAATCTTGCTTTATTCTTTTCCATTTCACCTTGTTCATTCAACTTATTTTGAAAGAACCATTTTGTTCCAATCACATTTTTATCCTAAGGTCTGGGAACAAGAATCCATGTATCATTTTTCTCTATCTGCATCAGCTCTTCCTTCACTGCTTCCATCCAATGTTCATCTTTACATGCTTCATTGACATTATTGGGCTCGGTCTTAGAAATCAAACAATATTCTTCTACAATTCTTCTTCTATTCAGCACACCTTTGTTCTTGTCTCCTATAATCTGATCTTCAAAATGTTTTAGCTTTACATACCTCAAAACTTTAGGATTCTCTCAAAATTCTGGTTCTTTTGTTCTCTCTTCTACACTTCCACTAGCCTCTCCTTGATTCACTTGATTCACCAAAACAATTTGAACTTGATACTGTGTGTAAGTATTCTTTCCTTTATCAGTACTATCATGTTGGTCATCTGGATCATATCCACAGTATCTGGATGATCTAGCGATGTCCTCATCAACTCTGACATTTGCACTTTCAACCATTTTTCTTAGTCTTCTATTACAACACCGATAGGCCTTCCTTTTAGTAGAGTAACCCAAAAATATTCCTTCATCACTTCTAGCATCAAACTTGTCTATGTCTCCATCTCTGTTGATATAACATCTACTTCCAAAGATTTTGAAATATCTAACAGTAGGCTTATGACCAAACCATGGCTCAAAAGGAGTCTTACCAAAATTACCATTGACATTTACCTAGTTGATAGTGTACACAACAGTGCTTACAACTTCTCTCCAATAGATATGAGGAACATTACCTTCCAACACCATAGTTCTAGTAGTATCTAGAATTGTTTTATTCTTTCTCTTTAAAACTCCATTATGTTGAGGAGTCAGAGGACCATATAACTGTCTCTTGATTCCATGCTCTTCATGTTCGAAAGAGACACTGCTAATATCATTTTGTGTTGTCATTGATGGCAACCCTAATTGATGACTAGATATGCACATCATCATTTGATCATACCGATAGTCAGATTGAAGACAGTCAAGGGAGAATAGAGCATTCAATAGTTTTGTGTTCATCGATCCTTATGAAGATTTTATGTTATCATTTTGAGTTGTGTATCTCAGAGAAATTTTTTGGTATATTATCTTTGTTTCTATTGAAACACAGTTGCTCATATTGATCCATGTGTGAGTTAGAAGATCCGATTAACTAATTTCCTATTTATTAGTACATGCAAGCCGACTTTGTGGATATAACATGTTGCAGATGTTTGGGAAGTAATTGTTCAAGTATGTTTATGTTCAAGCATCTTTGTTTGGGTCCTAGGTAATTTGTGGTCGACCGTTGTGGATGCACATTAAAAATTACTCATGATTCGAGCCGACAGTTGTAAATATTTTTGTGTTCTATTGATGTTGACATATTACGATTAAATTCTTGGTCGTGGATGTATATAAGTGTTTGATCATATCATTTTGATATACAAAGAAGGTGTGTCTATGTGAATTGTGAATATTAGAAGTGCAGAAGAGCGATTATGCACAGTTTCACTTGTGCATTAAAGATTTTGTGATGCAAGTTTGAGCAGAGCAGAGAACAAGTGTAGAATCAATCAGAAGGTCAGAAGATCGATTGTTGAGCCTAACGAAAACTATAATTAGGCTTTTGTAGAAGCTAATTTCTCAGATGGTTTTAAACTGATTATCTTTGTAAAATAGTGATTCTTTTGAGCAGTGAGCTCTAGGTAGTGTGTGCTTGAATGCAAGTGCATTCCCCATATTGTAAACTTCATTTGAGTATACTCAAATCATATTGTGGATTGGCCATCCACCGTGGTTTTTCCCCTAACAAGGTTTCCACATAAAAATCCTTGTGCTATGGTGTTGTGATCTTTTGCTTCATGTTCATGCATTTTGGTTGAATGTCACAATTGCTTTGAAGATAAAGATTAATAAAGTTAATTTTTGCACAACACTGATTCACCCCCCTGTCAATGTAGCTTGTTTCCAACAATTGGTATCAGAGCTAGTTCCTCATAAGAAGTCTAACAACTTGGGGAGATCTTGGAAAGTGTTTCAATGGATTCAAGCAATCTTCAAGAACAACTTTTGGTGGCCCTAGATGATCTTGACTAGTCAAAATCTGAGAACTAGGAATTGCAAGAAAGTCTTAAGAATGCTGAAAAATTCATTCAATAATTGAAAGATAAAGTCAATAAGTCTAGGGAGAAGAGAAAGAAACTCTGTGATCAAATTAAGCAGAATGATAGTAAAAGAATTGAATATGAGCAATTGAGTCAAGCCCTAAAGGAAAAGATAGAAGAATGTGAAAAGCTTACCAAAGATAATGTTGTCCTAAAGCATGAGATGGAATCTGTCATGATGAGGATGACCAAGGAGATCAAAGACAGATAGAAGAATGAAAAGAACCTAGTACATTCCTTGAAAGAAAAATTTGAACTATGCAACCAATTGGACAATGAACTGGAACAATCTAAAAACAATGAGTAAGTGCTGGAAAAACAGATCGATGATCTAAAAGATGAACTTGCTACTAAAAATGAGTACAAGGAGAAATTTAAAGCTAGCTCATCCATTCTTGATGCACTGATTAAAAATCAGAGGACTAATGGTGACAAGAGAGGTCTTGAATATGAAGAAGGAGAAAGTTCAAAATCTGGACAAAGGAGATTCAAGCAAGGAAATCAAATGAACAATGTTGGAAGGTATTCAGTAAGGCAACCTAATGCTAAATGTTTTAATGGATACTATTTTAATTGCAATAAATTTGGACACATGGGTACTCAATGTAGAAGCAAGATGGATCCAAGTGGTCCATCATTCTTAGGTTAGTTCTTTAATTGCAATAATTTTGGTCATAAGTCAAATGAATGTAGAAATGTGATGAAAAAATTTCATAGAGATGACAGATGCTATACATGCAATAAACTTGGCCATATTGCTAACTAGTGTAGATCAAGAGAAAATTAGTGGAACAACTAGTCTCGACAGAGAAATGTTGTGTGCTATAAGTGCAACAAATTTGGTCATATTACTACTTTATGTTGGAACACAAGAGGTCCGGTAAATCAAAGGAGAAACATGCAGAAGGATGTTAAAGGAAAAGGAAAAGTAACTATAGATGTGATCAAGAAGAAAATGTAGAAGAAATGGGTGAAGAAAAGTCCCTCTACTGAAGGAGATGCACCTGCACCAAAATCTGCTTTTGGTAATTCCTCTCGGAATTAGTTTCAGGCCTTTGGCCTAGGGGGAGCTGTCAAGAAAATCTCTTAACCCCCTACCGATAATTGACACTGGGATATGGATAAGTTTAGTAAGTGCATGTATTCTCTACAGATGTTTTTGAATCTCTTGGAGAGAGTATTATGTAGTATTGGAGGTACATAGAAGAATTATCTATCACAACACATGGAAATAGGGTAACTAGATGAATTAGGGTAAAAGGCAATTATTGTGACAAAAAGGGTTAGGTATGCGAGTGATAAAAAGACATTTCCATCTTTCATTTATCTCTTTGCATTTTGAAGAAAATAAGTTTGGAGAGCTCTAAGGCAAACCTTGGTGAATTGAGGTGAAATTCAAGTGTGAAGAGCTTTCAACAATCAAACTTTGATCCGACGAAAAGGTATTTATCAGAAAAACCCTATGAATTTGTGAATTGGTGAAAATGGATACTCCATTGGTAGTTGAAGTCAAGGATAAACCTCATCCTAAATTCAAGTGGCATCCTTTCAAGTTTGTTGAGACCGAGCCCTTAGGTGCATTTTCATCTATCTCGTACAACGTCTTGCATACAAAAGATATTAGGGAATATATTCACACAAACATTGAAGAATTAGGAAGCTCTCAGCTACTAAATTTGTATAACAATCAAATAATTGGAGAACACTTATGTGTCAAGACATAATTCAAAACCCTAGAAGAGAAGACATTTACATAGATTGTAAAATTTCCCATCTTTGAAGAGAATGGATGGGTCTGATACATCTTGAGTAGAGTTCATGTGGTTAAATATACCCTTCAAGATAACAAAAGAGGCTATAAGTGTTGTTACAGGTTTAAGTTCCTCTAGTGGATTACCTATTCTGAAATTAGTAATGAATTAGATGGTCACTTATGCAACAGGTTCCAAGTATGACAGAAGAGCAATGACAATTGATGACATTGTTAATGTAGATGTCAAATTTGCATCTATGGTTATTGGCTATAAAATCTATCATTCTAGCCAAGACAATTATGTGTCTGGCATAGCCATTTATGCAAACTATGATTTAGGTAAGTGCACCAATTTGTGACACAATTTAGGTGCCAAATTGAAAAAACGATCACAAAAATGCTGAAATAAGGCCTTTGGCGCATGCCAAATGTCTAAAAATACATTTGGCGCATGCCAAATTTGGCGTGCACCAAATGTATTTCTAGACATAAAATGCAAAAGTCAGGTTTGGAACCCTCATTTTGTCTTCAACCCACGGCTTGAGAAGGAAGATTTTAGGTCTGCAGCTCGCGCTCACCAAATCTCCTCCATTATTTGCATCCTCAGCTTGCCATTTTCCACAAGAATGCCACCAACATGTCAGAGAGGTCAAAGATTGCAAAGAGGTGTGTATTTTTATTCTATTTATTTCAAATTTGGTTTGGAATGCAACTTTAAATAGATTTTTATAATAAAACTTTGTTCTAATTCTTAGGGAATGAATCTCCACCTCAAAACATTGAGAATTCACAATCACCCCCTCATCAAGAGCCTCCTATACAAGAACAACCCGAAACCCCTCCATCAATTCATAGGCATCCTCAAGGAACAGAAGAAAATATTCAAAATCAAATTGAAAACAATAAAAGAGACATTCAACAATTAATTGCAAGATTAACCGAGCATGCCGAAACCCACCCTTATAGGAGAGGGATTGCTGAATCATTGAAGTCAATTTTAACTCATGTAGGAGAAATGAGCACGCAAATGAATTTTTGGTCAACTATGAGAGATGAGATGAGGCAATTTTATGCTAATGGTTTGTCATATGCAGATGTAAAAAAACTAAAAATTAGCAAAGCCGAGTTGTGTGCCCTATTTAAAGACCCAAAAGCTAATGAACCTTTGTCCCATGCATGCAGGAGGCTCCCCATCCATTGGTGCCACCATGATTTAATTAGAAACAAATTTTGGGAGCGGTGGTGGATGGTATTTGACCAACCTCCATGCAATAACCATGAGGTGCCGCAATACTTTTTAAGGAAACTCTATTGCGAGTTTATCCTCAATAAAATGCCAAACTATTTTGACATCTTAGACTTTTAGGGTAGAGGTGGGGGCTCCACACACAATAGACCTATTGCACGATGTAATCCACAGTTGGCACCGAGAGCCTTGGGCAGACCCATGGTGGAGCATGTCGTTGTTCCTTCCATTGTTAAGGACAGTGTTGAGGTGGACACGATGAAGTCAATTGGCTCACTCACCTAGACCATTTTACAATGTGTGAGTCCTCTAGTAGAGCCCGATGTGGAGGAGACGTTTAAGCCCCGAGCTCCACCCCACCATTGTGGCGCTTATGGTGCTATTTGCACGTATGATTATCAGGGTGCTTGTGATGCAGCTATACAGCCTACGTCAGTTGTAGAGGTGATGGCTTTCACAGATGATATTTTGAATGATACATTTGGCATTGACACTCAGGTAAAATTTAGCAAGTTATTTTAATGTTGTTTATTAAAATATATTTTCAAATTTAAGAATAACTAAATTAGTAGAATTTTGATATGATGAAATTTGAGGGTTGGACTGTTCATGAGGGATTCTCTATTCCTACAGACCCTTATACATTCTCGATGATGAGTCCATGGGTATGCAACTAGTATTAAAGATATTATTGTATTTGAATATTTGAATGTTTGTCTCATAACATGCTTCGAATTTCAAACAGTTTCCTAGTTCACCTTCTTCCTCCACACCTCGTGATTGATATCCTCAAACAACGTACACTCAGGTAGCCTTTATTCATTAATAGGGTTGTAAGTCTATGTTAGCTAGTTTTCATAATTTTGCATATATACAAATCTAAAAAATTGATGAGAAACACAAACATTGCATTCAAGTATTCCTTGATCATGTCATATTATGTTCTCCTATATCAACATGATACCTGAGATATTGTTTCATTTGCACCTGTTGACAAGAGATAGCCCTGGTGATGTTGGTGGCATGATGGACCATGGAGTTGCTGCAACAATAGCCAGTTATGATCCATTGAGAGAGGTATGGAATAGATTAGTTGATTTGACATTATATTTTCTCTTTTATGGTCTATTATAGAAAATTTTCATGATAATTTCATGTAGTTTAATTTCTATCTTCATGGTTGCTACAGGTGGTTGTCACTCCAGATCATGGACATGGTGATGCTTTAAATGTGCATGATGACTATATGTATGCGGTAAGTGATTATATTTTGTTATATGTCATTCCATAATTCAATTTCTATGTTTTAACATCTTTACTTTTAATCGTATCAGTTGAAGGTCCAGAGTGAAGAGAGGAGGAGTAGCGGGCGTGTTAGAAAGAAAAGACAAGCAACAGTCACTCCATCTAGCCGAATTTCGAAGGCAGCACGGGATCTATTTCCTTCCCCTAGAGGGAAATGTCTATGTATTAGTGTTGTTTGTTGTATGCATATGTGGAATTTTGGAACATATGTTTTGTACTATTGATATATATGTGTGATATTTTGTCAAAATGGCTCCTTTGTACTAAGCCTATATGGTTTTTTTGGATATATTTATATACTTTTATCAATATATATCATTGTATAGCCTTTCGTATTTTTGATTAAAGAAACTCTTATTTTGCTACTGCCATTCTTGAATGATGTTATCATGCGTATCGTGTAAGTTGTATGCTTGAATGTTGTAGGCATGGATTTTGTTTACATCTAAATGCTTAATTAATTACTGTGGAATGCTCAATAGGCCCCATCTAAAGTGTATTGTATAAGTAAGCTCCATTCATGGTGGTTTGTATCCTTTGGAATGCTTCAATTACTTGTGCCTCAACGATGTAGAGGCAAGGAGGCTCAAACCCAATCAGTCTGACAACCTACCTTTAAGGGGCTCCTAACAAGATTAATACAACCTATTTTGAGCAATCTACACAACCTCAAAGCCCCATCAAACCAAACTCTTCATTCAACACCTTACCCAACAATCCACCCTTGTAGCACTCTGATGTAGAGCCAAGGTGGAGAAGACTCACAACAATGGAAATGCCAATTCTCAATCAAGAACTCTTCTTCATAATGATTCAGCCTAATAGGCATCAACCCACCCTCAAGGGTCTCAACTCCTCAACCTTGCAAATGAACAACAAGACTCCACCAAGGCCCTAGAAATACCATTAATATTCATACAATGACAATTGAATCAATTGAAAACAATCCCTAAGTCAGATTCATCAAGGTTTCGAAAACTCACATTTGTGACTGGTTATTCTTGTAGTACTCAAAACTCAGTTTTAGTCAGATTTTTCCCAACCTTTCCAAAAAACTAGACAATTACAAGATGTATTGAGATACCCTTTTCAGGGCTACACAACATACCAAAGAATCAGTGGTCTCTCTTTTGGACCGACATCGACTTTCAACACACCTACTTCAATTTTGGCTTCACAATTAGCCCTTTTTTTCCAAAGGGACCACCATTCCAACTTTAGGTATCTATCCAAAATCCTTGGACAGTCTTAGTTCATGGTTCCAAACCTCAAATTTTGTCATTAGTTTGTGTCTATAGAGCCTCTAACTCACAAAACCCAAGAAACCCTCCAAAACCTTCATAAAATCAAGGGTTTTAAAGAAACATACAACTCCAGACCTCTCTCAAAACTTCCACCCCAAACACCTCAAAATACTTCTGCATGGACTCATCAAACCTTCACATAACCCTTATAGGCATTAATTCTCAAAAACCTCTCTTTGGTTCCTCACTTCCATGTTGGAAAACCCTTGTTCAGTCTTAGAACAGTCACAAAAACACCACATAATTATGACTCCTTATTCCAAAATGAGTTGACACACTTATTATAACATTTTTTCAATCAATCCACTAAGATACAATAGAAAACAAGAAGTGGATTGATTGTTACATCACAAATTTCCCCTCAAACCCTTGATTCAGCAACACTGGGACAGTCACTGTTTGTGTTGGTTCTCTCTACAAACAGAGAGTTAAGACACCAAATAAAAAATAAATGAATAAGAAAACATATAGACACATCCTCTAAAATTCTTAGACCATGAAGAACCTGTATGTTCCCATACAACAATCAAAAAGATCAATAAAACAATATTTTTCTAGAAAATTGCTAAAAGCTATGGTGTTTATTGTGTAAAATTATTACAAAAATTCTTCCACTCTCTCATTCAAGTCTTGGTAAGGATTTTTAAATAATTTTCCAACAACCATATTCTCCCCAATGCCCATAACCAATCTTGGGATTAGTTGGTCCCTTAATTACATTTGTTTGTGTTAAAGTTATTTTGTCAGCATTTTACAACTTATATGATTTCTAATTGACTTCTAAGACACAAAACACCCTTTATTTGCATTATGTTTGATCTCTCAAAGCTTATTAGACAAAATAAACCTAAGGATACTAACATTTCCCTATTGATGTATTCAAATGAAAAACAATTGATGATGTGGTGTAGGTGCTCCTCCACCAAACTCAAAACCCGGCCCAAGCCTAATTTTTCCCAACCTTTCCAAAACACCTGACCATTTAAAGGTAGATTAAGATACCCTTTTCAGGGTTACACAACATATGCCAAAACCAATAGTAACTCTTTTTGACCAACATGAACTTTCAATACACCTCCCTCACTCTAGGCTTCACAATTAGGCCTAATTTCCAAAGGAACCCCCTCACAAACTCACCTCCAAACCAAGGAAACTTGAAATAGTCTTAGGGATGTTCACCAAACTCAGGATTCTCCCATTTTAAGATCCCCAAGAACTTGTTCTATTCCTCTACTCACAAACCGTCCTAAACCTTCACAAAAACAAGGGTTTTAAAGAAACTCATAACTCCAGACCTCCCCCAATCCTTCCAAAGGTACAAACACCCCACAATACCTCTGCCCTAACTTAAAGGACACTCACAATCCCATT
>CM021104.1:637113704-637144469 GCA_007115665.2 Sequoiadendron giganteum | reverse complement strand
CTGGTGGTGTCTTTCCTTTTTTCTTTTCAGCCTTATCCTTTCCATCCGACACCAGGTGCTTCCACTCCCTCTTTGGAATCATGGGGGGATGCTAGTACTTTTTTTTCTTCTCTAAATGTGACCTATATTGGTCCCTCACATACTTTAGATAGTTACCAACTTTCTTAAGGACCTTGGTTTAGTTGAATGTGGTATTAACGAATAGCACAACTAAACGTTTAATGAGCTCATCTTTTAAATTTTGATTTTGGGCATTCCATCGTGTACGTATGGTTGGCCCAAAGATCTCCAATGTAATATCATTTAGATGTTTATAAAAAAAATCATTTCCTGCAAAATGATCATGGGATCATTAGTCTAAAAAGAGTGATCAATAAGTAAATTTCAATTGGATTATATATAATAATAATTAAAACATTTTAAAGTACTTGGGACCTTCTCTAACTTTATGGGAATGAAATCCTCGGTCACCAAAAATGTGACTGGCAATGTTCTCGTACTAGTAATACGAGAAGATCTAGGAAATGCTGCTACAACATCACCAGTACTAGTGGCCTCTGCATCCCCAGGTACATGTCCTAACACATGTTCTCGCATGTGTTCGCTGCCAAAGGGTGCACTACCCGATGTCTGCATGCTATGTGTTACCGACATTTCAGTCAACAATATAGGCACAAGTGATGTATGCACAGGAAGATCAGGATCGACACTTGTAGGAACCCCTACTCCTCGGGAAACACCTACAGTACTCTGATCATGGCCAACAACATCATGAGGACGCAAAAAATCCTATAAAAACAACACATATTTTAGTTCATGACATAAAAGAGTACAAAATATAAAACCATAAATGAACTTATGTTATAATTAAAGACCTCATGACAACTTACTTGCAAGTTTTGTGCTCTCTTCATCAATATTTTAACCCTTTCTCTTATCTCATATGTTTGAGGCACTATGAATAACAACTGAAGGATTTCTTCATTGCATTTTTTTTGGGTCTTTCTTATCATATCTAGAACGTTTGTGGAATATGCGATGTCATCATTACATAATAGTGACTGCACCTCCATATGGATGCTCTCCTCTACTGATGGTGCCTTTCCCCGACCTGCTGATAGTGAAAAGAATATTAAAAACATTATCGAAATTAACCCAATAAACTTAAGAAAAAAACATAATAATAAAACATTTTGCTTGTATCTAATTTGCACAATTACAATGAGGTAAACCTATTGGGTAGAAGCACCTGAAGATGCATCACGATTTGTGCTCTAGGTGAGAGTGTTCCCCATACTATCAAAGTCCCGTTGTGACAAAAATTAAATATAAAAAAACATTACCGAAATGAAACCAATAGACTTACGAAAAAAACATAATAAAATGGTATATTGGAGTCATTAATTGGAGGTTGGGTAAAATGGTATATAGTATGTACCACTCCCATAGTAACTGTGTTTGTATCATGTGATTCAAATTGTAATCGATTAGCAACTCTTCCCCTGTAGTTATTGATTTTATCGCACATACAAATACACGGTTTCCCTCGCATGCCTCAAATATGCAATTAGGTTGCTTATTTGTTGACTCAAGTCGTGTACTATTTATAAACCTTGCAATATTCCCTGATTCTTTTGGCCTTCCGTAAATGTACATAGCCACTCCTTTATTTTGATCCATATCTTTTAGCTGTATATAATTTGTTGACAGTGCATACCTACACATACTTCATGTATATCGAACCAGTTGCATCCAATCTTTGTAACTATAACAGGGTTTGACATACTCCATCAATTTAGTAACTTTTTCGTAACAGACCTTTATGATGTCCATGCAAAACAGGCCCAAACCATGTAATGACGATGGTGCTATGCGATATATCCTCTCATTGACACAAAAATTAGTGTTTATTGGAGGAATTTCGTTGGGTACCCATTGTTTCCGTAGATGTTTGTACCTCAAGGGCACCTCAATGTCGCCTATGCTCTCATCATCATAAGAACATGACCCCCCTTCAACAAGAAAAAATTCCATGCATTTATGAAATTTTATTCAAATCTTTTGACCTCTAGTTGATCTCCCTCTTTTAGACCTACTATATGTCTCACTTTCCTCTTCTCTTCCTGAATTTCCCTCACTCAAGGAATACAGATTTGATAAATACCTATTTGGTGGTACCTGCAGTTATAAGGATGTTGTATGAAGTTCTTTCATGGTGATGTGATCCCAACGTTACATTATGATTAATCTATCATTTCTTTGGAGTGTTTTCATCTTCAATAAGGTCTGATAAGAGCATTGGATAGGTTCTAGGTTGAGTTTTTGATTTTTGAGTCAAAATGTGCAACAATGCAATCTTGCACTAAAAGTTGCTTTTGTAGCCTTTGAAGGCAAAAAAATGAATTTGTATATAAATGTGTAAGGTTGGAGTTTGAATGATGTAATAAGGTTGTTTCAAGGTCATTTGAATTCTTTTTGAAGTCTTAGGTGACAGGAGTACAAAATTGCTTCAAAGAATGCAATATTTTCATGTTGTCAATTGTTGTAATCAGCTTAACCAATGGTTCCTTATTCAAAAAAGAGTTAAAGGACCATTGGGGAAGGTGGATACAAACTTAAAAATCCCCCATTTGGTCAGGGGGTGATGGTTTTGGCATTTGTAGAGATTTGAAGCAAATAAACTTTGTTTTTCTGATATTTTCCAATGTTTTTCACTGTTTATGTGCTTGGTACGGTCTATAGCATTATTGTACAGCCTCCTAATGCATATGATTTGAAAGGGGAATGTTCTACTTTAATTTGGTGGTGATTTGGTCTATTTTCATTTAGTATCAACAAAGTTACATCCATTTTAGTGAAAGAGGGTCAGAAACCCTACAAAACAAGGGTTTTGATCATAAAATGTCAATAATTCACCATTCCACCATGGGAAAATTCTGAAACTTGGTGGAATGGTGGATTTAAGGGTCCTCTTTATGATTTAATTTGTTTCAAATCATAATATGGAGTCTTGCAATAATTATTTGATGCCCTAGCACAAGTTCTTGACTTGTAACAGTCTGAAAGTGATAATTTAAATGCTTATTTTGTTGTTCCCTTAATGTTTGAGTAATAATGATTGATGGAGGTGATGTATAGGGTCTTGGGGAACAATTCAAAAACTTTTAAAGGCTTAGGGGTGCTAGGGTGTGCCTTGAAAATCCAAAACTTCCTTTGCACAGGTCTAAATTAGGCCTTCTAGTGGCTTGAAGGACAGTCCCTTGAGGAAACTTCTTATGGTATTAAGTCTCGTGCTTTTGGGAGTTTGTAAGGGTCTATGTTGGATGTATGAAAACAAGATGTTTTATTTGTTTATTGTCTTTAACCAATTTTTATAATGAATTTCCTATTGGGCAATGCTACAAGGAATGCACGAGCTAGTTGGAAGCGATGGAGGAGTGAGGGTTTCTATGAGAAAAGTCTGGTTGTTTGTTCATGATTTGTCATATTAAAAGTGTCCAAGTCATCCCCAAGTCCTGTAGTGATGTCTGGTTGTGTGAGTCAAGTTGTGTGGTCAGATTGTCTTATTTGGGGCAACTTAAAAATAATCTTGTTGTTCCTAATGTACCTTAGCCTTCTAACAACACACTATTTGATAAACAAGCAACAAATGAATTTTCCATGGATATTGTGCAATAAAAAAATTAGACAAGAATATCATCAAGTGCTACACAATCATCTCATGATTAGACTTCACATTTGACATGAAAATGAGAGGAATTAAAGAAGACACTTGCACAAGTAACTAATGGGCTTACAAGGGTTAAGAACATAATCAATTTTTTCAGAGGCTATGAATTTTCCAAGGCCTTCTGCCATAGGGGCAGCCAACCTCCACGCTAGGTTTGATAAATGCCTCCCAATATTCATTTCCTTAAATGACTCTAATAAATACATTTGGCATACATGCTACAAATTAATACCTTTGTTATGGGAATCCCACCTTGCTTCTAAGGAGGCAATGGATGTCTCAAGAAACTCTGTGAAAGCCATGGCACCACATGAACCGCCCTAGAGAATCTCCAAGCAGCTTTACATGCTTTTTTTAACCAAACATTATGGGGCTCAACAAGAAGAGCATTAAACACAAACTGTTCAAATTACTTTTCAGCAAATCTGAAATTTGTTAACTAAGGATAGAGATCCAAATTGCAAGAAAATTAAATAACTCACCAAGCATAATCCAAGATCACCCATAGGCACTAAAATATTATGGAATAGGAATGAAATATCATTTGAAACATTGGATCTTCTTCCATTGGACACTAGAGCTCAAAGCCTTGAAAAAGTCCCAAACACTATAAGGCTTGACTTCAAGAGAACTCCAATTCAAGAAGAGAGATCATTTTCCTATTTTCCATTCACAACTCAATATATTTGTATGAGTAATAGGCATAGTTTGATAAGGAAAAAGTACATTTTCATAGTTAATTTCTATTTAAATTTTAGTCAACCTATAGCTTCAACAAAAATTTATTTTCTTTTCCCTTCCAATTTCTTCCAAACATTAAATCAAAAAATCCTTTTTACTTGAAGATCGAAGAAAAAAATTCGAGATGCTACACCAAATCTCATTCCCTAGTCCTAAAGAAGAAACATGACAACCTTTGACCAACTTGTCTATGCCTTTCTTAATTAATCTTCTCCTTCTATATTTCACCATAGACATGTTTCCCTCCTTTCTTACCTCACTTTCTAGCTTTGCTTACAAAGTTTATGATTATGATACTTTCTTCCATGCATATGATAGTGATGTAGCTCTTCTTATGTCACTCTATTCAATTTACCTCTCTATGGAAACATCCACCACTTCTTCGCATCCCTCTTATCCTCAACCCTCTCCCATTCCCATTAATAACTTTTCTTCTAATTTTGTTTCTGCTAAAGATGAACCCCATTTCTTTTCTCCCTCATCTCATGATGTATCCTTCTTTTCTTTGTCCACTAATTCTATTTCTTCATGCTCATACATTTTCCTAACTACAAAGTACATTAGGATTATGTCTTCATGATTCCTACCAACAAGGTAAGAAAGAATTTGCATCATGCATTTTCATTCGTATTGATTAAATTTCTTTCTCTACATGTTACATTCTTCTTGTCATATAATATTTCCTCTCTAGTAGTTTCATTATTATGTACACTTATTTTCTTTTCCATAGATATGTTTGTGATGTACTAACATGTGTTGAAGTTTATGTTTTCTAACACTTCTATGTTGCAAGTTTTGTTTGTTTAACATGTTTGTTTTGCAAATCTTAGCCTAGGGGCATGGATTCTCTCTCAAAAACTACTGCATATCCTTTGTGTATCCTCCAAATGTTATTATTTCTTTCATTTTCATTTGTGTACTTTAATGTAGCTAAATCACTTAGTGGCATCAACCCACTAAAGTAGGGGAAAAATGTAAGGTCAAAAATTACATACCCTACAATTTTGGCACAAAAAATTGTCTTTATTTTAGTGTCCATTCTTGTAATGTTTTGTAAAAACCATTTTAGCCCTCTTTCCTAGCCTTTTTCTCAAACCAATTACCAAGTTTTGTGTTGTTCTGTGTACTTATGTTTTGTGCAGTGTATTTTTAAAATTTTTACGTCTAACATGTCCATTTTGTAATTTTTTATTCATTTCTTCTTGGACGTTTGTGAAAGCACATGGAAATCTATACAAGGGCACTAACATACCACATTCATATGATAGTATAAGCTTTGTTTAGAAGTGAAAGTAGAAGAATGGTATAAGAAAATAATAAAATATTTATTGAGGCTTTTGGAAAATCTGAGAACTGACAGGGAGAGGCCAGTGTAGATAGGAAAAATTGTGTTGAAGGAAGGGGAACTCTTGGAAGGTTGTGAATGCAAAGACAACCTTCAAGAAAATTTAAGAGGAACAAGATGCCAAAAGATCTGACCCACTAGAAAACAATAGTCTAGCTTCATGTGAGGACAAAGACAAAGAAGGTAAATCAATGGTGCGCCAAGAGTACTTAATCAAATTTGAGAAGTGTATAGAAAAGACACCCAAGAAGATGCATGAGGTATGTAGGAAATCAGAGGCAACATTCCAAAACATCAAAAATTTCTCACATGGGCAGGAAAACAACAATATCATGCAACTCACAAGTGAAAAGAAGCTCTAGATATAGGCTAGTGTAAATGGGAAAGATCCCAAAATTGGATAAAAATACAAAAGGAAGCAATAACACCATGTTGAATCGATCTCAATCAGATCTAGAAATTGTGATAGGGAAAACCAAGAAACAAAGACAACTCTGTGAGGATTATATCCTAGAATGTATAGGGCATGCATTCCCAATTAAAGAAAGTATGATAAAAATATTATTAAACCTACAATACTGTTATTATAGAAACTAGACTTTCAAATGTTCTTTAATACCAAGGTTGTTCAATATTTTGGAACAAGTCTTACTATGTAGGTAAGGAAACAAAAGGACAATCAAGGGAGCTAACCATTTTATGGAACTCTGGCCCAGTGAGTAGCACACTAACAAATCTAGGGTTCATATCATGTTCCACACTCAAAATATTGCTACTTCCTTCAAGTTTATGATGAAAAATTTGAAATTTCGACCTCCCTTGACAAGTTGGTCCCAAAATGGAGGCTCTCCAAGTGCTGGGGAGAAATGAGAAAATACTATTAGATAAAACATGGATTGTTGGAGGAAAATTTAACTATCTTAGAGATCAAGGACAAAAAAGGATGTATTCTATTGAGGACTTCTGATTGTCTATATCTTCTGAATTTTGTTTACAACCTAGAATTATCATCCAAGCTCAATGAAATACATAGAAAAGGGTAAATAATTTGGAAGCGAGGGTTGCAGATCAAGTGGTTACAAGAGGGAGACCAAAACACAATTTTTTCTATCACATGACAAAGTTGAGACATCAAACAAATAAGATTCTTCATTTGAAACTACATAATACACACTCAACAAAAAGTATGCAAAGAGGTGCTAGCATATAATTTTTTGACACTAACTCCACTTTTATGTCACAATCAAGAAGTCTTGAAGCTAATGAAGAACCCAATTTATCATGCTCACATAGTAAATTGAGGTTCAGTTTCACTACATTCAACAATTAGTTGACATTGATGATATTTCTCTCCACTACTAAACTTGCCAAGAATAATTTGCTAATATGACTATCAGGACAAAATTGGAATTTTCTTCAATTTACTCATTAATGGGGTTATTAACTATAATATAATGTAAGGCTACACTTTGAACACAAAAATTTAACACTTGTGTTACTAGTGTAATAAATTCCCAATACAATAATAAATACAAGAATACATTAACTTCCCAATACAATAATAAATACAAGAATACACTCAACAAAGTGTGTGCCATTGAATTGTCTCAAACTCCATGCATTTATTCTTCCAACATATGAATCACCAAGCAACTCCCATTCAACTATTTCACCTCTGAGTTTTCCTCCTAGTTGAATTTTTGTCTTATTACTTCTAAGTCGAGTCTCTCCTTCTTGTGTCATATATTAGGACACATCTAGGAAGTGACTTAACTAGCATAGATATCTTAAATGCATCTATCCAAAAAATGATGAAAGATATCAATATCAAGGCAAAGTTTGACTCAAAAACTACATTGTTGAATCTTGATATATAAATCATGCATTGAATTTATTACATAGGTTAGATAGTTGCCTCAAGATTAATATATATCAAGATCATAAGGTGTATTTTCAATATCTATGCTAGTTCATAATTAATTAACTTATGATTTATTAATTTATATATCAAATAATATGATAATTTTATATGTTATTCCAAGTTCTGCAACTTTCCCAGTCACATCCCTTCGAACCCTAAATCTGCACCTCTGCAAAATGGGGGGTAGGTCCCTTAAGCAAGTTCAAAGAGTGGTTCGGTTGCTGGTTTTATGGATCCTATAACCCCTAGCCATGTTTTTTTCAGTGTGTATGCAAAAATTAGGCTACAATGTAATCAATAATGCTCCAGTTGTTGGGAGAACATTTAGTCACTTCTTTTGCCTCCTGTTGTTGATAAATTTATTTCTTCAGTTCAAGACAAACTCAATCTCCAATTAAGTTTTCTATAATGTCAATTGACCATGAGGGGATGCAACATTATTGAGAGATAAGTGTTTAAAGTTGAAGGGTAATGCCAAGGATCCCCTGAAATGCTCTAGGACATCCACTACTCTAGTTTTTCAGGAGGAAAAAGTGGAAGAGGAGGTTTACTTTGCTGAATTTTTTTTGTTTTGTACATTCAACCACTTGTATCCTAGTGTCTTTGATATATACAAATGGATGTCAAGCAACTAGGAGCCACTTGTGGAGAAAGAAAGAAAAAATAAATTATATTAATGTCCACAAATGACCAAAAGTAGGTCAATGGGACTAGAGGTTACAACAGTTGACAATAGAAAGTTCTAGGAATAGAGAACCCTAGAACCAAAACAATAAAAGTAAATGAGACAAAATAAAGAATTGTCCCACTAAAAAATAGCAATGAATGGAAAAAAAGAGCCCCAAAAGCCTGTGCCAATGAACACTAGAAGGAAAGTTCATTGAATATTTGTATTTATATCTTAAGTGGGAGAGTCATTTAAGTCATCGTTAGTCACTGTAATAGATAATGCTCGTCATGAGTATCCAAGGCTGGTGTAACTCCTATAGTAGAAAAGAAGCTTGTAGAGTGAGTTTGCCTCTATGGTTGGGGGGTGGCTGATAAGTAGTATATCCATGTCATCAAAAAGGGGCTAAGTCATGCCAACATGAATGAGCAAAGACATCATGCAAGGGAGAGTAGGCCAAGGAATCTAAACAATCCAACTAGTAATGGTGTGTTGATAGAAGTGCCACCTAACTAATCTACCATCTCTAATATGTGAAGTACTAATATCCAAAGGCCATTTAAATACCAAATCATTTTATCAAACAATTCACTTCCTTGTTGTTATGGCTAAAATCCTAAAAAAGGTGCTTTCCAACAAACTATGGATTCTTGGAAAAAAATCTATCAAAGCATAATAGTAAGCAATAGCATAGAGAAGGCAGTGAGTAGTTTGAAAAAATGCCTCAAATAAATGTGGTCTCATGGTGATTGAATGGCATTCCATCACCATGAGACCACATTTCTTTGAGGCATTTTTTCAAACAACTCATTGCCTTTTCTAAGCTACCACATTTTTCATACATGTCTACCAGATAATTTATCAAACAATTCACTTCCTTGCTACTGTGGCTAAAAGCCTAAAAATGGTGTTTTCCAACAAACTATGGATGCTTGAAAAAATATATCAAAGCATAATAGTAAGCAATAAAGGGTTACATCATCAAAGACCTAGCAGACAATAAAACACTATGCTAAACAATGAGGATGTACCTAAGCCAATTTGATAATGAAAATTAGACATTACAAAGTCATGCTAATTTAATGATAGCTTATGTGCAATAGATGTAGACATCCTACCCCAAAGGTGAATAGGGAGGGAAGATGGACCCCTCCTCCTCATGGAATCTTAAAAATCAACTCGTATGGCTCTTCTCATGGAAATTCAGGTCATGTTGGCATTGGGGGTGTGGGCCAGGATAGCTCTGGAGATGTTCAGTTTATCTTCTCTGTGTATAAGGGTCTTCATACGAATAATATTATGGAGGCTCAAGCCATTTTATTGGCTGTGGAGTGGGGCAGTCAATTGGGATGGCGAAGGATCATTTTTGAGTCTGACTCCCAGGTTGTGGTGAACTTACTGAAAAGGTGATATTTCGATGATGTCAGCTGGCAACTGGGTTTGAGTTTTGAACAAATTCTCACTCTCTATGCTTCTCTGGAGGATATTAGTTTCACTCATATTCCTCGAGAATGGAATGGTGTTGCTGATTGTTTGGCTAAATGGGCTTCTGATCATATTCATGATTGGAATTTGGTGGATCGGGGTCAACTACCCCCAGATTTGTCTCATCAATTGGATCACTTGGTTGAACTTGATAGGGCCATTTAATGCCCTTTCTTTGTAACGTTTCCTTGATTTAATAAAAAATTTAGCCCCTCTTGTTGTAAATTCAATGAAAATTAGGGATTACAGAGCCACCACAAAATTGTGATTTATTTTTTCCCTACTAAAAAGAGATTGGTTCGAGCATTGAAGTTGTTGTAATTGAGCTTTGTGCTCCTCTAAAAGATGAATTGGTGCTTCTTGTAAGATTGGAAATTTCCTACTTTGCAATCTCCACCTTACATTTCTACACTCATTTTAGTGTCCACTCCCAAAGATGTGTTCCAAGATTCATTTGTGACTTTTCTAGTCCTTTTACATGACATTGGACTGATTTCAAATCACTTCTAAGCCTTTCCAAACCCATAAAAACTACCCCAAGAGTTTTAGGTCTAAACCCAGAAAGATACCTACGACCTCCAAACACTCGTGTCCTCAACACTTATGCACTCCAAACGCTAGTGTTTGGGTTAAGTTGGGAATTTGAGATTTTACACAAAGCTATAACCCTAATCTCTAAGTTTCCTTAACATTCTTTCAAATGGTCATTTAGACTTGGGGCATGATGTAAAGCTATCACAATTTTTCTCCCAATACAATTTTTTTCATTTATTCTCTCATGCTATAGGGTTTTTGATGCTACTACATTGAACATATCTACAGAAGGATCCCTAGTTGCATTTCCTTTGATCCTCCATTGCCAATTTCTTCTTCATCATAGCTAGATCCTCCTTGTCATCCTATCTCCATTGTGTCATTTACTATTCATCTATTGTATTCCTAATTTCCTTTCCAATAGCCTCTTATAATCCCTATTCCTTTGCATTCTTATCTTCATTATTGTCTATTTGTGCAAGGGAAAGTGACAAAATGATGAAGGAACTATGCTTGAAAGACAAAACGATGTAGGCACTACCTTGGTTTGTAAGTCAGTTATGGAAGGGAGGAATGGAGATATTTTATCAAGCAATGACCTGCCCTTGGTACTCATTGTCCCTTGGTCGTCGATTGGTAAGAAAATTGCAGGTTAAAGAGAATGGAGGTGCCAATATAAAAGATATAAATCACTTACAATACTCATTGTCCCTTGGTCATCGATTTTCCCTTTTTGAGTGTGCTCAACCTTGTCGCTTTGGCTTTCCACCCTATTTTTCCAATTAGGGTCTCCATGCACTAAGCTCTCCCGCACGTGCGGGCCAAAAATAAAAATAAAATGTGAAATTCAAATTAATATTTAAGTTTGAAGTGAAGGAAATTCCCTTTCTTTACTTAGCTTTAGAAAATTTTTCAATTTATATTGACATGTCCACTCTAGTGGCTACATATGGCTCCATGTGTAGATTGAATTTATTGAATACATATTGTGTTTAATTCATTTTTTTTAGTTCTAAAAACTCCATTTTTGAGTCTTGATTATGATTAAAAAATTATGGATTTCTAAAATGTCAACTTTATTTGAAAAGAATGTCGAGTTGTTCATATTTGGATCAAAAGGGCATTCTTTGAATTTAAAAAAAATCCTTAATTAAAAAGTTAAAAAAATTAGGTTCATCAAATGTGGATTTGGGATTTTAATGGTTTCTCATTGAAAATATCGTTTGGAATTTTTTTAATTGGGAATGAATATGATTGGGTTAGAATGGGAGAAACAATGACTCCTCAATATTTTTCTACTTAGAATCTTTTGAGTCTGTGTCCAAAACTGTTACTTGAATTTTGTTGCATTGATTTTTGTGTTGTATTCAAATGGTGATTTAGGATGACAAACCTAGGATTTGAGGGATATGATGAAGGAAAAGAGTGGCTCTCAATGTTTTTCAAGATCTAAAATGATGTATGGAGACAAAATGGGTATAGATTTATTAACTAGTCAAGATTCAAAGTGATCCATGGAAAAAAAATGGGTAGAGTTATTAGTTTAAGTGATACCTAAATTTTATAAGCTAAATAAAATGAACTAAGATGAGTTTTAAAATTTTGAAATATATTTTCAAAGCACTTGTAAAGACTCAATGTGAGTGTGAATGATGTACTAAACTTTGAGATTTGCTATAAAACATGTTGCTTGGGTACCCTTGCCTTGTGAATGGGATGCATTCTCAATCTCCACTTAGCCATCACTTTGCACCTACTGCAATGACACTTCTATCTAATGTGAAAATTATCTTTAACCATGTATATTTTTGTTGGTTGATACCTTTATTGTATGATTTCATACTTGTGTTGTATGCAAAGTATTTGGCATGTGTGTAATACATATCCTTTATTTTAAGTGAGTGTGTTTGTTGTTTCTATGTGTCTATCTCCTAGCACAATGGGATGGACCTATAGGAACCATACGACTAAGTAGTATTCAACCATTATTATGGATTATAAAATCTATTAAAGTGGCACAAGATCATGCACAAGTTGGAAAAAGCTTCATATCCTTATTGATTTTAATTTATAATAATGTTATACATATATAATTCAAAATATTTTGGTTCTCATATATTAATTATATCATTTATATTGGAACCTCCTATTATGTGGATTGCAAACTACCCACATAAGTGATGATAGAGTAATCATTTATTTTATTGTGTATTGATGTCGATGTCAAACACACATGTCATTTCACATTGATTTTACTCATTATTGATAATAGAGAATATTTGATTTGGGATTATAATAGATGTAATATGCTAGCAAATATTTAATTATATAATATCATTAAAATGTTAGATATATCTATTTCTCTAACCTTGATTTTGTGTATGTAAACTTGTTGTAGGGTCATGTTGTTGTGTCATTTTGGTCCTCCTTATGATGGGAGAGTGAGTGGGGTGTGTTTGGAACATTACCCTCCATCCCTTATGTCCTTGAATTTTTTTTAGAGTCCTTTGTAGACCTTATGAACTTTGGGTTCAGTACACATCTTCCATTTACTCTGGTTTTGTAGATTGGGTGTGATTTTCCACCTTGGGTGTGGTTTTCAAGAATTTAACCAAGAGAAGGTGTCTATATATATATTAAATAGTTGAAGGGGTTCAATCGAAGAAGAATTGAATATATTAACTATCTATTATGTTGATAAATCATATTAATTTCACTAAATCATAAAGATAACATAAATTTTAGATTTAAAAATAAAGAGAATAAGAGGGGAAGAAGCAACGAATTTTCCAAAGGTAGGAACCATGGAAGTGGATGAGGAGCTCATGATGATGATGATGCTAAAAGAAATAAAGTATATAAAGTTAGTGCAATAAAAAATATAACTATAAAAGAGGTTGAGGTAGATATGGAATAAGTGGTGGAAGGTAATCTAGAGGAACCACTTTTTTTAAGTGTGGAGGTAAAGGTCACAAATTATTTGTGTAATTAGTCACAAGGAGAATATTAAAGAAGATCTAAGAGAACCACAAGATCATCACATCTTGATGAAGAAGTTTCTTCTAATAACTTGAACAAGTATGCTAGTAATAGGAGAATCATTCTTGCTAAAAATAAATTTGCTAGTCTTGTAAAGATCTAAAAGAACTATTACAAATAATTTCTTAGTTAGAACTCTATGTAAATTTGGTAAATTTAATAGTGATTGTTTTAACAATCAAGTTTCAAGTAAAATGGCAAAGAAATTAATTTTGAAAATGCTAGAGCATCCTAATTCATATAGAGTATCTTGGTTACAAAATGATTATAGAATTTTGGTTAGTGAACAATATCATGAAATTTAAATTGGAGTATATGGAGATGAGGTTTTTTGTGACATTATACCAATAGATGTTTATCATAGTTTTTTGGGTAGACCATGGAATTTTCATAGGAAACATATACATTATGGGAGGGAAAATACTTATAGATTTACAAAATATAAAGTGAAACATGTACTTCTACCTTTGAAAGAGGGTGGTGAATGAATGATTGATATTGCAAGAGTAATGTTAGTAAATTGCATGAAATTGCTAAGAATGTGAAGAAATAAAATAATTTATTTTTTATTTTATGAGAAAAGAAGACGACACAAAAGTGGGAGATAGGGAAAACTTTAGTGGCGAATATTCGCCAATTGGCTAATAATAGAAATCAGGAGCTCCAAAAATGGCTAATAGTACAAGCTGAAACGAAGACTAAATCGCCAGGTTTTTACGAAAAAATAATTTTGTCTCGATTAATTCGCCATGTAAACGATGTGTCATCAAAACTAATTCGCCAGTATTTTATACAATTACTAAAAAATTTAATTATATTCGCCAGTAATATTATATTCCTCTGATTAATTTTGGGGCAATATCGCCACTAATAATAAATTACTATTTAATTTAAGGAATATTTTCTTTTATCTATTGCCATAGATTAATTTTTTAATCAAACGGTTGTAGGTTGATTCCAGGCCCTAATACACATGTGCCTTTTAAAAGGCTTGTTGAGGCTCGAAATTTGTTTTGGGCCACATGATTAAATCTAATCGTGTGGCCCAAAACAAATTTCGGGCCTCAACAGGCCTTTAAAAAGGCACATGTGTATTAGGGTGCAGAATGAACTTGCAGCCATCCTTCGTTCTATCAGTGGGACACCAGATAATGTTTCCTCGATGCCCATAGTTCCCCCGATGCACCATAGGATTGTGATGGGAGTTCCGTCAATGAAGCATTGTTAGGCCGATGATATTGAATTTTGTTAGGAATGGGGGAAGATCTGGCCCTTGAGCCCGCCTGTATTGTGATAGGAGCATGCCAAGATTCACTAGGATTTGCCACTATGATTATTATTTTTACCAATTATTTATTAAGATTCACCAGGATTTTACAAAATTTTTAATACTGTGCATAAGATTCGCCAAGAAAATTAATTTTCTTTTCAACTAAAAGGAGAGATTCGCCAGGATTTTACACCTTCGCCGAGGGGGAGTTTCTTAAAGTTATCCCTAGTGGGAGAAGAAAATGCAAGAGTACATCCTCATTTTCTAACTTGTTGACATAGTATATTGATATTACTTTTAATAGATTTTTAAAAATATTTTCACTAGAGAGAAGTCATAATATGTCTCTAATTTAAGGAGAAATTTTATGTAATAAAGCGACACATAGGTTGAAACCAACTAAAAATGAAGAATTGAACTAGCAAGTTGCATAACTGTTGAAGGATTGATTGTAAAGTAAAGTTTCATTCCATGTACAATACTACCAATTCTAGTACCAAAGAAAGGAGGGGCATATAGAATGTGTAAAAATTATAGAGCTATTAAAAAAATTACTATCAAGTACAAATTTCCTTGACAAAGGATGAATGATCTTATGGATTGTTAATGTGGCACAAAATATTTCAACAAGATAGATTTGAAAAGGGGATGCCAACAAATCAAGATTAGATAAGGAGTTGAGTGGAACATAAAATTTTTAGATAAAATAAGGTTTATATGAATGGTTGATTATGCCTTCAAATTGACTAATGTACCTAGTACTTTTATGAGGCTAATAAATGAAGTATTGAAACTACATCTTGATAAAATTTTCCTTGTATGCATAGATGAGATTATATTTTTTAGTAAAATATATCTAGAGTATATTAGATTAGTACTACAAAGGCTGAAAGAAAAAAAATGTTGATGAATGAGAGGAAATATAGTATTATGAAGAAACAACTAGTTTTATAGGTTTTGTTATTTTTCCTAATGATCTGAAGATAGATCCTAAGAAAATTAAATTTATTTTTGAATGGCCAAAAGCATTTATAAATTATATATCTTCATGGGTTAGTTTTTACAAGAATTTTATCAATAATTTTAGTGGTATATGTGCACCAATTATTGTTGTCATACAAAATGATAAGAAATATGTTTAATTTTATCTTCATGGGTTAGTTTTTACAAGAATTTTATCAATAATTTTATCTTGGGATATGGTTCATTATAGAGTTAAAAGTAAAATATGTTTAAATTATTAGTACATAGGTTATTTTCATTATTAATGGTCCATTTAGGAGTTAATTTTAATATTCTTAAAAAACCATCTTTATTTTGAATGTGGGAGTTTTTTAATTTTAATATTTCTAGGAGAGCTACAATAGTTGTAACATCATGAATTAACAAAATTAAAAAGTACATCAAGAATTAATTATGTAATGGCATAAAATTAAAAACTTTACATGTTTGTAAAAATTTTGATGAAACTATTTGTTGAAATATCGACGAAAATTAGGGTCGTCAAAATTTAGATGAACATCGGGCACAATTTTTTTAAAATTTTAAAAAGTACACATTAAGTACACATGTACCCGACCATTCATCTAATTATACATCTTTTGTCAGAAAGTTTCATCGTATTTTGTAGTCAAATGAGTTAGTGTATCTTGATCTTTTGTTTGTTCTTGTCTTATTGGTTGTCCCATGTAGTACCCACCAAGATCATTTTTGGTTTTGTGTTATGCGGGGGCATCCTTTGTGTTTGTAGTTGTCCAACATTGGCCCTACCAAAGCCCTCATGACTTTGGGATGTTAGACTAACCTTTTTTTTTATTGTGTCAGTCCTATGCATGCGATATGACATCACCTTGGTTCCTCGTACCTTGGTGAATAATATCTCATGCTATATCAAATTAAGTGCTCATTACATGGCAATTTAATACATAACAATTAAATTTATTGATTTGGTTACTATCAGTTCATCTCCCCATCTCCCTTATTCTCATCTATAAAAATCCCCCCATCCATTCATCCTAATCTTTCGAATCCATTCATCCTATCCATTTTCATGCCTCCACTTTCTTCATCCTCATCATATCATCATCCCTTCAATCTTTTAAAGATAATATAAATTTTTTATTCTAATAATTTTTTCATCCATCCTCATCATATCATCATCTCCTCAATCTTCTTAAGATAATATAGATTTATTATTCTAAACATCTTTTCATCCATCATCATCGCTTCAAACTTCTTAGGATAATATAGATTTGTTCCCGGCTTTGCTACAAGCCTTGATCCTATCATCATCATCATTGGGATGTATCGTTCCCTATCCTTTTGTGTTGTTTTGGGATGTGCCCTTCCCTCATCAACAACACTATCATCATCATCATAGAGATGTATCCTTCCCTATCCTTTTGTGTTGTTTTGGGATGTATCCTTCCCTCATCAAAAACACTCTCATCGTCATCATTGGGATGTATCCTTCCATATCCTTGTGTCATTTTGGGATGCATCCTTCCCTCATCAACAACACTATAATCATCATCATTGGGATGTATCCTTCCCTCATCAACAACACTCTCATCGTCATCATCGAGATGTATCCTTCCCTATCCTTTTGTGTTGTTTTGGGATTTATCCTTCCCTCATCAGCAACACTCTCATCATCATCATTGGGATGTATCCTTCCCTATCCTTGGGTAATTTTGGAATATATTTTCCCCTCATCAACATCCCTCCATCCACCATCAATCAATCTTGGCTTGTAGCTTTACTAGGGCAACATCACATTTGTTCTTAAATCCATTTGTGCTTGCTTCCCATATTATCCTTTCATCATCTCATCCATTTTGAGAGAAAAACCATGTTCTCTTGCACCCACATGTCCTCTCAATGGGGCATCCTCAATCCCTAATCTTTATCTTCACTCTCCATCATGCAATCCTAGTCTCTCCTTTGATGACTGGGACATCTTCCCTAATCTAATCATATTATTTTAGGTGCTATGTTTTAATCTTCTTTGAAATGATGTTACTATGTAACACCATCTCAAAGAGGGGAAAAATGTAGACACCTAAATTTGACCACTTACATTTGGTCAAATTTATCCCTTTTAATCTAAATATCCCCTTCTCCACATTAATTAAATAATATTGATCCCTAAAGTCCTCTAAATCCCTAAGGTATTTAATTAAATAATTAGATACTTTATCATTTATCCTACCTTACCCCTTCTATCCCATGAATTAAATAAATAATTTCTATTTATTTAATTCATTTTATCTCCCATACCCCATAATCTACACGCAATCCTAATCCACCTCCTAATCCCATCATTAGAGATGTGCACATTCCTAGTCCTTGATTAGGATGTGTCACATCCTCCAGCTTTTTCAAGTTGGATCCTAATCCTCATTAGCCACCTAACCTTCCTATAATCCTTCATCAATTTGCCTAATCAAATCCTTAGTCAACTCTCCCCATCCCCCAAGGAATTTTTAATTCCTTTTTGTCTTTCGAAAGTCTTTTTGAGAAATTTGTAATTCCTCTCTCATCCCCCAAGGAATATTAAATTCATTTTCTCTTTGCCAAGGAATATTAAATTCCTTTTATCCTTTCCATGCACATTAAAAAGGAATTTTTAATTCCTTTGGTCAACTCTTGATCTCAACCCTTGACCCTCTTTCAAGAATCAATATTGGCCATCCATTTCAATGTCCCTTGCTAAATGACTAACAGTTAGGCATTTTTGCATTCTTACCATTCTCAACCATTCCAACCATATGAAACCACACACATTCAAGCTCTCACAATCTCAATCCCCAAAAATGTACACAACCATCTCAATATCTCACACTATCACCATAACCAAATACTTGCATCCATTTCCAAATCCACCATCTTTGCATCCAAATCAAGTAAAATCAAGTTGTTATGCTGCCCAAATATATTTAGGAGAACACATATCAAGCCATCAAAATGGGAAAACAATTCATCAAGCTCAAACAAGGTAAAATTGATTTTATTTTCATTTTTAAGTTTGAGTTTCATCTTAAGCCCTAATCTTGAGTGTTGTCTTTGGTTTTTATCCTTTTCTTGAGTTTATTTCTTGCATTTAGATGAGATAAAAAGACTTCACACACTAGGTAACAGACCATCATATATTTTTCCCCTTTTTCAATTTGGACTATTAAGGGATTACGTTGCATGAATTACAAATGTTTGAGGGCAGCAAAAAATCTCAAAATTTGAGTAAATATCATTACAAGTGTTTATTTGAATAAACTGTATGCTATGTTGATATTCATATATAATCATTAGGTTGATTCACTTTAATAAATGAAGTTTTTATAATAAGTTATTCAATTGGTGCTAGTTATAATAGGGGGAGAATAAGAGAATAAAAGAAATGATTAGTAACCATCAATGGTTATTACACTTATTATATTAATAGTATGATGTTTACAATAAAATGAGATTTATTTGGCTATCCTAATTCTTCTGTTTGTGCTACAATTGTCTAATATGCTTCATACACCATTCTAAAACCCAAGTTATTGTAGTTGTAGGCCTAGATCTACAAGATCTGAAACAAAACGTTAGAAGACTGCAGAGCAAAAACATTTCTCCTAGTCCACAAACAACTAGTTCTATCCAACTGGTTCACATATTAGTGAAAATATCTTAAACTCTCCACTGATCCAAAAGAAAAAAATTAGGATATATTATCCATTGAGGCTCATGAACAATACCACAGATCCGAACAGGCATAGGAACAACATAGAAGAAATGCAGAGAACAATACCATAGCACACTTAGAACACACCCTCAACACTGCCTTCATTATTTCTTATTTTTTCTTAAAAGAACTTGATAAAAACAAAACTACAACTTCATAAATATAGATCCATGTACTCTAAACACTTCTATAGTATCTCAACTATACAAGTACCATCTATGATCTTGTGATAGTGGGTGAATTCACTTGCTTTACTGGAGGCAACCCTTCGATCTGGAATTCTTGCACTTCTCAAAGCCTCATTAGTGGCCACACAAAAGCTGGAAATCAAACTCTCCGACTCCGTGACTTGGGGAGCATATTCCTACAAAATTTGGCTTGTCAACAGGCCAACCTTTTCATTAAATTCCAGAGTATCCTTCAAAAACTGTAGAGCTGGTTTGAGGATGGCGAGTGCAACTATGATTCGACCCTGGTATGTGGATATCAACCTTTTCAACACAGGAAGGGTCACAGATCTTTTTGCAACCATTAGCTCTTCATGTAATTGAGCCTTCTTTTCTCTCATGTTCTCCTCCATTTGATTCTTCTCCTTGAGGACATTCACCAGCTCAGAGCCTAATCTTTGGATGTCTTGATCATGAGCATGCAGAGAGGACTTGACTTCTTGCTTGTTATGTCTTAAATTTTTTTCTTCCACCTAGGCCTTTTGAAAATTGTGGAAGCGTAAGATCAGATGTCATCCAACTCTCTCTTTATGCTTTCCTAAGCATGCTGGTACTCTACATTTGTTTGGTGCTCAACAGCAAGCTTGACTCTCAACTTTTCAATCTCGAAATACAGTTGAACCTACTCACCTTGGTTCTCCATGAGCAACCTTATTGATTTCTCTTGTTGATCCTATATTTTCCTTATGCATGCCATTTTGACATCTTTGGCTAGCCTATTCATTGTTTCCCTTACATTGACTAACTCTACCCCATGCTTCTTCAATTTTTAGTCATGCCTCTGATAATCCACATATACCACCTTTTGGGTGATCTTAGCTAAATCCACCTTCTCACACGGGAAAATTTCATCAAATCCAAACCCATGGCCCTCATGTCATAGTCCTCCATTTTCACTTGTCCTTTGAGTTAGGATAAGAGTGGCTTCATGGTATTAATCAACAAAGAATTTCACTCTTCATTGAAGTAGGCTTCAATCTTCTTAGTGTTTGGCAGTTCAATGTTCTTTAACAACTGTTTTTGCTTCTTGGATTGTCGAGCTCACTTAGTTGCCTCGAAATGCTCTTGAACACTCTAGATATGAGGTGTAAATGCTTTCTGTTGTCATGGAAGCACCAAGACGAAGACTAAAAAGAGTAACATAATGAGAAAATTCAGATGTATAAGCATAAGGGGAGACAAATGGGAGTGTAATTATGGAAAACGGTAAGATGTTGAATTGAGATTGGGCTAGGGAAAAACTATTTGGAGTAAAGAGGGAAATGAGAGGAATGAGAGATTTTTGCCCGGATGAGGATGAACCTAGGGTAATGGGCAACATGGATGATTTGGATTTTTCAATAGGGGCCCTAGATAGGGCGATTAAAGAATCAACAATGACCAAAGTGGATGCTACTCGCTCAGCACGTGGGGGTACATCATAGGGTGTATTAAAAATAATAGGGTGTTCATTAAGGACCAAAATTTTAGGGTCCATGGATGGAGGATTCTCTTCAACAGATGGGGGAAAAGGAGTAACTAGAGATGCAAAGGAAGGGAGAAGAGGGGGAGCGAGATTTACCTGGACTACGGTAGTCAAAACATTTTTTAGAACAGGGTCTGCTTCTTCTTCTCCCCTGACTATTACCTCAGGTGCACCCAGATCCTGGACTCATCTTCTCTTCACACGACCTGAACTAAAAAATTCAGATCCTTTAGTAGATGATCTCATTGAAGCTTGGCCCTCATCAATCGTAATGGACCTTCTTGGGGAACGTCGAACTCTCTTTCCCTTGCTTCAGACACTAGAGAAGGACGTGGCTTGTGAGTCCTTTTTCTTTGAGCTTATTCTTCTATCATATTCTTGAGGATAGGAAGTACTACGTGGAAGTTTCTCCTCTTCAATATCATGACTTGTCTTTGGGTTGCTATTGTCGATGTCGGTCTCTCGGTCATAAATTTTCTCAAACTTTTCATCATGTGGCTGAAACTCTCTCAACAACTTATTTAGGAATCTCATCTCTTGTTAGAACCTCTAGAAATATGCCTTCTTTCTTTCACACCATCCTTGGTGCTTCATTTGCAAATTGAGGGATTTATTTATCGGGAGATTCCTTTGATAATCTACCTATGTTGTATAAAAACTAAACCATTTTGGGCACCTGGTTGGTATGTGGGCCAATTCAACGTATACTTCTACCCTTTCCTGAGTTGAATTCCTTGTGGACTCCAAATACTCCCTACTCTTATGCCTCAAAGTGAAGTGCCTTATCCGATTGTAGTCCCACATGTTAGATATGAGGACTAAGCCTAGGGCTTCCAATAGGTTTATAAGTTTTCCCTCTTCCTTCCGCTTCTCCAGTGTCACCTGACTGTTGGAAATACAAAAGGGAAGTAGATATAAGTTTTTCTTGTTCCTTCCAGAGCCATAGGCGTTGTCAGCAAGGGTTTCCTGATGGCATGCCTCCAACATGAAAACTTTATCTATTACAAATCTAGGGAGTCGGAAAGGCTCTCCAATCAAACCATGGAATCTAATAAACGCAAAATAGAAACTGGCTGATATAAACCATTTGCATCGAGCCTAGACACTAGCAAATTTCTCTCTAGAAACTCAAAATTTTGATGCAAAATCATGTGATCCAAGAAAGAAGAATACTTGAATTCATTCATGGTCTGGTAATTCCTCAATTGCTCCAACATGATTTTGACTACTACATCAACAAAGTAATAATATTTCTAACCTCTATCCCTTTTGAGTGTTAATACCAAAGCCATCTAGAAGGGATGGAATTCCTCATCATTATCAAATCCCAACAACCAAGCCAACATTGAGAAAGAATCCTTCGTGTTGCTCTTGAATTTTCTACGTGTAAGAGGAAAAGCCAAATGACCTCTCACCAGCCTTTCCTTCATCTCACTCTCATAGAAAATTTCTCTCTGGTTTGCCTCTTCCTAGAAAATTTCCATATTTTCCTCAACAAATGGCTTGGTGCCCCAAGTGGTAGGGATACATAGCATATCTTGTATGGCTTCGACAAAGATCATGACCTTGATCCTATTGCACAAATGGTTCTTGTCTTCTTGTTAAATCTTTTGGTACATGCATCCACCAACTCTGGTCACTGGTGTCCGGTAGGCAACATGAATTGTGGCAACCCACAATTCCAGAGCTGAGAGGCAAAACCCTCAAATGCACTATGCTCTAACATCCTTTGAAATCCCCCTTCCCTAAGGAGCTTAGGGTGAGCCAACAATTTTGGATCAAAAATATTGTCGACATTATCTCACACTACCTCTATGGTAACACTTTTATCTACTTGCACCCTTCTACAAAATTTGAAATCCCACTCCTCAGGCACTAGGGCGTTGGTGAATGAGTTCTGCACAAAGATATCGAAAAAACCAGGCCTTCTAGATGAAACTCCAACCTTTCTACAAGATGTTGATGGCTCTGCCAAGGCTGCTTCAAGAAAATGTAGAGAATTTCTTTAATGAAAAAGACCACTTGAATTTTGCTACTTTAGAAAAATCTACCTTTTGGTGTAGTTAATTCCCTTAGCACATCCATGTAGTTAAGGATACATTGTTATCACCGGTCCATTAAATGCTACCAACAAGGCGATACATGTGGATTTGAGATCTGTATCCCTCGAGAATGCCAAAAATACTGCAAGAATGGAATTAGTACATTCTCTTTGTTGCCACTTTTCGTAAATAAGCTCGTTGTCTTGGGGAGTGTGATTTTAGTTATGGAAAAAATGCTTAGGTGATGCAAGGTATCTTTGAAAGGATGTTCCCATTCAATTTTTTAGATTTTAGCACGTTAATCCATTTATTTCACATAAACAAGCTAGCTAGTGTTGATGATGGAAAAAGACACAAGTCGATGATCATCTTATGTGAGCATTTACTCCCAACACCCAAATTTAATTTTTAGGACCTTATGTCAAATCCTTCGTATGATTATCCCCTATCCTCAGGTTTCTTTGATATTTTTCCCATTGTCGTTTGGCCAAATATAGACTTTCTGCTAATTGGGTTTACTAGCACCTCCTCTCTATAAATAGCTATACCACCTTAATGCAATATTCATTTGGAAATATAGTTGTTTAAGTTTAGCAAGCCTTTTCACTATCTATATTCCACCATTTGCTCTGTTGCTTTTAGCTATTTCCGTTTTTGTAGGCACTCCCATTTGTCTGCCACCACAAAGGCCATAATACGCCTTCACTGGGGAGATCACTACTAATATAATTAAGCATCTAGTGAAGAAGTGTGACCATCTTGGGTAATTGCATTCCACTGAGTAGTCGGCCAAGACTTTATCGAGGTTGAGAATCAGATGAGAAACAACCGCAACATCGTAAAGCCTCCCTCCTAGACCCAAACATTGTCAAACCCATGTTAGTTGACCTATGATGCCAGACATTTGATGCCTCTTTGCTGGAAGGGCTTGGCGAAACTGTGCAATGAACCTCCGCAAGCACGTTGATCATGGGATGGATGTTCCCTGGTTACCCTTTCTAATCGACATTCACACTATGGACCTTGAAGGTCACCGCTCGCTATCTTTTCCTATGGCCACTTATTTCCTATAGGAGTATGCCATAGAATTAGTTCCTCAGCTAGACTTTAGGAAGCATTTCAAGTTTGTGGCATACAACCATAAAGACTAGAAGTTGAGTTCCATGTGTTGTGTGTTGTTGTGTCTCCCATTTCCCTATTGAAGAAGAAGAAGAAGAAATACTGACTACGGGTAGCTTTCTCATGTAACTATGGCTGGAGGCCTAATCTTTTCATTTTTTTGTACTTTACCTACATTTTTCTTCTTTTTTCTTTAGGACTCTTTTTGGGTTTTGCTCGAGAGAGCTTCAAGTTAAAATTTGAACCTCGGGTTGTATTACACTTGTAATTTTTTTATGAATATATAATACAATACTTTTCTACTTCTTTGGTATTTCTCTTATGGCTTATTCTTAAAACTAAAGCATATTTATAAAAAAATTACATATGGTACATACCTGTTAAATTTTTTAAAGAACAACATACTTTAATGGAATAATTTTAGATAAATATCATTCATTGGCATATCTAAAGTGTTTCCTTCCATATATTCAAGTTTGTATGCATTCTTTTCTTTGCATGCGTTGATTTAGAAGGGTCCCTTCCACAACACTTTAAATTTAGTATGTTGCCCCAGATTTGTAGTGAGCTCATTGTATTTTAGCATTAGGATCCCTTCCTTGAAATCTGGGTTGAAAGTATTTTTTTCGAACCACCGCTTAACCATCTATTGGCAACTGATCAGGGCTCCAAAGGCCTTTTCTCTGTCTTCCTCAAGTTTGAGGAGCTCCGCTAACCGTATTTCCATTCGACCACTTTTCTCTATTTCTAGGGCTTTTAGTAGTTGCAAAGTGGGGGCTTCCATGGAAATAGGTAACACTACCTCTTTCCCATATACTAATTCATAGGTAGATACCTTAAGGATCTACTTTGGTGTAATATGATCCCCCCATAGAGCAACCTACAGGTGTTTGTGCCAATCCCTTTTTCACTCAAATTCGGTGTGTTTGATTAACCTAATTAGGTTTTTATTAGTTGACTTATCTAGCCCATTTCCTTGTGGGTAGTAGTTTGATGAAGTCTTGAGATAAACCCCAATTTTGATAGAAAAATATGACATCTCCGAACCTATAAAGGACTAATAAATTTCTGATATGATGATTTTTGGTGAACCAAATCTGGTCACCAACTCTTCGAGAAAATTGACAATCTCACCCTCTATAGAATTTTTCAAGGTGATGGCCTCTCTCCACCTTTTGAAATAATCAATCATTGTGAGGATCCATTTATGGCCAGCACTGGAAATAGGATTGATCATTCTGACAAAATCCAAACCTCATTGAGCAAAAGGCTCTTCGGTTACAATTGAACTTAAAGGCAAGGTAGAATTTTTTCTTTTGCCAACAAAGAATTGGTACTAAGTACATTTCTGCACTAGATGGTGCACTTCATAAAATATAAAGGGCCAATAATATGTCGCTCACATGATTTTCAAGGTGGTAGTCTTTGTAGAGAAGTGTCCACCCTCGAGACTGCTATGAAATTCCTTCAGAATCCTTTCCACCTATGGTTTATGTAAACATTGGAGAAAATCACCATCATAATTTCTCTTTAATAAAGTCCCTTCAATTAATACATACCTAGTGCCTTGTAGTTGATAGTATCACCTTTTGTGGAATGGAAGGTTGGTCAGGTACTGCCCTTTTGCATATATCGTGTTCGATCTACCACCCAAGATTCGTTAAAAATAATAATTTGAGTAGACTTGATCGATCTCCTTCTCAACTTCAGAACTTGATTCCTGTGCAAGGTACTCGTAGATAACTCTTCCCTAAACTAGCTTAGTTGGTATGATATCCACATCATACTTTAGGATCTTGGTGATCCAATTGGCCCTCTTCTCGATTTTTTCTCCTTCGGTAATATACTCTCGTACACTAGGATGAGAAACCAAGATAGTAATTCTATTGGCCAACACCAAGTGCCAGAACTTTCTAAGGCTTTTAACAATGGAAAAAGCCTACTTTTCTACAAATTTGTACCTGGTTTCATAACCCTTAGGGTTATTGATTGAAATGCAATAAGATGCTCCCTATTATTCTCTTCATCCTTTTGAGTGAGTATAGAAGCTATGCTATGTTGACCGCTATACACATAGAGCAGGAAATCTTTAGAAAAGTCCAGGTTAGCCAAGATTGGAGTAGTGAAGATAGCTATCTTTATTTGTTCAAAATCCACTTTTCCCTTAGGGGTCCATTTAAACATTAAGTTCTTCTTGGGCGTCAACATGATAGGTCTTGCGATGCTCACAATATTTGAAATGAATTGACTGACAAAGTTAATCTTACCTAGGAAAGATTGCAGTCCTCGATGATTCATTAGTATGGGTAACTCCATTATAGATCACACCCTTTCGGGGTCTATTGCAATTCCCTCTTTGGATACTACAAAACCAAGTAACTTACTGTGAGACTGTCTTGCTTGGGCATGAAAAGAGGGTTCAAGACAAATCTTTTATTCGACCAACAATTAGAACCTTCTTTCCATCCAATTGCATGATTCTCTTCTCAAGGGGCTTATACTTAAGCATCAAAGAATTGGCTACTTACTTTGGCATGACCATTTTACTAGCTCCGGAATCAATCATATTATTATGCAAAAGTATATCTCCCACAATCAATGTTAAAAAGAAAGGTGTGGGATTCGACTTGCTTACCTCTTTCTCTTTTTCATTACCCATGTCATTGATATAAGCTGGAGCTTTCAGAGTTTGAGGGTCTGACATGGGTCCTTTATCTTTACTTTGGTCATGTGACATAATTCATTTGTCTGTGGTCTTTGTTCCTCATTTTTCAATGCTTCCCAAAGCAATGTCTTTTGTCCGAGAATAGATATAACATCCCAAAAGAAAATGTTGGTAGGTGCCTTCTTGAGTTGCTCCACCACATTAAGTTCTTCGACTAGCTAAACCTTGGGTTTGAATGGCGGTATCTCCCTTAGCTTCAAAGGGAAGTGATCCATCATGAATGTGTTTGGCATCTCATCAAACTCCTTCATGGGCAATGGTGAAGTTCTTTGCTACTGAGTTGGTCGACCAGTCAGTTGTAGGGGTTGTTTTTCCTACAGTGGTGGTTGGTGTGGTTGAGGACATGGCAGAGCTTGTTGCATGTATTCTCTCATGAGCCTTCTCTTGGATCTCGTATTGTATTTCGACTACACCTATGGAGCACTATTCATCAGAGCTTCATTTGCAAATATGGCATGCTCTTCCTCCATCCATGAAAATAGCACTTGGTTGGGCACCTATTCCAGCTCTTGCTCCAAGGACATTCCTTACATTTGTGACCTAAAATAATAATTTTTCATTTCAGAGGACTCATATCCTTTCGCATTCAGAAGCCTGCCTTTGTTTCTTTGCTCTGCTATCTTTTGTTGGATATTTCCCCTTCGGAAATTTCGGGGCATATGATTGTCGTTGTATGGGAAGCACCATGTGTTCTCATCTTCCACTAGGTTGTTTTGGCCTGGGATCAAATCTTTGCTCTGGCTATCCTTAACTATATGCAATGACATGGTGATTGGAACTATCTAGTTTGCAGATGCCGCTTGTTGACCTCCTCGACTCAAGGGTCATTGGTATGTGTTTTGATAGGAGGGGTCACTTGTCGCTTGATGAGAACTAACTCATTAGCAAAGGACCACATGAGGCTCTTCATATCATTTATGTACGCTGCTATAGAAGAAGAACTTGATGTTCTTGGCTACATGGCGGGGTATACGTACTTGGATTGTGGTGGACCCAAAACTGTCACTTGTGTAGGGGAAGTGCTAAGAGCAGCTTCTTCCCAAGGACCGCTTGAAATATCTGTAAATATAAGCATCAGAGGTCATGGTAGAAGCTTCCCTACATCGATTAAAATATTATCCATGTGTACAACCACCTTAGATGTGTCGGGTAAGATATCTCCTCAAATAAAGGTTATCACCACAGAAATATCCAAAATGAAATCCTTCAAGTAGAGCATAAACACCATCATAGCTGAAGGTCAAGTAGTCACAGGGATCCTCTATCAGGTTTTGTGAAACCTGGTGTTGAATTTTCTCATGGCTTCTTGCAGAGCTCTTTTGATGGTGATCAATTGATTTAACAATGAAGAATGATGTCCTTTCTTTGAAAATCATTTGAACAACCTTTCTCTGAATTGATCCTATGAGCTAATAGAATCGAAAGTCAAAGATCAATACCAATCTTGAGCCTTCCCTTTAAAGGAGACTACCAGCAGTCTCAAATCAATATTTTCCTCCACTATGTTGTGCACCCTACATACCTCTGCTATATCTTGGAGGTTTTCGGAGGGGGTTTGGAAGTCTTCCTTGGAGAATTTTGAAATAGCCTAGAGGGAATTAGCGGGTATGGGAAACTAGACATCTAGGGGAGCAGGTGGCTATAGCGGATTACCACTATCCCCAGTTACAAAATTTCTAGGAGCAGGAGGGGGTACATGAGCCATGGAGAAAAGATTCCTATGAATCGGGTAAACTAGTATTCTTATTTGGAAAGTTTGGCCTTTAGGTGGAGTAGATAAGGCTCTAAATTATGGGCTTTTACTCTTTGCTCTATTACTTCTTATAAGAAATACATAACATGTAAGTCTTCTTCTCCAAGGTACTAAAGAGGGTAACTAGGAGTACTGGAAATGGCCCTTTGAAGATGCTCTTGTTTGGACTCTAGGCATGGAACTTCCAGTTTCTTTCCTTGGCTAGATTTAAGAAATATTTTGAACATCTAATCAGTTTGAAAAACTTGGGTTCCACAAGATGTGCTAGAAAAAGAACTATTGGTCATCAAAGCTTGCACCTCTCCAACAACCTTATGGGAAATTCAATGAGTGGGGAACCAATTTGTGCCTCACTGAATACCTCTAGGATTTTTATAGAAAGTCAGCTCTTCTCTGAGTTTGGGAAAAAGGTAGAAAGAAATGTAAAAATAAATCATGAAAAGTTGCGATGCGCCAATGCTTTTACAACATTTCAAAAGACAAATTATTTTATATGAATGATATAATAGACACAGAACACCACAACCCTTCATTGTTTGGAAGAGAATGAATACTAGAGGCTAGATACAAGCACAGTTGGGTCACTCAAATCTACCCACAGGAAGTGTTCATTAAGGTCCGATCAAGCATAAAAGTTCCAAGAGTTAATAGAAAACATTTAGAAAGCCACATAAAATCTTCCTCTTAATATAGCATAACATGAAGAAATAATAACCCTTCAACAAAATAGAGAATTCCAATGACATAATGCAATTTCTATAGGCTATAACTTTATCATGTAAGCTTACAGCATGAAAATCAAATAATCAAACTATTTGAACTAAACTAGACACAGTGTTTTATTCTGAATGAAAATATAAAGAAGGAAACATTGACATAGGCCATATCATGCATAGTTTCAAATGTTTCTCCCAAATAGTTTGTACTTAAATATCAAATGAACTTTAAAACAAAGGTTAGATGCCAATCTGACAATATTTTGAGTTAAAACAGATATAACATGCCAGAGTGAAGTAGTGTTCTGCAAACTTCAATGAAAATACTTCCTATAACTAAGGAAAACTAAAGAAAATCTTTCCAAAAGGGAAAAATTCAGGAACCCTTTTCTTCGGTTGTCGCCTCAAATTTATAGCTAAAAGAAGAGAGAAGCGTCACCTCTACCCAGAAGTAACTACTGCCAGATCTTTGCACCTGATAGCTCATTATCTAATCATAGATCTTTAATTAGGTTGTGGAAATCTTCACTCATCAACTCTCAACTGCTAAATTAATATCCCTTATATATTTATCAAGATTACCCTACATAAATTCTCAAATCCTAGAGAACAATTTGACAAAAGTCTTGTTGACCAATCACCTGGCTTGGCAGCATCGACTCAAATCTTCCTTCTAAAAACAAAAGAAAAAGCACGCTTTGACAAACTCCAAAGAGAAAGCTTCTTAAAGCACAACATTTTCAACGGCGATTGATTTACGGGCGTATTCTAACCGGTAGAACGTTTTGGTAACACCTTCGCTGAAGCATATGACTCCTAATTTATCATCAATTCAGCGATGCCAAAACCCAATAATAAAATCACCGCAGGGCATTTTCAAAAGCGCTTTGAAGTGGAAAATTTTGGTAACGGATCCTCCCAGCAAAACTTCAAAGACTGGCGCGCAAATTCAGCATTTTCCGCTGTGTCGCATTTAGGTGTTTATGACATTGATTAGAAAGTTAGTCCTGTAAATGAATTTTCCAAGCCGCGGAGAGGGTGCGGGTTTTTTCGGCGTTAATCAGTTGGTTCTCCCACAAAATTGTTTGAATACCATGTTAGAGGTGGAAAGCTCCCATGGCTCGCCAACAATAAAGCGCCGGATCGGTGGTTGTGCTGCTGATGTTATGTGTATTGCCAGTTGATGTCAACTCTATTAGCATTGGTATCTTGAAGGCTGTATATGCCGAGGATATTGAGAAAACTATAATAAATATGTTG
>CM021104.1:637072629-637113604 GCA_007115665.2 Sequoiadendron giganteum | reverse complement strand
TAGGAATAGTCATCTTTCACACCCAAACACGTGGAGTCACTCCGAGCTACACTCAACCGGATCGATTCCTTAAGGGTCCAAAGTGGAAAATGGTTGCAAACTTCATCATGCTATTACTCGGATACCATGATGCTTAAAAACTTATCATCTAATCTTACAAGATTTTGTTGGGCCCCTCTACAATAACCTCTCTCGGTTTTTTCTATCTTGGAAGCATTTTCCTGTGGTGGCGAATTTTCACTTGGGAAAAAAGTTATCAAATGCAAGTAGTTGAAAGTTGCAAAGTGGTGCAACTTTCGTTCTGCAGCTCGTGTGACCAAAAAAACTATTCCAACACGTCCGAATAGGTATGTTTATGCTAGGCATGGTCATCTTTCGCACCCAAACACACGGAATCACTTTGAGCTACGTTCAACCGGATCGATCCCTTAAAGGTCCAAAGTGCGAAAATGGTTGTAAACTTTAGCATGCTATTACTCGGATACCGTGATGCTTAGAAAATTCTTGTCTAATCTTATGAGATCATTTTGGTCCCCTCTATAGTAATCTCTCTCAATTTTTGCTATCTCAGAGGAATTTTCCTGTGGTGGAAAATTTGCACTTGGAGAAAAAGTTATCAAATGCAAGTAGTTGAAAGTTGCCAAGTGGTGCAACTTTCGTTTTACAGCTCGTGTGACCAAATGAACTATTCCAACATGTCTAAATAGGTATTTTCACACTAGGCATGGTCCTCTTTCACACCCAAACACATGGAATCGCTCTGAGCTACATTCAACCGAATCGATCCCTTAAAGGTCTAAAGTAGAAAATGGATGCAAACTTCAACATGCTATTACTCGGATATCATGATGCTTAGAAACTTCTCATCTAATCCTACAAGATAATTTTAGGACCCTCTACAATAACCTCTCTCAGTTTTTTCTATCTCGGAGGAATTTTCCTGTGGTGGCAAATTTTCACTTGGGGAAAAAGCTGTCAAATGCAAGTAGTTGAAAGTTGCAAAGTGGTGCAACTTTAGTTTTGTAGCTTGTGTGACCAAAAAAACTATTCCAACGCGTATGAATAGGTATTTTTATGCTAGGAATGGTCCTCTTTCACACCCAAACACACAGAATCACTCTAAGCTATGTTCAACCGGATTGATCCCTTAAGGGTCCAAAGTGCAAAATGGCTACGAACTTCAACATGCTATTACTCGGATACTGTGATGCTTAGAAACTTCTCATATAATCCTATGAGATCATGGTGGGACACTCTACAATAAACAGTCTTAGTTTTTTCTATCTCATTGTAATTTTCTTGTGGTGGCAAATTTTCACTTGGGGAAAAAGTTGTCAAATGCAAGTAGTTGAAAGTTGCAAAGTGCTACAAACTTTGTTCTGTAGCTTATGTGACCAAATGGATTGTTCCAATGCATTTGGGTGGGTAATTTTATGCTAGGAATTCTCCTCTTTCACATCCAAACACGTGAAATCCCTCTGAGCTATGTTCAACCAGATCGATCCCTTAAGGGTCCAAAGTGTAAAATGGCTACGAACTTCAACATGCTCATATTCAGACACCGTGATGCTTAGAAACTTCTCGTCTATTCCTATGGATTATATTGGACCTCTCTACAATAACCTCTCTCAATTTTTTCTATCTCTAAGGCCTTTCCTCGTGGTGGCGATTTCTCGCTTGGGGAAAAAGATGTCAAATGCAAGTAGTTGAGTGTGTTAAAATGACTTTATAGCCATTCCACCCATTGTATCCTACTATAACTTAGTGGAATTGAATTATTAGGGGTAGGAAACATATGTGCATGGTTTCTAAAGTAGGGGAGGTGAATTGAGTGGTTTGGTGTGATGCCCTAGTTGGCAATTTGATGAGTTTTGGTGAAATTCAGTGGTTTAAGAGTGGAAATGGTTGAAATCCTTAGGGGCAACAGTTTTTCAGGGACTTTTAAGCATTTTTTATGAATTGGAAAGGTGTTATGAGTTGTGGGAATAGTATTTTCAATAAACCCACCCATTTTAGGCTTTTAGCCATAGCAACAAGGCAATGAACTATTTGATAAAATGCTTTGGTAAACATGTATGAAAAATGTGGTAGAATAGATAAGGTAGTGAATTGTTTGAAAAAATGCCTCAAAGAAACATGGTCTCATGGTGATGGAATTTCATGACAATCCATAGCTATGAGGATTGGTGACTTGAGGATTGTGATTAATGATTGGAATTATGTTTAGTGAGATTGCAAGACCTCCCCTACTGCATCAATGTTTTAGGGTTTTATCCATAATAGCAAGGCAATTAATTGTTTGATATAATGCTTTGAAAGAAATGTATGAAAAATATGGTAGCATAGAAAAGTCAGTGAACTCTTTGAAAACATTCCTCAAAATAGTGAGGTCTCATGGTGATGGAATGCCATGACAATCAAAATCAATTTGATTGTCATGGCATTCTGTCACCATGAGACCACATTTATTTGAGGCATGTTTTGAACTGGTGCAAGGGAACCTACAACCATGTTACAAAGTTCATTTTAGTAGCACTTTGTCCTAGGGGACTTTAAGAAACTCTTGAACTTTCAAGTGTTTTATCTTAGTAGGTATTTAAAATAAGGTCTAAATAGACCAATCTTTCATGTATTTAGGGGTTTTGGTGTTTTGATGGTCAAATATGCACAAGTGCACTCATGTATCAAATTTGAAATTTGTATGCCTTGGAGGCAAAAAAAAATTGAACTTATAGGTAGGTAGGAAAGAGTTACGTCTTTTTGGTGTCATGGGACTGAATTCAAGGTGATTGGGACTCATAAAGGCCTAAATTTCAATGGTTGCACAATAATGTTATTAAGTGCACAATTAAGTTTTCAAAACATAGTTTTAGTTTAGGGGTAATTAGGAGTTAGGATTTTAAAAGACAATTAAAACGATTTAGGCAATTGGATTTTGATTCAAAAATGTATAAAAAGCAATAAAAGGCTCAAACCAAATGTTTTTCAATGATTTTTGAAGGATTTCATAAGAGAAACAACGTGCATTTTGCTACTACATCACATTTTTTCTTGATTTCCAGAACTTCTTCTCTTTTGTACGGCTCGTACAGTCAAGGTGATGAATTAGAATTCTTGTATTTGCATGGAATCATGTTTTAAGTCTCATTTGGAACAAATTTGAGTGTTTTCCATCAGGTTTTGGGAAAGAAATCTCATTTTTTTCTGAAAATTGTTTGTTGTGGCAATGAAAGCATAGTTTTGAGGAAGAAAATGAAAAATCAGTCATCCCACCAACTGTAAACTCTATGTTTTAGTGGGATGACATATTTAATGTTTTTTTGTGTGTTCAAATGGTTGGGCAGGCTGTGGAGTCATGGTTTTGACATGGAGTAGTGTTCTAAGGGTTGGTAACAGTGATTTTATATCAAAAATGGTGGGTTCAAGGGTGGTTTTTGTGAGTCATTGATGGAAATGACTTGGGAATGGTGTGAAATGATTGTGAAACCCTAAAAAATTAGTTTGATTTTTTGGTTGGGCTTGGAAAGCCTTGTGAGGGTGAAATGCTGAAAACCCTAGGCTTTTACATGTAAAAGGAGGGTTTGGTGAATTTACGGTCCAAAGGTCAATTGTTTGAGTTTTGAAGGGTGAATTGGTGGTTTTGCATCATAACAGAGCTCTATCCAAAGAGATTTTATAAAAAAAAGGGATCTGGGGGTACTTTGTTTGGAAAGGAGGGCTAGTTCTTGTAGCCTTTTAAGCAGGGCAGTCTAGTGAAACTAGGTGTTGGCCTAATGAACCTTCAAGAATCTGATTGGAATATTGTATTGGGTTTGAGTGGATGCCTGAATGATGGTTAGATAGGTCTTTGTGTGATTATATTGTGTTGAGTACTTGAGTTCCCCTATTGTGTGTTTGAGGATTGGTGTCAAAGTGTGCATATTTGAGAGAAGTTGTGTCAATTTGTTTCTTGGGTTACCACCACCTCTGCATCATGAAATAGTTCACTACCTTTTCTATGGCTTTCCATGGCATTCCATCACCACATTTATTTGATGCATTTTTTCAAATAGTTCACTGATTTTTCTATGTTATTGCTTACTATTATTCTTTTGATATATTTTTGAGAATGAATTCTTAATATCACAAGATCATAGCAAAAAGAAAGGAATGCTAGAAAGGGGTGAACAAGAGGGTTGATAAAATCAAGAAAGATTTCAGCATCTTGCATAGCTTCAGATTGTCTCCCTTCGTTTCACCAAATGGAGAAATGTTATCAATCAAGCAGATTATAGACAAAATCAGACATGAGATCCTTGATGAGTGCAATGCCCACCATTGATGATGTCGAGCATGAGATCCTTCCATTTTCGCACCTCTATTATCACCTAGGAGTTTTTTCAGTAAGATGGGGACTTGTTTCCTTCAAAGAAGTCTTTGAGCTAGATCAAGTGTACAAGGTTATCCATAATATTTTATGATTGATTGATGTGGATTGAAGGCCCCCTGTGAGTCACCAGAATTGTGAAGCAAATTTTTCCTTAGTCTTTTGATTTTTTCCTTTATACTTTTGGTTTTGGAAGGATCTGCGTGCAAAAGAAAATTTGGTTCCAAAAGGCACACAATGTGCCATGTGGTGGATGTGTGGGTTTTTGTTTATCGCTTTCCTTTTTAGGAGAAAATCGGGTTATGTGTTAGATCAATGAAGATTTTCTCAAGAACAATTTTCATAAATCTAAGAATACCTGCCCACTCAACACGTCATCCCTTCGATGTGAAAATGGCTATGATTTAAGGAGCTTTCTCTTCAGATTTTGTCAGAGCGAACTTTTTATTTGGTTTTTAGGAGGAAGATTTGAGTAGGTGTCGCCAAGCCACATGATTGGTCAGTAGACTTTTGCCAGCCTATTTTCTAGGATCCGAGCATTTATGGAGGGAAATCTTTCTAAATATCAGAGGGATATTAATGCAGCAGTTGAGAGTTGATAAGTGAATATTTCCATGACCTAATTAAAGATCTATGATCAGATTATGAGCTATCTAGTGCAGACATCTAGCAATAATTAATTTCGGGTAGAGGTGGTGTTTCTCTCTCCTTTTAGCTATAAATTTGAGGTGGTAACCGAAGAAAAGGGTTCCTAAATTTTTTCATTTTGGAAAGAAATTCTTTAGTTTTCCTTAGCTATAGGAAGTATTTTTATTAAAGTTTTCAGAACATTGCTTCACTTTGGAATGTTATATTTTTTTTAACTCAAAATATTCGCAGATTGGCATTCAACCTCTATTTTAAAGTTCATTTGATATTTAAGTACGAACTATTTGAAACTGTGCATGATATGGCCTCTGTTAATGTTTACTTCTTCATACTTTTATTCAAAATAGAACATTGCATCTAGCTTAGTTCAAATAGTTTGATTATTTGATTTTCATGTTGTAAGCTTACATGATAAAGTGATAGCTTGTAGAAATCAGATTATTTCATTGGACTTCTCTGTTTTCTTTAAGGGTTATTGTTTCTTTGTGTTATGTTATATGAAGAGGAAGGGTTTATGTAGCTTTCTCAATGTTTTCTATTAACTCTTGGAGCTTTTATGCTTGATCAAACCTTAATGAACACTTCCTATGGGTAGATTTGAATGACTGCAATGTGCTTGTATCTACCCCATGTTGTTCGTTCTCTTCCTAACAATTAAGGGTTGTGGCATTCTGTGTCTATTATATCATTCATAGAAAATAATTTGGGTTTTGAAATGTTGTAAAAGCATTGGCGCATTGCCAGTTTTCATGTTTTGTGTTTACATTTCTTTCTACCTTTTTCCCAAACTCAGAGAAGAGCTGGATTTCTATAAAAATCTCAGAGGTTTTCAATGAGGCACAAATTGGTCCCCCACTTGCTAAATTTCACATAAGACTGTCGGAGAGGCACAAGCTTTGATGATCAACAAAAAATAAACCTAAGCAACAAGGAATGGAATGAAATATTCTCCCCCTATTGGTCCCATGTGCTTGACCCTAAAAAAGCATGTCTAAGATGGCTAATTCTGCTACAAAGAGTCCCTATGCAAAGGAAGCATAATGAGATTGAAATCTATAGTATCTGTAGAGTACCAAAGATAGTTGAACATCTTTTCTTTGATTATTTTTATGCAAATGAAATATGGAAACTTGTATTCAATAATTTGTTAATCTAGAAATAAAACAACAAAGTTAATTGGAAAGAGGTTTTATTATGCAATGATAAAAATATTGGGAAGGAATGTAACTTGTTTTGGCATTGCTTAGCTAATGAGATTCTTTGGCATTGATGGAAAGCAAGGAATCAGGAAAAATTTAATGGCAAAAGGAGGACCCTTACTGAGTCTACTAAAAGACTCATATTTTTTGATGTTCCTTCCTAGGTTATCATGATGGTGAAGGTCTCAGAGAATAAATTCCTCCAACTCTTTAATGGTGGGGTCGTGCTTATCAACTAGAAGGAGGTGAAATTTAGGCACAATTGGCAAGATGGGCAACCTAGTTTGGACACTTTCTTGGCTACATTGGAGGAATTCCAGAAATAATTTAATGGGAAAGTTAAGAAAAAATAGGAACACCACATGGTCATGGTTCCTAGACTCCACACCAACAAAAATTGGGAGGTTGAGGAGGTCTTCCCCTCAGATGAATCACTTGCAGTAGAATCATTGGTTGGGTGGAGCAACCTGGACACAGGAAGTGAGAGAAGGAGCCTATGAAATGGTTGTAGACACATGCTACATTTTTTGTTATATGTTGTACTTCTTGACTGTATTTAGCATAACTTTGTTTGGTTAACATTTCACAGTGGACATAGTATACAACAGATTCCTTTTGTAAATGGTGCACAGTGGCGAAGTATGTAATATACTCCTTTTGTATATAGCAGTTGTAAGCATATTTGTATATAAATGTCATGATACATAAGGGGGAGTTAGACCTTATAGGATAGGGGAAATCTATTGTCTTGATGGATCTGTTATCATTTTCTGATTTTGTACTCAATATTTATACTATCTTTAATACAAAAAAATGTAAATCCCAAGGGATAAAACCCAACATTCATAAATGCCATTTCACAACAGTTAAATTTGGAAGATGTGTGTCCTAGGTAAGTGACATAGGACCCATTCTCCATGGGACGAATGGGTCCTCTCTTAGATCTAGGACCCTAATTTAACATAATGTTCAACCTTGAGTAATGTGTGTCCTAGGTAAGTGGCCTAGGACCCATTCACCATATGGTGAATCGGTCCTCACTTAGACCTAGGAATCTCCTTTAAAATAAGTTTTCTGGTGGAATTTTAATGATTTCAAATCTAGAATTCAATGTCGGCTTGTGATATTTGAATTTTGGGAATTAATCTTAAGATATGTATAAATAATAAGTCATTTAACTATGTTTCACCTAGAATTTCAAGAAAGCATCCTAGCAACTTTATGAGAAAATATTAATAGAAAGTTTATGAGATCAAGAGAAATTCAAGAGCATTTTCAAGGAATTTCAAGGGTAGATTTATTGAAGATTATTGCAGAAATCAAGATTCATTTCATCATGTCAAACATGTATTGCATCATTCATGTTGTTTGAGCTAATATGGTGATGTAGTGTTCAAGATCTATTCAAGTATATCAAAGGCATTGTTTCACATCAAGTTTGGTGAAAAAGATCTACATTCATTGAGGCCACTTCATGCTAGTTTGTAGATTTGTTATCCAAGGTTCCAAATAAGGTTTGATTATGGGTTGAAGATCCTTTGAAGAGAAAAATTGAAGAAAGTTGCAAAGTTGTCAAAGTTGCAAGAATTTTTTTCAAATCATGAAAACTCCTCTATGGATTTTATTTTCAGTTGTCTGAAAGTGAACACCTAGAATTTGAAAGTGCAGCCTGAGTAGAAGAGAACCCATTAAGAAATTTTAGGAACCCTAACTAGGAACAATTTTCCATAGGGTGAATGAGTCTTTAGTGAGCTTCAAAGGGTGACTTTTGGTGAAAGGTGCACATTATTTTCCCCTTTCCAGATCTACCTTTTGATTGTTGTTTCTATTAGATTTGATTATTGTTCTTCATTTGTATTTCATAGCTTACATTTTGAATGAAACTAGAGAAGTAGATATTGGGGGTGATCATTCATTTATCCACACATATTTTATTTTCTTTCGTTTCAATTGATAATTTAAAATTCTTGTTAAAAAATCTTAAAGTTACAATTATTCTAACTACATATTAACTAAATTATAACAAAACAAAAGTGAGGTGTTCCAAATTCATTCTATATTATAATAGTTGGCTTTGTTAACATATATTATTCTTTTCTAGTTTTTTTTAAAATTATTTTCTCAAGAATACCTATGTCTTATAATAAGTTAGTTTTTTTAATAATAATAATTGATATTTTTTTAAATTATTATACTTTAAAGTTGACAAACTAATTTAAAATATTATAATAACTATTTATGTCTTTCAAAGAATTCTTATAGTTTAAAATTAGCAAGTTAAATTTTAAATATTATAACATTTTTTAGGTTCTCAAAAAACTTTAAATGATACATTATATAATATTTACATTTAATATATAATAAAATTAAATAGAATGTAAATACATTTATAATTATTTCTTTTGTTACATAGATAATTATAGAAGCTTTAATTTCAAATTTATATAATTGTTATTTTTAATTGTACTTTATAAATAATAAAGGTCGCTTATATAATGTGAAGATGCACTTCATATAATTCTGAAATGTATATATGTATGTATGTATGTTTTAACTTAATTATTCTATAATGAATATTTATGTAATAATCATTCATAAAATTAAATTCTTGATAATTTTCACATAAATTTATAAAATTTATACATAATAAATACCATTATTTCTTTATTATTTAAAATTAAATAAAAATAAATATCTTTATATATAAAACTAGATTCTTCTTATATAATAAACTAGTGTCAGATTCAAATTCTTGTACTCCCATAAAGACACAGTGACGCAAACAAAAAACCTCTTCCAGGGTGATCCCACAATAGTGGTTTACACTTTCTATGAGATCTTGATTTTTGTTGACATCACATATTTTTAGAATATATAATGATTTAAGCCTTGAAAAATTCCATTTAAAGGATTCCAATTGAAGAGGGTTTGATCAAACCACCTTAGATCAAATCCCCTTGGATAGAACCCCCGCTAGTTTTAAACCATACCTATAATGGAGTCTCCTTTACACCTATCAAAATGCTGATAAAAGACCAATTTTGATTTACCTTTTGGGGGATCAAATGAATTCATTTAAAATTTATTTTTTGTAAGTATCTAGTCCTTATTATAAGCTTCCTAAAAAGTATAATTTTTTTTAAAAAAAAAATTGAATATTATATTTATTTTTTATTTCTTGTGAATGTAGGTTTTTCACTAGAAATCAAGCTCTCTATTCTTCACATGTGGAAAAATAACAGATTATAAAAAAAATCTGAAAAATATTTATGCACTAGATATTGATGTCCTTGATCCAACAAAAAAATAAAATTGAATTTCAATACATACAAAAAAAGTTATGTTTTAGCCAATAAATCATTTCTAAATTATAAATGGTTTGACTTTGAAACTTAACAAAGAAAAAAATATTCAATGAAAATGCTATGAAACCAATTCCATCCACTAGATGATCATAGTTACAAATCTAAATTTGAAAAAATTAGAATTTTATCATTCATAGAAAAAAAGTTGTGTTAGCCAGTAACATCACTCTTTAAAAAATGTGTTTACTGTTAAAAACTAGTTTTCAAAGGAGATGGAAAAAAAAGTGCAATCTGATTCCAAAAAAACTGAAAAAAGTATATTTAGAATCTACAGAAAAAATGTCAGAAATCACTAGTTTGCATCATCTTTAAATTACTCACAGTTTAGCCACTATTAATCTACCCCATAAAATTGTTCTCGCAATTAATCTACCCCAAATTTTAGTAAACAAATAATCCTTTATTTAATTACACAAGTTACTAGACATTACCTCTTCATATTCAAATAGTTACTTGAATTTATGTAAATAGGGTAACTCATACCAAGTTGACAATGTTTGCATCCAAGTCAAAGTTATTTTACAATTTCATTTGTCAAATCAAAATTGGTACAAAATATTCAGTGAAAGGAAACTGAATTTTTTTCAATCAAAATATCATAGTCATATAGTTGTTTGCAATTTCATTTGGTCTCCTCTATTACATATTTTAATTCTTGCAACAAAACCCTAAAATTGTTCTCGCAATTATACCCAAAATTTTAGTAAACAAATAATCCTTTATTTAATTACATGGGTTACTAGACATTACCTCTTCATATTCAAATAGTTACTTGAATTTATGCAAATAGGGCAACTCATACCAAGTTGACAATGTTCGCAACCAACTCAAAGTTATTTGATAATTTCATTTGTCAAATCAAAATTAGTACAAAATATTCAATGAAAGGAAACTTAATTCAATTCAATCAAAATATCATAGTCATATAGTTGTTTGCAAGTTCATTCGGTCTCCTCTATTACATATTTCAATTCTCACAACAAAACCATAAAATTGTTCTCACAATTAATCTACCCCAAATTTTAGTAAACAAATAATCCTTTATTTAACTACACAGGTTTCTAGACATTACCTCTCCATATTCAAATAGTTACTTGAATTTATACAAATAGGGAAACTCATACCAAGTTGATAATGTTCGCAACCTTGATTCAAAGTTATTTGACAATTTAATTTGTCAAATCAAAATTGGTACAAAATATTCAATGAAAGGAAACTTAATTTATTTCAATCAAAATATCATAGTCATACAGTTGTTTGCAATTTTATTCGGTCTCCTCTATTACCTATTTCAATTTTTCTCTTTGATCTTCTTATTCTCTGCAATGTTATTCTCCCTATCACTCTAGGAAATTTTCCTCCTATTGTGTAACCTCTTATTCCTCTTGGAAACACATGGTATTAAATTCTTAGTCATTAGACTCCATAATATGCTCAATCTTATCCATTTTTTTTGTTTCTATCGTGTTCCTCTATTATCTCTATCTTTACTATTTAATCTATATTTTCTTCTGCATTCTGGTATCAACTCATTCCTTCTTCTATTCCTCTAGCTCTACATACATCATAATCCCCTCTTTGAAGCATCCCTTCAATGTATATAATCTGTAATTTTCACTTTTTAATCTTCCTTTGATACTTGCAAAACCCCCTCCAGTCTAACTATCTCTTACTCTATTTAAATTAATGTTTTTTCACTATGAGGCATGACCTCTCCCTCCCTAAAAGTAACGACCTTTCATTTTATTTTAATAAGATACCTTTTCATTGCCTCGCCCCTTGTTTTTCTAGCCACCCTCTGCTTACCACTGCTATTTTCCCACACAACCAATCTTTTTAGCTTCCACCATTTGCATTTCACATGTTATTTTATTTTAAAATTATCTCTGAATTTTCCCTCACAACCCTGCAACCTTGTATAATATCACATTCTAAAACATATATGTGATAATTAAATAGCTATGGTCTTCACGTGTGGTGTGTGAATGGTTTTATCTTCCTTGGTTTGCCTAGATTCAAACATTCTTTGAAGTTAATCATGCATAATAGTCTAAGTGTGTAAGAACATTATCCCATTGCTAGAATCATCTTCACGAAATCCCACTGCATAGTCAAATCCAATTGATGTGACTCTATAAATGCATAGCTTGAAACATATATTGCTACATGAAATTTTTTCAATCAATGAAAACAATATCATTCAGCCTCCACCAAAGTTGACCCCCAAAACCAAATTTGTATTTAACTCCAAAAATTGACTGCAAAACTAAAATTGCCACATTAAACTGAAATCAAACCAAAACAAAAGAAGACCAAACCCAGTTGTTTTTGGGTGATGCAAATAGCTTGTTCACTTGGGATTCTCCTACATCAGAAATTTTGGGTAGGAAAATTTCTGAGAATAGGCTCACAAAAGTGGAGTTGAGTAGTCAAACTACTCTTCCAGGTTGATTGCAACCTGTAGCAAGCTCAATTGTTGAATCTTGCCCACATAGTTAGTTATTCTTCCTCTTCTTCTAGCATCTTTTTGGAACAAATATCACCCTCCTCTCACAACTCTTCTCTACACTCTTATTTGTTGAAAAATGAAGGTAATATTATAGCTTAAAATTTGTAAAATTATGAGACTATAGATCTAATTAAGTGTTCCTTGTCACAATTATTTGTGTATGATTAATCTATTTAGATCAATTTTACCAATTGTAGAAAGAGACAAAAGATTGTAGAAGAATGAGGCAGAAGATAGAAGTGACACAACATATATGTGGAGAAACTCTTTCGAGAAAAAACTCCACCAGAATCAATAGTGCTTTTATTATTTAGCCTTAGAACAAGATTACAATAATACTGTATCAATCCTTGATTGATATTCTTCCTTTATCTTCAAAAATCCTTCTTCACAACTTGCAATAATCTCTCATAGAACTCTCATACACTTGCTTCAATAAATAGAAAATTATGAGCATGTAAACTCACAAGAGTTGTACAAATACAAGAGCATAAAGCTCCTCTCAAAAACCTATGCCTAGATTTGGAAAGTAGTTCCACACTGTAAACAAAATTCAAACTAAAGTCTTCCTCAATTTAGGTGCCCCAAACTGAACACTTAACTGAACTTTGGTCAAGAAGATATCTTGGAAGCTTCACCTCAAATTTGGCACCCAAGAATGGAGCCACTTGATTGATCCTTGTAAATATCCTCTCATACAAAAGGTGTTAACTAAAACATGCCAACTTGGGTGCCCAAGGTGGACCCAAGTCAATCTTAGTTAACTGAAATACATCTCTCCACCAATTCATGCAAACATTATGCATGATTGATCATCCCCACTTAATTGAAAGTATCCACCTATTATCTCTCATGCCACTAAAGTCATTAGTCATGCAACTCAAGTCAACTGCATGCAACTAGTATGAAACTTAAGATAACTACAAGAAACTAGCATGCAACTCATGATAACTACATGCAACTGAAGATGATTGAACCATAACTGAACTAATAATGAACTGATACTTCCACTCCACTCATGTAAATATCAATCCATATTTTCTAGTATCTAAACATGCATTACTAAAGTGTTATCAATCCTCCAAATAGTTAACTGAAGCAAGGTGGATTCCATCTTCCATGTTGGCGCCCCATGTTCTCCTATCTTGTAGGAGCTCTTCTTGGATGTCCCCACATGTTCCTATTATTTAGGAATAAACACAATTTTCAATTTACATGTTCATTTCATTTGAATTTAATCTCTTTCTAATCCTAGTGTTGGGGAACACTTTCCAAGGACTTAGGAGATACATAAAATATGTGTAGGATTCTAATTAAATGGAATCCTATTCCCAACATTCTCCCACTTGACATTATACATTGCAATTATTCTAAACAAGGAATCATTATTATAAATCAAGTATAGGATTCAAGGCCAATGGCCTTCTTGCACCAAGAGAATTTATCTGTAGGAACTGGTTTCGTAAGATAATCTGCAACATTGATCAAAGTGTCAACTTTCTCAATCAATACCTTCCCACTGTCAACCATTTCTCACACAAAGTGATACTAAACATCAACATTCTTAGTATGAGCATGATACATAGGATTTCTGGCTAAAAAAATAGCACTCTAACTATCACATTCAAGTCTAATTTTCTTGTAATTAAAACCAATACCTTTGCCAAGTCTTTGTAACCAACTGCCTCTTTAGAGGCATGTGTAGCAGCCATGTACTCTACTTCTATGGTGGAAAAAGCAATCGTGGGCTGCCTCTTACTCATCCAACTAACTGCAACTCCAAACAAAGTAAACACATAGCCACTTTTCGACCTCTGATTGTCCAGGTCTCCTGCCTAATTTGAATCAACACAACCCTATATGTCCAATGATTTATGCATAATATCAATATCATTAGCACCATGATAATCCAAACAGTAATCAAAAGTTCCTCGTAAACATCTAAACACCCTCTTAACAGAAGTTGAATGTTCTTTACCAAGGTTAGACATAAACCTACTTAGAACTCCCACTGCTTGGGCCATATCTGGTCTTGTATAGACCATTTCATACCTAAACATCCTAATCAATATGAATATAACCATCATATAAAAAACAAAGCAAGACACCTCAACCATAGACTAAAGAAGTCTTGCATGGAAACCAAAGATGAAAAAATATCCAAACCACATGAATATAACCATCCTTTGTCAATGAAAACAAAAATACCAATGAACCCTCACTGCATAGAAGTAGAAACCAAGAGTCCATCCCTGACACCAACAATCACTGTAGAAGAATATTCACCATCAAATGGTGAATCCACATCACTTCCAACAACTCCCACTGAATTATGATACCGAGTCACACATGGAATCATGACTACCATCCTCTCCATGAAGATCATCCAATTCTACACACACAAGTGCAATGTCAGTAACATAACAAGTAGAACCAAAATCTCCAAGCCAAGAAGATACCCACAACCACAAAACCATCATAAACAACAATGGATACACATCATTGCCAAATTCTCTCACTGAATCGTGTTACCGAGAAATCCCATGGAATCATGATGCACACAACCAACACATCACTATCATAAGCTCACACAAAACCTATGAATCCAAGGTGTCAATGACAACATGATAATACAATAACACAATAGTAAAAGCTCCCACTACAGCCAAAAAACCTTCAAACTTTTAAGAGAAAGGCATCCCAAACCCTAACCAACCATTAGCTCTAATACCAAATGTTGAAAAATGAAGGTAATATTGTAGCTTAAACCTTGTAAAACTATGAGACTATAGATCTAATTAAGTGCTTTTTGTCAAAATTCTTTGTGTACGATTAATCTATTTAGATCAATTTTACCAATTGTAGAAAGAGATAGAAGATAGAAGTGACACAGTATATACGTAGAGAAACCATTTTGGGAAAAAACTCCACCAGAATCAATAGTGCTTTTATTATTTAACCTTAGAACAAGATTACAATAATACTGTATCAATCCTTGATTGATATGTTCCTTGTCTTCAAAAATCCTTCTTCACAACTTGCAATAAAATCTCATAGAACTCTCATAGACTTGCTGCAATAAATAGACAATTATGATCATGTAAACTCACAAGAGTTGTACAAATACAAGAGCATAAAGCTCCTCTCAAAAACCTATGCCTAGATTTGGCAAGTAGAGTTTCACACTATAAATAGAATTCAAACCAATGTCTTCCACAATATAGGTTCCCAAAACTGAACACTTAACTAAAATTTGGTCAAGAAGATATCTTGGAAGCTTCACCTCAAATTTGGTGCCCAAGAATGGTTCCACTTGACTAAACCTTGTAAATATCTTCTCATGCAAAAGGCATTAACTGAAAGATGCCAACTTGGGCACCCAAGGTGGACCCAAGTCAAACTTAGTTAACTGAAACATATCTCTCCACCAATTCATACAAATATTATGCATGATTGATCATCCCCACTTAATTGAAAGTATCCACCTATTATCTATCATAAAACTGAAGTCATTAGTCATGCAACTCAAGTCAACTACATGGAACTAGCATGAAACACAAGATAACTACAAGCAACTAGCATGCAACTCAAGATAACTACATGCAACTAGCATGCAACTCAAGATAACTACATGAAACTAGCATGCAACTCAAGATAACTACATGCAACTAAAGATAATTGAACCATAACTGAACTTAACTGAAGCTAACTGAAGTTAATTCATACTACCACTCCACTCATGTAAATATCAATCCCTATTTTGTAGAATCTAAACATGCATTACTAGAGTGTTATCAATCCTCCAAATAGTTCACTAAAGAAAGGTGGGTTCCACCTTCCATGTGGGTGCCTCATGTGCTCCTATCTTGTAGGAGCACTTCTTGGACATCCCCACATATTCCTATTAGCTATGAATAATCTCAAATGTCAATTTACATTTTCATTTCATTTGAATTTAATCTCTTTCTAATCCTAGTGTTGGGGAACACTTTCCAAGGACTTAAGAGATACATGAAATATGTTTAGTATTGCAATTAAATGAAATCCTATTCCCCAAATTCTTCCCTCTCATGAACTCATGTCCATCATGTTTGTCCTCCTCTAGTAAATAAAATCTCTATTCTTCTCCCCTTTCATGGGTTTTGACCCACCACAAACCAACCACCCCCACCAAACATCACCTACAACATCCTCTACCATTTCTATACAAAAAAACACATCATCTACACATAATTCTGTAACTGCATCTTCTACTTCCATTTCTGAAAACAAATTGAAGTCTACATTTACCTCTTTCTTCTCTACAGGTGCAACATTATCCTTCGTTGCAACATCTTTTCCATCATCATCAGCTACAACTTTTATTTCTTCAATTCTTGTTACAACATCTTCAAGATCTATTGATGTAAAGTGAATTGCATCTTCATTCTTTCCATCCTCCATTGTTATGATCTTCTCTTCCTTGCTCACTTCCTCATTTTCCTTCATCTTTATTTATTTTTTCATGTGCATTTATAGGGGCTACTCTCACATCCTTCTTCCTCCATCTTAGGATGCAACATTCTTTTCCTCTACTTCTCTTTTCTTTATCATCATTTTTATTTTCACTTCTCTTTACCAATATCCTCTCATATTTTCCAATATTCTTCTCCAATACCACTATCCTATCCCGGATCTTCCCCACTTCTTCATGGGATATCTTGTTGGAAAAACAAGGATAGACAACTGAGAGGGGGGGTGAATTAGTTGTGCAGAATTTAAACCTATTTGAAGACTTTACTTAACCAAATCAATCTTCAATCATAGATCTAATAATTAATAGTGAAATCATGAATTAAGAAACACAACATAAACATACAACACCAAGATTTTTGTGTGGAAACCTTGCTAGCGGAAAAACCACAGTGGAGGTTAATCCACAATTATACCTTGTTAAAATTATAATGAAAAATGAATAGGGAATGCACATGCATTCAAGAAAACTGCCTAAATCTCACTTCTCAAAGGGAAGGCTCACTACCTTACATAAGACACTCAAATTAAATCCATTTGATGAAGTTGAACTGAGGAATTAGCTTCTTCACAAGCCTGATGATAGTTCTGGTTAGGCACATAAATATTTCTTCACACTTTGCTCTTAATTTGAATGATCTAATCTTTATTCGCACATACTTCACATACACACACACTCTTACACTGACACACTTGAATTCTCTCAAAAAAACACTCTTATATGTCTGCTACACAAATTTACATCAATAACTTTGTTAGCCACAAAATAAGAAATAAATGAATTACAAATTTTTGGCCTCAATAGATGAACAAATATTAATGTGCACCAACCTAAGTTAGTCATAGCATAGAGAGGACCTAAATCAACATCCTCGAACATGCCAAACATCCAAAAATTAATTCATAAGGATCCACAACATGCTACCACCATCATGTCGGACAAGAACATGAAAATACCAACACACAAAGGAAAAATATTAGATCACGAACACACCAATCAACGCAAACATACTAGATTGATAGAGCACAATCTAGAAACATCACTGAACATCTCAAGAACATACACAACAACTCAATTCATCAGAATTGCAATCTCTTCTTCCAGAAACATCTTATACAATGATAGAATGACTGTAGGAACACAAATATTCATAAATTCTTCAATCCTTCATGCACACCTCTGAAACTTACGAATAACATACTAGATAGGCTTAGAAATAAACCCTTTAATGCATGCCATATAAACATCAACATACAGAACCTGCCATCACTTTGACCTTCTCAACTTCACTGACTGCCTATAATATATTTATTACAATTTTCTCAATATCCTCGACATATATAACCTTCAGAATCACCAATGCTAATATTTTTGACATCAATGACAACCACATATCAGTAACACAACCACAAAATCCAACAATCTCCCCCTTTGGCATTGATGGCAACACATGATGTGAAAAATACCATCAACACAACTAGTTGTTTAGATAGTACACTTTTCCGATAACTCTTCTCTCCCTTTCTTCCTCAAGGGTTTTCCACATTACTCTTCTACCCCTTTGACATCAATGGAAAAGGTACACAAGCTTTGAACCATATATCTGAATCATCTGACTACTCCCCCTGAGTAGCAACCACCATAACATCAATCTGAAACAAGATCTGATTGTAGGTGCACGGATTGATGCAAAGACTTGCATCTTAATTCGGATTAGGAGGGGAAATAACCCCTAACTTTCCTCTGAGATACTCAAAATTTTCCTTAGGCAATAGTTTAGTGAAGATATCTGCAATTTGTTCCTTTGTGGGCACATATTCCAGTCTGACTTCTTTATCATTTAGTTTGTCTCTCAAAAAGAGATACTTGATAGATATATGCTTTGTTTTTTACTGTAGCACTAGATTCTTAGAAATTTTTATGGCACTTGAGTTGTCACAAAATATGGCAATTGTCTCATCATACTCAACCTTGATATCTCTCAACATCTATTTCATCCACAATACTTGGGTACAATTTTTGTAGCAACAATATACTCTGCCTCAACAGTAGATAGAGAAATGGAATTCTACTTTTTACTTAGCCAAGACACCAGCTTCTTTCTTAAGAATCATGCACCACCACTTGTGCTTTTCCTATCATTTACATCTCCTACCCAATCTACATCTATGAAGGAATTTAAAGTAAGATCATCATCCTTTTGATATCATAACCCAAAGTCAACTATTCCTTTTAGGTATCTGAATATTCTCTTTACTACAGTCACATGTGATTCCTTTGGATCTACTTGATATCTAGCAACCATGCATACAACATTCATAATGTTTGGTCTTGCCTGAGGCAAATAAAGCAATCCACCAATCATTGACCTATATCTTGTTTGATTATCCTTAGGAGAATCATCATTTTGTGTTAGCTTACATCTGCTTACCATGGGTGTACCAACAGGCTTTGAGTCTTCCATGCCAAACGTTTTCAATAAATCTTTCACATACTTGGACTGAAATATAAAAATTTCATCGTCTAACTAAGTAATTTGAAATCCTAAAAATAATTTCAGCTCTCCTATCATTGACATCTCAAATTCACTTTTCCTTTCATCAGCAAATTTCATACATCAATCATTATCAACTTAAAAAATAATGTCATCAACAAAGACTTCAATTATCAATTCTTTATCCTGATCTAGCTTGAAATGCAAATTATTGTCAGCAATACCTTTATTGAATCCAAGCTTCAACAAGTATTTATCCAATCTAGCATACTAGGCTCTAGGGGTTTGTTTGAGTCCATATAGTGCTTTCTTCAATCGACAAACCATGTCTTTTTCATCAGTCTGTTGAAATCCATCTGGTTGCTCAAAATACACTTCTTCTTCTAGTTCACCATTCAAAAATGCTAACTTCACATCCATTTGATAGACTTTGTAATTCTTGAAAGTAGCATAAGCAAGAAATAACCTTACAGATTCAATTCTAGCAACAGGGGCAAAGGTTTCTTTAAAATCAATACCTTTCATCTATGAATACCCTTTGCATACCAGTCTTGCTTTGTTCTTGATCACTTCACCTTATTCATTTGGCTTATTCCAAAAGACCCATTCAGTTCCAATCACATTTTTGTTTTGAGGTCTAGGAACAGGAATCCATGTATCATTTTTCTCTATCTGCATTAATTCTTCCTTCATTGCTTCCATCCAATATTCATCTTTGCATGCTTCATTGACATTTCTAGGTTCAGTCTTAGATATCAGACAATATTATTTTGCAATTTTTCTTCTAGTCTATACACCATTGTTCTTGTATCCTATGATCTGACTTTTAGAATTACTTCACTTTACATACCTTGGGATTTTAGGTTCTTCTATTCTTTCTTCTGCATTTCCACTATCTTCTTCTTTAGAACTTTCTTGATTCACCGAAGCAATTTTGATTTGATTCTATGTCTGCACATTCTTCCCACTCTCATTACTATTTTGTTGGTCATATGAGTCATATTTGTTGTACCTGGATGATCTGTCTATGTCCTCATCAAATCTGACATTTACACTCTCAACCATCTTCTTCAATATTTTATTGTAACACCGGTAGGCTTTGCTCTTTGTAGAGTGACCCAAAAATATTCCTTCATCACTTCTAGATTCGAACTTTCCTATATCTTCATGTCTTTTAATATAACATCTACTTCCAAGTATTTTGAAATATTTAACAGTAGGCTTATAACCAAACCATAGCTCAAAAGGAGTCTTACTAGAGTTACTATTAACATTCACCTAGTTGATAGTATATACTGTAGTGCTTACAGCTTCTCTCCAGTAGGTATGATGAAAATTACCTTCCAAAATCATAGTTCTGGCAACATCCAAGATTGTTTTGTTCTTTCTCTCAACAACTCCATTCTGTTGTGGGGTCTAAGGAGTAGATAACTATCTTTTGATTCCATGCTCTTCGCAAAATGAATTGAACTCTTGGGAAGTGAATTCACCACCTCTGTCTGATCTCAAACATTTGATCTTCAAACCTGTCTCATTCTCTGCCATAGCTTTGAAGCTTTTGAATTTCTCTAATGCCTCATGTTTTTCTCTTAAGAAAGCAGCTCATACTATTCTAGAATAATCATCAATAAGCAACATAAAGTACCTTTCTCCTTGTAGACTTTTGGTTCTAGAGGGACCACATAGATTAGTATGTACCAAATCTAGTACACCATTTTAATGATGTTCACTCCAAAATGAAATTCTTGTCTTATTTCCCATCTAAAATTCCTTGTATATAGTGTTAGTAGGATTCACTAACTTAGGTAGATCTCTGACTGCTTGTGTGGAGCTTATTTTAACAATGTTATCAAAATTCACAAGACACAACCTTCTATGCCATAATCAACTTACATCAACTTGAGCAATCAAACAAATTTCACTAGTAGCATTCAAGTGAAAAATATTACCTCTTTTCTTTGTACCTAAGGCAATCACATTTCCTGAGCTTCCCAGTATCCTGCACTTACCATATTTAAACTGAAGATTGTAACCTTTGTCAACCATCTATCCAACACTCAACAAATATTGTTTCAAACCTTCAACATATAGGACATCGTCAATATTGCATTTCCCACCAAGAGAAATAGTGCCTCTGCCACAAATCACACCAACATTGTTATCTCCAAATCTTAAAACACCACCATCATATCTTTCCAAGCTTAGAAACTTTCTTTTATCACCAGTCATATGATGTGAGCATTCATTATCAATCACCCACTCATCCTTCTCATCAATTTTGGCTACAAGAGCTTTCTCAATATTTTGATTACTATCTGATTTAGTGGACACCGGACCATTTTACTTGATAGCAATGAATATCCATTCATCTTCATTTCTAGTTTCTTTATCAGATTCATCATCAATAATAGCATTTCTCTTGAAACCCAGTCTTTTCAGGTTTGTACTTAGAAACTCTTTCAGGACACCTTGATGCAAAACGACCTATCTTACTAGAAGAGAAACATTTACTAGGAAAATTTACATTGTACTTACCTTGTCCTCTGGCTTCTCTTTTCACAATTAGTGCTTCCAGTTCTTCTAGCCCTCTTTCTTCATCTTCAATCAGTTTCATTTCATCTTCATAATTGAATTTCTTCTTGGAACTCTCTCCCAGATCATATCTTTGTTGGCTTTTTCTGGATACAGTAGCTTTGAATGCAGACTCTGTCTTAGGAGAAGATTCACCAAATTTATTCAACTCAAAGGCAGCAAGTTTTTCAATCAGCATGTCTCTTGTCACATTTCTTACTATCCTAAGGTCTTCAATAGCATGAGCTTTTATTTTGTAAGAATTAGGCACAAATCTAAGTATTTTAGCCATAGTCTCATCTTCTTCTAAGATTCCACCAACACATCTAATGTCCATCACCAATTCATTTATCTTTTGTGTGAAATAGAAAATGTTTTCATCTTCATGTTCTCCCACTTACCTTTAAGGATTTGTAGCTTAGCAACTTTCACTAGTGCATCTCCTTCATACAATGTTTCCAACTTTTTCCAGATCTCATGTGCAGTCTCTAGACCTATCACATTTGTCATCTTTGAATATATCAAAGAACTTAGCAATGCTTCAATATCTTTGGTATTATTTTTTGCTTCTTTGATCTCATTGGCAGTAGAGGGACCATTTTAGGGAATAGTATATGCATTCTTTGTAATCTTCCAGAAAGCCTCACCAATGCACTTCACATGACACTCCATTCTGACTTTCCATAGAGAGTAGTTTGTACCATTGAATCTAGGACTATCCTTCTTGTATGATGTCAACTCAGATCACCTCAAGTTGTTAAACTTCTTTAGAGGAACTAGCTCCGATACCAATTGTTGGAAAAACAAGGATAGAGAACTAAGAGGGGGGTGAATTAGTTTTGTAGAATTTAAAGCGAATTTAAGACTTTACTTAACCAAATCAATATTCAATCATAGATCTGATAATTAGCAATGAAAGAATGAATTAATCAACACAACATAAACACACAACACCAAGATTTTTGCATGGAAACCCTGTTAGGGGAAAAACCACGGTGGAGGTTAATCCATAATTATACCCTGTTAAAAGTAAATGAAAAATGAATAGGGAATGCACATGCATTCGGGCACACTACCTAGAGCTCACTGCTCAAATGGAAAGCTCACTATCTTACATAAGACACTGAGATTAAATCCATCTAATGAAGTTGAACTGAGGAATTAGCTTCTTCACAAGCTTGATGAAAGTTACGGTTAGGCATAGAAATACTTCTTCACACTTTTCTCTGAATTCGAATGATCTAATCTTTATTCGCACTTACTTCACCTACACACACACTCTTACACTGACACACTTGAATTCTCTCAAACAATCGCTCTTGTATATCTGCTACATGGATTTACATCAATAACTCTGTTAGCCACAAAATAAGAAATAAATGAACTATAAATTATTGGCCTCAATACATGAACAAATATCAATGCACACCAGCCTAAGTCGGTCACAACATAGAGAGGACCTAAATCGACATCCTCAAACATTCCAAACATCCACAAATTACTTCATAAGGCTCCACAACATGCTACCACCATCATGTCGACCAAGAACATGAAAATACCAAAACACGAAGGAAAAATCTTAGCTCATGAACACACCAATCAATGCGGACATAACACACTAATAGAGAATGATCTAGAAATATCACTGGACATCTCAAGAACACATGCAACAACTCAATTCATCATAATTTCAATCTCTTCTTCCAAAAACATCTACTACAGTGACAAAATGACTATAGGAACACAAAACTTCATAACTTCCTCAATCCTTGATGTGAACCTCTGAAACTTACGAACACTGTACTAGATAGGCTCAACAACAAACCCTTTAATGTGCACCTTCTGACCATCAACATACAAAACTTTCCATCACTCTGACCTTCTCAGCTTTACTAACTACCTGTAATATATTTATTACAATTTTCTTAATATCCTCGACATATACAGCCTTCAGAATCACCAATGCTAATAGTGTTGACATCAATGACAACCACATATTGGCAACACAACCACAACATCCAACATATCTTTCCCATCTCTTCAAAATTTTCATTTTCCACTTCTTCTCAATATTTTTCCTAAAAAATTAAATCAAAGGTCTCCTCATGACACATCCCATCTTCGGCTACTGCAATCTTTACAACTCACATCACATGCAAGATAAATTCCTTTATGGATTCCCAACTCTCAACCACTCAAGGATTCTCTACCTGCAACAATCCTCACGAGCTCTCCTCTATCATTGTCTATCATCTACTCCACCCACTAGTCCTAGAATAGGCTACCTCATGTTTGATGTTCTACCTATGTGCTTAGAACCTCTGAATTTGATACCATTTAACACAAACAAAAAACCTCTTCCACCGAATCCCAAAAAAACCCACAAAATTGTTCTTGTAATTAATTTTCTCCAAATTTTAGCAATCAAATAATACTACTTATTTAATATGATTTATTAGACATTACCTCTTTAGAGTAAAATAATTACTTGAATTTATAAAAATAGGGCAACTCATACCAAGTTGACAATGTTTGCAGCCAATTCAAAGTTATTTGACAATTTCATTTGTCAAATTAAAATTGATACAAAATTTTACAATGAAAGGAAACTTAATTTATTTCAATCAAAATATCACAATTATATATAGTTTTCTACAATTTCATTTGGTCTCCTCTGTTACATATTTCAATTCTTCTCTTGGATCCGCAATGTTATTCTCCTTATCACTCCTAGTAATTTTTCTCCTATTATGTACCCTCTCAATCCTATTGTAAACACATGGTATTTAATTCTTAATGATTACACTCCATAATAAGCTTGAACTTATCCATTTTCTCTATCCAAGCATACCCCTCTATTCTATCTTTACTCTTCAATCTATATTTTCTTCAATATTTTGGCATCAAATCATTCCTTCTTCTAATCCCCTAGCTCTACATACATCATAATCCCCACTTTGGTGCACCCCTACAATGTATATAATCTACAAGTCTCATTTTTTAATCTTCCTTTGATACTTGCACAACCCCCTCTAGTCTTTAACTATCTCTTACTCTATCTAAAATTAATGGTTTTTCACTATGAGGTACGACCTCTCCCTACTTGAAAGTAATGTCCTTTCATTTTCTTTATTAAGTTGTCATTTTTGTTGCCTCAACCCTCCTTTTTCCAATTGGCCCTTCCTTACCACTGCTATTTTCCCATGCAGCCAATCTTTTTACCTTATGATTTTCATTTCACATGTTTTCTTTTAAAATTGTAGGAAGGGTTAAAATTCAAAAACAAAAGGTTTTGATCAATGATAGCAACCACAACTACCTAAAATCTAAGCCCAAATTCCAATCCAAACAAGGAATTACAATCAACATGAAAAGAAAATCAATAACAAAACTAAGCTAAACTCCCCATGTTGAAGTTGGTTCATCTTCCTTGGTTTTTCTTAATGTGCAAGCTTTCCCTCGGATTTCAAAGTGTTTGAATACCTACAAGTGACAATGACAAGATAGAAAGAACTTTGGAGATAGTGTTTGTAAGGTTAGAATGAGTGAGATAGCCTTCTTTTATAGAAAAATTCTCGAACGAACGAATGAGATCAAAATCCAAAAAGATACCAAGATCAATGATCATGGTTGCATGCACCACGTTGTGGTAGGGTTAGGGATGGATAAGGATAGATAGTCAAGATTGAAAGAAGACTAGAGAGAATAAATGGTTCAAATTCAAAAAGAGGCAGTGGAGGGAAAGTGGAGGAATCAAATAATAATTTTTTAATTGGAGAAAAGAATCTTGGAAATTAAATAATATTATTTAATTTGGGAGAGGATATGGAGAAATAAATAGTCAAAAATGATTATTCATCTATGAAGAAAGAGGGAAAATAACATTTAATAAAAATGATTATTATTCAACCATTTAATTAAATATGGAGGAAATGGATTAAGAGATATTAAATAATTAAACTAGATTAATTATTTAACTATAGATGAATAGTGAAAGGTGAATAAATAAATAAATTTGAGAATTTATTTAATTATAGAGGGAAATAGGATACTAGTGATCTAATTAAAAAAATATTTAATTTATTTAATTGATTAAAGAAGAATAAAGATAATGAATTAATTAAATAATTAAAAATTATTTAATTAATAAAAGAATATGACCAAAAATAATAATTAAATAATTAAAATTATTTCATTATGCAAGAAAAAAGAGATATTGATGCGAAAAAATGGCGTTTGTAGACCAAGACATTTTTCAGTGTCTACATTTTGCCCCTCTTTGGCATAATGTGATTTTGAGCATTATGTCAAAGAATAATTAGGAAAATTTTATTTAGAACATGCCCTAGTTTGCCTCGATGAAGGGAGGATAAACCTATGCCCCCTCAAAAAAAAATTTGGAATTTTTTGAAGAATGTGAAAAAGTTTTTCAACAAGCAAAATTTGTGCACTGATAGCAAAAGGTTTCAATTTTAGGCCTCCAAGAAGTTCACATTAGGGTTTGTGTTCAACATTTGACACAAACAGTTAAAAAGGAAGGTAAAAATCCCATTTTAGAAAGGTAGAAATATGATTTTATTTCCAAAAAGAGTCATTTGTGCATTTTAGCCTTGAGTGAATAGTGAGAGTGAGTGAAAATGTATTGTGGAGCTGATGTCAAGATGTCACCATTACCACATGTTTCATACTATGAATATTGGGTCAAGACCTATAGATAACCAAAGGGCTTAGGGGACGCGGTAAGTACACCAACCTTGCTTTGTAATATTTTTAGTTTTTACTAGTTTTAGGGCTCCAAAAGGAGGGAAATAGATGCAAAAAACCTTTTTTGTTGTATTTGTTATTGCATTCACCACAAGTGAATGTAGTTCATCACATTTTCTTGGTTCAATACAAGTGCATAGGGTATAGATGCAATTGATATTTTGTGACATAAATAAATTTTATGATGCAACTCTAGGGTGTAGTGAAGCTTGTGAGGTTTTAAGCCATATGTGCAATTTTGAGACACAATTGCAATCTTGAATGCTGCATTTTCTTGAAAGGTCGCATGTGTAAGGAATTTCAATGCAATTGCAAAATTCAACCGCATGTGTGGATTTTGCAATGCATTTGACTTTTAAAACACATATGCTAGATAGTGCAATGTATTTTCCTATTTTTTTTTTTTTTCCCTAGTTTAGATAAAAAAATTGTGACCAATGTCAAATAGATTGAATTAGGCTTTATGATTAACATAATGTGCTTTCTTTTGATCACAAGTTGCACTAGATCCTATTTATAATCAAGAGAGCCAATTGTTGACCTTCAGACTATGAGAGCAGCTAGAGGATGACCATAGGGATTGACTTCTTTCCCTGTGATTGTCCTACATCACATTCATGCCTATGATTTGAGCTAATAGGGGTTTACTGACTACACTGGTTGAGTGATGGCACTCAAAGACTAGCTTGTTCCACTTGTTGATAGGAGAGGCTACAATGACCTTAGAGGATGTGTGGCAGATCCTCAGGCTTTTGATTCACAAGCAGCATGTGTCTTATGACCCAAAGTGGGGATAGGTGTTATTGTGGCTATTTGCAAGAATGAAGACATCATGGAGATGGGTGTAGAAGAGTATGAGATCTGTTGGGAAGTGTTCACAAAGATATATGACCTCTTCATCATTGTCCTATGCAGCATTATTGGTGGAGTCATGTGCCCTGATTGGCGTGGTCATGGGTTTCTAGTAGGTTGGGGGAGATGTTGGTTGGCAATTCTTACTTGAGGTGTTGTATATGCTTGGGGGTCATGCATGTTGGAAATTTAATATTTGCATCTCCACGATGTAGCATATAGAGGGGCACAAAATATTAGCTGCAACACCATGATTCTCATGGTTTAGGCATGGTAGCATATTGTATGTTGATGGTGTTTTAGCACTACAACAATATAGATAGAATACAAGTATCCTATCTCTCTTCAAAGGTGATTCCTATCTGTAAACTTCAAGAAACAACCCCAAGGTCTCCAATGTTAGGTCTTAAAAATGCACAAACAACTTAGTGATGATGTGATATGTTGGTAATCACAAAGGGAATTTATGGTAAAATAAAATTTGAAACTCTCAATTCAACAATAGGGTTTTTCAAGGTCTAAAAATGAATTTAAACCCTAGCAACAAGTTTCCCATATCTGTGATTTGAAAATGTTTCTTTCTTCAAATCTAGCAATTCAATGATGCTTTTGATCCTATTCTAACATTAATCTCAAAGAAATATCAAAAGATAAAGGGTTTAGAGAGATTCCTAAATCTAGATCCTAAGTGTAATCATGAAACAATATAGCATTCAAGGTGGACGAATCTTCAATAACCAATTTTTTCTTAACCAAGATAAGATATATAGTATAATAGAAATAGTTCAATCTCCAATGGTATATAAGATTTTCACACTATGAAGCATTCAATAATTCATCAAAAACAATATGAAATGAATAAACACCCAATTGAACTATTGCAATAAGAGTAGGTCTAGGCTAACTATACAAAGTAACTTACAATCAACAAGCCACCAATAGTATGGACCAAATATTCCTAAAACACCTCAAAAAAATTATCATCAACATGAAAGAACTAAACTAAATATGAAAACTAATCAATGAAAATAGATTTGAAACATAAGAACCATGCACATAGATGAAATAATGTATAAAAGATCACCAAGACAATGTCTTCTCATATATTAACTTCAACAAAAAATGCAACAATTCCAAAATCGGTCTTTGCAATGAGGAAGGACCTCATTTATAGAGAGTTTAAATCGCATATGTCAGCCTAAAAAAAATTAATTAGAGCATACAATATAGGTCAGCCTAGTACAATTTTTATGCCCATTTAATTTTGAAATAAAGCATTTAAAATAATACATCAATAAAATACCCTTCAGACTATTCTCTAGGTGGTTGACTTGTTTCTCCAACTAGGTAATGAGGTATGCACAAAACTCGAGTTAGCTGCCCTAGTCACCCTCCTTTCCCATTTGTTTCTTTCTGGAAAGTTCTTAAACTTTGTGGAACTCCTTGTTGAGGACAGCCTAACTAGGAATGGGAATAAACTTTAACCTCAAATTAATTGATTTTATCTCATCTTCATATTTCTTCAAGGTTTTATCCTAGTTGATCTTCATCTCTTGATACTTATGCAAACTTGTGATGTATACGGCCACATCTTCTAGATGATTTTTTTTAATTGATCCATCCTCAACATGGGAATACACTTCTCTCTACCATTGTTTTATTTGATCAATCTTCAAGTATTCTTTGCTAATTTTCCTTCTAGTCCTGATATCTAAGAATAAAATGTAGCGACCCAGAATATCATAAAGCTTCAATCCACTCTCTAGGTTTATCCACATCCTTAGAGACAAGAATGTCTTCTTTGACCAATATTTCTATGGGAATTTTCATTACTTTCACCAACCTTGTCATGGATTTATCATTTGTTCCATTACATTATGTTGCTAGTTGTTGTACATTATCCAGAAAAGAGGAAGTCATTTCATGCAACTATAGAATTTCCTCAATTAAAATAATAACTTTTTGATACACCCCATTTATCCATTGTTGGGTTGTCTATTCAAATGTCCTCATTTTTCCTACTTCATTAATGGCATCCTTGGATAATAAATTAGTTGGGATGGATGTACCTGCCCAATCTTGAGTCTACAGAGGTTTGACAAGATACTGAATGTATTTATGCAATTCCTCTACTTGTTTTTGCATCTTTTCCTTTGCTTGGACCTCTTTATCTAACTTCCTTAGGACTACATCTACTGAATCCTTTAGATCTTCAGTCTCTTTATTTTTAGTAGATGATCATAAGTTGATGATTTGTACATTGTAATTTGCAGGGGTGGCTTGATCTTTACTCTTTTCAGCTATAGGAGTAGCAACATGTATCACCCTGTTTTTACACTTATCCTTTATAATCTTGGATATCACCCTAGCTTTCTTTTTCTCCTTTGTCCTTCCCAAGCTTGTCAAAAAATAGTCCTAATCTGGAACTATCTCTTCAATCACCATTGGCTTAGGTTTTTAGCTCGCTTTCAACCAATTAGGGGTAGCAGATTTTTCTAAATTGGTATCAATATGAGGATTATTTTTTCCTCTGAGGTCTTTGGATTGATCATTTTCAATATTTTTAAATTGTCTTTTCTCCTTATTTGCATCCTCCTCACCTCATTGCTGTCCTTGCTCTTCCCTTGGTGATTCAAGAAGTACTTCTTTTGTCTTTTTCAGCTCTCTTTTTTCATTATTCTCTATTTTAGAGACTTTCTTTTCCAATTGCTCTCCAATATTGCTAAGGAATCCATTTTTTGGAGTCTCTGGCTCCTCTTCTTATTTCTCTTGTTCTTTGGAGGCCTCTGCTACATTTTTTTTATTTCTCATTCTTCTTTTTCGAAATGATGTTCTTGAGGGGTTGACTTAGGAGGAGTATTTTTTTGTGGTAGCTTCTTTTGTGGCTTCCTCCTTATCAAATGGTGGATCATTTTCAACTTTCTCTAATTATTCAACCACCTTCTCTAAACTTCCCATATTTGGGAGTGGTACTCTAGTCCTAGGAGAATTCTTTCTAGTATATACTTGAGTCTTATCCCCAAAACTTTCTATATCAATTGCTTCTTCCCAAATCTCCCCTCTGCTCCTTGAACATTTTCTTCACTATCTTTATTTTTCTTTGATCTCTTTGAAGGAGAGGCACCCTTTTTCCCTCCTTTGACCAATTTTATTGTCTTGGAGGGTTGTTCTCCTATTGTTTCCTGAGGGATTTCTTTAGTGGGATTTCTCTTCGTTGGTATTGGCTATCTTTTGGGTTCACTAGCCTTAGCCTTTGACTACCCTTTGGTTCTCCTCTCGATTTTGAGAGGCTAACCTTCATAAAATTCTTCTCCTTGGGCTATAGGAACATCTTCTTCTTTTTTCTCTGAATCATCCTCTAAAGAAGATTGAGACTCTGAGTCTCCCATTAACTCATATGTAGGCTTAATTCCATCTCCTTCCATCTCCAATATTTTATTCTTCACCCATTGCTTTGAACACTTGATAATGGAAGTATTAATTTGATCCAACTCTATCACTTCTTCGTCAACCTAGTTAATGGAAGGAAGAGGCTTGTTTTGATATTGCATGCAATCATGGTATTGTATCACCTCTTCTTCATACTCAATTGGATTTGGTGCTTGTATCAGTCCATAGAGTCTTATGATCTTCAATGAAATTCTGGAAAAATTTCTCTTGATTACCTCAAATTCATCTCTATAACTAGCCCAATAATCTTCTATATTATCTCTATGTCTATATTTTTTGTTAGTCATTTTGTGTGCTAATCCATATGGATCAAAATTATCTCTTTTTGAATGGCGATTTAGATGAAGATGAGCCAATTTTTCCTTTGAATGTTGAGCACTTTGAATTGTTGGGAAAGCCTCCCAACCATTGAGTACCAAGGGGAGTTCCCCACCAACTCCAGTATTATGCATAATTTTCAAAACTAAATCAAAGGCTGCCAAATGTCTTGTTACTTCTAGAAATACAACTTTATTATATGGATACCTTGGGAGCCTGTAAGGTACCTTGGGGCTGCCTTGGATCCTAATATATGTGAATTTGGGAAATTGTATAAACCAATACATATAATTCATGATCAACTCCATTGCATCAGTAGAGATCCTTACATGCAATGCCTCTTGCAAGGTTCTTGTAATGTACATCTAGTAAAGGCATCATTTACCCTCCTATAATTTTAAGTATTTAGATGGAGTTGAGGGTAGATGTCATACACTCTATATTGACCAATGGTACCTTTATAGCTTAAACCTTTGTACTTGTAATGTCATGCAAGCATTTAGACTACATATGCAGTCATAGTGAATGTCCTTGTACCTTGTATAGCTCTCAATTGTTGGTAGAAATTATCACTAATCATTCCCACCAATGATAGTTGATTCCCTTCACAATTTGGGCTATTACATAAAACATTCATTCTTCAAACAATGAAGCCTTCTCTAACCACATCACTCTTCTAAGAAGAGTGATCATATTATTGTAATCCAATTTGAAATCAATTCTACATAATTTCTTGAGAAACTTGGAATAATGAGACTTAGGCTTACCAATCTAGGAGGAATTCATTATCTGCAATGTCTGATTTGGGTCATCAGTGTAAAACTTCTTTGCTACCTCCATGCTAACCTTTACCATCTTCTAATATGGGGAAATGTTAAATGCCTCTACCAGTCACTCCTTTGTTAAATTAGCCATTATTCTAGCTTGAGGGCCCACTATTACCCTTCTAGCTGAATCATAATATTTGGCACATTCCATAATTATCTCTAGACACTGCACCAATGGAGGAAATCCAGCTACTTGTGACAATCCTATCTTCACCAATTTTCTAGCCAATGGAGTAGGAGCACTATAGTACATTCTCTGCTTAAATTCCTTGTAGTCAACATGCCCCATGATTGTGTCTTCAACCTTCTCCTAGTGAGAAGATATCTTAGACTCTAGGAGTCTTCCTTTAAAATCATACTTCATTTTATCTGCTCTGGTGGTTGGCTCTTCCTTGACTAGTTCAGCGGACTTCCAGTTTCCAGTTTTAGCCTTGCTAGACTCTACCTACATCTAGTTAGTAAAAACACCATAATCACTCAAAATGTAAAGAAATATTAATAATTACAAGCCTACATCACTAGCTCAATCATCATATGCAACATGTAATAGTTCATAATCCATCATTAAAACCCCAAAAATCAAGTTATAAACCCTCAAAACCATGTTATAGTACATTTCAAGTTTTTACTCAAGCCATGGATTTTACCTCCTTGCAATTTTTTGAGTAATCCACCACCTCACGGATTGTGTGAATCCATGGGAAGACAGATTCCATGAAACATAGAAATAGATGGGAAAAATAATCACAATGCAATATCCCTTATGTTTCAAAGCCATCTGAGAACTGAGATTTAAAACTTGTAAGTGCAACTCCTACTTTAAATGGAATCAAGACACTCAACACTATGGTAGTTGTGAAGCATTGGGTAATATAAGAAAGAGCAAAATCTGTGAAAATCAAGTATTTGGGTAATGCATAAGGTAAAGGATTATGTGAAAAAGCAACGTTCGGGGATTCCAAAAACACATGGATTGCTCAAAATACAAGAGACTTCGAGAAATCTGAGGTATGGAGGATTTAGCAATAAAGGCTCGTAGTTTGGCAATTCCTTGGATCAACAAATCACTCGAAGAAGCCATCATTCAGGTAATTCGAAGGACAAAGGATTTAGCAAAATAGGGAACCTTGGGGATTTTAGAGTCATGCACATTTCACGAAAAGAATATATGTCAGGCATTCCAAACTACTAAGGATTAACCAAAAGCTTGGTATTTGGAAAGCCACACTTCTTATTTTATTATCTAGCCATGACTTCAACAAATCAATATTCAATCCTAGATACATTTCATTCAAATGAGCATATATTTGGGCATTTCTAATCATATTTCACCATAAAAGAAGATAGGGCTTTAAAATTAACGTACTTAGTAGTCTTAGATCAACATGAAGGAAATTGAATCAATTATTAATAACATTTTAAACAACTCAAGGATGCCCCAATCTGTGCCCACCAAATTTGAGATCAACAAAGTAAACCCTAGTTCATTGGTTATGCCAAGACGATGCCCTAAATTCAAAAAATTCTTTGAATGTAAATGAAAATAAAATAATAGAAATCATTCAAAACATAAACCCACTTCAATTCCAAATCAAAAGGTACAAACCCTTTGAAAATGTGTGTGCAAATCAATATGAAACAGATTCAAACTCATAATTTATGATCAATAGAAAATGCAACTTTAAATCATGACTTAGTGCAAAATAACCATTCGAATCACCATTAAATTCATTTACACATCTAGATCGAGAAGGCTTAGACCCTACCTTGTGACCTAAATGGGAGTACACAAATCACACCCTAGAAACCCTAGTAATGATCACCAAAATGCACACACACAATCCTCCAAAACCCTAGCTCTAACCTATTCAAGCACTTCAAAGCTCTTCAAACACCAAACTCTTCAAATAGAAAAACATTAATGGCATCAAAAAGACTCAAATCACATTATAAAGAAATCCAAAGCACGCATTAATGGTAAATTTCCAATCTGCAGAGTGAAGTAAATGGCATGACAAGATGTTTAGATGGAATTCAAGGAATCCACAAGGGTAAGGATTCTACAAGCATAGGGATTTCGGAGAATCCACCTAGGGCTGAATTTAGCAAAATAAGTGATTTTGGGGATTTTAGGTGAGCCCAAATTTAGTGAGAAAGACCTTCGAGTAATCCAGATACTCCCAGATTTTGCAAAAAGTGGAAACTTAAGGATTCCAAGGTCTCGAGGAATTCCCAAACCTAGCCCAAACTTAACCAATTTTAAGCTCAAATGATATTTCATTGACTCAAACCAACTTACCCTTCAATATTATATCAATAGTTAAAATCTCAAAGGTAAGACAAGCAAAATTTAAAGGACATATCCGTTAAGGGGAAAAAGGCATAACCTAAAAAGCAAGTATGAAAGAAAGTAAAGAGGGTCCCTACCTCTAGTGGGGCGTGTGTGCGAGAATAACACAAAAAATGACAACTCTACTAGAATCAATAACCTAGAATCTTTGGTTTCGATCCTCACATTAGATCAACTATTAAATTCAAAACTCAAAACCATTGGATGAACCAACCCATCATATGCCAGAAATCCAAGTGTGTGCAAGTGGATTAAATTCCTTCCTTAAGCTATTGCAGACACCAAGGTCAGTCAAGTTAAGCTACATGAATGATTCTACCTCCAAAAGTATCTAGGATATAGCCTCACTGAAAGTCAAGCATCCATAGCCTCCACAAAGTTATCGTTGTGATTATTTCAAACATAACTCTTCTTCCATCTAGGTGTCGATAGCCCTAGTAGAGTTATTTGGATCCTCTTGAAAGTTGAATTTCTTTTGATCTTTAATATTTCCTTTTCTTTCTTTTCTGATTTTTCTTTCCATTTCCTTCCTTTATTTCAATCCTTGAAAAATGAAGCTCACAATCATGGTTGAGAATCACAGTGCCATTGAAGTAGAAATCTAATATTTTTCACTTAACAAGACCTCACAAAGAAACCTACAACAACTTCAGGATTCTTAAGATGTGTGAGAAGTATAAGATTCTGGCATATTATGTAATTAAATTAGGTCAATGACTTATCCTCTTTATTTGTTTAGACCATGTGACACTAAATGGATGACCTTCACCATCCATTATAGAAACATGATTAAAGTTTCTCAAGGAAATAATCAAAACAACACCAAGTACATAAACTGCCCAACCAGGAAACAAGAGAAACCTCAAACCTCAAACCAAAACAAAACCAAACCTACACTAACCAAAGCGAGAAAACAAAAAAAACCAAAGGCAAACCAAAACCAATGCGAAATAATTTTAAACCAAACCCCCACAAGAAAACAAAAGCAACCTAACTTACAAGAAAACACCTAAACTAACTATGTACATTATTGAGCTGAAATAGCTCAAGCAAGGAAGTAATGATTCAGATATTTCCCATTGATGGGCAATGGGAAATCCTCTCCAATGAGAGTCTTTAAGTGAAATATATTGTCTCCCAAAATCTCAGATATCTGAAAGGGGCCAAGCCAAAGCTTTTTGAATTTTCCATGTTCTCCTTTCTTCTCATGGGCTTTATCCCAATACAAGAACAAATTATAAATCTTAAAGGCCTTGGTTTGTTCTTTATGATCAAACCAACACTTAACTATGCCTTGATGTTTAGGAATGTTCTCTATGGCTTTGTCTCCTTTTTCATCCAAATGTAGGAGTTCAACCAAGCAGGCCTCGAGACGTTCCCCCTCTTCATAATATTCATTGATAAACTACAAGGTGGGAATTCTTAGCTGGATAGGAAAAACAGGCTCTAAACCATAAACCAAGTGATATGGCAAAGTCCCTAAAGTAGTCTTTTGATGCATACGATCTTCCTAAAAGAGAAAATCATAGCTAGGTATGCCAATCATTTAGGTTCTTATAAAAAGAATTATGGATAAATATTAAAAAATTCTTATTTGTGGACTCATCTAGACCATTACCTTGGGGATAGTAATTTGAAGAAAACTTAAGAATGATACCATAATCAAAAGCTCATCCAAAAAATTTCAATGATGTGAATGCAAGACCATTTTCACAAACAAATGTAAAAGGACAACCAAAGCATGTAATAATATACTCTTCTAAATACTTAATAACAACCTTAGTTGTGCATTTATTACATGGGATTGCTTCCATCCACCTAGTGCAATAATCAGTAATGGTTAGAATATACCTATGTCTCACCGAAGAAGATGGATTGATCATACCAATAGTGTCCAATCCCCATTGTGCAAAAGGTCATGTTGCAGCCATTGGTTTCAGTGGAGCAACATCATGCTTCTCCTTACTTTCAAAAATTTTATAGGTGTGGTAGGATCACACATGAGCATTAACATCTTTAAACAAGGTTGGCCAATAGTAACCAACACAAAGAATCTAGTTTGTAGTCGATGGAGTTGAACCATGGCCTATCCCAAACTTATCATGGAACTCAGTCATTACACAGACTACCTCTTCTTTCCCAAGACAACAAAGGTAAATACCTTCATGATTTTTCTTATACAATATAGATCCTTTCAACATATAACCACTACTCTTCAATCGTAATGCTCTTCACTTCACAGTATTTAGATGTGTTGGACACTTTTGATTTAGCAAATAATACACTACATCATCATACCAATCATCTAGAGAAACATCTTCAAGATTATATTGTTGTGTTGTGAGTTCATGATTAGTCTCAACTATTATGTGGATCAATTCTTGGCCTCTAACCAAATTCATAGGTTGTATCTCCATGTCATATTCCTATAACATTGTTACCCATTTGGCCCTTCTCTCACCCAACACATTTTGCATTAATAAAATCTTGACTACTGGGTCTAGAATGATTGCAAACACCTTGTTTCTCAAAATATAATTCCTAAACTTCTTCACAGCACTAACTAGTGCATAGTTTTTCTTTTCGACACTAGGATATCACATTTCCATATCCTTTAATGGATCACTCATTAATGCAATTAGATGCTCATCCCCTTAATCTGATTTTTGTGTCAACATGATGGCACACGAATGTTTTGAAGCAAACAAATATATGTAAAATGGATTAGAATAATCTAGACTTACTAAGATCAGAGCTTCAACTATCACTCGCTTTATTTCCTTGAAGGATTTTTTTCCTCAGGATTCCATTCCACTTTAGCATCTTTCTTTAACATCACATTTAGAGGTTTAATAATTTCAGCAAAACTAGTAATGAATTTTCTAACAAAGTTGATCTTACCAGAAAATGACTTCATTTCTTTCTTACTGGCTAGAGGATGAATTTTTAGTATGGCTTGGATATGCTCAGGGTCAACATATATTCCATTTTCTTAAATAACATGCCCCAATAGTTTTCCTTCTATCACTCTAAAGATGCAGTTTTTTGGATTCAAGGAGATACCAAACTCTCTACATTTTTGAAATACTTTGCATAAATATGAAATATGGTCACCCCTTTTCTTTGAAAATATAGTCAAATCATCCTTATAGATGATGATGCACTTTCCTATCAATTCCTTGAATGTAATATCCATATGCCATTGGAAGGTAGCTCTAGCATTGATCAAACCAAATGGCATCCTCCTATAAGCAAAAGTTCCCCACTTCCTTGTGAAAACAATTTTGTTTCTATCCTCATATTGAACCATTACCTGATTGTAATTTGAGTATCCATTAAGAAAATACATCATCTAAGAGCCATTAACAATCTGTAATAAAAAATCTAGTGATGGTGCTGGATAATTATCTTTCTCTGATGGATGATTCAGAAAATCCACACATAGTTTGATCTCACCATTCTTTTTGCATACTGGTACTAGATATTCCACCCATGTGGAATGTCTAATAGGAAAGATAATGTAGGTGAACAATAGTTTCATTACCTCCTTTTGAATGTAAAGCTCAAGCAATGCATTTATGGGTCTTTGTCTCTATCTGAACGGCTTTACATCAGGTTTAAGCAAGATCGTGTGCATGATAATGGATGTGTCATATGTTTTGATATCTTTATAAATCCATGCTATGAAATCCCAATATCCATTTAATGCATTAACTATCCCTTCCTTCTCTTCGAGAGTACATACTTTACCAATGAAAACATTTTTCACCTCTTATGCAGTACCTGTGTTGTGTGTGTCACATTAATTATCTATTGAATCCTTTCTATCCTGCTAATTTTGATCTCTTATTTTTTCTAACTGTACCATATCTCTTGGTATTGTATTGGTATTTAGATGAATCACTCCTTCCATGTCCAATTCTTCTTCTTTTGGCTCTACTTCATCAATAATCTATGAAGAAAAAACATCTAAACTAGTGATAAAATCTAGAATATGCTTGTCATCTTCAAATACCTAGAAATTGTTGACACTATCAGGAATTGATGGAGTTGGGTGAGCTCAACTGTGAATTTCTTCATATCAGATAATGATAAGGGATATAAATTACTGGTAGCTTGAGATAACACATCAACGATCTATTTTTTACTTTGGGGAATTAACTCAATGTTGAATGCATCAAATCCCTCTATCAAATCCCATACCCTATGCCTATAATTTTTCAATATCCTATCATAGCATGAGTATTTCTTTCTAACCCGCTTTATAACCAACTCTGAATCTCCAAAAACTTGTAAAGCCTTAAATTTCTTTCCCAAAGCCATAAGCAATCCATGCACTAAATCCTTATATTCTTCTACATTATTTGTACAATGGAACTGTAATCTATGTGCTATGAAAAATATCTTACCAGTTGGACTAATTAGCTCAAAGCCTACACCCTCTCCTTGTTTTGATTTAGAACCATAAAAAAATAAGGTCCAAAACTTATTGGGGTGTGCACCTTATGAATTCACTACACATATACCATTTTTGGGAAAAGGATCATCTTCCAGATTCTGTTGTTCACCTCTCATTTCATTTTGAATTTTCTGATTAGTTGTTTTGACTATTACTAGACTAATCTACCTCTTGATTTGATCAACATCTATCTAACAAAGGCAGCATTCAAACTTGGAGTGTAATGCATGATGTACTCTGCACGAACTAGGGAATAGAAATTCATTGAAATCCATCCTTCCTCCAAGACTAACTTGATCATCAATACATTTCTTGATGAACTCCTACAAGCTTTCAAGAAGACTAATTTTACCATCCACTTGTGAGTCACCATCATCATCAGATTCAATGATTACTTCTATACTACTAGGAAGCTAAGTTAGGTCCTTTGGTGCATCATGTAACATCAAAAATTCCTCTATTTCTTTTATTTCATCCGTAGTTACAACAGGAACATAATTTCCAAGTTTAGTTTCAGAAAACAACACTTCATTTGTCGCATTATTGTATTCAGTAATCTTAAACCTCATCCTTGGTTCACGTTCTATGTGAATTTGATTAGGCATTCCTTTCCATGGGAGCCACAAATGTGAATGTTTAGTAGAAATGTAACCATTAAGTGCTCTCATAAAATATTTGCCCTGAATCATCCCATAAGTATTGGGGATGTCAGCCACTTGAATATTGGCTATTTATTGCATCCTAGGGTCTGATACAATCTGCATAGGAATTCTATTTAATTCTTCAAATACACTCACCTATGTCTTATCCAATTAGGTAACCTTTTGTTTGGAGGGAGTGGGGGGAATGCCTAATTCTTTACATATTTAAAATGGCATAATATTCATGGATACCCTAGAATCCAGCAAACAATTTTGTAAATTCTTACCAAATAAATGAATAGTAAGCAATAGGATATGTGTAGGATCATCATGGAAAAAACAGGCCCTTAAGTGGCAATGAAAATTCAGAAAAATCAGAGTTAGGCAACTTGACGTAAAAATTTGAATAAGTTATCTATAATATTTCAAAAATATGTAAGAATAGAATATGTAGCAAATTGAATGTAGTTTCTAAACTACTAGATATATTTATTTATTTATTAAATCTATTTGGTGAAAATTTGAAATTTCAATGCAGTAGTACTTAAATTTCAGGAAAAAAAAGTAGGTGTCTGTCTGACCACCCTAACCATAATAAAATGATAATATTTTTTAATAAGATTTTAGATATAAGTAGAGGACTCATGTCTCAATGTGATGCATATTTTTTTTCCAAGTAAATAATTAATTATGAATTTTTTATTACAACTTTTAAAAAATATAAAAAATCGTATGTCTAACCACCTTAACTTGGTCAAAACTTCATGAAATTCAATTTATTTTTTTAGTCCTATAGTATGCGAAGCATAGAATGTGACACATGTTTTGGATTGAAAAAATGTGATACAGTTTGAAAGATATAGATATTTTTCAATCAGCCTATCAATCGGGACTTTAGTCATAATTCAAATAGAAAATGAATAATAATTATTTAATAAATTCAAAGTAAAGCATAATTTATATTGGTAGAAAGCTGAGAATCTCCTTTAAAAACTTTTTTCGTTTCATCAATTTAGGGTAAAAAAAAAGTCCTCAGCCACATGAGTGAAGTCTAGAAAAGCAAGGTAAGCTATTAAACACATTTTTTGTGTTGACTTCTTAGGATTGGCATGTCCTAGCCAAATTTTGAAGCAAACCCGAGGCTAATCCCTAGGTAGTAGGTTTTGTGTTAGACCTATCGGATATCCAATTTTTTATATATATAATTTTTAAAAATCTAATATAGTTTTTAATATATGATTTAAAAAATTGCAATTACCAAATCAAATATCCGATTTGAATCAGATATCCAATTTTTTTAATATATAATTAAAAAAAATCTAATATAGTTTTTAATATATGATTTAAAAAATTGCAATAAATAATTTACAGTTTATTTTAATATATCTAGTTGAGAATATACAATATATTTTATAATTCAATATATAATTTATAATTTATGATAATCTCTTACATAGTTATGTATAATATATAATATATTATACTATTACGTATAATATTTAAATATTATTTATATATTCTATTTAATCTATAAATATATATATATATAAAGTTATTATATAAAATATTATATAACTAATTAATATTACTAATATATAAAATATTTAAATATTCTCTCTCCCTCCCTCTCTCTCTCTCTCTCCCCCTCC
>CM021104.1:636935620-637072609 GCA_007115665.2 Sequoiadendron giganteum | reverse complement strand
CTAATTCTCTCCCCCTCTCCCTTCCCCCTCCTAATTATCTCTCCCTATCTCTTTCCCCTTCTTCCCTTCTTCCCCTCTCCCTTCACCCTCCTAATTCTCTCTCTCTCTCTTTCTCCTTCTTGCCCTCTTCCCATATCCATTCCCTTCTTCTCTCTCTCTCTCTCTCTCTCTCTCTCTCTCTCTCTCTCTCTCTCTCTCTCTCTCTTGTCCACCCTACACCTCATAATTACTCTTGGGTCTATGTGTGCCACAAATCAGACATTTGATTTGTGGCACCAAAATTTTACCGCCACAATACATTTTTAAATGTTTTCAAATATTGCCCAACCCCAAGTCAAATATCTGATTTTTTTTACTTTTAAAAATTGGATATCCAATTCAAAACGGATATCCGATTTGTAAAAATTAGGCTTGGGCATTGTTATGGAGCAATGTACTAACACCCAAACCCAAAAAAAGTAAACTTAGGATTTCCGCATTTTTTGGCAAGTGAAAAATGCTACTTTTTTCATATTGCCACTTTTTGGCCCATCATGATCCTGCACGTGCCCAATAAAGGAGTCTCAAGTTTCCCTTGAAATAAACTCACCGGAGTATCCACTTGAGCCACCTGAGTTTTATCCTTAGTTTTCACTTGAGCCTAATCCTTTGATGGTTGCTTGAGTTGATCTTTAGCTGTTTACTGATTCTGAGTCCTTCCCACCACTTCTCTTATTACTACTTCATTTTCAGGAATGTTGAAAGTGACCTTCTTTATAGAAGTATCTTGTGAAGACTTAGAAGGTGCATTACCATTCAAAGATTTGAAAACAATGTTCCTAATTGTTGACACTCTTAATAGTTCAAAAGTAGAGAGACCAACTTTTCCCTTCTTAAGCTCCTTAGCAACATATTCTCCCATTTGCTCCACATCTACTTCGGATTGATCACTCCTAGTTTGATCAGTGTCTCTCCCTTTGTTGAAATCAATCTATCCTCCTCTAGTGAGATACTACATTGGCACCTTAGGATAGGGAGGATTATTTCTTGCATTAGGATTTGGAGGTATACTAAGATTGTTTGGCAAGATGGAAGTAGTGAAAGGGTCTCCAACCTGCCTGTTTCATAAATTTTAAGGTGTAGAGTGCTGATGAAACATATAAAGTTATTCCACATTTTCTTTTTCTTCATCTTTGGGACCATTATAACAATATCACCATTCTCGAATAGCTAGGATAACATTTCTTCATTACAAACATCCTTAATTTTGATACCATCTTTAGCTAGCTCCTCTTTAGGATGGTTTTCTTCACTTTCAGGAAATGGGGCATGGTTCAAGACCATAACTGAATCATATGAGTCTCAAGGTACAATCTCTCATCCATTAGAATTGTCATGGGTAGTAGCATGCACCTCCATCTGAAATATTGCAGCAGCAGCTTGAAACTTTGGACAATCCAATTCATAATGCTTATTGGTCTAATGAATCTGGCACAAACTCGATAGTGCAGCCTCAGCTAGATATACTCTACTTGATGACTTCTATAGATTACTAGGTGGGTCCAATGGCATTAGTACTCCTCCATTAATGGGTCTTGTATTCCATATCCTATTTTGTCTTCTTTCAAAAATTTATACGAATCCTTGCCCTCTTTCAAAACTTTGTCTGGTACTTTGTGCAAAATCACGATTGTCTCGACTGTAATTGGCCTGAATAGTCCTTTGTGAATCTTCCAATTGATTATTTTGATTCCTAGGGTAACTAAACTTCATTGTTAGCTTCTTCAATTGTTCAACTAGCTTATCAAGCCACTCTTTTTCTAGATTTTTTTGTTTTGAGAAAAAAATCGTAAGTAAATAGGGTGTGTTCCAAAATTCTGTGGATAAGGAGGCACTTCAGAATTTGAAAATATGAAGGGATCTTGGCCTGTTGGGGATATACTAGCTAACTAGAGTTATATAAGTAGCTAGGGACTAGTTGAGCTTGACTCAATCGTGGAATTGGATGTGGAACCAATGGAAATTGAGGCATTTGATACATTAGGGGTGTTTGATAGGCCAAATCTTGACTCAACCCTTGAATCTATCTAGGGCTTGCAATAGGTCCTAATGAAGGAAATTTTTTGGTTAAATGTTGTCCCAAATTAGTACTAGCCTTAACTACTTCTGCATATGCATCCACTAGGGTCCTTGGAGGTTGATGCATCCTTTTAACTAATTCAAAAGTAAGACTATCTAAAGAAACATAATAAATAGCCCTAGTAGATGCATCATCAACAACATACGAGGCTTGCAATCTAGTCTAAGCATGATGAAACCAATATTTGAATGAACCTATCAGCTCATTGACTTCCCTTTTAACTGACATAAATTGTTAATACAACTCATTAGGATTGATAGAGATTTTAAACTTCTACAAAAAGGAATCATGCATTCGATCCCAAGTAGTGATTGTACTAGTAGGTAAATGAATGTACCATTAAAATGCTTCCTCACCTAGCGAATATGGAAAGAGCCTGCAAGTCACGTCTTCATGCTCAATTTTCCTATCCTTAAGAGTAGTTTGGAAAATATTGATGTGCTCTTTAGTTGTCCTATGGGGATCATTAACATGGAATTTGGAGAAAAAATTCTCAAGATTTTTAGGCATTTCATGATAGTCATTGAATGATAGGGGTGAGTGGTTATTTTGAAACCAAGCCATTAGTGGAGGTGGAGGTGGAAATGGTTGAGTTACAATAACCTGGGTATGATCAAAGTCTGAAGATGAAGAACTAGATGATGTGGATGATGGGGAAGGTGAAGTTGGAGGTCTGGTGGGTGTTGTGGATGATAAAGCCTCCCTTTTCTTGGTCCTTCTAGACCTGGTAGGGGCCTTTAATTCCTACAACTCTCCTTTATTAGTGGTAGACCTAGTAGCTCTATAAAACCTCTAAGAAGATAACGACCAAATTTTCTCCAGCTTTTTTCAAAGCATCCCTCCTAGTGCCAATTTTGTTGATGGTTTTATTAGCACTACAACAACATAGATAGAATACAAGTATATTATCTCTCTAGAAAGGTTATTCCTATCAATAAACTTCAAGAACCAACCCCAAGGTCTCTAATGTTAGGTCTTGATAATCCACAAACAACTCAGTGATGATGTGATATGCTGGTAATTACAAAGGGAATTTATGGTAAAACAAAAGTAGAGACTCTCAAGTCAACAATAAGAGTTTTACAAGGTCTAAAAATGAATTTAAACCTTAACAAAAAATGAAGGTATATATTTTAGTCTTATCCCTAGAAATTTCTATATCAATTGCTTCTTCCTAGATCTCTCCCTCTACTCCTTGCACATTTTCTTCACTATCTTTATTTTTCTTTGATCTCTTTGAAGGAGAGGCACCCTTGTTTCCTCCTCTAACCAATTTTATTCTCTTGGAGGGATATGCTCCTACTATTTGTTGATGTATTTCATCAGTGGGATTTATCTTCTTTCGAATTGGCTATCTTTTGGGTTCACCATCCTTAGCCTTTGACTAACCTCTAGTTCTCCTCTTGATGATGAGGGGCTACTCTTCATCAGATTCATCTCCCTAGGCTACATGAACATCTTCTTTTGTTTTCTTTGAATCAACCTTTGAAGAAGCTTGAGACTCTAAGTCTCCTATTAGCTCATATGTGGGATTAATTCCATTTGTATCCATCTCCAGTGTTTTGTTCTTCACCCATTTCTTTGAATACTTGATAATGGAAGCATTAATGTGATCCAACTCTACCACTTCTTCTTCACTCCAATCGATGGAAGGAAGAGGCTTGTTTTGATATTGCATGTAATCATGGTATGGTATCACCTCTTCTTCATCCTCAATTTTATCTAGTGCTTATACGACTCCATAGAGTCTTATCATCTTCAATGAAAGTCTAGAAAAATTTCCCTTGATTACCTCACATTCATCTCTACAGCTGGCCCAATAATCTTCTATATTATCTCTATGTACTCCACATGGATCAAAATTATTGTTTTTTGAATGGAGATTTAGATGAAGATAAGCCATTTTTTCCTTTGAATGCTAAGCACTATGAATTGTTGGGCAAGCCTCCCAACCACTGACTACCAAGGGAAATTCCCCACCAAATCCAATCTTATGCATACTTTTCAAAACTAAATCAAAAGCCACCAACTGTCTTATTACTTCCAACAATACAACTTTATCAGTTGGATACCTTGGGAGCCTGTAAGATACCTCAATGTTGCCTTGGATCCTGATATATATGAATTTCAGAAATTGTATAAACCAATACCCATACTTCTTGATCAACTCCATTTCATCATTAGAGATCCTAACATGCAATGCCTCTTGCAAGGTTCTTGTAATGTAGATAGTAAAGGCATCATTTACCCTCCTATAATTTGAAGTATTTAGATGGAGCTGAGGGTAGATGTCATATACTCTATATTGATGAATGGTACTTTTACAACGTGTAATGTCTTGCAAGCATGTAGACTACATATGAGGTCATAGTGAATGTCCTTGTATCTTATACAACTCTCAATTGTTGGTTGAAATTATCACTAATCATACTTGCCCAATGATTGTTGATTCCCTTCTCAATTTGTGCTATTACATAAAATATCCAGTCTTCAAACAATGAAGCTTTCTCTAACCCCATCACTCTTCTAAGAAGAGTGATCATATCATTATACTCCAATTTAAAATCACTACTATGTAATTTCTTGGGTGACTTGGAATAATGAGACTTAGGCTTGTCGATCCAAGAGGCATTCATTATCTCTAATGCCTTATTTTGGTCATCAGTGTAAAACTTCTTTGCTACCTCCATGCTGACCTTTACCAACTTTTGATGTGGGGTAAAAAAAATGCCTTTACCAGTGACTCCTCTATTAAATTAGCCATTATTCTACCTTGAGGTCCCACTATTACCCTTCTAGTTGAATCATAATGTTTGGGACATTGCACAATTAGCTTTGAGCATTGTAATGATGGAGGAAATCTAGTTGCTTGTGACAATCCTATCTTCACCAATTTTCTATCCAATGGAGTAGAAGAACTACAATACATTCTCTACTTGAAGTCCATGTAGTCAACATTCCCCATGTTTCTGTCTCCAACCTTCTCCCAATGAGAAGCTATCTTAGACTCTAGGAGTATTCCTTTAAAATCATACTTTATTTTCTTTGTTTTGGTGGTTAGCTCTTCATTGACTGGTTCAGTGGACTTGCCCTTCCCAATTTTATCCTTGCTAGACTCTTACTACATCTGGTTAGGAAAACACCATAATTACTCAAAATGAAAAGCAAGATTAATCATTACATACCTACATCATTAGCTCAGTCATCATATTTCATATGCAACATGTAATAGTTCATAATCCATCATTAAAACCCCAAAAATCAAGTTATAAACCCTCAAAACCATGTTATATCACATTTTGGGTTTTTACTTAAGTCATGGATTTCGGGGATTTTAGCCCCTCACGGATTTTTGGGTAATTTTCCACCTCATGGATTCTGCGAATCTATGGGCAGAAAGATTTCATGAAAAATAGAAATAGATGGGGAAAATAATCACCATGCAATCTCCCTTATGATTCAAAGGCATCTAAGAACCGATATTTGAACCTTGCAAGTGCAAATTATACTTTAAATGGCATCAAGGCACTCAACACTATGACAGTTGTAAAGCATCAGGTAATCCAAGAAAGAGAAAAATCTATGAAAATCAAGTATTTGGGTACGGCATAAGGTAAAAGATTTCGTGAAAAGGCAATGTTTGGGGATTCAAGAAACATGAATTCTGCAAAACAAAAGAGACTTTAGGAAATCCAAGGTATGGAGGATTTAGTGATAAAGTCCCATAGTTCAGCAATTCCTCGAATCAATAGATCACATAAAGAAGCTATGATTTGGGTAATCTGAAGGACAAAAGATTCAGCAAAATAGGAAACCTCGGGGATTTCAAAGTTATGCACATTTTACAAAAGAATATATATCATCCATTCCAAACTACTAAGGATTTCCCAAAAGCTTGGTATTTTGAAAGACATGCTTCTAATTTTATTATCTAGTTGCGACTTCAACAAATCAACATTCAATCCTAGATACATTGCATTCAAATGAGCATATATTTGGGAATTTCTAATCATATTTCACTATAAAAAATGATAGAGCTTTAAAATTAACATACTTAGTAGTCTTAGATAAAAATGAAGGCAATCGAATCAATTATTAATAACATTTAAAACAACTCAAGGATGCCCCAATCCGTGCCCCCCAAATCCAAGATCAACAAAGTAAACCCTAGTTCATTGGTTATGCCAAAATGATGCCATAAATTTAATAAATGCTTCAAATGTAAATTAAAATAAAATAATAGAAATCATTTGAAACAAAAACCCACTTCAATTCTAAATCGAAAGGTAGAAACCCTTGCAAAATGTGTGTGCAAATCAATATGAAATGGATTCAGACTTATAGTTTTGATGATCAACAAAAAAATGCAGCTTTAAACATGACTTAGAGAAAAATAACCATTCAAATCACCATTAAATTTGTTTACATATCTAGACTGAGAAGGTTTAGACCCTACCTTGTGACCCGAATGGTGAAAATGGAGTAGACAAATCACACCATGGAAACCCTAGAGATGATCACCTAAATTCACACACATGATCCTCAAAAACCCTAGCTCCAACCTATTCAAGCACTCTGAAGCTCTTCAAACACCAAACTCTTCAAATAACAAAAGCTTAATGACATAAAAAATACTCAAATCACATTATAAATCAAGCCAAAGGACGCATTAATGGAAAATTTCCCATCTGTAGAGCGAAGTAAAGGACATGACAAGACATTTAGATGGAATTTGAGGAATCCACAAGGGAAAGGATTTCAAAGAATACACCTAGGGTCAGATTTAGCAAAAGGAGCAATTTTGGGGGTTTCAAGTGAGCCCAAACTTAGCAAGAAAGACCTTCAGATAATCTAGACACTCTCGAATTCCTTGAAAAGTAGAATCTCAGGGATTGCAAGGTCTCAAGGAATTCTCAAACCTAACCCAAACTTAGCAAATTTGAAGCTTAAATGATATTTCATTGACTTAGACCAACTTACCCTTCAATATTATATCAGTCATTAAAAGATCAAAGGTAAGACAAGAAAAATTTAAAGGGCCTATCGCTTAAGGGGAAAAAGGTAGAACCTAAAAAATAAAGACAAAATAAAGGAAAGAGGGTTCTTGCCTCTGGTGGGGTATGTGTGCGAGAATAGCACAACATTGCGGTGTTTTGATTGCCTGTACAAAGAAAGCTAGGGGCAGCCTTACCATGTATGTTTTCATTTATGGAGGCATGGTGACATAGACCCATGTGGGAGATACTAGTACATAAACAGTAATAAACTACTAAAAAAACTACCAAAATATGCCTATAAATGGCTACAGTTGGTCACATGACCACTAGTTTAGTCATATATTTAGACATTAATTTAGTCATTGATTGTTGTTAACTAGTCACTTATTTAGTCATTTTTATTCACTAATTTATGTTGATTGGTAGTGTATTTAGTCATTAATTTTAATCATCAGTTTGATCAATTTGGTAGTATATTTAGTCATTTTTATTCACTGATTTAACATTGGTCATATATTTAGTCATATTTATTCATGGTTCACTGATTTAAGTCAATTGGTAATATATTTAGTCAATTTAATTATTAATTGACATCAATTAGTAGTATATTTAGTCATTTTGAAGCTTACATTTAGTCATTAGTATATTTAGTGGTATATTTTGAAGCTTTCACAATGAAACAACTTTGAGAAGGTAAAAACAACTTATTTATTGATAAAAAATGCTTACAAGTAGCATATAGATGTAAAAATCAGTTACAATTCTTTCTATTTTCTAAAAAATCCTTCATGGTTACAATACATAGCTCAAAGAATGTGTGAGAAACTGATTTTATGAGTATCATAGCATAGAAGCACAAAGAAATTCATAGATGTCTTCTTCATAAATCCATGACTATCCCATGAAGCTCACTGTCCTAGTTCAAGATCACACTATCATCTCTGTCAAGATCCTGTCTCATGCACCCAACTTGCTCTAGTTCATAAGCTACCACTGTGAATTGTTACTTGTAGAAATAAATTGACCTTATCTCTAATATAGAAATCAACATCCCATTATGATACTACTGTTGCAAAATATCTATGTCTTGGCAGATAGCTCATGATAACCCTCAACCTTGTTGTTGCTCACTTGTACCAACTTTATGGTACTGTCCTAGGTGTTAATGCATCTAACATGAAGAATCTTGACTATCATGAGATTTGGCACTATCAAATGCATACTAGAAGGTTGTCTCCTTACCCCTTTAAATTCCTCTTGAGACACTAACAAGATTGTAACCTTTGCATAGTTCTTCTCATTGACTCTAAGATTATCTTTTAATGTTTGCATGAATCTTTTCCCCTTGATAGTCACTTGTAGGTTTTATTCATGCATAGCTGGAATCTCTTTCACAAACTATCCTTTCAATCCTCTCTATCATACATCCTCATTTGCAAACATATTCACTCAAGTTTGAGGAGTGCTTCTACCATGGTCATAATCGTTTTGGAAACACTGTCATTTCCATGATGCCATTTGATCAGGACCTTCACTTTGTGTTTCTAGGTTAGATTGAAACTATCCAATCTCTTCACACTCTTCTTGCTATATTGTTTCAAACATCCCAGTGTCTTCTACTTATGACTCTTAGTGTAACCCTATCATCCATGGGTCTTTAGCTGTTGCTCAGCCTCAAATGACTATCACTTCCTTTTGAGAAGGTCCTCTTATTATTTTACAGTCATATCACTATCATAATCATTCCTTATGGGTGAAACCATGATAAGAAGGATTATTGCAAACAACAAAGAGAGGACCTGCAAAGCAAAAATATAGTTTTCAGTACTCGATCAATGATTTTTTTAGGTTTTCCTAGTTAGACCATAATGAAAAATCTATTGAACATTATAAAAAAAATATAACAATTGTTGGACTTGATAGACAAGATCATAAAAAAGGATCTATTGAATAAATCTTACAAAATATCTCTCATAGCTTAATAGGATATTCACAAAATGGATTTGTTGAAAGGGCTTTCAAAACTTTCAAGAAAATGTAATTGGTAGTTGTAAAGCCAAATTCTACAACTTTTTCCAGCATCCTCCCAACCTATGAAAAATGGGAGCTTAGCAATAGGGTATAGAAATCCATCAAAGCATAAAGGATAGATTTATCAGATGTTGCAGTGGAAGCTACCCTGGTAGACATGTATGCAAAATGTGGAAACATAGAAAAAGCATGTGAATTATTTGACAAAATGTCTTAATGAAATGTGGTCTCATGGAATGCAATGATTGTGGGATATGCACAAAATGGATTTTTTGAAAAGGCTTTAGAAAATTTCAAGAAAATGCAATTAATAGGTGTAAAGCCAAACTCAACAACCTTTGCCAGCATCCTCCTTTCCTGTTCCAAAATGAGAGCTTTGGAACAGGGTATGGACATCCATCCCGCACACCTACCGACCTCCCCTATCACCGTTACAGGGTGGCAGGGTGGTAGAAATTCAGGAAAGACACTTGTTGGGTATTTTATTTGGCATGATTGTTGCCTCACCTACTTATCTCCCATGAATGAACTTTGGTGTGATTGCAGTCTGGGCTTCCCCACAGCCCCGCAAGGAGCCAGGGCATGAGGGTACAAGATGGCAAGCTCTCCTTGCATCCCCACAAAGGAACTTTTGTGTGTACATGGGGATCCAAGAATGATGTGATTTTAGTTTTGGATGTGATGATCAATGTTGTTCCTGAACATTCTGAGGTTGAAATGTATGGATAGAGGAATTTTCTCAGATATTGTAGTTTCAACTACCATGGTAGACATGTATGCAAAATGTGGAAGCATTGACAAGGCATGTGAACTCTTTGGAAGAATGCCTCAAAGAGATGTCATCTCATAGAATGCGATGATTGTAGGATATGCATAGAATGGATTTTTTGAAAAGGCTTTAGAAACTTTCAAGCAAATATAATTAGCAGGCATAAAGCCAAATTTGACAACCTTTTCCAGCATCCTCCCTACCTATTCCAAAATGGGAGCTTTGGAATAGGGTATGGATATCCATCATAACATCACCATAGGCATATATTAAACCATTTCCAAGAATTTTATATCACCCTCTCTAAATTCATTAAAAAAAAAAGGTTTTGATGAGGATTTATAGACAACCCATAAAAGAAATCAAAGACAACTTCATTTAATGCTAATAAAGGCCACCTAATATGAATAAAATTTCATGTTTGAAAGTGGAAATACAATAGCATGTCCAAGAAGAGTACAAAGCTCCTGCATCATCCCAACATATCTAGCTAACTATGTCAAATAAGAAATTTGTTGCAACAATTTTTGACACAAATGCTTCATTTCCATGCCTACAAATTCCATAACATCTCCCATTAGCCACCCATCCAAAATATAACTTGGACCCAGCTTTCTATTTTTTAATTTTTAAATGGAATAAATGGTGAGTCAAACTTTGTGACAAGAAACATCAACTATCATGAATGCATCAAAAATTGAGATTTGAAAATACAAACCTGAGGTTCTAATGTAGGCAAGGGAGGGCCATGATATGGTTGTCTCCTTCCATCACCTAGTCTTGTTGTCTTTGACATTTCCATCTCCCATGTCTTCCCTTTTGAAAATACAGCCTCAGTTGCCTCAACATTTGCATTTGAATGCAATCCAACAACAAGAAAAATTTCAAACAAGCAATGTGGTTCTTGATGCTGTTTACATTCCTATAGTGATAATACATTTGACCATAAATTATTTAAATTTAGGCCAAGTTGCCACATTGTGCCACTTCAGTAAATTATTTTCTATTTAAACAATAACCTTCATATGATTCTTAAGATAGAAAAAATAATGATTAAAATCTAAAATTAAACCCCCTCATTATAAAAAATACTAAATCAAATCAACAACATAGAAATCCCCACACTCTTAGTGGTGAAAACTATGCAGTAGATCTAAGTCTAAATTTTCATCTTATTTGTGAATCTAGTCTGATCATTTCATATTTTTTATGTGCACCTAACATGTCTTGAATATCTTAATGGCTACTGTAACAACTCTATGAAAATATTGTTTGGATAAATGAATAAATAAATATTTGTGAAATTTCCTTTTAATTCTAAATCATTTTCTATAATTTTAAAATTTTTTGCATACTTTTTGTGAATATATTTTCCACTGAAACTCAAGTGTTTAGAATTCATAGTCTCCAATGCATCTTCTTTTTAAATAAAATTTTTTTTCCTCTTCTAATTAAATAATGTTTCTATTATTTAATTATGCTTTCTTTCCTCTTCGAACTAATTGATTTTATCAAAAAATCGTTCAATTTCCTCTTTCTCTTTCACTTTCGATCTTATCTCATCTTGTCTTGTCTAATATCGGCCATTGATCCAATTAATATCTTTTCAACCTCAATCATTTTTTCCAATCATCTCTCTATAAATACCATCATCATTTATCATCTCAGATGAATATTAGAAAATCTTGAATTCATAGGCTACTGTGTTGTTGAGATAATAGTTAATCTTTGATATTTTGCTTCTCACTAGTCATAGGTTTTAGTTGCATCTTCAATACTGAGGTAACTTGGAGCTTCAAATAAAAATGGAGAAGGATTATGGAGGTCATTCAATGGAGGCATGAATATTATGGTGAAATTGTTATTTATTTCTTAATTGCATGCACTTCTTTGTTCTCTATCATTAGATTAGGAATTTCAAGTTTGTTCATTATCTTTAATAATCTTAATTCTGATTTTCCTAAGCTACATTTGGTGAACTTGATGTGAATCTTACAATTTTTCAAATAAATCCATTTGTTTTCTTTTTCTTTTGTTGTTTTGCAAGTTACAATCAAGAACTCACACAAAATTCCATCATCTTCTTTTGAGCACAAAAAAATGGGTGCATGAAATCTTTAAAATGATTATCTGGGTTTTGTACGCCTCCTTTTTATCTTTCCAAAACTTCAAATGGTTTAAAATTTTGTTAAGTTTTGAGAACGTTATGGCCATTTTAGTATTCACTACTTTTTTAATTTTAGCTATTAAAACTCAAGTTTTCTTTCCCCTATAACAATTTTTTCATATAGAATCTTGGAAAAATATTTTCTAGGTTTTGAAGGTTTGAGTTTTAGCTTTCCATGGATTCAAACAACTTAAAATTTTGTTAAGTTTCAAGAAATTTCTCGTTGTTTTAATTTGATGTTATCATTAAAGTTTTTTTTGGTTACTAGTCTCTTGTTTTCAACATGTGGCACAACTTGGAGGGAGTTCTAAAAACTATTTCTTTTGAAACATAATCATTTGTTGCCCTATCATTTCATTTACTTAGTTGGTTTTATCATTGCTATCTCATTCTATTTTGAAAACAACTACAAACTTGCATTACACGCATAAAGGTTAAAATGAACATGCATCATCATTCATGAAGCCTAAAGAACAACAAATTGCATTTCACATTCATGGGTTAAAATGAGCTACGTTTACATTCATTGGGTTTAAAAATAACATAACTTGCATCTACACTCATCAAGGCTAAAATGTACTTGTATTTTTCATAGCATTGGGCTAAAAAGAACCTTGTTTTTAAGCAACAAAAAAATAACAACTACAACTTGCATTTCACATTCATGGGTTAAAATGAATTTCATTTGCATTCATTGGGTTTAAAAATAATGCAAATTGCATCTACACTCATCAAGGTTAAAATGTACTTACATTTTTCATAGCATTGGGCTAAAAAGAACCTTGTTTGCGTCATAATAAGTTGGGTTAAAATTTACAAGTATTTGGTGTGTTTTTTGGTATGGTAGAAATTTCTCAGTGCGTATGCACTTCTCTTGCACCTCACAGTGATCTCAAGAATTAAAAGCACTTGGGTATTATTGCTTTGCCACCCACACATTTTGGATTTGGGCATTAAAATGAACAATCTTGCTAGTGTGAAGTGAAAGCTTTGTGTATGTACTCTCCTCACGCCTTTGTGCGATCTTGGTGATCAAAAACAAAGTTTTCAATTCACTTTTGTTTACCTATTATTAGAGGGCCTTCCACCCCACTTCAAAAGGTGGGAATGACCCAAGTGGTAACGAGCTAAAGCCAAGCTCTTTCGAACCACTATATAAATTTGTGATTGTAAGGAAAGTTTGGAATCAATGGGAAGTGGTACATGATAGCTCTCCCCTATTATCTTTATGATGTGAAAATCCCTTGTTCTAAGGGTTGGGATACCTCTTGATGAAGTTTATCATAGTATCCCTTAAATCGGAAGCCCTTACTAGACACCTCTTATTTTTAGAATCCTAGCCTTTCGGTCATTGCTTGGTATAGTGCAGCGTACAGTATCATGCCCAAGGATACTACTGACTCCCTTGAGTAGAGATATAAAATTACTCTTTGGGAATTCAAAGTTGGTGTGTCCGAGAAGTGAGTGCCATGGAGGGGAGCTAGTGCCACCAAAATTTTAAGCTATCCGCTCTCGAAAGAGAGAAGTGTTTCACACTAATCTTGGGGTAATTTAGTGGGCTATACCAAGTATACAAATCTTTCAGAATAACTAGGATTTGTGCTTGTACTGCAATAATCAAACAAAATATTGTCTATTGTGTCTTACATGTGTGTTCAAAAAAAATCTCAAACAAACACCACACTTGAAACTTACAACATTATAACCTTGACACAAACTAGGCCAACACATCTAGAACAAGCTTGACATTTAATTTTATTTAGACCAAGGACTTTCTCACTTCATTCATCCATCACCTCATCTTTTTGCATTAAATATTCCCCATGGGTCTAAACTTTAGGTCATCCTTTTAGCTTGCATTAACCTCTTGCATAAACCTCTTTATTACGAAGCTCATCAAACTTAGACTAGACTATACATTCAAATATGTATTCGCTTGAACTTATCTTTCAGAAAATATTCATCCTAGTCTTCATCATTTAGGTTGGTTCCTTGGCTCATCAATCCAGTTTGAAACCACCTTGTCAACATATCCTATCAGTCTTTACTATATCCAATGTCATTGACAATCAAATTAGTTTCTATACTTATCTTAGTTTGATTAGCAACCATATATTAGGTTTAAGCCTTCATACTAGGTCATACTATTTCATCTCTTCATTCCACACTTTGCATACCTTACACTATTTTCACCTTGACTCTTAATCTAGGAATTGTTATTAGTCATCCCTATTTATTAAAAAATACCAAAAAAAAATATAGCTGCATTATCTTTAGGCATACCTATATATTCAAAAATCCAAAAAAAACATAGCATAGGTGCATACCTTCCATTGCATTAGCATCTCTTAGGCTTCATAACATCCACCACCATGTCTCCCATTCACCTTGATATGCTTGCTAGTAAATTTGAATACCAATTACTCTGAATTAGTCAAGCCCAACAAGCCATAGACTTCAAAAGACAATACCTTGAATCCAAATACCAAGGACCCACAACCCATAGTCAGCTATCCATCTATCCCTCTTACCAACAACCCATAAACTCTAGTCTTCCATCCATCTACCATCATTATCAAGAGTCCCTTAGCACAATCCATTCCATTAATGCACAACAAACATCCATTAATCACCCTTACCCTAACCTTGACAAGGGAAACCAACCTTTTACTATTTCATTCCAAGTCTCTACATCCTATCCTAGTCCATCATCCACTAATGCATTCCTATTCACTCCATCCCATCCTACATTTAGTCATGAAAATACATTTTTTTATGGTCTCAAAAAACACATCCCATTGCCTAAACTTGAGGATACATGTCAAGAGGAAAACCCAAGGCATGACATCATAACTTCACCTTCATTTCAAGATTGAAGTAGTCCATCACATGACCCCATCCTTAATTCCATTCAAGAAGATCTAGATAATCATGGCATTCAAAATACACCTATCCTTGATCAAGATCCCATTCCCAATCATGTTGTCCAAGACAAAACCATCTTTGACCAAGACACTACCATTGATCAAGAAATCCAAAATGATCCGCTCATCAACCTTTATGACATTCATGATCAAACATTTGAGGTTGATCCTATCCAAACTCTGAATACAACCATTTCCAAAAATTAGACACTTTCCTCCACCAAACACATAGACGATCTTCCTATAGAACAAGAGTCTCCTACTCTAAACATATTTGCAAATGATCAAGCTATAGTTGAATTCACTGGACTCTATGATAATGACCATAAGGAAGGTTTCTACATCAAATGGGAAGCACCGATATTTTTTGAAGAACTATTAGAATCTAATGTTTCACAAAATCATACCAAAGATGTTAATCAAAAATATATCCAACATTTCAATGAAGCTACAACATCTTATCAACTAGGATCATCTATCTTTGTCAAATTAGGCTTTCTTGCAAATGAGAAAATGTTGAGTAATGATCTCCACATACACAATGATGGGATTGCATCTTCCTTCCAGAAATAACAAAAAATACCCCATCTCAAACAGAATTTGCCAGAGCATGCAGTATCAAGGAAAAGGATTAGGCATACATGAGCAAGCCATTCAAGAACTAATATAGTTTTAGGAAAATCCTACACATCAAGGTCTTGGCTATCCTTCAATCAGAAAATCAAATTATGTTAGTGATACCTCCATGGTATTGGAGGAAAAATTATCTAATACAAACATCAAAATGGGTGTCATGAGTATTTATTACCATAAGGTTGCTACCAACATTCCTTCCATTCACACCATAAACCATCATTCCAACATGAATAAACCTTCCATTTGGAACCAACAAAAAAAATTATTACAAATCCAAAGTCCAAAATCAAATGCTAAATACCATTCAATCAATCAAAAATCCAAGTGGAAAAATAAAGTTAAAATGGATCCCAAAGAAAAATGGATCAAGCAAAGAAAAGATTCTAAATCCAGAAGTCAATCAAAATGTGGAGCCACAAGAAAAGATAAATCCCACATATAAAAAATTTCCACCTCCATCAAAATGGTCATCAAGAAAGGAATATAAAAGTGTTGGTTCCAAACGCTATCCCAATCAAAATTCCAAACTCCGCCATCAATCATCCCAAGTTTGGAAAATAAAAAGTGATTCATTCAAATGTCCAAACAATACTTCCACCTCTACCATCATCCATCATTCCAGAAGACATCCCTCACGAATCTGTTGCATCTTGGCAGCAACTCTTTATTGTAAGGACTCTCATAGCACTCTATCATGATGTGTGTATTTTGATAAGGCCAAATCTAGTATCAACAAGGATCACAATGACATCACTCATTTGTATGCAAGCACTATGATCCTAACAAGGCAACTACTTCATAAAGGTCATTATTGTCATATCATGGCACTAGTCTCTGCATTAGAGCCATTAGTGGATTCAAAATATTCAGTGATTAGCTAATAGCAAGGCCATCTAGAAATATCAAGTCCTTAAAAAATTACCAAAGAAAAGAGAAAAGGTCCTAAAAAAATACAAAAAAATGAGAAAAAGTCCTAAAAAAATAGTTACCTTGATGAAAATCTAGCAAAAACACATCTTGGTAACAACAAAAAAATCAAGAAAATACTGGCTTGAGGATTAGGTACTTCAACCCTTGCATTGTCATTGTTAGGTTGTTCCTGATTTTGGGGAATTTCAACTTGAGGGTTTTTCCCTTCTCTGATACCTCGAACTTCCTGTTCCAGATTGTCCATTCTAGAACCTTGCTGATTTAAAAGACTGAGAATTTTGTCCAACCTATCAGTCTCATTGCTCGTAGCAGCTTTACCTCTTGTACCCATTATGTCTCACAATTCTTGCATCAAGGAATGTTCATTTAGCGTAATGGACAAAGGACCCTAGTGTTCAAACCTAGGGCTCTGATACCAAATGTAGAGGTCGGTAATCTAATTTAAAACAATTCGACAATACATAAAATAAATTCCATTATATTCCAAATAAAGTTGTCATCTCTTTCATACATTCATCATAAAACAAGCCGATTACATACAACGACATAAAAGTCGAAAAGATATCTTTCATTACATTTTAGTCTAAATCATACAAGTGTCGAATTACACATTTCAAATAATAATTACAAAGGATGATACATATCCAGTTTACAAATTCGAGACTTAGGCATTCAATCGCCATAAGCTCGTCATTACATACATCATGAATAATAAAGCATAAAAAAGAAGATTCAGTCTATTGATCTTCCATCCATAAGCAAATCTTCAAAAGAAGACGAGAACAAGAATCAGGCACTTTTCCGCCCAACCTCGAAGCTTACGCTTCCCCGAAATTTCTTAGTCAATCAAGAAATACCCGACCTTGCACGAACTGCCTAGCAAAAAGCAGTCTACGAGCAAGATGGAATCTGGTGCATGCCTAGTACTACTAGTAAACCACAAGCATTTTCATTTTTCTAATTTAGTTAAGGAAGAAGCAAGTTCGGTACTAGGATATGGTAGAGAGCATTAAATAATCCATCTATTTCAATGGTACAAAAATTACTTGGCCAAGTAAAATGTCATGCATGAAAATAAAAAGTGGTTTTGGAAAAAGCAAAACTACACTCTCTATTTACCCATATTCGGCACCCGTCCCGAAAGGTAACTTTCCCAAAAACATCACATGTAGAATTATCTATCATTCATGCATGGTTCAAACAATTAAATACATTCTTTCACAATCTTTCAAAACATCAACTAAAAACAGTGTTTAAAACGAAAACAGTTTAACAAGTACTTCTTTCCATTGTTCCAATTCGTAAAAAGTCATAAAATCAATATTTTAATTGAGTAATTTAAATAATCAATAAAGTTTTCTAAATGAAGGTGTAACTCTGGTATGTTGAATAATACATAGAAAAACGTAACTTAAAAGAGTACACATTCAGTTGTTTCATACTCTTCTTTAATTTAAGTTGTTTAAAATACGTTCTGATTATTCTCAAAAATTGACTAAAACTCAAGTTAAAACATGTTGATTCAAGTTAATCCTATTTTCAGCGTTTAAATATCAATCATTTATCAAATTTAATCTAACTATTTTAAAATTCTGAGTTTTGACAGTTTTCAAGAATAGTGTTAAAATTTCAAGTTAAAATTCTGTTTTTGTGTTTTTTTGTCAATAATTCTTACTTTCTGTTAGCATAATTCAACTAATTTGTATCAGCATAATTTACTAATTTTTGTTCATGATCATTTCGTTTTTCTTAAAATTGTAAGTTCGTTTCCAAGTTTAATACGTTTTTCTAATTTTCAGTTTATTGTTCTCAAAATGATTTAAATCATAATTTAACAAATTCTCAGCATAAATAAATAAGATTTTTGTTTCTAATATTTTCTTGAATTCTGGAAAATAAAACACTGTTGAATTTTTCTAACATAAAGATTTTATCAATTGATTTTCCATTTAATTTGTGTCTAAATTTTGTCTAAGATTCTGGAAATCAATCTAGTTTAATTCTATTTTCAATTTTAGCAAATTGCAAGTATAATTTTTAACAATCTAAGTTTTAAATCTTTCTTTTCCTTAATTTTTTAATTCTTCAAGATCTTCTTACCATCTATTGTTCACTTCCATAATTTATTAGAGAAGAAATCGAGAGATCTAATTGAAATTTGAGTAACAATTCCTACCTGATATATTGTGGATTCTGGAAATGGCTACTAGTTTTTCTCTGTCTTTCTTTCCAATGGTAAATGTTCCTTTTTGCTATCCTAATGCTAAAGTCTCGTCCTTTCCTTTGTGCGCAGGTGGGAGATAAACCACTGTTCTTTTTTTTATATATATTTCTTTTCCTGCTAACTCTCCTTTCACCTTGTGTGCAGGTGTAGAAGGGATTGGGGAGGGTTGTGCGTGCCTCTCCCAAGCCGTGCAACTCTCCTTCTTGGGTTTGTGGGAGTAAAGGGAGCTCTCCCTTTGACTGCGTATGGAGGCTGTGTGCAGTGAAGGCTTCTCTTCGCTATTTTTTTCCAGCTGTTGCGTATGGAGGCTAAGGCATGGGGTGAGAGGAAATCCTTCCTCTATCTGCCTCATCTCTCTATGAAGTGGTTAATATTTACCACTGATAAAACAAAAAACAAAACTCCCTCTCTTCTCTGGTGCGTCTGGTCAGATCTAGAATACAATAGACAATGAACTTTTTAATATCAATTTTTCCTGTGTATTCAATTTCGAATTTCTTCTCTGCCTCTAAATTTTGTGTCCTACCAATTTCGGATTTTTCCTTCCATATATCATTTTTTTTTTCATGCATTCATGCAAAACTCAAATCCACCATTTTCTCAATTTGATCTTCAAATCAAAATTAAAACTTTCAGTTAAGATTTGAAGATATTTCATTTTTGAGTTTAGCTGAAGTTCAAATTTGAATGCAAACTTCAATTTCTAATTTTGAGCGGAACTTTGTTTCAATTTCCCAATTTTCACTAAGTTTAAATTATGAATTCTATTTCTAAATTTTGAAATTCATTCATTTTCACAATTTCTAATTTAAATAATATTTTAAATTTAAAATGACTTTATTTAACTAAATTGAATCAAATTTCGAATTTACAATTCTATTACATTTAAATTTCAAAATTTCAACTTCATATTTCCAAAATAGCAATAAAATATTAAACAAGCATTCTATTTATTTAATTTACGTTAAATTTCATTAATTTAACAAAATCATCATTTAAGCACATGCATTTTTGCAATTTTTTTAAAATCGCATTTAAACTAAATTTTCAATTTGCAAGCATGATATATGCACAAAACATTAGAATATAAATCTACGTGAGTGTGTGAGATCCCATCTATTCATAAACGTCAATCGGTTGAACAACTCTACCTGATGTTGTTCTTGCCTTCAAACTCATTCACCTGTTTTCCTGTGTTCACTTGCACTCGATTTATCATCAGTAATGACAAACCCCGAAATAAACATAAATACAATAATTTTCATTTCAATTTCAATTCAATTTCAACTTCATTTCATTTCGAATTTCAATATAATCATCATTAAATAATCTTTAAATAAACATTCCATTTCTATCTAAATCTCGACATAATAAGTAATGTCTGCATTTAAATAAGTAAGTGAAAAATCCATACATGACATCCTTCCCCTCTTGGAAGAGACATCATCTCAATGTCTTATTAGTCATTCAATAAGCATAACATCATCACCATTATTAAAACATACTATCTCAATCAATAACATAGTATCTCAGTAAATAAAGCATAGTATCTCAATCAAGCATAATAAAGCAATACTAGCAACATAGTTCTCCAACATAATAATAAGCAAATAGTAGCATCCATGCTATCAAAGTTCACAACAAGTGAATCAAAACCAGAGTATCAAGTGTCTCCACACAAAATAAATGCTAATCTATGAAAGCAAATGAGGAAAATGGCACTTTATCGTCTCAGAATCCTCCCATGTAGCACTATCCTTAGTATACTCGGTACTATCTCTGTTGCGTAGCTTAATGTTATGCCCATCTAGGATTCGGATGGGCTCCACTAGCGCCACCCCTGGATCTTGTACCTGTAATGAATGCCAATCAAGAATATGATTTGCATCACGATGATAAGGTTTCAATAAAGAAATATGGAAAACATTATGGATTTGAGCAAGAGCAGGTGGTAATGCTAGTCTATAAGCAACTGGATTAATAACTTCTAGTACATCAAATGGTCCCACAACTTGGTGCCAACTTTGATGATTTCCCAAACGAGATAGAGCTCTTATGAGGCTTAACCCTCAAGAAGACTTTATCTCCTGCAGCAAACTGCCTGAAAGTCCTATTCCTATTAGCATAGCTCTTCTGTCTATCGGCTGCTTCCTTCAACCTACCCTTGATCAACTTCTTTTGCTCATACATTTCCTTGAGCATATCTGGACCAATAATTACCCTGTCTTCTATCCTATCCCAACTGATGGGTGTGCGACATTTCCATCCATAGAGTGCCTCAAAAGGTGCCATACCCAATGAAGAATGGTATGAGTTGTAGGAAAACTCAACCAATGCCAAATATTCTTCCCACTTGTATTGTTGATCCATGCAATACATCCTCAGTAAGTCCTCCACAACCTGATTGACCCTTTGAGTTTGGCCATCGGTTTGTGGGTGATATGCAGAATTGAAATTTAGTTTAGTTCCCAAAGCTGCATTCAGTGTAGTCCAAAACCTGGATGTCATCCTGGTATCTCTATCAGAGATAATGGTCTCTGCTACACCATGCAACCTGAATATCTCTTGCACAAATTTCCTTGCAAGAGTCAAAGATCCATCCTTCAAATTCCCAGGTATGAAATGTGAAACCTTCGTCAGCTTATCAACAACTACTAAGATAGTATCATGCCTATTCCTACTCAAAGGTAATCCCTGGATGAAATCCATACTAGTTACTTGCTACTTATACTCAGGTATATTGTGGGGATACAAAAGTCCTACTGGATGCACATGCTCAGCCTTGACTCGTTGGCATTCCAAACATCTGGCCACGTACTCCATGACATCTTTCTTAAGTTTAGGCCAAAATAACAAAGCCTTCAACTCTACTACCGTCTTTGTAACTCTTGGATGCCCTAAATAAGGTGCATCATGAATTTCCTCAAGAATCAACTTCCTCAAATCTCCACCCTCAGGGATATACATCCTTCCCTAATATCTAACAATACCATCATTCTCCATCACATAACCATCAAATCTATGATCTAAAGGATCTGCTGCTAAGGCTTTCCTTACTCTGTCATAATGCTCATCACCTGGAAAATACTGCAACATTTGTTGCCTCAAATTTGACCTTGTGGTCAACATAGCAGATAGGTGTCTTCTCCTGCTAAGAGCATCAACAACTCTATTTTCCTTACCCTTGATATACTTGATACCAAAATCGTACTCGCTTAGGAACTCAAGCCACCTCCTCTATCTCGCATTGAGGTTCGACTGTGTGAAGATGTACTTAAGTCCCAAATGATCAGTCTTAAGCTCAAAAGGCTTCCCTAGGAGATAATGTCTCCACATCTACAATGCATGCACAATAGTCATAAGCTCAAGATCATGTGGTGCATAGCTCAACTCATACTGCTTCAGTTTCCTGGACTCATATGCCACCACTTTGCCTTCCTGCATTAGCACTGCTCCTACACCTTCACCTAATGCATTAGTAATCACAATGAAGTGACCATTAGGATCCGGTATAGTCAACACTGGTGCTGATGTCAACTTCTGTTTAAGAATCTGAAATGCTTCCTTGCACTTCTCTGTCCACTCATATCTCTTTCCCTTCTTCTGAAGAGAAGTAATAGGTGCTGCAATTCTAGAAAACCCTTCAACATACTTCCTATAGTAACCTGCAAGTCCCATGAAACTATGAACTTCTGTAACACTTCTTAGTGTTGGCCAATCTACAATTGCCTCTATCTTCACAAGATCAACTGATATTTCCTCAGTAGATATCGCATACCTTAAATAGTGAACCTTCTTCTAAAAGAAAGTACACTTTGAAAACTTGCCAAAAAGCTTTTGATCTCTCAAACGTTGCAAAACAATTCTCAAGTGCTCCTTGTGTTCCTCTTCTATCTTAGAGTAGATCAGAATGTCATCAATAAATATGAGCATGAAATCATCCAAACAATCTCTAAAGATACTATTCATAAGGTTCATGAATGCCGCTGGAACATTCGTTAGGCCAAAGGGTACCACAGTGAACTCATAGTTTCCATATCGAGTTCTGAAAGCTATTTTCGGAATGTCTTCATCCTTAATCCTCAACTGGTGGTAACCTAATCTAAGATCAATCTTAGAAAACACAGTGGCCCCTTTCATCTGCTCATCTATCCTAGGTAGAGGATACCTATTCTTGATGGTAACCTTATTAAGCATCCTGTAATCAATACACAGTCGCAAGGTTCCATCCTTCTTCTTAACAAAGATTACCAATGCACCCCATGGTGATACACTCGGCCTTATGAATCCTTGTTTCAACATCTCCTACAACTGAGCTTTCAATTCATACAACTCAGTAGTAATCATTCTGTAAGGAGCTTTGGATTGAGGCTCCATTCTAGGTAACAGTTCAATCAAAAAGTCAAATTCTCTCTTCGGCGGTAATTCTATAAGTTCTTCTGGAAATATATCTGAGAACTCCCTGAGAACTGGATAGCCCTCTGGACTCTGCTGGGCATTCTACAAATCACTCACTAAAATGGCAAAAATAGAACATCCCTTCCGATGTGCTTTCTTTAGCTGCAAAGCTGAGATGTGTCTCAACTCGAGAGGCTCTCAAGATCCTAGAATCTCTACTGGATGTCCAAAATCATCCAAACAACTCACTACCTTATCCTCACAGTTCACTATGACTTTATGCTCAGTTAACCAATTGATCCCTAAGATCACATCATAAGAACCCAACGGTGTTACATAAAGGTTAACTTGGGTTTGGAAGTTAGGTAACTCTAAATTGCTGCATGATAAACATGAATCTACCCTCTTCTCTGCTTGATTTCCATACTAAACCATCAATGAATGTGACATAATACCAGGTCTAACAAGTAATTTAGTAACTACTTTAGGGTCTATAAAACATTATGAAGCTCCAGTATCTATCAAAATAGAAACAGATTGACCAAAAAGCTTACTCGACATCTGGATAGGTGTAGACTGAAAGTCGGCTTAACGATTGTCAACTGCTGCATGTATCTGATGTTGTAGTGCTCATCGATCATTACCACCTCGCTGATTTCCTAAACACTAAGTGCAATTAGAGGCATAGTGATCTCCTTGACAAGTATAGCATCCACCTCATGGCCCTTACTGACCACCTATCCTATTCCTGATATTGGAGAAGTTGGTGTTATTATTGTTCACCTTCTTGTTCCCGCCGAAATTACCTTCTTGTTTATCCTGGGTATTGTTCCCTCTCTTTAGATTCCTGATCTGCTGATTATTGCTATTACCCCTCTGGTTATGGTTGTTATTATTTTGGAACTTTTTGTTTCCAAAACCAGATTTTGCATTCACACTCTTCCTGTAATTCGCTACCTGTTGCAGCTTCTATTCCTATTTCATGGCCTGTTCAAAGACCTCATCCATTGTCAATGGATTGTGAATGTCCACATCAGCTCCGATCTGTGGCCTCAACCCAAGAATGAATTTATGGATATGAAACCGTTCATCCATCTGGTACTGCGGTACGTACTTAAGGAGATTGGTGAACCTCTCCCAGTACTGGGTAACTATAAGACCACCCTGTGCCAAATTCTGAAACTCAGTCATCTTCCTGTCAAAGAAAAGCTGTGGAAGCCACCTCTTCTTAAACAGGTTCACGAATGCTTCCCATGTAGTTCCACCTGGTAGTAATTTCTTCTCAATCTTTTCGTTATCCCACAAAGTAGAAGCTTCTCCAGTAAGCTAGTATGCAGCCCAAACTACCTTCATTTCATTGGAAATGTTCCTGAGCTTGAAGTATTTCTCCATCTCAATGACCCAAGCTTCTACTCCATCACCTATAGTCTTACCATCGAACTTGGGCATTGCTACCCTTTTCAGATCTTTAGCTAACTCCCCTTCAATCCTGGCTTGAGGATTAGGTACTTCAACCCTTGCATTGTCATTGTTAGGTTGTTCCTGATTTTGGGGAATTTCAACTCGAGGGTTTTTCCCTTCTCTGATACCTCGAACTTCCTATTCCAGATTGTCCATTCTAGAACCCTGTTGATTTAATAGACCAAGAATTTTGTCCAACCTGTCAGTCTCATTGCTTGTAGCAGCTTTACCTCTTGTACCCATTATGTCTCACAATTCTTGCATCAAGGAATGTTCATTTAGCGTAATGGACAAAGGACCCTAGTGTTCAAACCTAGGGCTCTGATACAAAATGTAGAGGTCGGTAATCTAATTTAAAACAATTCAACAATACTTAAAATAAATTCCATTATATTCCAAATAAAGTCGTCATCTCTTTCATACATTCATCATAAAACAAGTCGATTACATATAATGACATAAAAGTCAAAAAGATATCTTTCATTACATTTGAGTCTAAATCATACAAGTGTCGAATTACACATTTCAAATAATAATTACAAAGGATGATACATAGCCAGTTTACAAATTCGAGACTTAGGCATTCAGTCACCATAAGCTCGTCATTACTTACATCATGAATAATAAAGCATAAAAAAGAAGATTCAATTTGTCGATCTTGCATCCATAAGTAAATCTTCAAAAGAAGACGAGAACAAGAATCAGGTGCTTTTCTGCCCAACCTCGAAGCTTACGCTTCCCCGAAATTTCTTAGTCAATCAAGAAATACCCAACCCTGCACGAATTGCTTACCAAAAAGCAGTCTACGAGCAAGATGGAATCTGGTGCATGCCTATTACTACTAGTAAACCACAAGCATTTTCATTTTTCTAATTCAGTTAAGAAAGAAGCAAGTTCGGTACTAGGATATGGTAGAGAGCATTAAATAATCCATCTATTTCAATGGTACAAAAATTACTTGGCCAAGTAAAATGTCATGCACGACAATAAAAAGTAGTTTTGGAAAAAGCAAAACTACATTCTCTATTTACCCATATTCAACACCCATCCCGGAAGGTAACTTTCCCAAAAACATCACATGCAGAATTAACTATCATTCATGCATGGTTCAAACAATTAAATGCATTCTTTCAAAACATCAACTGAAAACAGTGTTTAAAACGAAAAAAATTTAACAAGTACTTCTTTCCATTGTTCCAATTCGTAAAAGGTGATAAAATCAATATTATAATTGAGTAATTTAAATAATCAATAAAGTTCTCTAAATGAAAGTGTAACTCCGATATGTTGAATAATACATATAAAAATGTAAATTAAAAGAGTACACATTCAGTTGTTTCATACTCTTTTTTAATTTAAGTTGTTTAAAATTCGTTCTGATTATTCTCAAAAATTGACTAAAACTCAAGTTAAAACATGTTGATTCAAGTTAATCCTATTTTCAGCGTTTAAATATCCATCATTTATCAAATTTAATCTAACTATTTTAAAATTCTGAGTTTTGACAGTTTTCAAGAATAGTGTTAAAATTTCAAGTTAAAATTTTGTTTTTGTGTTTTTATGTCAATAATTCTTATTTTCTACCAGCATAATTCAACTAATTTATATCAGCATAATTTACTAATTTCTATTCATGATCATTTTGTTTTTCTTAAAATTGTAAGTTCGTTTCCAAGTTTAATACGTTTTTCTAATTTTCAGTTTATTGTTCTCAGAACGATTTAAATCAGAATTTAACAAATTCTCAGCATAAATAAATAAGATTTTTGTTTCTAATCTTTTCTTGAATTCTGGAAAATAAGACACAGTTGAATTTTTCTAACATAAGGATTTTATCAATTGATTTTCCATTTAATCTGTGTCTAAATTTTGTCTAAGATTCTGGAAATCAATCCAGTTTAATTCTATTTTCAGTTTTAGCAAATTGCAAGTATAATTTTTAACAATATAAGTTTTAAATCTTTCTTTTCCTTATTTTTTTTTATTCTTCAAGATCTTCTTACCATCTATTGTTCACTTCCATAATTTATTAGAGAAGAAATCGAGAGATCTAATTGAAATTTGAGTAACAATTCCTACCTGGTATATTGTGGATTCTGGAAATGGCTGCGAGTTTTTCTCTATCTTTCTTTTCCAATGGTAAATGTTCCTTTTTGCTGTCCCAATGCTAAAGTCTCCTCCTTTCCTTTGTGCGCAGGTGGGAGATAAACCACTATTCTTTTTCTTTTTTTTTTGTTCTTTTGCTGCTTTAATTTTCCACTGCTAACTCTCCTTTCACCTTGTGCGCAGGTGTAGAAGGGATTGGGCAGGGCTGTGCGTGCCTCTCCCAGGCCGCGCACCTCTCCTTCTTGGGTTCGTGGGAGTAAAGGGAGCTCTCCCTTTGACTGCGTATGGAGGCTGCGTGGAGTGAAGGCTTCCCTTCTTTGTTCTTTTCTAGTTGTAACGTATGGAGGCTAAGGCATGGGGTGAGAGGAAATCCTTCCTCTGTCTGCCTCCTCTCTCTATGAAGTGGTTAATATTTACCACTGATAAAACAAAAAAACAAAACTCCATCTCTTCTCTGGTGCATCTGGTCAGATCCAAAATATAATAGACAATGAACTTTTTAATATCAATTTTTCCTGTGTATTCAATTTCGAATTTCTTCTCTGCCTCTAAATTTTGTGTCCTACCAATTTCGGATTTTTTCTTCTGTATATCATTTTTTTTTTTCATGCATTCATGCAAAACTCAGATCCACCATTTTTTCAGTTTGATCTTCGGATCAAAATTAGAACTTTCAGTTAAGATTTGAAGATATTTCATTCTTGAGTTTAGTTGAAGTTCAAATTTGAATGCAAATTTCAATTTCTAATTTTGAACGGAACTTTGTTTCAATTTCCCAATTTTCACTAAGTTTAAATTATGAATTCTATTTCTAAATTTTGAAATTCATTCATTTTCACAATTTCTAATTTAAATAACATTTCAAATTTAAAATGACTTTATTTAACTAAATTGAATCAAATTTTGAATTTACAATTCTATTACATTTAAATTTCAAAATTTCAACTTCATATTTCCAAAATAGTAATAAAATATTAAACAAGCATTCTATTTATTTAATTTACTTCAAATTTCATTAATTTAACAAAATCATCATTTAAGCACATGCATTTTTGCAATTTTTTGGAAATCACATTTAAACTAAATTTTCAATTTGCAACCATGATATACGCACAAAACATTAGAATATAAATCTACGTGAGTGTGCGAGATCCCATCTATTCGTAAACGTCAATCGGCTAAACAACTCTAGCTGATCGTTGTTCTCGCCTTCAACCTCATTCACCTATTTTCCTGCGTTCACTTGCACTCGATTTATCATTAGTAATGACAAACCCTGAAATAAACGTAAATACAATAATTTGCATTTCAATTTCAATTCAATTTCAACTTCATTTCATTTTGAATTTCAATTTAATCATCATTAAATAATCATTTAATTAATCTTTAAATAAACATTCCATTTCTATCTAAATCTCGACATAATAAGTAATGTCTGCATTTAAATAAGTAAGTGAAAAATCCATACGTGACATTATCCCACATCAAACAATGTCATCGTCCTCATCATCACCTGTCAATTGGTATTCAACTTGATTAGGGGCAAGATCATGTTTGTCCTTGGATTCTTGTGCATGATTTATCTCTTGCTTGTAGGCATCATTCCCATGCATTTTTCACGGTCCTCGTAAAATCCAAAAAGACAAAAAAAATCAAAATATGTCAAAACCCAAAAAATTCAAATATCTTTCAAAAAAATACCAAAAAAAGAGTCCAAGTCAGTCATGTCAGTCTTTGTCATTTTTGAACTATGAGGTCTTTGCACATTGCTACGTAGGCAAGGTCATCTGTCAATGAGCCCCTGAGGCCCCCTAGGTCAGTCTTTTAGGGTTTGTCGAATCAGTCAAAATAAGTAGGAGGTATATTCCACAGTGTGTCAAATTGTGATATTGCTATCAAGATTCAACCATGTAGTATTACGAGTCAAACTCATTGACCCATGTTTGATGAGTAGTGGTTCACAAGAACCCATCTCTCATGATAGTGAATGGTCCACTTAGCACTCATTGCATCTAGGTGAAGCTCATAGAGGTGAAGTACAAGGCCTTCCTAGGAGGTCACCCATCCCAGTACTACTCAAGCTCAAGCGTGCTTAACCATAAAGTTTTCACAAGGTTAAACCCACTTACCTTGCAACCCCATTTGCAAAAACTTCAACAAGTGTTGTGCCTTATGAACCATTCATTATAGAGCCCCTTTAGCTCATCAATTAATAAGTAGCAGGTATATTCCATAGTGTGTCAAATTGTGATATTGCTATCAGGATTCAACCATGTACTTTTACGAGTCAAACTCATTGACCAATGTTTCATGAGTAGTGGTTCACAAGAACCCATATCTCATGATAGTGAATGGTCCATTTAGCACTCATTGCAACTAGGTAAGTGGATTTAACCTTGGAGGAAACTCTATGGTTAAGTGTGCTTGAGCTATAGTAGTACTGGGATGTGTGACCTCCCGGGAAGGCCCAGTGCTTCACCTCTATGAGAATCACCTAGATGCAATGAGTGCTAAGTGGACCATTCACTATCATGAGAGATGGGTTCTTGTGAACCACTACTCATCAAACATGGGTCAATGAGTTTGACTCATAAAACTACACAGTTGAATCCTAATAGCAATATCACAATTTGACATGCTGTGAAATATACCTCCTACTTATCAATTGATGAGCTAAAGGGGCTTTATGATGAATGGTTCATAAGGTACAACACTTACTGAAGGTTTTACAGATGGGGTTGCAAGCTAAGTGGGTTTAACCTTGGAGGAAACTCTATGGTTAAGCATGCTTCAGCTGGAGTACTACTGGGATGGGTGACCTCCCGGGAAGGCCTAGTGCTTCACCTCTATGAGCATCACCTAGATGCAATGAGTGCTAAGTGTACCATTCACTATCATGAGAGATTGGTTCTTGTGAACCAATACTCATGAAAAATGGGTCAATGAATTTGACTTGTAAACTATATGGTTGAATCCTGATAGCAATCTCACGGTCAAAATAAATTAGTCACTGTCAATTCAAACATGATTGTTGCAAGTATGGATGTGTTTGGTGGTGTTGTCATTAATTTTTTCATTGATGTCAACATAGTTTAGTGTGATTATAGATGGTACTTGTATAGTTGAGATAATTTAGAAGTGTTTAGAATACATTAGGCTATATTTATGAAGTTGTAGTTATGTTTTTGCCAAGTGCTTTTGAGAAAAAATAAGAAATAATGAAGGCAGTTTTGAGGGTGTGTTCTGAGCGTCCTATGGTATTGTGCTCTGAATTTCTTCTATGTTGATCCTATGCTTGTGTGGATATGTGGTATTGTTCATGAGCCTCAATGAATAATATATCATGTTTTTCCTTCTGGATTGATGGAGAGTGGAAGATATGTTCACCGGTATGTGAACCAATTTGATAGAACTAGTTGTTTGTGGACTAGGAGAATTTATTTTTCTTTGCAGTCTTCTGATGTTTTGTTTTAGATCTTATGGATCTAGGAAATGATTTATATTGATTTTCTTAGTATTCTAACAAACATGCTTGTGATTTGATGCTCCAGAGCTCCTATGTTGTTGGTTCGTTCAATTGGACTAGTGAAGAATGTTTTGTGCATGAAGGTTATCATAGTTGTTGTAGATGTAGTTGAAGGTCTCTAAGAGATGTTGAAATGTCTAGTGAAGCATGTTCGGTGATCCATGTGTGATCATCTTTCTAGAGATGTGTGTACTTCAAAGATCATTGGTGTTTTCATTAGGTTTGGACAACCCGATGTCTACACGTTACATAAAGATTTTTCATCAAATTTAAGGAAGCGTGTGATTGATCCAATATGTTTTTTGGGTCCTAATTAAATGTGTAATTGGTCTTCTCTCATTCTTATCCACCATGGGAATATTAAGTAGCCGACCTTGGAGAATGCTTCTAGGATTGAAAATGGTATAAAACAAATCAAGATGTTGCGAATTTGGCATCGACCAAATGAAGTGTATGAACAAGTAGGAAAAGAAAAGTGTGTAAAAGAGCGAATCAAGGTAGCAGTACTTTGATGTGTTAGATTCCTAAAAGCTATGAGTCGATGGTGTCTACAATCTTCTAATCAAGCTAAGAATGTGTGGAACCTTTTGCGGTGGATCTCAATCTACTTTTTTATTTATCTATGGCACTGAGCCTCCTTCTGGACAATGAGTCCTACTATAGGCAATGAGCCTCTATATTTGGGCAGTGAGCCTTTGTATCTAGTATTGCATTATTATTATATTGTGAGCTAATCCTCATTGTGGTTTTTCCCTCATTGGGTTTTCCACGTAAATTTGGTGTCTTTGGTGTTTGCTTCCCATTATTTAAATTTAATGTTTACAGTTAGTAAAAAAATGAGTTAAAGTGGAATTGATTAAGGTTAGAAGTAAAGTAATTTGGTACAACTGATTCACATCCCCTCTCAGTTGTCTTGTGTATTTCAAAAATTGGTATCAGAGCTCTGGTTCCTTGGTGAAAAGCTTAACCGCTTGAGGTAGATTAGATGGCACACAAGTTGCAAATCCCTATCTTTGATGGAGCTAATTACAATGATTGGAAAGAGAAGATGAGAGGTTATCTGGTTTCTCTTGGTTTCAAGACTTGGAAATCTGTGGAGACAAAGTATGTTGCACCATCTGCTGGTCCTTCCTCTGTAGATGAGATTGTTGCTTATGAGGAGAATGAAAAGGAAAGGTATTCTATATTCAATGCTCTATCTAAAACTAAAAGGACAAAAGTTATTTCTTTAGGCACTGCTTATGAAGTATGGGAAAAATTGAAAGACATTTATGAAGGAAATGATAGAGTAAAATTGTTAAGGAAGCTAATAGCTACATGCAAATTTGAGAACTTGAGAATGGAAGAGGGTGAATATATTGCAAGGTATTATCAGAGATTTGAACTTGTAGAAAATGAGATCAAGAATCAAGGTGGTACCATGTCAGATGAAGATATAATTGAGAAGATCTTGATGACCCCACTGGAGAATTGCAGTGACAAGGTCTCTAATATTGAAGAATTATATGATCCAAAGACATTTACTAAGGAGAATCTATTTGGGATCTTGATTGCATTCGAGTGAGAAAATTTGCAAGAGATAAGGAGAAATCTGAAACAACCTTTAAAGCAATAAATATAGGAGATGGCTCAGATGATGATGGTTTAGAAGAGTTGGAAGAAAACTTCATAAGTAAATTGAAGAAAGGTATTGGTAAATAAAAAGGTATTTTTCCCTTTAAATGTTTTAGTTGTGGAAATATCAATCATTATGCCTCAATATGTCCAAATAGAGCTACATACAAGAAGAACAAATATTTTAATAATAATCACAGAGACAAAAAGGATAGGAAGTTCAAAAAATTGTATTATGTTAAAGAAGATGCACTAATTTCTAATGATGATTCTGACTTTGAGGAGGATAAAGATGAATTTTTATTTCTAACCTTGGAAAGTAAAGATATATCTACTAACCATGGAAGATGTGCAAAGGAATCTGGTCTAGGGAGAAAGAAGGTACTTTGGTGACTTCTTTTCATGCTAGATAGGATGAAGGCTATTGGGTAATTGACAGTGGGTGTTCAAATCATATGACTGGAGATAAGAGTAAGTTCACTAAACTTGGAAAGTTTGATGGAGGAATAGTTGTGTTTGGAGATGATTCTAGTGCTAAGATTTTTGGTAAAGGAATAATTAGTTTTTATGGAAAATATAGTATTGACAATGTCTATTATTCTAAGGGTTTAAGGAATAATATTTTAAGTGTTGGAAAAATGTGTAGCAAAGGATTTAAGCTTGTGTTTTATGATAACACTTATGAGATTAGAAAAAGATTCAGAACTATGGTAGCAGTAGGAAGAAGAACTCATGGAAACATCTATCAACTTAAGACTGGTGATGGTCAATGTTTTCTTTCATAGATTAATGAAAGTTGGTTGTGGCACCAGAGGATGGGACATGTAAATTTAGATAATCTGATTAGGATTAGTTCAAAATAAGTTTTTAGAGATCTTCCTAGAATCACAAAGCCTTCAAATTCAATTTGCAGAAGTTGTCAGTTGGGAAAACAAACAAGAAGTAGTTTTAAAGGAAAGGAACAATCATCTACTAGAATGCTAGAATTGATTCATAGAGACCTTTGTGGTCCTACAAGAATAGGGAGCCTTAATGGTGAGAGGTATTTTATGCTCTTGATTCATGATTACTCTAGGATGGCATGGGTTACTTTTCTTAGAGAGAAAGCTCAAGCTATTGATAAATTCAAAGTGTTCAAGGAAAGAGTAGAGAATGAGGAAAACTTGAGAATCAAATGTTTAAGGTCTGATAGAGGTGGAGAATTCACATCTAGTTAGTTTAATGCATTTTGTGAAGAGCATGGCATAAAGAGACATTATTCTGCCCCTAGAACCCCTCAATAGAATGGATTTGTGGAAAGAAATAACAAAACTGTTCAAGAGGATGCCAAGACAATGATGAAAGAATAAAATGTTCTTGATGTGTATTGGAGAGCAGCAATACATACTGTTGTTTACATTCTTAATAGAGTTCAAATAAGAGGTAACAACACTAACACTCCTTATGAGTTATGGACTGGTAAGACTCCTACTGTTAAATAATTTAAAGTGTTTGGAAGTTGATGTTACATTAAAAGAGATGATGAGAATCTTGGAAAGTTTGATACTAGATGTGATGAAGTAATTTTCCTTGGATATTCAAATAACAACAAGGAATATAGATGCTTCAATAAAAGACTAGGGAAAATAGTTGAAGGTGCTAATGTAAAAGTTGATGAAGCTATGTATAGACCAGTAGAAATAAGTGAAGTTGAACCAGATGATCCTATTTGTGGGAAAGTGAAAGAAGAAGAAAAAGAAGAGAAAGAACAAAGTAATGAAGAGGAGATTCTGGAACCTACACCTAAGACTCCTAAATATGTACAAAGAAATCATCTGGAGGAATGGATAATTGGAGACATAAGTAAAGGTGTAAAGATAATAAGCGAAGTGGTTGAGGTAAACCTATGTTTACTTTGTAAGATAGAACCTAAGACTATGAGTGAATAATGTAATGATGAAATTCAAGTTAGAGCAATGAAAATGGAACTGCAACAAGTAGAGAAGAATGAGACATGGGAACTAGTCCCTAGACCAGTAAACAAGAATATAATTGGTTCAAAATGGGTATTCAGGAATGAGTTGAATGAAGATGGTGAAGTGGCAAGAATTAAAGAAAGACTTGTTTGCAAAGGTTATTCATAGGTTGAAGGAATAGATTTTGAAGAAACATTTACACCAATAGCAATAATGGAGGCCATTCGGATGTTCTTAGCATTTTCAGCTCATAAAGACTTCAAAGTGTACCAGATGCATGTCAAGTCTATATTTTTGAATAGATAACTAGAAGAAAAAGTGTATATGGACCAACAGAAGGATTTCCACTGTCAGACATACCAAACATTGTTTGCAAGTTGAAAAAGGCATTGTACATACTTGAATAGGCTCCTAGAGCTTGGGATGCAAGGTTAGATAGATACTTGACACAACAAGGATTCAACAAATGATCTATAGACAACAATCTTCACTTCAAAGTTGAGAGAAACAAAATGTTGATTGTTGTGGTATATGTTGATGATATTATCTTTGGTGCAAATGAAGGTATGTGTAAGAAATTTGTAGAGGAGATGCAAAAAGAGTTTGAAATGTCTATGATTGGTGAGTTGAATTTCTTCCTTGGACTTCAAGTAAATTAAACTGATAAGGGGATATTCATTTAACAATCTAAGTATGTTAAGGAATTGTTCAAGAATTTTGGAATGGATGACTCCAAAGCAGTTTGTACCCCTATGGTAACTGGATGTAAACTGAGTAAGGATGATGAATCTTCTAAATTTGATTGGAGCATGTATGGATCTATGATTGGTGTACTATTGTATCTTACTACTAGACCGGATATCATGCATGCAGTATGTTTGGTTGCAATATTTTAAGTTGAACCTAAAGAAGCACATGTTACAGCTATGAAGAGGATATTCAGATATTTTAAGGGAACTCCAGATTATGGGCTATGGTATCCTAAGGATACTGATTTTACCTTGAATGCCTACACTGATGCAAATTGGGTTGGTTGTGTAGATGACCGGAAGAGTACAAGTGGCAATGCATTCTTCCATGGAGGAAGATTGGTCTCATGCTTGAGTAAGAAACATGATTTGGTTTCATTATCCATTGCAGAAGCTGAGTGTATTGCAGCAACATCCCGCTATAAATAGGTACTCTAAATGAAGCAAACTCTAAAGGACATAGGTGTGATGTGTGATGGGCTTATCTCTATCTTTTGTGGCAATACAAGTGCAATAAACATTTCAAAGAATTTGGTGATGCATTCTAGGAAAAAGCACATATCTATCATGCGTCACTTCTTGAGGGAGGTGTTGTAGAACAAAGTTAGGCTTGAATATGTGTCTACCAAGGAAAAAATTTCTGAAATATTCACTAAGGCCCTTTTGAAGGATACTTTTGAGTATCTCAAGGGAAGTTAGGGGTTACTACCCCTCCTTCCTTAAACTAGGTGCACATGGAGGTGCATTAGTCTAGTAGATTCACAGATTCTTTTTGGTCTGGACTGATGATTGGGGTCTACTTCGTAGGGGGAGTAGAGAGTTGCATTATTGTAGTATGTGATGTGGGTGCACTCCTAAGGGGGATTGATCAGAGCTTTATATGGAAAAAAAATTCATGCAAAACTTTTGTTTTCTATTGATGTCAAAGGGGGAGAGAAAGTCATGTGAAAATTTTGAAAGAAGAGGAGAGTGCAGAAATGCTTGTGTGGGTTGTCTAAGAAAGAAAGGGAAGAAGAAGTAGGAGAATGTGTATGTTTTCTTTGATGGTGTTTCATATCATGTGTTTCCATCAATGAAAAAGGGGGAGATTTTTGCAAGTATGGATGTGTTTGTTGGTATTTTCATTAATGTTGTCATTGATGTCAACACAATTTAGTGCGATTATAGATGGTACTTGTATAGTTGATATACTATAGAAGTGTTTAGAGTACATGGATCTATATTTATGAAGTTGTAGTTTTGTTTTTATCAAGTTCATTTAAGAAAAAATAAGAAATAATGAAGGCAGTGTTGAGGGTGTGTTCTAAGTGTGCTCTGGTATTGTTCTCTGCATTTCTTCTATGTTGTTCCTATGCTTGTTCGGATTTGTCGTATTGTTCATGAGCCTCAATGGATAATATATCCTAATTTTTTTCTTTTGGATCAGTGGAGAGTTTAAGATATTTTCACTAGTATGTGAACCAGTTGGACAAAACTAGTTGTTTGTGGACTAGGAGAAATGTTTTTGCTCTGCAGTCTTCTAATGTTTTGTTTCAGATCTTGTAGATCTAGGCCTACAACTACAATAACTTGGGTTTTAGAATGGTGTATGAAGCATATTAGACAATTGTAGCACAAACAGAAGAATTAGGATAGCCAAATAAATCTCATTTTATTGTAAACATCATACTATTAATATAATAAGTGTAATAACCATTGATGGTTACTAATCATTTCTTTTATTCTCTTATTCTCCCCCTATTATAACTAGCACCAATTGACTAACTTATTATAAAAACTTCATTTATTAAAGTGAATCAACCTAATGATTATATATCAATATCAACATAGCATACAGTTTATTCAAATAAATACTTGTAATGATATTTACGCAAATTTTGAGATTTTTGGCTGCCCTCAAACATTTGTAATTCACGCAACGTAATCCCTTAATAGTCCAAATTGAAAAAGGGGAAAAATATATGATGGTCTGTTACCTAGTGTGTGAAGTCTTTTTATCTCATCTAAATGCAAGAAATAAACTCAAGAAAAGGATAAAAACCAAAGACAACACTCAAGATTAGGGCTTAAGATGAAACTCAAACTTAAAAATGAAAATAAAATCAATTTTACCTTGTTTGAGCTTGATGAATTGTTTTCCCATTTTGATGGCTTGATATGTGTTCTCCTAAATATATTTGGGCAGCATAACAACTTGATTTTACTTGATTTGGATGCAAAGATGGTGGATTTGGCAATGGATGCAAGTATTTGGTTATGGTGATAGTGTGAGATATTGAGATGGTTGTGTACATTTTTGGGGATTGAGATTGTGAGAGCTTGAATGTGTGTGGTTTCATATGGTTGGAATGGTTGAGAATGGTAAGAATGCAAAAATGCCTAATTGTTAGTCATTTAGCAAGGGACATTGAAATGGATGGCCAATATTGATTCTTGAAAGAGGGTCAAGGGTTGAGATCAAGAGTTGACCAAAGGAATTAAAAATTCCTTTTTAATGTGCATGGAAAGGATAAAAGGAATTTAATATTCCTTGGCAAAGAGAAAATGAAATTAATATTCCTTGGGGGATGAGAGAGGAATTACAAATTCCTCAAAAAGACTTTTGAAAGACAAAAAGGAATTAAAAATTCCTTGGGGGATGGGGAGAGTTGACTAAGGATTTGATTAGGCCAATTGATGAAGGATTAGAGGAAGGTTAGGTGGCTAATGAGGATTAGGATCCAACTTGAAAAAGCTGGAGGATGTGACACATCCTAATCAAGGACTAGGAATGTGCACATCTCTAATGATGGGATTAGGAGGTGGATTAGGATTGCGTGTAGATTATGGGGTATGGGAGATAAAATGAATTAAATAAATAGAAATTATTTATTTAATTCATGGGATAGAAGGGGTAAGGTAGGATAAATGATAAAGTATCTAATTATTTAATTAAATACCTTAGGGATTTAGAGGACTTTAGGGATATTAATTAAATAATAGCAATATTATTTAATTAATGTGGAGAAGGGGATATTTAGATTAAAAGGGATAAATTTGACCAAATGTAAGTGGTCAAATTTAGGTGTCTACATTTTTCCCCTCTTTGAGATGGTGTTACATAGTAGCATCATTTCAAAGAAGATTAAAACATAGCACCTAAAATAATATGATTAGATTAGGGAAGATGTCCCAGTCATCAAAAGAGAGACTAGGATTGCATGATGGAGAGTGAAGATAAAGATTAGGGATTGAGGATGCCCCGTTGAGAGGACATGTGGGTGCAAGAGAACATGGTTTTTATCTCAAAATGGATGAGATGATGAAAGGATAATATGGGAAGCAAGCACAAATGGATTTAAGAACAAATGTGATGTTGCCCCAGTAAAGCTACAAGCCAAGATTGATTGATGGTGGATGGGGGGATGTTGATGAGGGGAAAATATATTCCAAAATGACCCAAGGATAGGGAAGGATACATCCCAATGATGATGATGAGAGTGTTGTTGATGAGGGAAGGATACATCCCAAAACAACACAAAAGGATAGGGAAGGATACATCTCGATGATGACGATGAGAGTGTTGTTGATGAGGGAAGGATACATCCCAAAACAACACAAAAGGATAGGGAAGGATACATCCCAATGATGATGATTATAGTGTTGTTGATGAGGGAAGGATGCATCCCAAAATGACACAAGGATATGGAAGGATACATCCCAATGATGATGATGAGAGTGTTGTTGATGAGGGAAGGATACATCCCAAAACAACACAAAAGGATAGGGAAGGATACATCTCTATGATGATGATGATAGTGTTGTTGATGAGGGAAGGGAACATCCCAAAACAACACAAAAGGATAGGGAACGATACATCCCAATGATGATGATGATAGGATCAAGGCTTGTAGCAAAGCCAGGAACAAATCTATATTATCCTAAGAAGTTTGAAGCGATGATGATGGATGAAAAGATGTTTAGAATAATAAATCTATATTATCTTAAGAAGATTGAGGAGATGATGATATGATGAGGATGGATGAAAAAATTCTTAGAATAAAAAATCTATATTATCTTTAAAAGATTGAAGGGATCATGATATGATGAGGATGAAGAAAGTGGAGGCATGAAAATGGATAGGATGAATAGATCAGGGAGAGTGATGAAGGATGAATGGATTGGAAAGATTAGGATGAATGGATGGGGGGATTTTTATAGATGAGAATAAGGGAGATGGGGAGATGAACTGGTAGTAACCAAATCAAGAAATTTAATTGTTATGTATTATATTGCCATGTAATGAGCACTTAATTTGATATAGCATGAGATATTATTCACCAAGGTACGAGGAACCAAGGTGATGTCATATTGCATGCATAGGACTGACACAATAAAAAAAAAGGTTAGTCCAACATCCCAAAGTCATGAGGGCTTTGGTAGGGCCAATGTTGGACAACTACAAACACAAAGGATGCCCCCGCATAACACAAAACCAAAAATGATCTTGGTGGGTACTACATGGAACAACCAATAAGACAAGAACAAACAAAAGATCAAGATACACTAACTCATTTGACTACAGAATACGATGAAACTTTCTGACAAAAGATGTATAATTAGATGAATGGTCGGGTACATGTGTACTTAATGTGTACTTTTTAAAATTTTAAAAAAATTGTGCCCGACGTTCATCTAAATTTTGACGACCCTAATTTTCATCGATATTTCAACAAATAGTTTCATCAAAATTTTGACAAACATGTAAAGTTTTTAATTTTATGCCATTACATAATTAATTCTTGATGTACTTTTTAATTTTGTTAATTCATGATGTTACAACTATTGTAGCTCTCCTAGAAATATTAAAATTAAAAAACTCCCACATTCAAAATAAAGATGGTTTTTTAAGAATATTAAAATTAACTCCTAAATGGACCATTAATAATGAAAATAACCTATGTACTAATAATTTAAACATATTTTACTTTTAACTCTATAATGAACCATATCCCAAGATAAAATTATTGATAAAATTCTTGTAAAAACTAACCCATGAAGATATATACTTTATAAATTCTTTTGGCCATTCAAAAATAAATTTGATTTTCTTAGGATCTATCTTCAGATCATTAGGAAAAATAACAAAACCTATAAAACTAGTTGTTTCTTCATAATACTATATTTCCTCTCATTCATCAACATTTTTTTTCTTTCAACCTTTGTAGTACTAATCTAATATACTCTAGATATATTTTACTAAAAAATATAATCTCATCTATGCATACAAGGAAAATTTTATCAAGATGTAGTTTCAATACTTCATTTATTAGCCTCATAAAAGTACTAGGTACATTAGTCAATTTGAAGGCATAATCAACCATTCATATAAACCTTATTTTATCTGAAAATTTTATGTTCCACTCAACTCCTTATCTAATCTTGATTTGTTGGCATCCCCTTTTCAAATCTATCTTGTTGAAATATTTTGTGCCACATTAACAATCCATAAGATCATTCATCCTTTGTCAAGGAAATTTGTACTTGATAGTAATTTTTTTAATAGCTCTATAATTTTTACACATTCTATATGCCCCTCCTTTCTTTGGTACTAGAATTGGTAGTATTGTACATGGAATGAAACTTTACTTTACAATCAATCCTTCAACAGTTATGCAACTTGCTAGTTCAATTCTTCATTTTTAGTTGGTTTCAACCTATGTGTCGCTTTATTACGTAAAATTTCTCCTTAAATTAGAGACATATTATGACTTCTCTCTAGTGAAAATATTTTTAAAAATCTATTAAAAGTAATATCAATATACTATGTCAAAAAGTTAGAAAATGAGGATGTACTCTTGCATTTTCTTCTCCCACTAGGGATAACTTTAAGAAACTCCCCCTCGGCGAAGGTGTAAAATCCTGGCGAATCTCTCCTTTTATTTGAAAAAAAAATTAATTTTCTAGGCGAATCTTATGCACAGTATTAAAAATTTTGTAAAATCCTGGTGAATCTTAATAAATAATTGGTAAAAATAATAATCATAGTGGCAAATCCTAGTGAATCTTGGCATGCTCCTATCACAATACAGGCGGGCTCAAGGGCCAGATCTTCCCCCATTCCTAACAAAATTCAATATCATCGGCCTAACAATGCTTCATTGACGGAACTCCCATCACAATCCTATGGTGCATCGGGGGAACTATGGGCATCGAGGAAACATTATCTGGTGTCCCACTGATAGAACGAAGGATGGCTGCAAGTTCATTCTGCACCCTAATACACATGTGCCTTTTTAAAGGCTTGTTGAGGCCCGAAATTTGTTTTGGGCCACACGATTAGATTTAATCATGTGGCCCAAAACAAATTTCGGGCCTCAACAAGCCTTTTAAAAGGCACATGTGTATTAGGGCCTGGAATCAACCTACAACTGTTTGATTAAAAAATTAATCTATGGCAATAGATAAAAGAAAATATTCCTTAAATTAAATAGTAATTTATTATTAGTGGTGATATTGCCCCAAAATTAATCGGAGGAATATAATATTACTAGCGAATATAATTAAATTTTTTAGTAATTGTATAAAATACTGGTGAATTAGTTTTGATGACACATCGTTTACATGGCAAATTAATCAAGACAAAATTATTTTTTCATAAAAACCTGGCGATTTAGTCTTCGTTTCAGCTTGTACTATTAGCCATTTTTGGAGCTCCTGATTTCTATTATTAGCCAATTGGCGAATATTCACCACTAAAGTTTTCCCTGTCTCCCACTTTTGTGTCGTCTTCTTTTCTCATAAAATAAAAAATAAATTATTTTATTTCTTCACATTCTTAGCAATTTCATGCAATTTACTAACATTACTCTTGCAATATCAATCATTCATTCACCACCCTCTTTCAAAGGTAGAAGTACATGTTTCACTTTATCTTTTGTAAATCTATAAGTATTTTCCCTCCCATCATGTATATGTTTCCTATGAAAATTCCATGGTCTACCCAAAAAATATGATAAACATCTATTGGTATAATGTCACAAAAAACCTCATCTCTATATACTCCAATTTAAATTTCATGATATTGTTCACTACCCAAAATTCTATGATCATTTTGTAACCAAGATACTCTATATGAATTAGGATGCTCTAGCATTTTCAAAATTAATTTCTTTGCCATTTTACTTGAAACTTGATTGTTAAAACAATCACTATTAAATTTACCAAATTTACATAGAGTTCTAACTAAGAAATTATTTGTAATAGTTCTTTTAGATCTTTACAAGACTAGCAAATTTATTTTTAGCAAGAATGATTCTCCTATTACTAGCATACTTGTTCAAGTTATTAGAAGAAACTTCTTCATCAAGATGTGATGATCTTGTGGTTCTCTTAGATCTTCTTTAATATTCTCCTTGTGACTAATTACACAAATAATTTGTGACCTTTACCTCCACACTTAAAAAAAGTGGTTCCTCTAGATTACCTTCCACCACTTATTCCATATCTACCTCAACCTCTTTTATAGTTATATTTTTTATTGCACTAACTTTATATACTTTATTTCTTTTAGCATCATCATCATCATGAGCTCCTCATCCACTTCCATGGTTCCTACCTTTGGAAAATTCGTTGCTTCTTCCCCTCTTATTCTCTTTATTTTTAAATCTAAAATTTATGTTATCTTTATGATTTAGTGAAATTAATATGATTTATCAACATAATAGATAGTTAATATATTCAATTCTTCTTCGATTGAACCCCTTCAACTATTTAATATATATATAGACACCTTCTCTTGGTTAAATTCTTGAAAACCACACCCAAGGTGGAAAATCACACCCAATCTACAAAACCAGAGTAAATGGAAGATGTGTACTGAACCCAAAGTTCATAAGGTCTACAAAGGACTCTAAAAAAAATTCAAGGACATAAGGGATGGAGGGTAATGTTCCAAACACACCCCACTCACTCTCCCATCATAAGGAGGACCAAAATGACACAACAACATGACCCTACAACAAGTTTACATACACAAAATCAAGGTTAGAGAAATAGATATATCTAACATTTTAATGATATTATATAATTAAATATTTGCTAGCATATTACATCTATTATAATCCCAAATCAAATATTCTCTAGTATCCATAATGAGTAAAATCAATGTGAAATGACATGTGTGTTTGACATCGACATCAATACACAATAAAATAAATGATTACTCTATCATCACTTATGTGGGTAGTTTGCAATCCACATAATAGGAGGTTCCAATATAAATGATATAATTAATATATGAGAACCAAAATATTTTGAATTATATATGTATAACATTATTATAAATTAAAATCAATAAGGATATGAAGCTTTTTCCAACTTGTGCATGATCTTGTGCCACTTTAATAGATTTTATAATCCATAATAATGGTTGAATACTACTTAGTCGTATGGTTCCTATAGGTCCATCCCATTGTGCTAGGAGATAGACACATAGAAACAACAAACACACTCACTTAAAATAAAGGATATGTATTACACACATGCCAAATACTTTGCATACAACACAAGTATGAAATCATACAATAAAGGTATCAACCAACAAAAATATACATGGTTAAAGATAATTTTCACATTAGATAGAAGTGTCATTGCAGTAGGTGCAAAGTGATGGCTAAGTGGAGATTGAGAATGCATCCCATTCACAAGGCAAGGGTACCCAAGCAACATGTTTTATAGCAAATCTCAAAGTTTAGTACATCATTCACACTCACATTGAGTCTTTACAAGTGCTTTGAAAATATATTTCAAAATTTTAAAACTCATCTTAGTTCATTTTATTTAGCTTATAAAATTTAGGTATCACTTAAACTAATAACTCTACCCATTTTTTTTCCATGGATCACTTTGAATCTTGACTAGTTAATAAATCTATACCCATTTTGTCTCCATACATCATTTTAGATCTTGAAAAACATTGAGAGCCACTCTTTTCCTTCATCATATCCCTCAAATCCTAGGTTTGTCATCCTAAATCACCATTTGAATACAACACAAAAATCAATGCAACAAAATTCAAGTAACAGTTTTGGACACAGACTCAAAAGATTCTAAGTAGAAAAATATTGAGGAGTCATTGTTTCTCCCATTCTAACCCAATCATATTCATTCCCAATTAAAAAAATTCCAAACGATATTTTCAATGAGAAACCATTAAAATCCCAAATCCACATTTGATGAACCTAATTTTTTTAACTTTTTAATTAAGGATTTTTTTTAAATTCAAAGAATGCCCTTTTGATCCAAATATGAACAACTCGACATTCTTTTCAAATAAAGTTGACATTTTAGAAATCCATAATTTTTTAATCATAATCAAGACTCAAAAATGGAGTTTTTAGAACTAAAAAAAATGAATTAAACACAATATGTATTCAATAAATTCAATCTACACATGGAGCCATATGTAGCCACTAGAGTGGACATGTCAATATAAATTGAAAAATTTTCTAAAGCTAAGTAAAGAAAGGGAATTTCCTTCACTTCAAACTTAAATATTAATTTGAATTTCACATTTTATTTTTATTTTTGGCCCGCACGTGCGGGAGAGCTTAGTGCATGGAGACCCTAATTGGAAAAATAGGGTGGAAAGCCAAAGCGACAAGGTTGAGCACACTCAAAAAGGGAAAATCGATGACCAAGGGACAATGAGTATTGTAAGTGATTTATATCTTTTATATTGGCACCTCCATTCTCTTTAACCTGCAATTTTCTTACCAATCGACGACCAAGGGACAATGAGTACCAAGGGCAGGTCATTGCTTGATAAAATATCTCCATTCCTCCCTTCCATAACTGACTTACAAACCAAGGTAGTGCCTACATCGTTTTGTCTTTCAAGCATAGTTCCTTCATCATTTTGTCACTTTCCCTTGCACAAATAGACAATAATGAAGATAAGAATGCAAAGGAATAGGGATTATAAGAGGCTATTGGAAAGGAAATTAGGAATACAATAGATGAATAGTAAATGACACAATGGAGATAGGATGACAAGGAGGATCTAGCTATGATGAAGAAGAAATTGGCAATGGAGGATCAAAGGAAATGCAACTAGGGATCCTTCTGTAGATATGTTCAATGTAGTAGCATCAAAAACCCTATAGCATGAGAGAATAAATGAAAAAAATTGTATTGGGAGAAAAATTGTGATAGCTTTACATCATGCCCCAAGTCTAAATGACCATTTGAAAGAATGTTAAGGAAACTTAGAGATTAGGGTTATAGCTTTGTGTAAAATCTCAAATTCCCAACTTAACCCAAACACTAGCGTTTGGAGTGCATAAGTGTTGAGGACACGAGTGTTTGGAGGTCGTAGGTATCTTTCTGGGTTTAGACCTAAAACTCTTGGGGTAGTTTTTATGGGTTTGGAAAGGCTTAGAAGTGATTTGAAATCAGTCCAATGTCATGTAAAAGGACTAGAAAAGTCACAAATGAATCTTGGAACACATCTTTGGGAGTGGACACTAAAATGAGTGTAGAAATGTAAGGTGGAGATTGCAAAGTAGGAAATTTCCAATCTTACAAGAAGCACCAATTCATCTTTTAGAGGAGCACAAAGCTCAATTACAACAACTTCAATGCTCGAACCAATCTCTTTTTAGTAGGGAAAAAATAAATCACAATTTTGTGGTGGCTCTGTAATCCCTAATTTTCATTGAATTTACAACAAGAGGGGCTAAATTTTTTATTAAATCAAGGAAACGTTACAAAGAAAGGGCATTAAATGGCCCTATCAAGTTCAACCAAGTGATCCAATTGATGAGACAAATCTGGGGGTAGTTGACCCCGATCCACCAAATTCCAATCATGAATATGATCAGAAGCCCATTTAGCCAAACAATCAGCAACACCATTCCATTCTCGAGGAATATGAGTGAAACTAATATCCTCCAGAGAAGCATAGAGAGTGAGAATTTGTTCAAAACTCAAACCCAGTTGCCAGCTGACATCATCGAAATATCACCTTTTCAGTAAGTTCACCACAACCTGGGAGTCAGACTCAAAAATGATCCTTCGCCATCCCAATTGACTGCCCCACTCCACAGCCAATAAAATGGCTTGAGCCTCCATAATATTATTCGTATGAAGACCCTTATACACAGAGAAGATAAACTGAACATCTCCAGAGCTATCCTGGCCCACACCCCCAATGCCAACATGACCTGAATTTCCATGAGAAGAGCCATACGAGTTGATTTTTAAGATTCCATGAGGAGGAGGGGTCCATCTTCCCTCCCTATTCACCTTTGGGGTAGGATGTCTACATCTATTGCACATAAGCTATCATTAAATTAGCATGACTTTGTAATGTCTAATTTTCATTATCAAATTGGCTTAGGTACATCCTCATTGTTTAGCATAGTGTTTTATTGTCTGCTAGGTCTTTGATGATGTAACCCTTTATTGCTTACTATTATGCTTTGATATATTTTTTCAAGCATCCATAGTTTGTTGGAAAACACCATTTTTAGGCTTTTAGCCACAGTAGCAAGGAAGTGAATTGTTTGATAAATTATCTGGTAGACATGTATGAAAAATGTGGTAGCTTAGAAAAGGCAATGAGTTGTTTGAAAAAATGCCTCAAAGAAATGTGGTCTCATGGTGATGGAATGCCATTCAATCACCATGAGACCACATTTATTTGAGGCATTTTTTCAAACTACTCACTGCCTTCTCTATGCTATTGCTTACTATTATGCTTTGATAGATTTTTTTCCAAGAATCCATAGTTTGTTGGAAAGCACCTTTTTTAGGATTTTAGCCATAACAACAAGGAAGTGAATTGTTTGATAAAATGATTTGGTATTTAAATGGCCTTTGGATATTAGTACTTCACATATTAGAGATGGTAGATTAGTTAGGTGGCACTTCTATCAACACACCATTACTAGTTGGATTGTTTAGATTCCTTGGCCTACTCTCCCTTGCATGATGTCTTTGCTCATTCATGTTGGCATGACTTAGCCCCTTTTTGATGACATGGATATACTACTTATCGGCCACCCCCCAACCATAGAGGCAAACTCACTCTACAAGCTTCTTTTCTACTATAGGAGTTACACCAGCCTTGGATACTCATGACGAGCATTATCTATTACAGTGACTAACGATGACTTAAATGACTCTCCCACTTAAGATATAAATACAAATATTCAATGAACTTTCCTTCTAGTGTTCATTGGCACAGGCTTTTGGGGCTCTTGTTTTCCATTCATTGCTATTTTTTAGTGGGACAATTCTTTATTTTGTCTCATTTACTTTTATTGTTTTGGTTCTAGGGTTCTCTATTCCTAGAACTTTCTATTGTCAACTGTTGTAACCTCTAGTCCCATTGACCTACTTTTGGTCATTTGTGGACATTAATATAATTTATTTTTTCTTTCTTTCTCCACAAGTGGCTCCTAGTTGCTTGACATCCATTTGTATATATCAAAGACACTAGGATACAAGTGGTTGAATGTACAAAACAAAAAAAATTCAGCAAAGTAAACCTCCTCTTCCACTTTTTCCTCCTGAAAAACTAGAGTAGTGGATGTCCTAGAGCATTTCAGGGGATCCTTGGCATTACCCTTCAACTTTAAACACTTATCTCTCAATAATGTTGCATCCCCTCATGGTCAATTGACATTATAGAAAACTTAATTGGAGATTGAGTTTGTCTTGAACTGAAGAAATAAATTTATCAACAACAGGAGGCAAAAGAAGTGACTAAATGTTCTCCCAACAACTGGAGCATTATTGATTACATTGTAGCCTAATTTTTGCATACACACTGAAAAAAACATGGCTAGGGGTTATAGGATCCATAAAACCAGCAACCGAACCACTCTTTGAACTTGCTTAAGGGACCTACCCCCCATTTTGCAGAGGTGCAGATTTAGGGTTCGAAGGGATGTGACTGGGAAAGTTGCAGAACTTGGAATAACATATAAAATTATCATATTATTTGATATATAAATTAATAAATCATAAGTTAATTAATTATGAACTAGCATAGATATTGAAAATACACCTTATGATCTTGATATATATTAATCTTGAGGCAACTATCTAACCTATGTAATAAATTCAATGCATGATTTATATATCAAGATTCAACAATGTAGTTTTTGAGTCAAACTTTGCCTTGATATTGATATCTTTCATCATTTTTTGGATAGATGCATTTAAGATATCTATGCTAGTTAAGTCACTTCCTAGATGTGTCCTAATATATGACACAAGAAGGAGAGACTCGACTTAGAAGTAATAAGACAAAAATTCAACTAGGAGGAAAACTCAGAGGTGAAATAGTTGAATGGGAGTTGCTTGGTGATTCATATGTTGGAAGAATAAATGCATGGAGTTTGAGACAATTCAATGGCACACACTTTGTTGAGTGTATTCTTGTATTTATTATTGTATTGGGAAGTTAATGTATTCTTGTATTTATTATTGTATTGGGAATTTATTACACTAGTAACACAAGTGTTAAATTTTTGTGTTCAAAGTGTAGCCTTACATTATATTATAGTTAATAACCCCATTAATGAGTAAATTGAAGAAAATTCCAATTTTGTCCTGATAGTCATATTAGCAAATTATTCTTGGCAAGTTTAGTAGTGGAGAGAAATATCATCAATGTCAACTAATTGTTGAATGTAGTGAAACTGAACCTCAATTTACTATGTGAGCATGATAAATTGGGTTCTTCATTAGCTTCAAGACTTCTTGATTGTGACATAAAAGTGGAGTTAGTGTCAAAAAATTATATGCTAGCACCTCTTTGCATACTTTTTGTTGAGTGTGTATTATGTAGTTTCAAATGAAGAATCTTATTTGTTTGATGTCTCAACTTTGTCATGTGATAGAAAAAATTGTGTTTTGGTCTCCCTCTTGTAACCACTTGATCTGCAACCCTCGCTTCCAAATTATTTACCCTTTTCTATGTATTTCATTGAGCTTGGATGATAATTCTAGGTTGTAAACAAAATTCAGAAGATATAGACAATCAGAAGTCCTCAATAGAATACATCCTTTTTTGTCCTTGATCTCTAAGATAGTTAAATTTTCCTCCAACAATCCATGTTTTATCTAATAGTATTTTCTCATTTCTCCCCAGCACTTGGAGAGCCTCCATTTTGGGACCAACTTGTCAAGGGAGGTCGAAATTTCAAATTTTTCATCATAAACTTGAAGGAAGTAGCAATATTTTGAGTGTGGAACATGATATGAACCCTAGATTTGTTAGTGTGCTACTCACTGGGCCAGAGTTCCATAAAATGGTTAGCTCCCTTGATTGTCCTTTTGTTTCCTTACCTACATAGTAAGACTTGTTCCAAAATATTGAACAACCTTGGTATTAAAGAACATTTGAAAGTCTAGTTTCTATAATAACAGTATTGTAGGTTTAATAATATTTTTATCATACTTTCTTTAATTGGGAATGCATGCCCTATACATTCTAGGATATAATCCTCACAGAGTTGTCTTTGTTTCTTGGTTTTCCCTATCACAATTTCTAGATCTGATTGAGATCGATTCAACATGGTGTTATTGCTTCCTTTTGTATTTTTATCCAATTTTGGGATCTTTCCCATTTACACTAGCCTATATCTAGAGCTTCTTTTCACTTGTGAGTTGCATGATATTGTTGTTTTCCTGCCCATGTGAGAAATTTTTGATGTTTTGGAATGTTGCCTCTGATTTCCTACATACCTCATGCATCTTCTTGGGTGTCTTTTCTATACACTTCTCAAATTTGATTAAGTACTCTTGGCGCACCATTGATTTACCTTCTTTGTCTTTGTCCTCACATGAAGCTAGACTATTGTTTTCTAGTGGGTCAGATCTTTTGGCATCTTGTTCCTCTTAAATTTTCTTGAAGGTTGTCTTTGCATTCACAACCTTCCAAGAGTTCCCCTTCCTTCAACACAATTTTTCCTATCTACACTGGCCTCTCCCTGTCAGTTCTCAGATTTTCCAAAAGCCTCAATAAATATTTTATTATTTTCTTATACCATTCTTCTACTTTCACTTCTAAACAAAGCTTATACTATCATATGAATGTGGTATGTTAGTGCCCTTGTATAGATTTCCATGTGCTTTCACAAACGTCCAAGAAGAAATGAATAAAAAATTACAAAATGGACATGTTAGACGTAAAAATTTTAAAAATACACTGCACAAAACATAAGTACACAGAACAACACAAAACTTGGTAATTGGTTTGAGAAAAAGGCTAGGAAAGAGGGCTAAAATGGTTTTTACAAAACATTACAAGAATGGACACTAAAATAAAGACAATTTTTTGTGCCAAAATTGTAGGGTATGTAATTTTTGACCTTACATTTTTCCCCTACTTTAGTGGGTTGATGCCACTAAGTGATTTAGCTACATTAAAGTACACAAATGAAAATGAAAGAAATAATAACATTTGGAGGATACACAAAGGATATGCAGTAGTTTTTGAGAGAGAATCCATGCCCCTAGGCTAAGATTTGCAAAACAAACATGTTAAACAAACAAAACTTGCAACATAGAAGTGTTAGAAAACATAAACTTCAACACATGTTAGTACATCACAAACATATCTATGGAAAAGAAAATAAGTGTACATAATAATGAAACTACTAGAGAGGAAATATTATATGACAAGAAGAATGTAACATGTAGAGAAAGAAATTTAATCAATACGAATGAAAATGCATGATGCAAATTCTTTCTTACCTTGTTGGTAGGAATCATGAAGACATAATCCTAATGTACTTTGTAGTTAGGAAAATGTATGAGCATGAAGAAATAGAATTAGTGGACAAAGAAAAGAAGGATACATCATGAGATGAGGGAGAAAAGAAATGGGGTTCATCTTTAGCAGAAACAAAATTAGAAGAAAAGTTATTAATGGGAATGGGAGAGGGTTGAGGATAAGAGGGATGCGAAGAAGTGGTGGATGTTTCCATAGAGAGGTAAATTGAATAGAGTGACATAAGAAGAGCTACATCACTATCATATGCATGGAAGAAAGTATCATAATCATAAACTTTGTGAGCAAAGCTAGAAAGTGAGGTAAGAAAGGAGGGAAACATGTCTATGGTGAAATATAGAAGGAGAAGATTAATTAAGAAAGGCATAGACAAGTTGGTCAAAGGTTTTCATGTTTCTCCTTTAGGACTAGGGAATGAGATTTGGTGTAGCATCTCGAATTTTTTTCTTCGATCTTCAAGTAAAAAGGATTTTTTGATTTAATGTTTGGAAGAAATTGGAAGGGAAAAGAAAATAATTTTTTGTTGAAGCTATAGGTTGACTAAAATTTAAATAGAAATTAACTATGAAAATGTACTTTTTCCTTATTAAACTATGCCTATTACTCATACAAATATATTGAGTTGTGAATGGAAAATAGGAAAATGATCTCTCTTCTTGAATTGGAGTTCTCTTGAAGTCAAGCCTTATAGTGTTTGGGACTTTTTCAAGGCTTTGAGCTCTAGTGTCCAATGGAAGAAGATCCAATGTTTCAAATGATATTTCATTCCTATTCCATATTATTTTAGTGCCTATGGGTGATCTTGGATTATGCTTGGTGAGTTATTTAATTTTCTTTCCATTTGGATCTCTATCCTTAGTTAACAAATTTCAGATTTGCTGAAAAGTACTTTGAACAGTTTGTGTTTAATGCTCTTCTTGTTGAGCCCCATAATGTTTGGTTAAAAAAAGCATGTAAAGCTGCTTGGAGATTCTCTAGGGCGGTTCATGTGGTGCCATGGCTTTCACAGAGTTTCTTGAGACATCCATTGCCTCCTTAGAAGCAAGGTGGGATTCCCATAACAAAGGTATTAATTTGTAGCATGTATGCCAAATGTATTTATTAGAGTCATTTAAGGAAATGAATATTGGGAGGCATTTATCAAACCTAGCGTGGAGGTTGGCTGCCCCTATGGCAGAAGGCCTTGGAAAATTCATAGCCTCTGAAAAAATTGATTATGTTCTTAACCCTTGTAAGCCCATTAGTTACTTGTGCAAGTGTCTTCTTTAATTCCTCTCATTTTCATGTCAAATGTGAAGTCTAATCATGAGATGATTGTGTAGCACTTGATGATATTCTTGTCTAATTTTTTTATTGCACAATATCCATGGAAAATTCATTTGTTGCTTGTTTATCAAATAGTGTGTTGTTAGAAGGCTAAGGTACATTAGGAACAACAAGATTATTTTTAAGTTGCCCCAAATAAGACAATCTGACCACACAACTTGACTCACACAACCAGACATCACTACAGGACTTGGGGATGACTTGGACACTTTTAATATGACAAATCATGAACAAACAACCAGACTTTTCTCATAGAAACCCTCACTCCTCCATCGCTTCCAACTAGCTCGTGCATTCCTTGTAGCATTGCCCAATAGGAAATTCATTATAAAAATTGGTTAAAGACAATAAACAAATAAAACATCTTGTTTTCATACATCCAACATAGACCCTTACAAACTCCCAAAAGCACGAGACTTAATACCATAAGAAGTTTCCTCAAGGGACTGTCCTTCAAGCCACTAGAAGGCCTAATTTAGACCTGTGCAAAGGAAGTTTTGGATTTTCAAGGCACACCCTAGCACCCCTAAGCCTTTAAAAGTTTTTGAATTGTTCCCCAAGACCCTATACATCACCTCCATCAATCATTATTACTCAAACATTAAGGGAACAACAAAATAAGCATTTAAATTATCACTTTCAGACTGTTACAAGTCAAGAACTTGTGCTAGGGCATCAAATAATTATTGCAAGACTCCATATTATGATTTGAAACAAATTAAATCATAAAGAGGACCCTTAAATCCACCATTCCACCAAGTTTCAGAATTTTCCCATGGTGGAATGGTGAATTATTGACATTTTATGATCAAAACCCTTGTTTTGTAGGGTTTCTGACCCTCTTTCACTAAAATGGATGTAACTTTGTTGATACTAAATGAAAATAGACCAAATCACCACCAAATTAAAGTAGAACATTCCCCTTTCAAATCATATGCATTAGGAGGCTGTACAATAATGCTATAGACCGTACCAAGCACATAAACAGTGAAAAACATTGGAAAATATCAGAAAAACAAAGTTTATTTGCTTCAAATCTCTACAAATGCCAAAACCATCACCCCCTGACCAAATGGGGGATTTTTAAGTTTGTATCCACCTTCCCCAATGGTCCTTTAACTATTTTTTGAATAAGGAACCATTGGTTAAGTTGATTACAACAATTGACAACATGAAAATATTGCATTCTTTGAAGCAATTTTGTACTCCTGTCACCTAAGACTTCAAAAAGAATTCAAATGACCTTGAAACAACCTTATTACATCATTCAAACTCCAACCTTACACATTTATATACAAATTAATTTTTTTGCCTTCAAAGGCTACAAAAGCAACTTTTAGTGCAAGATTGCATTGTTGCACATTTTGACTCAAAAATCAAAAACTCAACCTAGAACCTATCCAATGCTCTTATCAGACCTTATTGAAGATGAAAACACTCCAAAGAAATGATAGATTAATCATAATGTAACGTTGGGATCACATCACCATGAAAGAACTTCATACAACATCCTTATAACTGCAGGTACCACCAAATAGGTATTTATCAAATCTGTATTCCTTGAGTGAGGGAAATTCAGGAAGAGAAGAGGAAAGTGAGACATATAGTAGGTCTAAAAGAGGGAGATCAACTAGAGGTCAAAAGATTTGAATAAAATTTCATAAATGCATGGAATTTTTTCTTGTTGAAGGGGGGTCATGTTCTTATGATGATGAGAGCATAGGCGACATTGAGGTTCCCTTGAGGTACAAACATCTACGGAAACAATGGGTACCCAAGGAAATTCCTCCAATAAACACTAATTTTTGTGTCAATGAGAGGATATACCACATAGCACAATCGTCATTACATGGTTTGGGCCTATTTTGCATGGACATCATAAAAGTCTATTACGAAAAAGTTACTAAATTGATGGAGTATGTCAAACCCTGTTACAGTTACAAAGATTGGATGCAACTGGTTCGATATACATGAAGTATGTGTAGGTATGCACTGTCAACAAATTATATACAGCTAAAAGATATGGATCAAAATAAAGGAGTGGCTATGTACATTTACGGAAGGCCAAAAGAATCAGGGAATATTGCAAGGTTTATAAATAGTACACGACTTGAGTCAACAAATAAGCAACCTAATTGCATATTTGAGGCATGCGAGGGAAACCGTGTATTTGTATGTGCGATAAAATCAATAACTACAGGGGAAGAGTTGCTAATCGATTACAATTTGAATCACATGATACAAACACAGTTACTATGGGAGTGGTACATACTATATACCATTTTACCCAACCTCCAATTAATGACTCCAATATACCATTTTATTATGTTTTTTTCGTAAGTCTATTGGTTTCATTTCGGTAATGTTTTTTTATATTTAATTTTTGTCACAACGGGACTTTGATAGTATGGGGAACACTCTCACCTAGAGCACAAATCGTGATGCATCTTCAGGTGCTTCTACCCAATAGGTTTACCTCATTGTAATTGTGCAAATTAGATACAAGCAAAATGTTTTATTATTATGTTTTTTTCTTAAGTTTATTGGGTTAATTTCGATAATGTTTTTAATATTCTTTTCACTATCAGCAGGTCGGGGAAAGGCACCATCAGTAGAGGAGAGCATCCATATGGAGGTGCAGTCACTATTATGTAATGATGACATCGCATATTCCACAAACGTTCTAGATATGATAAGAAAGACCCAAAAAAAATGCAATGAAGAAATCCTTCAGTTGTTATTCATAGTGCCTCAAACATATGAGATAAGAGAAAGGGTTAAAATATTGATGAAGAGAGCACAAAACTTGCAAGTAAGTTGTCATGAGGTCTTTAATTATAACATAAGTTCATTTATGGTTTTATATTTTGTACTCTTTTATGTCATGAACTAAAATATGTGTTGTTTTTATAGGATTTTTTGCGTCCTCATGATGTTGTTGGCCATGATCAGAGTACTGTAGGTGTTTCCCGAGGAGTAGGGGTTCCTACAAGTGTCGATCCTGATCTTCCTGTGCATACATCACTTGTGCCTATATTGTTGACTGAAATGTCGGTAACACATAGCATGCAGACATCGGGTAGTGCACCCTTTGGCAGCGAACACATGCGAGAACATGTGTTAGGACATGTACCTGGGGATGCAGAGGCCACTAGTACTGGTGATGTTGTAGCAGCATTTCCTAGATCTTCTCGTATTACTAGTACGAGAACATTGCCAGTCACATTTTTGGTGACCGAGGATTTCATTCCCATAAAGTTAGAGAAGGTCCCAAGTACTTTAAAATGTTTTAATTATTATTATATATAATCCAATTGAAATTTACTTATTGATCACTCTTTTTAGACTAATGATCCCATGATCATTTTGCAGGAAATGATTTTTTTTATAAACATCTAAATGATATTACATTGGAGATCTTTGGGCCAACCATACGTACACGATGGAATGCCCAAAATCAAAATTTAAAAGATGAGCTCATTAAACGTTTAGTTGTGCTATTCGTTAATACCACATTCAACTAAACCAAGGTCCTTAAGAAAGTTGGTAACTATCTAAAGTATGTGAGGGACCAATATAGGTCACATTTAGAGAAGAAAAAAAAGTACTAGCATCCCCCCATGATTCCAAAGAGGGAGTGGAAGCACCTGGTGTCGGATGGAAAGGATAAGGCTGAAAAGAAAAAAGGAAAGACACCACCAGGCCAAGGAAGGTATGTGATACTATCAACAATGTAATTATATACTCATTCCTCTTTCTTTTTACATAATCTAACGTATTTCAAAATTTTCATAGGTTTCTTGACATATCGAAGGCAACAAAGGAAAGAGTAGAAATACACAGGCAACACAAACTTGGCTCTGATGGTTATATGAAATTAGTTTCATGAATTGTAATTATCAATAAATGAAATATTGCATCCAAATAATAAATTTCAAACAATTTTGGTTTTATCACACCATAGAAACAAAATTCATGATCTTATACAAAAATGTAGGGCTCTGAATTCAACAAAGTGCCCACAGAAGAGGACCTGAGTATTGCCTTCCAGCAAGGCTATGGAGCCTTGGTTGAACACCTAAGACTCTTGACTAGGAAAACACAAGCTTCCATTGCATCTGACATGCAGGTAAATAAACTCAATGAAGTTTATTTAAAATTGAATACTTGTGCAATCTATTCAATATTAATTTCCACCATAAAGTAATTATGCGCCTATTTGTTTTAAACAGGAAAGCAATGATATTACTGCACATGACATTGGAATATAGCCTAGTGAGGGTGGAGCACAACCTGTAGATGAAGGTCATGGCCGTGTGCATCCTGGTACTGGATGTATTCATGTGCTATACAAAATTCATTATGGATTAATACAATTAAAAACATCTTTAATTGCAACTGGTGTATTAATTAATGTAACCATTCGTGTTTCAACATTAGAGCATGTAGAGCATGATCAACATGTTGAGGATGATTAAGCTAGACAAGATAATGATCTAAGTGTGGCCCCATTAGGTAAAGAGGACCACTCTAATGTTCTTTTAAACATATTTAATTGCAATTGGTGTATTGATTAATGTAACATTTCATGTTTCAACTCGAGATGATCAAAATTTAGAGGGTGTTCAGCATGTTGAGCATGAGGCTATGACACAACATTGGGAACATGATGTGGCCCCACCAAGTAAAGAGCACCACTCTAATGTTCTTTTAATTAATGAAATACTTGTAACAATAATAATAAAACATATCAATTTAACATTTATTTTTTATTGCAGCAAACCCCCCCTTGCAGTGGCCTCCACGTCATGAGTACACGACTAGGCATACATTAAGATCATGAGCAGAGGGTAGAACAACTAAATGCCAAGGGACGGATGATTTAGAAAATGATACTCCACTTTAGATTTTTTAATCTACAAAAAAAAAAACAAAAAAAAGTGATTGTAATCATATTATGGCAACCATATTTTTGATAATATGTTAATGAATGTTAAAAACTGATATTTTTGACAAGCATATTTTTGATAATATGTAAAAACTAAAAGAATGAATGTTATATTTTAATGAATGAATGTGAATATTTTAATGAATGAATGTTATATGTTATTAATGGATGAATGAATGATTAATGTTATATGATCAGGTATGGGGAATTGAGAGTGATGTGAGGGGGGGGGAGGAGTCAAAAGAGCTTCCACCTTCACGTAGTTGGCCCTATTAAGTACAGAATATTAAACTATTCTCGAAACAAAGAGAAGCTCAATAAGGTAATGCACTTTTCAATATTTCATTATGCTGCACTTTTAAGCTTATGTGATTTTCATTACTTCTCTTTGCTTCAATATGTTACCCTTTGTACTTATTTTACTTTTTAACACATCTCATATGTTACCCTAGATGACAGCTTTTGCAGGGGAAGCTATCCACGGATGGATCCCACGTTGGACATATTCCTTCGATAAATTATGTAAGGTCAATACTTATCTTGGTTGCATACTAGTTGAATCTTACAAATTCTTGTAAAGGTATGATTTGGAAGAACAAAAATGAATGAAAATGTTGATTGCAACTTGATTGTGCCATGTGTTATTATCTATCTAATGATCTAAGTTCCTAACTATCAAACTTTTAATTTTCCTAGATGTCCCTGAAGTATGCTATCATAGAAGATCTTTCCAATATGAAATTTATTATGACTAATAAATCAATCATAAGAAATTTCATATTGGAAAGATCTTCTATGATCCCTACATGATAGTTGCTCAATTGAATTTCATCAAAAGGATAACATCACTAGATAGGTAAATGTAGTGGTTCAGATTTTCAAATGGGAAATAGCATCATTCAAATATTCCTCAAGGCAATGGACTTATGGAAGGCAACCAAGTGTAAGAGACAAGAAACTTCATACCACAACTATTCTAAATATGATGCTCAAATAGAGTACAAGAGCACAACCCTTATAAATAGGTACAGAGGGTCCAAAAAATGTGATGTAGAGCATCATACCAACAACCTTCATTCTTTAGGGTATATCAAACCCAAGCAAAATTAGGAGAAGATCAAATATATAAATTTCAACATTTCACTTAACTACCATCAAAAACTCTACCAAATCACTTCATTACTCAACAAATTCTTTGTTCAAACACATTTCATCAACAAGCCAAAACATTCCATAAGAAATCTATCTATGTATCAGACTCAAAAACCTATTTACCATCAACAATATACCTAACTTCAAGCAACAACCTGAACAAAATCACTGAACCATTCAACATTCAATATTCTAACATTCATTCATTGACTCATCAATACATCTCACTCTCCAAGGAAAAATATTAGTAGATCATTCTTTCTTACTTTCTTACAAAAAACTAAATCATTGTAAACATCATAACTTTAATGAAAACAAACCAAGATCATGCTAATGTGTCACTGTTATACCAGATTATCAAGTTTTTGCATGAAAGCACCACTAAAGCACATTGAGCTCACAAGTCCAACATCTCCACACTATCAAACTCTGCCCTCACAACTTCATCCAACCATTGATACAATTATAATACCATTGTGCAAGCAAGTTCCTCACAAATCTAAACACAATTAATACTATTACATCAGGGTTCCACTTGTGAATTCAAAGCACAATTAGGACTCCATACCCTAAATCGGGTAATATCTTTTCATTCTCAAACACCATACCAGGACTTTCACAGATTCAGTAACCCATTTGGAGGCTCTTAAGCATGTCAAAATATCAGGCATATTTACCATAGAAAATATATGAGATCCAATAGGCGTACTGCTGCTACCAGTCTTAAATTAGGCCAAACTACAAAGTAGCCACCAACATATCATCTCCAAACCACTCAAAACCCAAAAGAAGTCTTAGAAAATATTATGAAACTCAGGATTCCATCATTATCAAGAACTATTAGGCCCATTAAGGCATTGAATATCAAAACCCTTAGATGTAGGCCTTGCAAAGCAAAATGAATAAGGGTTTGAGGGAAATAAACCTTCCACACCTTCTACCATCATGGAACCACTTCCAACACCTTGAAATACACCTACCTACACTGTCTACACCATTTCCAAGCCCCTGCAAGCTCTGTTTCTTCATGACCCATGATTGTAGCATCAACTTTTACATGGAAACTCTCATTGTTTTCCTGTAGCAACAAATTTATCTTAGCATTCTAGCTTTCCCCTGACATTCCATCAAAAAAAAAATCAAAGAAACCTTATATTAACCTACCCCACCAATCTACTTGGCCTACATTGGTGGAGTAGTGATGAAAAATTCTTATTAGACTCTCAAAACCCAATATTCAAGGTTTCAGACTAAACCATAAATTTTTTTCTCAAACAACCATTATACTTAATGGATTCCTTCCAAAATGGATGCAAATGAAAGATGACTTCCCAATCTACTAAGAACAACAAGATTTGAGCATTATATTTGAGCCTCCTCATTATTGATTAATTCGACTTAAGACAAATTAAAAAAGCCAAAGGCTATATTTGAATTTGTCTTCACAATTCGAGGCTAGAAGTGATTCGTCCAGATGCTGAACATCAACACAAAACTCTCAAATGAAAGATTTGAAAATAAAATATATCAAGGTTACTATTTATAGCATATTTTTCATGCAATCTTACAATTAATTAAAGAGAAACAAAGGATGAGAATCTCACAAAAGTTATGAGCCTAAAAGGTCTGAGAGGAGCTTTTGGACAAAAGTTAATAGCAAGTTGCAATAGCTTCAATAGATTCCTCAATGCAATTAAAACAAAGAAAGCTCCATTGATGGTAATAAAGAAGGCTCCCTCAATGCAAATTTAAGCAACATCCTTAAGTTAAGAGAGATTATGTTTGTATGTATATGTTGCATAATGGTTTTAACAATAAGCTTTGGTGACTTATCATTAGATTAATTAGATTAATGATTCTCATCATGCTACTAAAATTGTTAATCATACATCTCATAGTTCATTGGAGTTCCATTGGTTAGTTTGGGTGCATCTAAAATTAAGAGAGATTGGAATTATATGTCTAGTTGTTCTTTAAGGTTATATTTATTTGTTAATGTTATCTTTATAAAGGAGGTTGTTGATTTTATACTCGAACTGGTGACTGATTTTAGCACAGTTTCTTTATGGGTGCGATCTTCTATTTAAGTGTCCAACATGTATATTCATTTTGGGATGTGACTATTAAAATCACTTGTTATATGCAATCAATCCATAAATATAATGTTATAGTCTATAATTTTCAGTAAGCAACATTCAAAAATTGAGCGTATGGTTTCAGCATTTATTAAGCATATGTTAATCTTCAAATTCAGGGTTTTGTGTAGTTTTTTAATATTGTTGTAAGTAATTTATTCTAGTGAATAATATGAAGTTATAAGTGTTTTTTTCTAAGTGTTTTATTATTATTATGTTGTAAGTAAACCTTATTATTAGCTTGAAAGAATAGTAGATTTTCAAATGTTTTTTTGGTATTATAATAAAGTAGTTGTTTGGGTTTTATGAGATATAGTTCTTTCAATTGAGATCTTTCTAACAATAAATCATGTCTAATATTAATTCTTTGCCCATTCTAAAATGTAATGAAAATAACTATAAGTATTAAAGCATCAAATTGGTGACTCTTTTGATAAGAAAAAACTCATGAGAGATTGTATACATTGATTATTAAGAGTCAGCTGATTGGACTACTCTTGCAACTAATGACATAACATTTAAAGAGGCCAAGAAGAATTCTCAAGATTTATTTCACATTCAAACAACTCTTTAAATAAGAGTTACTTTTCTTAGAATCTTTGTATGATCTGATTTGGATCATGAAGTAAGTTGGATTTGATTCCACTAAGCCATTATTCTCATTCACTAGTTGAAAGGTATGTAACTTGGAAACACTCTCAACATTCCTTATATGATCTTTTTCAGTAAGAACAAAACATGTAAATATGGTAAATGTGTTATAGAGGTTCTAAATGTTTCTAAGGTGATCACAGATCTTAGCAATGTTCAACCTACTTCAAAATATCCACAAGGACGCAACATTTTTTCCAAGTTTTCTAAGAACAACCGGTCATCCTTGTGTGATACCTATGTTTTTGAGATGTTATGACAATGTTTTTTTGGACAAGGGATAGCAGAGGGACATTTTGAGGCATCCTCGTGTCCCTAGAATGTCCCTAGTATAGGAATGTGTTGAGAAATGTTAGGTAAGCATCCCTATGGAACATAGTGAAAAAGACCTTGTCTTCATTGAAACAAGCACCTCTTGCTTGGTACTGATGAATTGATGAGTACTTGTTAGATTTGGGCTTCACTAAAACTACTGCAGATCCCAATCTTTATTATTTATTTGATAAATTTGATCTGTTGGTTTCAATTTTGCATATGGACAATCTAATGCTTACAAGAAGTATTGAGAAACTCATAAGATGGTAAAATATTGAGTTGGCATTTGAATTTGATATGAGAAATATTGGCCATATGCACTATTTCTTGGGTCTTTAAGTGTGGAAAAGTAAAGAGAAGTCTTCGTAAGTCAAAAAAATTACACAATGGAGATTATAAAGAGATTTTAGATGATAGAGATTATAAACCCTTTTCTACTTCAATGATTCCAAATCTTAAGTTGACTGTAGATTTAGAATTAGATTCGGTGAATTTTTTGTCGACAAGTAGTTGATAGGTTCTCTCATGTACTTGATAAATACTAGACTTGATATTTCTTTCGCAATGAATACATTAATTTAGTATATGGTTCAGCTAAGGCAAATTCACTGGATTGCTACAGAACATGAGCCTCAATATTTGAGGGGCATAATTTGTTATGGGTTGAAAGGTGTTGGAGATGAAGAGTTAATGTTGCATGACTTTGTAGATTCAAACTAGGCAGGTGATGCTAGTGCTAAGAAGAGCACTTTAGGGTTTGGTTTGAGCTTGGGGTCAAGCAGAATATCTTGGTTCAACAGGTAATGGATTGTTGCTTTAGGTTCAACTGATGCAGAATACATAGAAGCTTCTTCTTCTTGTTATGAGGCAATTTGGCTTCACAAGTTGATAGCAATACTTGCTAATCAGATTTGGTAACCACCAATAGTATGCTATGATAATTAGAGTTTCATCAAGTTCTTTTAAATTCAGTATTTCATGATTTCTCCAAACATATAGATAATTGTTATCATTTTCTTAGAGACGGGGTTCCAAAGAGAGCAGCAGTTCTTTAGTATTTACTCTCAGATGAGCAAGTTCCAGACATTTTGATAGTCCTTGTCAAAAGGGAAGTTTGAAGAACTAAGAGAGAAGTTGAGGTATGGAGAACACCTTCCTTGAAAAGAGGGCACGTTATATTTTTGCTTTACTTAGCTATTGTACCTGGATGTAGAAAATTAGCAGAAATTCATCCTCTTTTTAGAGTGATTTGTCTGCTAGAAATACGCACTCATATTTAGTGTTACTTTTCTTAAATCTGGTTGCTTGATTTGGCTGCATTGTTTTTGTCTTTTATATGTTTAATTCTAGGGCACTAGAGTTTTTTTTTTGTTATATTTATACTAAGATTCCATGCAATGAATAAAACAAGAATAGACTTCTGATTTAAAGCGCTTTTTCTTCTGCTTTCATGGGACGGACTTTGTGGTTCTTTTATAAACCCTGGGCATCCACCTTTGTGTAACAAAACATTTAGAATAATATTTTTTTTGAGAATGAAAATAATTCTAATTTCAATTTTATTTGTTGTTTTATGTACTTTCAGTGGTGTGTGCATGCAGGTTAGTGTACCCAGCAACAACAGTCTTGATTCACATTTATCTTAGACAGTTAGGTCAATCTCTGAGCACTAAATCTGCATACCATGGTCTAAATTTTAAAACAAACATGTTGTGACTCCTCAAAAGTAACATAAAATCTTGGTGTTTTCAAACTTCTTGGCCAGAAAAAGAGTTTACTTGAGCTCCAAAAGAAAAAGGTTATAGAAAAGAAAAGGGTTATTTTTTTCTGATGAAAGCATGTGTACTTCATGTTTGCTCCATAGAGAAGACACAGATTTGAATCTAGCTGGGGTTGGAGTATGTACAATATAAAGTAAGTTAATAAAATATCACCTAAAAAACTACCTTTACCTCTACCTTTATGACGAACATCATCTACCAATCACCTATCCCACTTGGTCCATTAATGCATAATTTAAGTTGTTCTAGTACTTTCATCATACCTAGAATCTTCTTTAGAGTTATATATGTTAACCATTAATCTATAGACTGGGGACAACTCAGCTAGACTTGTTCAATTGTCAGTGGTCCAGTCCACCACACCATGGAGATGTGTAAATAGATGAAGGAGAAATCAAATGTGAGAATTCATCATTACATGCATCTCATAACAAAACATGAGGAGGAAAAGTTAAAATGAAGAAATTAAACCTAGCATCAAGATAATAACACAACACCCCATATCACGGAAATTTAAATAAGCAATGATATGATTCCACCTTACACCTTACATTAAAGCCAATCAAGGATAGAGGAAAATTCCCAAATTTGAAACCAATAAGATTTGATATGATAAACTAATTGGTTGAGTGAAGCAATGGGTATGATTACCAAGTTGCTTCCTAATGATGTGTGCCCATTGTATTTTTGTTTCAAGTAACGAGGCATCCTCTGAAACAAGGGGACATTCTCTTCAAAAAAAATCTATATTTTTTATTTGTAAACAATTATAATGCAGCACAATAGGCATGTATTGATATTTTTACCATACATTGTTGATTGGGTTTCTCATATGGTTGTAGATAGATCTATAAATTTCCTTTTGAATGTGTAATATATTGAATGTTTATGTTTCTATAGGATAGTTTAAATAGGTCTTGTTCATTTTCTAGCTGACAGTACTTATATTTTGAATTGCAACTCAAACTCGTCCACATGCAACAATTGAAGTTGAAATCTCAAAAGATATTCAACTAGTTCACTTTGACTTCAATAGGTATGTTGTGATGCCCATGAGGGTAACAATTTTTTTGTATAAGCCTCATGTATGACTGAGTTTATGCATTTAGCATTCTAGTTCAATTTCTTTAGAGGGGTGGCTAGTAACATGATTTTGGTAGAGAATAAATTTTGTCTTTTTTGGGTGTTAGGATTGTAGAATCCTCTACATATTACATTTCACTTCTGCATCTAGTTTAGTGTCTTGAGAAGGCTGGCTAACACTAACAACATTCATTTTTCTAGAATTATGGTTTTATAATTTTAGCTCATCAATCTCATTTTTGTTGTCACTGATGTTTTTGCAGTACACCTTTTGAGGTTCATGGTGATGCATGTGTGCTCAAAGCAATGGGGTTTTCTCTAAATCTACCAAATGATGGTGCTGATTTTGCTAGTCATGATGGTTATCCAAATGGAACTACTTTTGGTGAAAATACTTTGCATATATTTATAACTAAAGAAATTATTATGTAGGCCATATTTATTGTCACACTAAGTTGAGAATTGCAATCATTATAGTTTTATTTATTAACTCTTGTATCTCTTTTTTTGAAATAAACAATGGTTTAATGCATGGGTTGAATGTGTTCAAGGTGATAAGCACTAGTGAATAAGATGCTTATAGTCTATCTAATTTTATTATTTAGTAACTCTTTGTGGTGTTGATCAGTAACATGGGCTACGTCATAATTTTTTCATGGGGATTTTCCCTTATTGTAAGATTAAGCCACATGCATATCCTTTGATCGTGAGAAAGCATGAATATTTTCCCATTTTGTGGTGGAAGGCGCATGAATATCCTTTGGTTTCATGAGAAGACAGTCGATATCATAATGGACTTTTGGTTTTTCCGTTGTATTCAACTTGGACATTATAATTATATTTGGGACTTTATATTAAAAAAATAAATAAAAAGGAAAAGAATAACGGCTTTAACAAGAGAACACAATATATGACTATTGCTTATTTCCAATTCTTAGATAATCTGGCTATACTAAAACTGAAGCACAAACCTCCTGGCATATCAACATTAATATAGAAGCACAAAAGGTATTAAAATTTATTAGTTCAAATGTATGTAATAGCATACATTTGAACGAATAGTTTTTTAAAAAACAATTGGAAACATTTGTCAAAATATTGACGAACACCTTGCGATGAACCATAAAACTTCCAATGAAGTTGCTATACATGTGACGATATTTTCGTCACAATTTCGATAATATTTTCATCACATGTACAAAAATTTCGTCAGAATTTTTATAGTTCGTCGGAAGTTTTATAGTTCGTCGCAAGATGTTCGTCAAAATTTTGATGAAAGTTTGATGATATTTCGTCACTAGGCAGACGAAGTGTTCATTGATTTTCCAATGAACAATGGTTCCATTTTTAGTGGCGATGACCGACGATGTTGGGTCTAGGTTTCGACGTTTAAAAGTTCATCGAAAAAGCGACGAAAAAATTGCAACGAAATTTATATGAGTATTTCATCAATATTTCGACAATAGTTTGTCTGTATTTCAACAAACATTCGTCAAAATTTGGTGTCAAATATAGTAGTGATATGCCCCTATGTTTACTCATCAAATCACACCATGATATGATGGATCATGGTGAACTTGACTAGGTATAATATAGGAAACTCAAATGATAAACAAAATGCATAAAACATCAAAATATCACAATAGATTTCAAATGTCATTTTTCATCGGATCAGTAGGTGGATAGGACTGATATAGTCTGATTTAGGAAGGATACATCCTGTTAAGACCAAAGATGGTGGATTGATTAGGTGATCAACATGACTCAAGATACTCAAAACTGATTGAATCCCATGATGCTAGTGCCCTTTGTATTAGGTACCAACTAAATAGGGACATACTTGGTGATGCGACATGACACCGAAACACACCCTAAAGACCTAGGGGCTTAGGGGCTAATTAAAGATTAGGCTTTCCTATGTGAAAGCACAGAGCCCTCATAGTTAGATAAAAGACTGATGACTAAACATGGATAAAAGTCAAAAGACGACAATGAAGACCTTGATGGATGACAAAGACCAGATAGACAAATGCCCTAGGGGCTGATCAAATGATTAGCCTTCCCTACGTGAAAGCGCAGGGGCAACACAGTTTGACCAAAAGACAAATGATAGAAAATGGATAAGGGATGATGAGATGACCATGATTAGCAAATACAATGATGGAGTCGATATGATGAAACAAGACTGTAGACATGCAAAAATAAAAATCATGCATCATACAAATTAACATTCATTTCTTCTATTAATCAATTAAAGCAATTTATTGATTAAATCCTAAGGTTCATCAGACTTAATTAAATAAATCAAATTATTTAATTAAGTTCCTAAAGTTCTTCTTATTTGATTTAATAAATCAAACTAATTTAAAATCAAATGTCAAATCCCTAAAATTCCCTAAGTTAATTAATCTAAATTAATTAACTTCTAATCATGATTATCATTCTCTAGCTTTTGACTCAACTAGAGTCAAATCCAAACTCTTAACTAACGCACCCACTTGCACCAATAAATCATTTATTTGATTTATTATTTCTTCCAATTACATTCAAAATGGAATCAAAATGGAATATTCTTCCAATTTGAATCTTCCCCCCAAAAGGAACTTGTCCCTTCCAACAAGGTTTTAAATGCTATTTGCACAAGTCAAACATGGCATTTATTGCACCTTTCATCCCCCCTAAACATGTCATTTCATCCAAATTTGAATTTCAAATTGGCACATTGGCCAAGACTTGCACATTCCTCACCCTCTCACACTTTGACAAGTGGCATCTTGTCATTGGCTCATGAATGATCCCACATTCATCCAAATCTATCACTCTTCCTAATCTTGAATCTATAAAATGCAAAGCATTTCAACACAAATCATCTACATCACAACACAACACTTTCTCATTGCAAGGTTACTCTCTTCATTTGAGAATCAATCTTGCTCTTCATCATCTACAATCTACACACATTTTGAAAGCATCTACATTTTAGGAAACTTGAGTTCAAGCATCTCATTGTCTATCATATCACTAAGCTTATCAAGTATTGGGAAAGGGCTCTTTCACATACTCAAAGAGCACCAATCCACTATAAGATAGTTGTTAATCATGTTTGCATATGCTTTTGTTTAGCTTGCATTATTTTCATTAGTGGCATTGTTTAACATGGTTAAATATTTCATAGAGATGTTTAAGTTTGCTGATTTAAACTAACTTTTGTGCTAACAACATGAAATTGTTTAAGTCTATCTTGCAGATTTTCATGTCCACAAAATGGCGCTAGAAGGAGGGAACAAGCTCATGTTTGTTTAAAAGAAAAAGAAAAAAAAGAGCTAACCCTCTAACATGCCGCTTGTGTTTCTAGATTTTGAATGCATTGAATAGAACTACACAGTCTTTGCTTTTGCTCAAGCATTGATTAACATGTCATTCGTTTCTCTTAAGGGAATCAAAATAAGAGAGTATTTCTTGATGCATACTATTATAATATAAGTCTGTTATTTCTATAAGTGCAAACAATCTGTAGTCTCATATAATTTGTAGATATTTTAGTCCTCCATGTTGTGTCAATAACTCCATTTTTGACCAGGCAAAAGCATTTTGATGAGATATTCTGCATAAAATGATATTGAGTTCTTGACTGGTTCCGGTGTTGCTCAAAACTTATTTAACAGGTCTTTCAGCATTGAGCTTGTCATTTGCAGATGGTGTTTGAGTTTTTCATACCACCTCTCTCCCTAAATAGATGGTGTTTGAGTATGTCAAGTAAGTTGGTACGACTTTCTTTCCACAGTCCATTTTAAATAGATTTCTTACTTCTAGATTTGCTGTGAGGTAGGTGACAACCAAGAGGACTAATTTTAAATGATACTGGGGTCTAATCAATCCAGTCTTTGATAGCGGTAGTCGTTCCTTATTATACTATGGTTTCTTTCTAGCATAAATAATGCTATGAAGTTGTTGAGGCTGCACCTTTAGAATCTATGATTTCGCCATAGGTGGAAAGCTCCTTCACCACACTAACCATTTGGAGATTTATTCGGGCTTTTAATTCTGGAAAGATACCTCTAATATGGTGCACTAATATCTGATTCGACTTCTCTGCTAGTTGGTGGAAACCACAACTATTGGTTAAGCTATGGTGCATTAGACAACTGTTGAAAAAAAAAAGCTTTCCTCATAAACACGCACATCTCAAATACTTCTATTGGTAGTAATGTTGAGCCTCTCCAATAGATTGACCGCAAATATTGTAGGAGACATCTCTTCGAATCATTTTGGCTAATAGTTCGTATGCTTTCTCTCTACCTCTGTATTTTTCATACATTGCTTTAATACTTTCTGTCAAATGATTCAGGTGTCTAATCTACGCGCCCACATTTTAGGAACATATCTACTAGGGCAGATATGATTGGAATATCATAGAGAGCGTGTTTTGAAATTATCAAGGTGCAGACTTAGAATGCTTGAGTTATTATTTTTTATACTTCACGTACTTTAGGACCATTAATGGCAAGATCTCTAAAGAAATGTGTTTGTGTCAGCACAAGTTATAGGTCTATATTCTATTTATTAGATCTGATCTTCTGAGATTGTCACTAGATCTGCACGTTTCTTCTCTTGGTTGCCTGGAGGACAATTCCTTTGCTGTCTAGATTTCTTGTAGGTCCCCATAGCCTTACCAATGATGTTCTTTTTTTTACATACACGTATTAAATAGTTCACCTATCCTCTCTATTCTTTGAAGGATCGGCCAAACAATTCGCATATTCTTTATGTTCTCCCTTGAGGGACAGTTCCAGAAAATCTGTGCACCTAGTGTATCCCTCTGTTTTCCACGGGCAGAGAGAAGACCGAGTGCAAAAGCTTAAGAATTTGACTTTTTTTGCTCCTACCAACAACACTTGATTAAAATTTTCTAAGGCCTTTGGCTTGGCACCCACTGTGCGTAAATCTGTACGAAGCATGGGACATATGCCGCCGCTGCAATCCACTGTCAAAACATAAAAAAATAAACAGGAACTAAAGCATCTGGTAGGATGTAATATGGTATTACATAGTGCGTCATTTCCTCTGTAGATAGTTAGGATATTCCTAAAAGCTTAAGCGCGTTGAGTGGAACTAAATTCATAATGTGTAGGATCTTTTATGTTAGGCGCAGGGAGTCTGGTATCCCTATGTCATAAGTTATGTATGGTTTGTTGCCCATTAACTCTATTTTTGGTGGGAGTCTGGCATCCCTATGTCATAGAGTCGTGCACTTACTTCACACGCGTGATTCTACCTTAGTTTCACCTACCACCTGCTTTTAGCTTGAATGTTTGTTTTTTTTGTTTTTTTTTTAAAAAGCTTTTCCAACGGATCCTTCTTCACTTATATGACAGGAAGCAAAATCATGTTCTCTTTAAGACATCATACCACGCAATGATCACTTTGGATGAATAAAAAGTGTGCTATCTTAAATATTGAAGGCCATCATATCACTGCTTTAATCTTCCACATAGATTTCTTTTTTTATTTTCTTTAAATATAGAGGCCCACTGGTTGTAGTCTTGCATACTAGTAAATTGCACTTTATTGCTTGTATCTACATTGAACTAAGTGAAAATTGCAGTCTATCATGAATGATTTGCTCTCTTATTCATTGCAAATGGTTTAATTGTGAACCAAATAAAAAGTGCATTTATTTTTGGCAACTTGTTTATAAGAATGGCAATATTTTGTAGCTTGTGCTTGGAGGAAGTCTCACGAAAGCTGGTGGTTTTGTGATTTGATTATATTTTTCTAACAATTATTCATGCTTGCTTCTATACTTAATAGTTGATTAAAGCTACATGGAATGGTAAGAGAAGTCTCTCGCATCTATTCCTTTAGAGAAGATGTTCATATGAAATCTTAGGCTAGCAAAATTGAATCAATAGCAAAAGAGGCTTTTTCTCATTATTTGCAGAACTTCCTCTTTATGAAGAAGATTTTCTTTAAAGTCTTTAGAAAGGGAGGTGCTTGGCAATGTTGTATTCATCAATCATGAGTTCTTTTAATCTAATTTTTTATTGTTTATGGTTAAATGAATTTAGATTAAATGACACAATCTTCACATGATTTATCTTTTCATATTACAGGGATTTCGTTCACACGAAGAATTTGCAACATTGAAGTATAATGATTTTTGAAGAATCTTGAAGAGGATTGAGTACTAAAACTGGAAATTCACAAAGCATTTTTAAATGCTTAGAGCATCCAATTCTTGCTTTAGTTTTTTGTTTTGAACCAACTTAGCTTTCTTTTTGGATTTAAAATTAACCATTTCACTTGATCTTTTCAACTTGGTTAAAATTGAACTTAGAAACTTACTAGAGTTGGTTTTCAAATTTAACAATTGGACAATCAACTTCACATCTCATTTGGTGCTTTTAAAATGAACTCATCACTGCTTTGAGGTATAAAATGAACAAGTGTTTGTCATGTTTTGCAATATTTTTCACAAATTAACATCATTCGAAATGTGTATGCGCTTCTCTCGTGCTTCATAGTGATTTTGAGAATCAAAAGCATTTTGGTGATGTTAAGTTGTCAAAAAGATTGCCTCCACACTTCAATTTGGGCATTTTAAAATTGAAAAAAACATGCGAGTGTGAGCACGATATATTGCGGAGGTTCTCCCCTTTGTTTTTCAACAAAGGTTGTGTGAACGACGGGATATGTTAGCTCGCTTTTGTTTATCTTAGAGGGCCTGCCTTGTGGGAAAAAGTACTCACCCAAGGGAACGACCCAACCGGGAACACGCTAAAGCCAAGCGACTTCCAACTGGTATATAAGTGTGGATATTGGAACAAAGGCCAATATCACGAGGATTATTCTGACGAGACGGACAGCAATGGACTCTCGTCGATGTTGGATAATCCCCCACAAACAAAATGCCTGAATTAGAACCCCTTGTTTAGAAAAAGGCCAAAACCTTGTCTATCGTGTTGGTGCAAAAGGTCATGTCCTTTGAAGCCGCCCCATGTTATACATGCAGTCTTGTTGTGGAAATGGAAAGTATGTCATGGGAGATTCATGGGTACTAATGCTTGGCTGACCCGAATAAGTGAGTGTCGTGGAGGGGAGCCAGTGTGGTCAAGCATTTAGCCATTCGCACAAGATATGCACAGCTGGATTTATCCAAGTGGGAACCCAACAAGATATTGCCTCATCATCCTAGGGTTGTAAAAAGTGTTTGGAATCAAAAACACTTTTCTTGGATTCAAAACATTGAAAAATGAACATTCACATGAGCCTCAAATTTCAAACACCTTAGAGAAAACAAATATCCTTGACGAATTCAAAACACTCTTGCTTTCCCTAGGGATTTTGTCCCTAGAGGTTTCTAAGTGCTCGAATTCTATTGTCATTTGTTTTCACAAAGGATAAACATAGGAGACTTTTGCCCTAATTTCCTTGATTTCCACATAATGGACCTTGTGGGATGAAGAAGAAAGTAGGACATTAGACATTCAGTTTGAAAACATAATCAAGCAAGTGATTTTGGTAAAAAGGATTCACTAAGACAAGATAAAAGACAAATTTGATTACACATGTGTTTTCTAACATGATCAAAATCCCAAAACCGAAGTTCAAAAAGCTTAGTGTGAAAGCTAGTGAGGAGTGTCTTGAGATCCTGAATTTTTTGAAAGGTTTACTTTCCTCTCATAGGAAATATAGTGTGTCCTTCAACATCAAGGTCTTGTAAGCAGAAGTGTTATTCGAGGTCAAGTCTAGGATCAAATTCAATCACTTTCATCCATCTCTCAACCATTAAATCAGTCAAAAATCACTTCACCAACAACTCTTGGAAACTTTGTAAACATTTTTTATGCTAAACTTTTAGGCGAAATCAAAACCTCTTTGTTTGACTTAACACAACTAGTCAAACCATCATCCTATACACGAGTTCTCTCTTGGATAATACAACTTCCTAGGGTTTACGAGTTCATCTTGTTTGGTTTAACACACCTAGCCAAATTATCAAATCATCACCTCATTTGACTTGATGCACTTAGTCAAACTACCATCTTGTAGGAGTTCACTCTATAGATAACACAACTTCCTAGAGCTTTACAATTACATGCATCACTCTTGGTTGACTTAACACACCTAGTCGAAGCATCAATCCAATCATGAATCAATCAATCAAAGTCCTAAAAAAGTTTAGCATTTCCTTCAAAGTTTCTTTAAGAGTTCCATTCATCCATATCACTCATCTTTCGTTTATCTCATCCTCATTATCGCTTTGATCCTTCAATTATACTAGTTCTTCGCTTCTTTGAACCTAAGGTTTAGACCGATCTAAAGGATTAGAGGTTCATCTCTTACATTCTTGAAAATTGATCTTCATTTTATAGTTCAAACTCGATCTCAACACAAGAGGGACATGGAATATAAACTTGATCCATCCATCATAAGCAATTCGATTCAACCAAACTATCCAAGCCTTGCAATACCATTTGATTTTCAAAGCTTGTACAATGCATACATGGGAGCATTATCTCATACAAACATCAATGGTACAACAAATATGAGCATACCCAATCCAAAGTTTGGAACACCTTTCCCAATGATAGATTTCAATCCAAGTCCAAATCTACAAATCTATCAACCAAACTCTCAATGCATGAGTTTTCCAAACAACATTATCCCACCAAATCCATACATTCCAAGTACAACTTTACCAAACATGACCATTTCAAATCCACACTTGGTAAATTTTGGGGTAGACATGTTTGCAAATCCCATCAATGTTCAAAATCCAAGCAATATGTTGACGACTCCATATGTTGATTCAAGCCAAGGTAACAACATGCAAAATCAAAGTTACTTAAATCCAAGCAATATGATTCCCAACCACAACAATGTTCAATTTCAATCTATCATGCCAAATCAAAACATCATACCAAATCATCCCATTTTTCCATCGATATCGCAAAAACAGATGGAAACCATCCAAGCAACCCCAACAATCAACAGCATTCCCATTCCACCACCACCACCACCGCCGCCAAAATACAACACGACCAATTCATTCTCCATCATATTGCAAACCGCTCAAGAAGCTTCCCGCAAAAAGGCACTCCAAGCCCAACAAGCTACACAACTAGTTGCTCAGCAAGCACAAGCGGCTCAAGTAGCCCAACAAGCACAAGCGCAAGCAAAATTCTGGGCACTATTGCAAGCAATCCCAGAAGAAGTATCACAACAAAGAGCCCAACAAAAAGCTTTGTTGGCACAAAAACAACATGACGAACAACAAGCATTGTTGGCTTAGTAGAAAACGCAGGCCTTACTCCCACAACAAAGCTTGCAACTGATTCCCACCATAATAATTCAAAATGATGATCAAGATCCTTTGACTAATGACAATGTTGAAAATGTCTCTACATCACCTAATGAGTTAGAAGACATATCTCAAGAATTTGTTCCAAAGCATGATCAACATCTTTCACCAAGGTCTAGCAATGATCCTCTCCAAAACATATGGCCATCCTTTGACCTCATGAAATTTGAGAATATTCCTATGCCTAATGAAGATATCCAAGAAAGAAATCCATTCTTTGAAATTGACCCATGTCGAGAACTTGATCCAAAGCATGTTGAAAGCAATTCCGAAATCACTCAAGATCGAGAATTTGTATCTCCAAGCTACTACAACGATATAATGGACACTCTCCTATCTATACACGATGTTGCAAATGATGACCATATCTGCATAGCACATACTCTTCCATCTACCCATGAGATGCTTTCTTTGGATGGACCTGTAGATGATCTTCATTCAAAACAAGAGTCTCATACTCTTACTGAGGAACAAGAATCTCCTACTCTTAAAATTTGTACACATGATCAAGATGCAGAGAAATGCAGAGACATATCAAAAATGGATCATGAAGAAGGCTTGTACATAAGTCATGAATCAGAAACATCCTATGAAGTGAGTCATGAGGAAGACTTTTGTGTAGAGAGAGAAGCATCAACACTTCTTGAAGAAGCACTACAATCTGATATGTCACAAGATCAAGTTGAAGATATCAATCAGGCATTCATCCCACTTATGGAAGGTCCTATCACTTATAAACTTGGATCACTCACCTTTGTAAGGGAAAATCATGTTATCAATGAAAGAGCTATGACATTTGAAGATCCGCCACAGAGCAGAGAAGGAGAAACACCTTGTTTCCAAGGTAAATCATATCCTATTGCAAATAAGTTTTTTCAGCAGATGAATTATCAAGGCAGGGGATTAGGCCTACATGAACAAGGTATCTTGGAACTAGTGCAAATTTTTGGAAATCCTAAGCGTCAAGGGCTTGGTTACTCGACAATCAAGGGATCTCAACATATCAGTGATACCTCCACAAAACTGGGGGCAACTTCATCTCGAGCAAACGTCAACATGGGGAGCACGAAGAATCCTTATGATGAAACTAATGCCAATACTACAACCCGCCACGTCATGAATCTTCATCCACCCATCACCCCATCCACAAATTGGGACCAACAACAAAAGAAAGACTTGAATCAAAGCATGAAGAACGTTATCAAAGAAAAAGAAGCAGCGAAGCATATCGGACAAATCAAATACAAGTGGATACCCAAGAATACAAAGAAAGACTATCCCTATCAAACTCCATCAGTCAAAGAAACTATGGGGCAAAATAAAAAAGGGGAAATTATCCATCAAAGATGTCCACAAAAGAGAAAACATGCTTCTCAAGCGATATACAAAGTGTATCAAGCAGTTGGTCCTAATTCCACACAAACTTTCGTATCCATCCATAATTGCTCATCTTCCCAAGTTTGGAGAGTCAAAGGTTCCAAACTATCGACCAATCCATCTTTTATCCCTAAACACACTCCATCCATGCCTCCACGCATGATATCCAATTCTCACATTGACCATGTATTGGCATTGACCCTTCATCATAAGGATTCAGAAGGCACTCTATCGCGATGTGTGCACAAAGACAGAGTTAAGTCCATTATCAGCAAAGCAAAATAGATTTCTCAAAAGTTGCATTCAAGTGCACGTATCTTGGCAAAGCAAATTCTTCAAGTAGGATACTGATGGCACGTTATGATAGAAGCATCAACATCAGCACCACCAGGTGGTTTAGCATCAGCTTAAAATCTCTCAGAAAATACAAAAAAATCAAAAAAAATGTCCTTAAAAAAATGGTCACCTTGATGAAAACCTGGCAAACAGGCGTCTTGGTGACAACAAAAAAATCAAAATATACAAAAATCCAAAAAAATCAAAAAAAGGATTGAAAACAGTAAAGAAAAAAATCATCCTCTAGCGAAAACCATTTTGGTGGCGCTTTGGGCAGGTACCATGATGAAAACCTGGAAAACAGGCATTATGTGTAGAATCGAGCATCTACGTGCGCCAATTCAGAAGAAAGCATCTTATCGCATCCATTATAAACCTGAAATTCCATCCATATCATCCATTCATCCATAAACCGTTTATCCAATCCATTTTCCATCTGCATCCATACTCCAAGTTATCTTGATCTTGGAAAATTTTGGTGCACACTTTACAGTTGCTTATGGTAGACATCTTGACATGGATCATTTTCATTTATCCCATCCTATCCAACATTATCTAAGCTTTGAAGCATTATCTGAGTGAGCATTCCTCTGTTCGAACACCCTTATCTTATCGCAAGATAATCCATATCCATTTGTATCCAAGAATCCACCCATGGCCATTCAAACATTGCTAGACACTAGGGGCAGATATTTACATCTCGCTTCGAGAATAAATCTTGATCTATATCATCCAACTTATGTGGTGATCTAAACATTGGAAAACATAAAATCAAATTGGTCAAAACATTTTTGAGAAAAATCCCAAATCACTAGCCCATGGCATATTTTGACAGGAAGACGTTCCTCATCAAGCTTTATCTTTCGTCAATCATCAAATCTGAACAATCAACATCAGTTGCATCTAATGTGTACCCCAGTGTCACATCAAATCATCAAAGCTATTTTGTTCCAAATCAAGCTTCATCTTGATCAATCGAATCCAGTTAATTATCACCTTGTTTGACTTAACACACTTAGTCAAATTATCATCTTGTGCACGAGTTTACTCTAGGATAACACAACTTCCTTGGGTTTACAAGTTCATTATCATCACTCTGTTTGGCTTAACACACTTAGCCAAATTATCAAATCATCACCTTGTTTGGCTTAACACACCTAGCAAAATTATCCTTTTTGTACGAGTTTACTCTGGGATAACACAACTTCCTGGAACTTACGAGTGCATTATCACTTTTGTTTGACTTAACACACTTAGTCAAACTATCAATTCAGCAATCCGATTGATCAACATTAAGCTTGGTTTTCAAGAAAATCCCAAAACATAGCAATGATATCGTCATATCATGTCCATATCTGAATCGTCAAAATCATGCAAAAAATTCAAAACCATTCAAAAAAATCAAAAATCCAAAAAACATTCAAAAAATTCATCAGAAAATCCAAAAACATTCAAAAAACTCATTCAAAAATCCAAAAACATCCAAATCATTCAAAAAATCCAAAAACATGTCGAAATATCGAAAAATCTTCAAAATTCATCATTTAGTCTTGTCAGTCTTCCACCTTGTCGAACTACGTGGTCTCTGCGTATATAACATAGGCAAGGCCATCCTTGATCGGCCCCTGAGACACAAAATCCAAAAACATTGAAAAATGTGAAAATACCAAAAACATTTGTAAAACATCTCAAATTCCAAAAACAGCCTCAAAACATTTGAAAAAACCCAAAATGGTGCACCAGTTTCATCTCGATTTCATCCGTGATTTTCATCACTCATAATAAATCAATCGTCGCTTTCACCCTTTAGTGAGTCAGTCAGAAGCAAGTCTAGGAGGTTCGAAAGTGAACAGCTTAATCGTCAAAGTCTCAAGTCTAGAGTAGTAAGCAAGCAAGTTGGTCAACTCGGAGTATCAATAGCTTATCACCCAATCAGTCCCACCAAAACCCTGATCACTACATGTCCTAGGATGAAGCTTTCCCATGATGGGCATAAGCATCAGGTACCCCACAATATTTTAGCCTTGGCTAGCAGTACGATGAACATCAACTTGTTTGTTTACTTTATTTTGGTCTTTTTGACTTATCTTATTTTGCGCTCATCCCAAGGACCTCTCGATGATGCCTAAACAAAACAAGTTTAGAGAGAAAGGAATGGGGCAATGATCATTATCTTTTTATCTGTTGTGCTTGTTGGATGTTCCTGTAAAATAACTTGGCAAATACTTGCTTTGTTGGGTCCGTCCTAGCAAGGTTTTCGTATGTCAAGTGTGAATAAGAGCACTCCTATCTGATTGTTGAGTCAAAGTCCATCACACTAGGCACAATGCCATCCTGGTTCTTAATACCTTCATGCATCGAACCTACGTGTGTTATCAAACATAAAGAAAGGTATGCTCTTTTCCCATCCTTGGATAAGCAATACATCATCATCATTCATCATTTCTAATAAAGTTGGTTTGTTGAACTTCTACATTCTTCTTGAATTTAAGGGTTGATCCCTCTCATTCTTCTATCCTCTTTCACACTAACAATGCATCCATCCTGCATCCATGTTGCATTCATCCTCTCATCTTGCATAATCACGTCATAACATTATAGGACAACATCATCCATCTCATCCATCTCACATGCATTGCATAATCATTTAAGTTGTTTAGGATAATATAAATTTGTTATTCTAAGCATCTTTCGAACATCTCATTTACATCATCATTATCATATAGTCTAACCATCCATACATCCATTTTGAACCTCTTCGTCGCGAGATCCACCTCAAATTGTATCTTTTCGCTCGATCTCTCGAGGGGGCAATGTACTAACGTACTTATTTTCGCTGGGGCATCCGAAAAATCTGATTTTTTTTAATTTCGATGTCAGCGACATCATTCTTTGAACCAATGCAATGAGTACATTGCTTCAAAGAGGGGAAAAATGTAGACATGCAAAAATAACAATCATGCATCATACAAATTAACATTCATTTCTTCTATTAATCAATTAAAGCAATTTATTGATTAAATCCTAAGGTTCATCAGACTTAATTAAATAAATCAAATTATTTAATTAAGTTCCTAAAGTTCTTCTTATTTGATTTAATAAATCAAATTGATTTAAAATCAAATGTCAAATCCCTAAAATTCCCTAAGTAAATTAATCTAAATTAATTAACTTCTAATCATGATTATCATTCTCTAGCTTTTGACTCAACTAGAGTCAAATCCAAACTCTTAACTAACCCACCCACTTGCACCAATAAATCATTTATTTGATTTATTATTTCTTCTAATTACATTCAAAATGGCATCAAAATGGAATATTCTTCCAATTTGAATCTTCCCCCCAAAAGGACTTGTCCCTTCCAACAAGGTTTTAAATGCTATTTGCACAAGTCAAACATGGCATTTATTGCACCTTTCATCCCCCCTAAACATGTCATTTCATCCAAATTTGAATTTCAAATTGGCACATTGGCCAAGACTTGCACATTCCTCACCCTCTGACACTTTGAAAAGTGGCAATTTGTCATTGGCTCATGAATGATCCCACATTCATCCAAATCTATCACTCTTCCTAATCTTGAATCTATAAAATGCAAATCATTTCAACACAAATCATCTACAACACAAAATCTACATCACAACACAACACTTTCTCATTGCAAGGTTACTCTCTTCATTTGAGAATCAATCTTGCTCTTCATCATCTACAATCTACACACATTTTGAAAGCATCTACATTTTAGGCAACTTGAGTTCAAGCATCTCATTGTCTATCATATCACTAAGCTTATCAAGGATTGGGAAAGGGCTCTTTCACATACTCAAAGAGCACCAATCCACTATGAGATAGTTGTTAATCATGTTTTCATATGTTTTTGTTTAGCTTGCATTATTTTCATTAGTGGCATTGTTTAACATGGTTAAATATTTCATAGAGATGTTTAAGTTTGCTGATTTAAACTAACTTTTGTGCTAACAACATGAAATTGTTTAAGTCTATCTTGCAGATTTTCATGTCCGCAAAGACAGACCTTGTGAATAGGATGGGGGTGATCACGTGTAGCTCAAGAATGGGATAGTTATCCAAATCATCAAAAGATGGATTGGGAGGATGATACAATAGATAGATGAGTGATGAAAAGTAATAGAATATTGAAAAGATGTGTGAAAGAGGTGGGAGTGATGATAGTAAGAGGGATGGTATCGAGCTACATGGGGGAATCCTATAGCTAGATACCAATGACAAGGGATTATGAAATGGAATGAGAATAGAGATGAATGGAAAGGATGATATCATGGGTGGAGAGGAAGATAAGGATGGTGAGATGAAAAGGATTTTCTATTGGATGGATAGGGAGATAAGGATTTGGATATGGAAAAGGTTATTGGATAGATAGATGGGAAGGTAAGGATTTGGAAGATGGAAGGGGTCTTTGGACGGATGGATGGGAAGATAAGGATGGGGAGATGGAAGGGATTTTTGGATAGATGGAAGGGATTTTTTGGATAGATGGATGGGGAGATGAAAGGATCATGGTATGAAGGGATAAAGGTTTTGGAGGGATTAATAGAAGGCGGATGTGGAGATAATGATATGGAGATGGAAGGGATGGTAGGGTGGATGAGTGATGTCTCCAAGGACTATGTCACAAAGAAGGAGATTCTCCATTGTAGGTATATCATGTATGATGAGGTAGGACAGATGTAAGACAAAAGGATGGGTAAATAAGAAAAGGAGATGTATTATGGTATAGTGGGTTGACAAGGAAGGTAGATGGATGTGGATAGGATGCATGAATAAGGAATTTGGATGGGGGAGGATAAGAAATATGGTAGTTCATGGATGAGGGGAATGCATACCAAGAGGTGTCCAAAGCTTGTATAGATAGGTGCCCTTGGCTTCATCAAGATCACAAGGAGGATGGAGGGATTGCAGATAAGTGGGATATGATGGGTAGGATGGGTGCATAAGTTGGATGGAGGAGATGGATGAAGGGGATGCATAACATGAAGTTTCCCCCAAGTGTGGAAAGCAAATGGATTGGGTATTTACACATGACACCTATTTGCTAGGTTTTCATCATGGTACTTATCCAAGGTGTTTGTTTGCCAAGTTTTCACCATTGGACGAATTATTTCTCTTTACTCTTTTTTTTGACATTTTTGGATTTTTTGGATAGTATGTGGATGGAGATGGACAAGGATAGGGATGTGGATAAATGGATTTCGAAGACATGTGATAAGGAGATGGATGAAGGACTCAAGCATCAAGTTCCATATGAGGTTATAAGAGCCCATGTGTAAAGTGGCTATGGGATGTTGGTACAACCTTATTGGGATGGAGGGATTATGCAAGGGAATGTATTAAAGGGATTGGATGAGGGAGATATATGGGATAATGGAGGGGATGTGAGAAAGTGTATGGATGGAATGATGTAGCGAATGTGTGATGGGGGAATGTTTTTAGAACCAACATTGGAACATATGGCTGGGGATGTGAAATGATAGGAGGATTAATGGATGGAGGATGTGTGGATAATGGAGTTGGGATAGTGAATTTTAGGAGATAGAGACCCAAAATAGATTTTAAAGATGGAGGATGCAGATGATTAGTTGTTGGATTAGCAACTTTGGATATCATTATGGATTTTTCAGTTGAATTCACTATATCTTTTTTCTTTGGGATCCACATGGTTTTGACTTTTCCTTTGGTGGGTTGTTGTGGCCTATGGGTTTGATTTAGATTTTGGATTGGATTTTTATTTTCTTCAACATGTCTTTTGAACGGGACATGAGGAGCTTTAGATTCATGTGGATGTTTGGATTTATGCATTTTTACTTTAGCATCCAAAATAATTTTGATAGAAATGGGATGGGTACAAGGAGATGGATGATGTGGAGGAAACATGAATGAAGTGATAGAGGTAGTATTTTGGAGATGGTGTGTGGATGGAGGATGTGAGATAGCATGCATGGAAGGGTGCCTTTTTTATCTTGATCAAGGTTTATGAATTTTGGATTTTTATGATGCGTACTAGGGATAGGTGATGGATGGATGAGAGGATGAAGAGGATAATATGGAGGAGATGATTTTGGGATATAAGGGCCCAAAATTGACTTTGTATATGGAGGATGTGTGAGGGTTGATGAAGGGACATAATGACCCAAAATGGACTTGGAGGATGAAGGAGGAATATGGATGGTTGTTTTGAGGTGATATGATGGAGGAAGGGGGATGGTGAGAAATGGTGTGGTGGAGTGATGGGAACGGCTTATTATTCTTTTGGAAGAGGCTTGCTTAGGATGTACAAAGGTTGTACCAACATTTTTGGGTTGTGATTCTTGAGATATATCCAAGACCACCTATACACGAGTGTTCTTTGACTTGGATGGGCTCTAAAATACCTTGCTCATGAAGACCTAAAGCTTTTCTTGGATAGTTCATGTTCTTGAGCATTTGATCTATGTACGATTCTCTTGTTTTTGAAACATGATGCGAGTCCATTATTATGTGGAGGAGGATGGGTGGCATATATGCATTGTTTTTCTTCTACAAGAAAACCACCATGGATGAGTGTAATGGTACCAAGGTGATATAAAGTTGGTGTTGGTATGGTAATGTTAAGTGGTAATGAAGGATCATGAGATGGAGATGATGGGATGGGAGGAGCTTGACTCGGAAGATGAGGTGATAAGGGATCATGGGATGGAGTGATTAGATATTGAGTGCAAAGGGGATCAATGGATGGAGTGGATGAGCTAGTATGATATTGAGATGGGGTAGATGGGATTGTAGGATCAAGATTTGGTTGAGGAGAGGGACCATGAAATGGAATGGATGGGGGACTATGATCTTGAGATGGAGTAGATAGGATAGTAGGATCTTAATGTAGAGAAGGGGATATGTTGGGGGATATGTTGGTATGATTTGGATCAAGCTCTTGGCATGACTCATCTTGTGTGGGTGGCATGATGATGGAGGAGTGTTGGAGGGACTCCTCAAGCAGGGGAGATGGAAGGATGGAGGATTCATGAAGTTCATGGGAATGGATGTCAGCAATATTAGGAGTGGGAGGAGGGGATTGGATTTGGGTGTCTTCAATGGATTGGGTGGCTCCAAGAGTAGGAGATGGGGATTTAATGGATTTAGTGGGTTTGATGGTTTCAAAAATTTGAGTGGTGCTAGGGGTGGTAATAGTAATGATAGGTGTGGGATGGAGAAGGGTCTAATCACTAGTGACCATACGTGGGGGAGTGGGGCAACATGGTTTTGTGACTTCAAGATGTGGAGTTGGGGATGTCTTATTTGTCATGAGTCCTTGGATGACATTTGGAGTGAGATACTTGCATATTCTAGGCTTGGTTGGGGTGATGGGAATACATGAAGGATTATGGATGGGTAGAGGATTAGGATAATGGATTGGTGGATCATGGATAGATGGGATTGGATGGAGGATTAGGATTGGTGGAGGGATCAAGATTAGATGGAGGATTAAGGTAGGAAGGATTGGAGGGAGGATTATGATATAATGGGGTGAATAATGTAGTGGCATAGGAGGATACAGATGGTGGATTAGGGTGGGAGGACATGGATGGGGAGTTAACGTAGGAGTATTGGGATGGTGGATTAGGATAGGAAGACATGGATGGTGGATTGATGATAGAGAAAGTGGATGTGTAATTAAGGTAGGAATATTGGGATGGTGGATTAGGATGAGAAGATTGGGATGGTGGATTAAGATAGGAATATTGGGATGGTGAATTAAGGTGGGGAGATTGGGATGGTGGATTAAGATTGGGGAATGTGGATGGTGGATGAGGATCAAGTATTGGAGGATAATAAGATGGAGGGTTTGGAATAGGGGTGAAGGTGATAGCATTGTTGTGTGAAGATGGAGGGACATAGGAGGCTATGGATGGAGAAGAGCATGGAAACATGGATGTGGAATGAGATGGGTATGTGGGTGATGGATAATAGGGAGATGTAGATGAAGGATATGACGAATATGTGGATGGGGAAGATATTGGATATCCCTTGTCAAAGGTAGCATAAGGATTGCTAGTGGATGTGGATGAAGGTGTGATAGGATAGCTTGAAGGATTAGTTGGATTTTAGAAGAGGGTTGGGGAAAGCTTGCTAGCAATGATAGCATCAAGGGTGTTGTGCGTATTTTGTACGCATGCCCCGTCGTGGGTAGGGACCCCTCTTTTTCACTCCCGATAGGTCATTTTCGCTCCTGATGGTCTGTTTTGCTCTCATCTTGCTTTGCAGGCCCCTATTCCCAAGTTTAAGTCAATCATGAGCCTTAAAATGATCAATTTCCAATTGGACAAGTTCACCTATCTGAGTTTCACTAAGTCGTTTGCTTTTGCAGGTTGGGTCCTATGGGTTTCCCTTAGCTTATCTCCCCGATGTTCGTTGGGTCTAATGGGCCCACATTTTTGGGTCTCCGCTTGCCATTCACTATTGTGTCCTATCACTCATCCACAACTGGGCCTCAGCATCCGCCCGTGTGGAGGATTCCATATTCACCTTCACTGTTGCATCTATTAAGCACTAAGGACCCGCAACTGTGAGTCATTTCGTGTGGGTTTTCGCTTCCATCTCACTGCTAAGCAATGACCAACCCTTAACTTTCACCCACTTGGTGGGATTCATGTTTGGTTTTTCTATCCTCATCATCATCGTTATCGAATTGGGTTTGGCACACTTCAAAATCGTCTAAGTCCCAGAAGTTTTGCAAGTTATCATTCACAACTTGTCTATACCTAACTGTCGTTGTCCAACACTTGAGCCCTTACGTCACCCTATCTCACGGATCTCGCATATATCATTTCTTCAGGACAAAATCTTAAATTCATGAATAAACCATTAGGTCATAGCTTGTTGGCGGGACTGACTTTGCCGGCCACCGCTCACGGGAGGCCGTCACCATGGCATCGTTTCCTAATGATGAAGCTTCACTACCTTCCCATTTCCTGGACCCGCATCCCACCAACGTCGTCACCCTCTTATGGGCTTCCCCATGGCAGCGGTCATCCATCATTTTTCCATTGTAAGAAGGAACTCATATGTGGCATGCCCACTTGATGCACCTACATTCACTTATCCACTACATGCTTTCATGACACTATGGTCGTCACTCGCTCAGTAGTTCTTGAACGAAATCCTTAGTGGTATCGTTGAATCGATTATTCATGTTCAATCTCATAGGTTTCCTTTGTTAGGGGCGTCGTAGGCTACCTTGTTGTTTATGGTAGGCCTCCCTAATGACTTCTCTGAAGACAGCATGCCCACCTCTAACTTCATGTTATGGCGTCCAAGTATGGTATCGGGGTGACCATGTAGTAATTGTGAACATGTAATCTTGAGTAAATGTTGCGGGGTAGTTTTGTGCACTAAATATTTCCAATCGGGTTTCCTTCTCTTTTCACATTAGAAACGATGACATTCAAGATTGGCACCGGTGGAAGTCATCTATGCGGGAACCGCTATGTAGACTTCCACCTGTATCTCGTTGTTCTCTTAACAGTTTTCCTCAAACATCTGCCTATGCACTTTCCTCCATGAAACCTACACATGTGGAGTCTTCTATTCTCTTTGTTGTTTGCTCACGGAATTCTTTGTTGCAGATGTTGACCCTCTCATCGACACTTCTGACGGCAATACTGGCAATGAACCTGCACCCCTTTTCCCACATGGCATTTTCCACCCCATCATCCACATCCAACATCCACATTAGCTCGTCCATGACTGACTTGGGTCTCCCTCATTACTACATTACACTTTTTCAGGGTCGGCCTACAAATCTGCTCCATCAAAGAATCGTCAATTGAAAGTTGGATCAAAACGAGCAAATTTCATGACGTATAAAGGGAAGAATTGAATCTCTATTCGGGGACATCTACATTGTGGGTGCTATTGTGCGGGTCTCCACCCTGTCGCCGCCATTTTTGCAATAGCATTCGATGATGGCTACCCCGCACAGGTCTCCCGCAAACTACCCAAATGCTCTCTCTTTGAACCTCTGTGGTTGGCCCGTGGGTGTAGTTATTTACCTCGGGGGTGGATCATTTTATTGTGGTAATAAGTCATCACCCTGATCAATTAGAATACGCATGATTGATTTAATTAAATAAGGTGATTGGGAGAGAACCTATGAGAAAGGGCCAAATGATTTTAAATTGCACCTCAAACTAGTATGTCGCCCTTACAGAAGAATAGGTTGTCGATGGTATTACATTGATGCAATGATAACATTGCAAACCAGTAGGTTTTCAAGGTGATTAATGAACACCCAGTGCAATCAACATATAGTCACTTACTATCACAAGCACACAAAAATTTGATAATCACGGAATTTACATGAAGAAGGGGATGTTCTATCAAGGAAATATCCCAGAAACATGGGTGATCATTGTTGAATGATTGGTCATTTCATCGAGCCTACAAAGAATCGAGTTCATTGCTTGGTGGAAATATTTGCGTAAATTTTGTATGTCATATGTGATTTAAGTAGTGGCTCCACTGTGACTTGAGGTGAAGTCTTATCATCAGACATCAGCGGCCTCCAGGTCGGTTTCTCACGCATTGATGCGCCACTCTATGTATGGAGATGGCAGTTGGAAAATTCAAAGCAATGATTTGACAAAGGAGTTTGAATTTTTGTTAGACTGATTCAATCACGAATAATCATGCCCGATCATATGCATTGTAGGATAGGTTGATGTTTAATCTCAAACCAAATGATCATGCCACATAAGGATAGCTACCTCTAGCATACGAAGAGGAGGGATCACCAAAATACAAAGGGGAGATGTTAAATGAATAAAGTGATTGCAAAAGATCTCCTTGCAAGTGATGTCCTCCTCTCTATTGTTAGGGCTTCTAATTTGGGGCTCCATCTTAACAATGCCATTTTCTATGACTACTGCTAGCGGCGACCCTACGATGGTTGTTCGCACTCACACTCCTTCCAGATTCTTCCCTTGTGGATCCCGCAATCTCCATGGTCATCTCTTTGAGGGCACTTCCTTATTGGCTTCCGCTCATGGCTATCCCCACCTCATCCCTATGTAGGCTTCCTCCCGTGTGGACTCCACCAATGTGAGCACCACACACTTATTGACCACCATTTTATGTCAGCTCAATGACATTGCATTCATGTCCCTTGTGGATAGCACCTCTGCATGTTCCTCCCACAAATGCATTCAAGCACATGAAATCCGCATTAACTATTCCTCCTAAGTGATGAAGGAATGTGGCTTGGATAGACCAATAATCACATGACCTCATGAAAGCCTCTAAGTCCTGACAATATTAAGAGAGGATTGATGCCTTAAATAAAAGACGCATTTAATAAAAAACACTTAGGTTTCTCATTCCCGGCCTCTCTGAGATGAAATGGAAAGCACGTGAGGATGAATAATTTGGGAGGGAGTTTCCAAGTGGGCTTCTAACCTAGGACAAAGGATGGTGGTAAATTTTGGCTAGATGTATTAAGGAATTAATGAATTTTCTAAAGATTTTGATGTACTCTTATTTGTCTATATTCACGAGATTGCTACATGTAATGGATCGAGTAATTTCTAATTGGTTGTATCTACTCATGACTTGCAAGTAAATGTTAGATAAAAGAAGTGGAGGTTTATTGTGGGGTGAGTGCATCTAGAGGATGGGTTGGTGCTCCAAGGTTGTAGAGATTTTTTTCTCGCATAGCGCTATTTCAACACACTCCCACGTGAAATCTTCGCTTCCCTCATACCGGACTTAGTTGTGTGCACAAGTGCCTTTTCATAGCTAATATATAAATTTGATACACTTATTCTACAGTATAATTGTGACCAAAGAAGGTGACATCGAAAAATGAGCAAGGTTTTATAATGATCAGAGGGGACATAGAGTCATAGGATGTGGTTGGACGTGTTTTCTAGGTAAGAGTCTCAAGGGAGAGTTGGAGCAGGTCTAATATTTGTGTCATACCACTAGATCAAATTATGTAGTTAGGTAAAAAGGGAGCTCAAATCTGCTTCTATTGTGTGAGGCTTTCACACAATGACAACTTTATGCATCCTTCAGCCCATGATATGGCCCTTGATGGTCGACGTCGAGCCCTTCAAATTTATCAATGAAATTTTGTATTAACCAATTTCCCACTACAATATCGAATAGACTCCTAGAGCCTGATGATGAACTCTAGTTTATAGTTGTAAATGGTGGCATGTGCTCTAATGCATAATTGGGGGGCACATTTAATTAAATCCTTCATCAGGAGTTTGTGGGTGGCGCATTGCGAGGGTCTTTCTTGCCTTTTTCATGGTCAAAACAGACTCTTCCTCACAGATTCTTGCATTATGGTACTCGCAATCATCCTCTCCGCGAATGGCGTGAGCTTTTGGCACTCCTACATGGTGTCATAGCTTGAAAGAAAGTGGTTAATCAAGATGATTTACCTAGCATAGTGAAGGACGATCGCATCATCGAATGATAATGGCAAATCATGTATTAAGATCAACAGAGGCACAAGAATATTGAATCATTGAAATGGTAAAGTGTATTGGAGCACCTTGGGTTTATGGGCACCTCACCATCATTTATAGTCTACCAAATTGTTGTGTGATAAAATGAACATCTCCTTATTATTTTTGGTCTCACGGTGATGTTGTTGTGAAGTTGGTGGTTCTTTGCTTGACATAACAAACCCTTTCCTTAGAGACTCTGCAACATGGGTGGCAGCTACCCAAATGTCATATGCTTCATGGCATTCTTGCCATGATGGCCCACACTTCTTTCTTTGCACTCTTCTCATGAATTCTTCTTTTGCCTCGGTCGTCGCCTATGATCCCCTCCTAGTGACCATCCCACTATGGTGGACCTACCCCTATGACAGACATTGGTGATATGGGTGTAGTATTTCTTGGGGTGCAAAATGAATGATCAATTGGATAACATATACATAATTAATGGTGCAGTTGAATTTCATATCTGCACTCCTCTTGCTGCATGGTATTCTCATGTGACCACCTTATTAAAGCAAATAAATTCAAGTGTTATTAAGAGAGGGCACGAATATGAAAATTGGAAGATTGTAATAGGCAGACACCACCCATAATTAAATGAAGAATTTAGAATAAATATACTCTAAATGAGATGACGCACATGAAATGGAATCATTTATCTATTGTATTTCATGATGATGGATAATTTACTAATATTACAGTGTCATTATGGATCATGCTATGTTGAGTATTGTGTTCACAAAGTGCAGGTCTATACCGCAGAATGGTTATCATCATTAGGGGGGATATGGTTATTAGTCAATCAATAATTATGAGGACATGAAAACATTAAACTGAGAATTTCCAATCATTATTGCACCTTATGTTATAATGTTTAACCCTTGAAATTCAATGTGAACTAATATTTCATGGAATCTATGTTGTGCAGATTGAGGCAGAACTAATGTGAGAGGAAAGGTATTGTTGAATGAGAGGATGGGGAAATCTCCAAAGGAATGAAGCTACAATTGGAGGAGTGCTTCCACACAAAATGTTTCGAGAATTGTGCCCAAAGTGAGAGTGCTTTGAGTGAAACACGCTTAAAGGATGGATAGTGTGCCAGAGGGGGACTGACAAACATGCATACTGAAGGAAGTTGGGGTAGATAAGTCAAAGGGTTTTCCACCAAAGTCAGAAGCAAGTGGGAGTTGTCTAGATTTTCATTAAATGATCATGATTCATCGAGAGTTGTCCCGCAAGATCTGGACCAACATGTCTACTCTTCGATAGTACAAATCTGCAAGAAGATGCACTTAATTCAATGAAGGAATATTGCAAATACACCAAACAAGGGGTAGCCTGGGCAGCACTCAGCCAAAACACAGAAAGAAGCTACAGGATAAAAGTACTACAATGCCAAGAACAATAAAATACAAAATAGGGAAAAGGACCTGAATGTATTTTAAATTGTGAAATATTGGGGGTAGGTGAAACCCTAACTTGTATCAAATCTGGGCCACACAATGTAAATTAATCCTAGTTGTTCATTCGGGCTTTGGAAAACTATGAATAGGGGCTTGCTCCTCATTTTTAATTGTTGGAGAATTGGTGTAAAAGGAATTTTGCACCAATAGAGGGAAGCATTGCATTATTTTATGGGTGTTTCTTTTGATTTTGTTCATTATGCATACATGGTTCAACTTACATATTATTTTTATCTTGTATTTTCTTGAATGTCTTAAATGTTGTTGGTTGTTACAGTATTTGATGCACTTCCAGCTCATGTTTTTTCTGATTTAATGATGATGAAACACTTTCTAAAGCTAGTCTAGGATAACTTACTTGTTGCAACATAGTTCAATTGTATGTTCATGAAGTGGATGCACAATTTGAAAATTTGCAAACCTTAGAATATTGCACTAGTTTTGTGCAGTTGTAGGTTTCTCTTGGTCAAGAAAAACCCATCTTAGGGAAGTTTTTCTATTGCAGTAGACTCCATTGTTACTATTCATTCATAGCTTAGATTTAGATTATCTCTCTTAAACCTTTCCCTCTTGCTATTTCTTTTGATCTTTGGTTAGAGTAGGATTCCAAGCACCAACACAATGTCAAACTTGGTGAAAGAGGTGAGTTTCAGCTTGTTTTTTTGAGTAGATAGCTACTATTCATTCACTTCCAACACTTTGAAACTCCATTTGCAAACCCAACTTCCCATGATTTGTAAACCATAAAAGTTGCCATTTGATTACTAGAAAAACACATCAACCAATTGAACTATTCCAAGCATTGTCATGACCTGACACCCGAGAGACATTGGGATAATTTTTTGCAACTCATTTGTAGGGAATTATCTTTAAAGAGAGGTAGCATACTTGTGTGTTTCCTGTGTTGAGAAGTGAAAAAACACCCATCAACAAAGGAGATCTATATCATACTCATCTTGATCAACAAGGCTTTCATTATCATCATCAACGTAATCAGGATTTCCCTTAACTGCTATTTTTTATTGTATTGATGAAGGATAAGGATTCATGATGTTGGATCAGATGGATGTGGATTGAAAATATGGGAGTAGATGATTAGAAGAGGAGAGATGATGAAAAGATAAATAGAATAGATTAGAAGAATGTGAAAGAATGGGTCTTAAGATTTTTTTCGATATCAAAATATCTTGGATGTGGATGGACTAAAGAGCAAATTGGGATATGAATTAAGCTCATATTAGAATCTGATTGAAGCTCAGATTAGAATAGTATTGAAGCTCAAATTAGGATGATGGGATTAAAGCTTAGATTAAGATGGTGGGATTAATTCTCATATTAGAGTTGGATTGGAGCTCAGATTAGGATGATTGGAGGGTGTGATGGGATTGATTCCTAATTTCAAGGATATAGCCAAAATGATGAGGAAAATTTTTGGATGAATGAAGGATAGGTTTAGCTGACTCCTTGCTCAAAGGGGATGATGTTTGGATAGATTGATTAGGGTTGATAAGATGAAAGCGATCACTTGGGGATGGATAATGTAGGGGGGAAATGATTGGATTATGATTTCAAATTGAGGAAGATATAGACTAATCATGACATGGAGGATTGACTCTTTGGATTTTATATGTGAAGTAGATCCGCCCCTATGGGTAATGGATTCACCTTTTCAAGTAATGGGATCGCCTATCTAAGGATCAGCAAAATTGCCTCTATGTTTGACAAGATCACCTCTATCTAGGACTCAGGCTTGCCTATATCTTGAGATGTCGAAAGGAACACATGGACATGGGACACAAATTCGCCTATCTAAGGATCAAGTTCACCTATGTGTATGAAAATATCACCTTTCTAAGACATAGGATCTCCTATATCTTCAGACACCCACAAGGAAATGGGCGGACTCGAGACACAAAATTGCCTATCTAAGGATCAAATTTGCCTCTTTCTTGAGATGTACAAACACAAACAAAAATGACTATATAATGGTCAATGGATTCGCCTATGTCCTGAACTGTATGGATGGGGATTGTACCAACAGATGTAGGATCTCCCCTACAAACAATAGGTTCACCTATTCTAAGGGATCTGCAGACAAGGGAAACCCAAACAGAAAATGAGATCACCCCTACAGAAAACAGGTTTGCCTATTCTAGGAATAGACGGGCGGGGATGACATGGAATCGCCTATGAAGTACTTTCAAGATTACCTATTCTAAGGGAACAGATGGATGAGGATGACACAGAATAGACACAGACTCACCTATAGGAGGAGAAATATTTCCTATTCAAGGAATAGGCAGAGGCGGGGTCGCCTAATGTAGGGACCCATAGGCAAATTCACCCCAAAGGAGGATGAGTTCACCTAAAGGATGACCTAGACTAGACTTGAGACATGGAATAACCCCTTTAGAGGTCAAGATCACCTATCCATAGTGCAAGTTTTCCTCTATGAAAAGAAAACTCACCATTGACAGTAGGGGCAGACTATGGAAAAGGACAAAAAGCACAGAAAACAACAAATAGAAGGTCGGACTAACTCAGACTGATGACAAACACTGGTATTGCACAAGAAGACACACCAGGAAACACAATCCTAGAATTAGTGATAAGGGTTTAAAAACTTGATGTAGGCCCACCACCTTAAGGGGACACCCCAAGGTTAATACTATGTGATATTGGGGTGGTTCTTTGGATCACCCTTTCTCACGAAGGTAGATAGCTAGAGATCTAGTGGCACAAGGTCATCAACAAATGCCATGGGCTCACCTTCTCTCTCTCACTTGAGAACTATCCTAGTCCACCACGAGGATTTCTATCTCAACCCAAGGGAGTACATGGTGAATAACTTTGAGGTACGTTCCACATCCCCTACACTATACCAAGCCGTGACTAAGACACGGGTCTTTATCTATGATAAATAAGGCTATCTCGTGCGTCCTTAATATACACTAAGGTATGTGAGGCACAACTGTGAACACTAGCTTGTCACAAGCATGGATCAGGAGCCCCAGCAAGGTACTGGAAACTCAGACCAACCTTGGACATCTTATCTAGGTATCACCCTAGCTTTGGCGCTTCACTACACATGACGTGACTAGATTGGGGTATAGCTTTAGCTCTCCCCCCTTTATATACCTTATTGGTAACACGTGGTTGGAATCGTCCCTCGGTGAAATCCCAAACAGGTCCTAATAAAGCAAGGAAATACTAGATGCTTCATCTGGTCCCTGGGCTCACATTTAGCACAAGGAGAGAGCTTAGACACACTGGAATTTCCTAGGTAGACTGGACTAGACTAGAATGAATTATGATTTCTCATCACCTAGGATCACCGAAAAGTGCAAGGGGAGTGGATACGTCAACAATTTGCTCCCAAACATGATAAGCAAGTTAACTGACCTTTTAATTAATCTATGTGTTCCTATCTAGTATGAAAAAGACACACACACAATCTAATATAGGGGTCTTCGACCGATCATCTTGTAGAAGATAAATTAGTATTTTTAATACTCCGATCTTGGACAAGCGAGGTCAAGCTGCACAAAAAGATGATTAGATACAAAGATAAACGATGAAAAATAGATGATTGTTAGCCCAGGGGGAGTGGAACACCCAATGTAATGAAAAGGGGGGTGCGAGGGGATGGTCCAATCCCTCGCAAAACGGGTTCAGAGGTGAAGCCCCCAAAGAAATTTTTTTGAAAAGGAAACTATAAAGCGCTATGAATTTTTTTTCAAAAATTAAGATTTTTATACCTTATGTGGATCATGCAAGTTCACCCCTATATGTCATGGATTCTCCCTTTGGGAGTGCAGGTTCACCCTTTTGAGCAGAAGCAGAATTGCCTTTGTAGGTCATGCACTCGCCTATTCAGATATCAAGTTTGCTCATCCTCAAATTCTCCTATTTGGAAAGAGGCAAGATCGGATTTACCCGTCGGGGAGCAGGTTCGCCCATTTGTGTAGCAGATTCTCCTTTGTGAGGGGTTGAATTCAAGATCACCCCAGGAGTGAGCATAATCGTCCATTAATTGGAGGGGTGAGTATGCATCTACCCCTTAAGTGGAAGGGTAAAACGTAATCACCCCTTATGTGGAAAGGCGAATGCATAATAGCCTTTCTGAATCCAAGGTTGTTCTGTCAGGTGCAGGATCACCTTTCCCAGAAAGAGGTGGGTGCACAATCACCTATCGAGGAGTGGGTCCACCCCTCTTAAGGAAAGGCATATACGTGTAAACCTATGTCGATGCAGATTCGCCCCTATGTCAAGTAGATTCGCCCATCAGGGGCGGATTCGCCTTTGTGTGTGAAATATGAACCTACAAAATGTGAAACAACAGAAAAACATGAAAGTAGACCCATGACGTGGGTCCCACTAGGTGTGCCAAAGATGTGTGCAGTGTTTTTATCCCATCTAAATGCAAGAAATAAACTCAAGAAAAAGATAAAAACCAAAGAAACCACTCAAGTTTAGGGCTTAAAGATGAAACTCAAACTTAAAAATGAAAATAAAATCAATTTTACCTTGTTTGAGGTTGATGAGTTGTTTTCCCCTTTTGATGGCTTGATATGTGTGCTCCTAGATTGATTTGGGCAACATAACGGCTTGATTTGGCTTGATTTGGATGCAAGGATTTGGTTATGGTGATAGTGTGAGAGATTGAGATGGTTGTGTATGATGTTTGGGATTGAGATTGTGAGAGCTTGAATGTTTGGTTGCATTTGGTTGGAATAGTTGAGAATGGTTAAAATGCAAAAATCGCTAATTGTTAGTCATTTAGCAAAGGAGATTGAAATGGATGGCCAAGATTGATTCTTGAAAGAGGATCAAGGGTTGAGATCAAGAGTTGACCAAAGGAATTAAAAATTCATTTTTAATGTGCATGGAAAGGAAAAAAGGAATTTAATATTCCTTGGGAAAGAGAAAAGGAATTTAATATTCCTTGGGGGATGAGAGAGGAATTAAAAATTCCTCAAAAAGACTTTGGGAAGACAAAAAGGAATTAAAAATTCCTTGGGGGATGGAGAGAGTTGACTAAGGATTTGATTAGGCCAATTGATGAAGGATTAGAGGAAGGTTAGGTGGCTAATCAGGATTAGGAGCCAACTTGAAAAATTTAGAGGATGTGACACATCCTAATCATGAATTAGGAATGTGCACATCTCTAATGATGGGATTAGGAGGTGGATTAGGATTGGATGTAGATTATGGGGAATGAGAGATAAAGGGAATTAAATAGATAGAAATTATTTATTTAATTCATGGGATAGAAGAGGTCAGGTAGGATAAATGATAAAATATTTAATTATTTAATTAAATACCTTAGGGATTTAGAGGATTTTAGGGATCTATTAATTAAATAATAGCAATATTATTTAAGTAATGTGTATAAGAGTATATTTAGATAAAAAGGGATAAATTTGACCAAATGTAAGTGGCCAAATTTAGGTGTCCACACCCGGATACCGTGTTAGTTACGATAATTCTATCTGAGGCATCAAGATCATGTAGGGAACCTTTACAATAACCTCTCTTGGTTTTTTGTTATCTTGGAGTCATTTTTTCATGGTGTCCAATTTTGATTTAATGGAAAAAGTGTCAATTGCAAGCAATGTAAAGTTGCAAAGTGGTGTAAATTTCATTCTGCAACTCATATGACCAAACGAATTGTTCCAACATATCCAGATGGGTATGTTTATGCTAGGCATGGTCCTCTTTTACACCCAAACACACCAAATCCCTCTAAGCTATGTTCAACTAGGTTAATCCCTTAAGGGTCCAAAGTGCAAAAGGGTAGCAATCTTTGATGAGCTATTACTCAGAAACCATGACACTTGTACAAAAAAAAATTCTAAGCCTATGGGATCGGATTGGGCCCCTCTATCATGGAGTCATTTTCCTGTGGTGTCCAGTTTTCACTTGATGGAAAAAGTGTCAAATGTAAGCAATGTAAAGTTGCAATGTGATGCAACTTTTGTTCTACAACTCATGTGACCAAACAAACTATTACAATACGTCTGGATGGGTTTTTTTACACTAGGAATGGTCCTCTTCCACCACCTAAACACATTGAATCACTATGAGCTACGTTCAACTGGCTCAATCCCTTAAGGGTCTAAAGTGCAAAAGTGGAGCAATATTTGGTGGGCTATTACTTGAAAACCATGGTGCTTATGAACTCTCTATCTGAGCCTATGGGATTGCATTGGGCTCCTTGACAATGACCTCTCTTGGCTTTTGTTATCTCAGAGTCATTTTCTTGTGGTGTCTAGTTTTCACTTGATGGAAAAAGTGTCAAATGCAAGTAGTGCAAACTTGCAAAGTGGTGCAATTTTCATTCTACAAGTTGTGTGACCAAATGGACTATTACAACACATTTGTATGGGTGGTTTTATGCTAGGCATGTTCCTCTTTCTCACCCAACACGTCGAATCGCTTTGAGCTACATTCAACCAGCTCAATCCCTTAAGGGTCCAAAGTGCAAAAGGGCAGCAATATTTCATGGGCTATTACTCAAAAAAATGACATTTACAAACTCTCCATTTGAGCCTATGGGATCATGTTAGGTCCCTCTACAATAATGTCTCTCAATTTTTGTTATCTTGGTGTCATTTTTCCATGGTGTCCAGTTTTCACTTGATGAAAAAAGGGTCAAATACAAGTAGTGTAAAGTTGCAAAGTGGTGCAACTTTCATTCTACCACTCGTGTGACCAAATGAACTGTTCCAAAGTGTCTGGATGGGTGGGTTTACACTATTAATGGTCCTATTTTTCATCTAAACATGTTGAATCACTCTGAGCTACGTTCAACCAACTTGATCCCTTAAGGGTCCAAAGTGAAAAAATGGCAGCAATCTTTGACGAGCTATTACTCGGAAACCATGGTGCTTACGAACTCTCTATCTGAGCCTACGAGATTGTGTTGGGATCCTCTATAATAACCTCTTTCGATTTTTTTATCTCGAATTCATTTTCCTGTGGTGTCTAGTTTTCACTTGATGGAAAAAGTATCAAATGCAAGCAGTGCAAAGTTGCAAAGTGGTGCAACTTTTGTTCTGCAGCTCGTGTGACCAAATAGATTGTTCCAAAAATTTTGGATGAGTGGGCTTAAACTAGGCATGGTCCTCTTTTGCACCCAAAAATTTCAAATCACTTTGAGCTCTCCATTCAACCGACTCAATCCCTTAAGGATCAAAAGTGCAAAAGGGCAGCAATCTTTGACGGGCTATTACTTAGAAACCGTGATGCTTACGAACACTTTGTCTAAGCCTATGAGATCAAGTTGGGCCCTTCTATAATAAGCTCTCTCATTTTTTGTTATCTCAAAGCATTTTCTTGTGGTGTCCAATTTTCACTTTATGGAAAAAGTGTCAAATGCAAGCAATGTAAATTTGCAAAGTGGTGCAACTTTTATTCTAGAACTTGTGTGACCAAATGAACTATTCCAACGCATCCAAATGGGTATGTTTACACTAGGCATGGTTCTCTTTCACACCCAAACATGCCAAATCACTCTGAGCCACGTTCAACCGGCTCAACCCCTTAAGGGTCCAAAGTGCAAAAGGGCACCAATCTTTGATGGGCTATTACTCATAAACCGTGATGCTTACGAACTCTTCATCTAAGCCTATGGGATCAAATTGGTCCCCTTTACAATAACCTCTCTCTATTTTTGTTATCTCAGAGTCATCTTCTCATGGTGTCTTATTTTCACTTGATAGAAAAAGTGTCAAATGCAAGCAATGTAAAATTGCAAAGTGGTGCAACTTTCGTTCTGCAACTCATGTGACCAAATGAACTATTCCAACGCATCCTGATAGGTACATTTATGCTAGGCATGGTCCTCTTTCGCACCCAAACACACCCAATCAATCTAAGCTATGCTCAACCGGCTTGATCCCTTATGATGACATGCAAAACAATCAAAAAGAGAAACATTCACATGTTTATTGAGATTTCCAAGTTTTCCACACAAAAAGCATATGATCGTCCTCAAGTCTAGCAAGTGCAAGATGTTTTTTAATTATTTTTATTTTCATTACAAAATATAAAACCAATTGTAAATGCGTACAATTGTGGAACTTGGAAACATTTTATTTTTCCTCAATTAACAAATTTGGTTGTGAAGCATTTTGTCATTTTCATTTGAAACAGCTTTGCTATCCTTGAAAATTGGAATCTAAGAGAAACAATTGATTCTCTCATGTACATTTACTATTTGGTGTGATAAATAAAGTTTCTACCTTTGAGTCCATTTCTTATTTGTATTATAAATTATAAAGTTTTCTTTCAAGTCCATTTCCTATACAAGAAATATTATTGCAAAAAGTTAACATATACATCTTTTGACATGTTTATATGGTGATGGACCAAGAACATAACAATTCATTCTATATTGTGAGGATTATGCTATGAAAATGTTTAAATACTATTCAAGATAATTGTTTGTATGATAATGTGTCAAGAAGTTAAATACTCATCATCTACTATGAATATTATGTTTTGCAAGTGTTGTGAAGATTATGTATCTTTCGCTTAATTGAGTTGTTCCAATCAAAAGATTAAATATACTAGAATCTTTTTATAAAACATCTCATGGAATACCAATTGAAAACATGTTTTTTGCTTTTATATAAGCATTTCATGGAACTCTTTGGATTAAACTGAATTGAGACATGTAAAAACAAGGGAGCATTAGGAAATACACTGCTTAAGGATCTTAAATAAGCCTTCTCTCTTGTTGCAATTTTGGGTGGATTATTGCTTTCAAAGTATTGGGAATGCTTTGCCTATTTTCTAGTTGGAAATTTTCATTCTAGAAGGCTCATCTCTAAATATATATTATACTCATTCTTAATCAATTATCAAGTTAATAATCAATGTATTTATAATTTACAGCTAATCTTTTCTTTTCAATTTGTGCAATTTTTTAATTTGTAACTCTACTAGTATTCCTAGAAATATTGAAGTTGTTTAGAATCAACTAATAAATTTGTTTAGCATCAATCAATAAATATTCAAGACAAACCATGAAGGACAACAATGATCAATGCTAGGGCTAACCAATTAATAAGTATACACATGAATAAGTCAAGCATACATGTGAATAAGGGAAGCATAAGTACTCAAAAACATGTAAGCCTTGAAGTATACACACGAATACATAGTATACATAAATTAATACAAATTATATGCATGAATACAAGGTATACACATGAAAAAATGTTAGTCACAAAGTATATATTGGAATACATGTAAGTCACAAAGTATACACGTAAGTTGTAAAGTATACACTTGAATACACGTAACTCATATCTATTGAACTATAGATTTATAATGCAAATATGGACACCATTGATAAAAAATATTTGTATTAACCAAATAGCCATGTAGTCATACATCAATATATGTCAATATAAGTATAAAATACATACAAAATAACCATATAGGCTTACGAGAATGCCTTATAGACATACAATGTCAAATATATCCAATACAAAATATGTACAAAAATGCCATATAGGCATACAACAAAGGGCTCTAGAATCAAAATTCATTGCTTTGCATCCTCTTGAAATAAATTATTTCCCTTTGCTTGTCAACTAGATGGCGATAGGTTTGTCACTCGTTTATTCTAAGGTTAAGGAGTGCTCATGGTGCTCCTCTTAGGATTTAGTTCCTAGTCAAACTTTATCTATTACAATAAGAAGTAAAGACAATAATATGTAGAAATTACATTATAAAAATTGATATATTTAACAAAATAATCACTTACCTCCAGTAGACGATCTCTCACCTCGAGGGAAATATTCACATGCCCATGTTGTGGTGTGTTGAAGCCTTGTAGAAACCATTCAAAGAGAAATTAAACTATGAATTAATAATGGTTTGATTTTTCACTAACTAACAGCTATAACAATGAATGTAAATTAAAATTTAGTAATCTACCTCATACCTCCTCTATGAGAGCCATCAAGGAATCTATGGGTAAGTGCACCAAGATGGTTCACAAAAAGGGGACTTAAGTGGACAGTTTTTTTTTGAAATCAGGAAATACTGACCTTGGACATGAAATTAAGGATAGTTACACTCAAAATTTTGAGATGGAACAAAAACAAGGATCATCCGAGTCCACTTTCTAAACTACTAATTTATTTTTAAAATGGTTGAGATTAAGGGGTTCAAAAGAGGGACGTAGACAAATTGGTGTTGTTTTTGTCAGAAAAACATAACATAGCAACTCTTCTACAACCCTCATACAGTGAACTTTTTTTTAGTATTTTTAAAATCGCAACTGTCATAAGTTAGCTAACAATATGTAGTTGATGCACAATTTTTCTAATAATTTTTTAATGAATATTTGATTTTTTACTAATTTTTGAAGTGGACACTTCTTGAAAAATAGAATTTTGGTCGTGCTACCCCTACAAATTTTGGAAAATAATTGAAATTTTTAAATAAAATTAAAAAATTGTAGAATGGAGTCTAGTTTCTAAAATTGTAATTTATTTGAAATTTTGATGAGCGGTTAATTTATAACGAAAAAAACACCAAACATTTCTTTTTGCCAAAAAAGAGACATACAAACAAAATAAATTATGGATGAAAGGCTTAACATTGTTAGAAAGTGAAAAAAATTACATTGTTGGATAGCTAAGAGAGAACGTAACGTTACCCAGATGTTTGATTTGTTTGATATTAAACCATGTGCAATCCTAACAGTGAGCACGAACTTGATTATGTGAAATATTGTCGAATTTGCAAAAACACATCTCTGGTCATTGGGAATGCTCTCCAAGCCTTTGGGTTGGTATTCCAAGGCAAATACCAATCCTAAGGCTTGGGGATTCCCAAAGAAAGATATAACGTGAGCACATTATATCGTAGTTTTGAAATGGTTTTTTGCTTCTGTGGGAAACATGTCAAACAAGACATAATGCGAGTGCATTATAACGAGCTCACGTTATGTCCTCCTTTATGTTAAATATCATTCTATTGAATGTATGCTGATATATTTATATGTTTGTATGTACATGTATGCTTGTATGTCATGTATGTATGCATGTATGTACGTATGCCTGTATGTATCAATATATGTATATTGTGTGTATGCCTATATTTATGTATGTATGTATGTATGTATGTATGTATGTATTTACATATGTCTTTAGAGGGAGGGAAAAATTTAAGAGAGAGAGAGAGAGAGAGTCTAGAGAGAGAGAGGGGGTGGAAGTGAGAATTTAAGAGAGAGGGAGTGGAAGAGAAGGGGTTGGAGTGAGAGGGACTTAGCTAGGTAGGGTGGGAGGGATAGAGGGAGGGAGAGAGAGAGAGAGGGGGGTGGAAGAGAGAGAATTGAGAGAGAGGGAGAGAGAGAGAGAGGGGAGAGAGAGATGGGGAGAAAGAGAGAGTTATGTAGGTAGGGTGCCAAAGGGAGAGACTTGATAGTGTGAGAGGGGTGAGAGGAAGAGACTTGAAAGATAGGTAGTGAGAGGGAGTGTGAGAGAGAGGGAGTGAGTGAGATATTTGAGAGAGGGAGAGGGTGTGGGAGGGAGTGACCTGATAGAGGTAGAGAAAGAGGGGGGTGGAGTGAGAGGGACTTATCCAGGTAGGTTGGGAGGGATAGATAGAGAGAAGGGAGAGAGACATAGAAAGAGTTACCTAGGTAGGTTTCCAGAGGGAGAGACCTGAGAGAGAGAGAGGGGGTGGGAGGAAGAGACATGAGAGAGGGAGAGAGAGGGAGAGAGAGGGAGTGAGAGAGAGTGGGAGGGACATAGAGAGAGATGGATAGAGGGAGCAAGAGAGGGTGGTAGGGATTAATTGAATGAGAGGTATGTAGAAAGAGAGAGAGGGTAGATAGAGAAAATTAGAGAGGGTAGGAGAGAGGGAGGGAGGGAGAGGTGAGATGTATAGAAAGAGAGAAAGTGATAGGGGTTGAGGGTATACAGTTGAGGGATTAGGGTGGAGGACCTATAGGGTTGATGGTTTCAGGGTATTAGGGTTTAAGGGTTGACAGTTGAGAGAATAGGGTCGATGGTAAAGGGTATTGGGTTGAGGGTATAGGGTAGAAGGTTTAAAGTTTTAGGGTTGAGGGTAGAGGGTTTAGGGTATAGGTTTGAGGGTATATGGTTGAAGGATTAGGTTCAAGGTCCAATGTAAAGGGTAGAGGGTATAGGGGTTGATGGTTTAGGGTTTAAGGATTGAGGGTTGAGGGATTAAGGGTTGAGGGTTGAGAATTGAGGGTTGAGGGCTTAATGTATAGGGTAGAGGGTAGAGGGTTTAAGAGTTTAGGGTTTAAGGGTTGAGGGTTGAGGGTAGAGGATTGAGGGTAGAGGGTAGAGGGTTTAAGGGTTAGGGTTTGAGGTTTGAGGGATTAAGAGGTTATAGGGTAGAGGGTTTAAGGGTTGAAGTTTTAAGGTTGAGGGTAGAGGATTAAGGGCATAGGGTTAGGGGATTAGGGTTGAGGGTCTAATGTATAGGGTAGAGGGCATATGGGTTGAGAGAATAAGGATTAGGTGTTGAAGGATTAAGAGGGTATAGGGGTTGAGGGATTAGGGTTTAAGGGTTGAGGGTTGAGGGTTGAGGGTTGAGGGATTAAGAGGGTATAGGGGTTGAGGGATTAGGGTTTAAGGGTTGAGGGTTGAGGGATTAAGAGGCTATAGGTGTTGAGGGATTAGGGTTTAAGGGTTGAGGGTTGAGGGATTAAGAGGGTATAGGGGTTGAGGGATTGAGGAGGGAGGGAAAGAGGTATAGGGTTGAGGATTAGGGCTTAAGGGGTCGAGGGTTAAGGGTTAATGGATTAAGAGGGTAGGGATTAGGGGGTTGAGGGAGGGATTAAGAGGGTATAGGGGTTGAGGGATTAGGGTTTAAGGGTTGAGGGCTGAGGGATTAAGAGGGTATGGGGGTTGAGGGATTAGGGTTTAAGGGTTAAGGATTGAGGGTTAAGGGATTAAGAGGGTATAGGGGTTGAGGGATTAGGGTTTAAGGGTTGAGGGTTGAGGGTTGAGGGATTAAGAGAGTATAGGGGTTGAGGGATTAGGGTTTAAGGTTTGAGGGTTGAGGGTTGAGGGATTAAGAGGTAATAGGGGTTGAGAGATTAGGTTTTAAGGGTTGAGGGTTGAGGGTTGAGGAATTAAGAGGGTATAGGGGTTGAGGGATTAGGGTTTAAGGGTTGAGGGTTGAGGGATCAAGAGGGCATAAGGGTTAAGGGATTAGGGTTTAAGGGTTGAGGGACTAAGAGGGTATAGGGGTTGAGGGATTAGGGTTGAGGGTTGAGGGTTGACAGATTAAGAGGGTATAGGGGTTGATGGATTAGGGTTTAAGGGTTGAGGGTCGAGGGATTAAGAGGGTATAGGGGTTAAGGGATTAGGGTTTGAGGGTTGAGGGTTGAGGGATTAAGAATTTATAGGGTTTGAGGGATTAGGGTTTAAGGGTTGAGGGTTGAGGTATTAAGAGGTTATAGGGGTTGAGGGATTAGGTTTAATCGCTGAGGGTTGAGGGCTGATGAATTAAAAGGGCATAGGGGTTGACTAGATTAGGGTTTAAGGGTTGAGGGTTGAGGGTTGATGGATTAAGAGGGTATAGGGGTTGAGGAATTAGGGTGTAAGGGTTGAGGGTTGAGGGATTAAGAGGGTATAGGAGTTGAGGGATTAGGGTTTAAGGGTTGAGGGTTGAGGGATTAAGAGGGTATAGGGGTTGAGGGTTGAGGGTTGAGGGATTAAGAGAGTATAGGGGTTGAGGGATTAGGGTTTAAGGGTTGAGGGTTGAGGGTTGAGGGTTGAGGGATTAAGAGGGTATAAGGGTTGAGGGATTAGGGTTTAATTACTCCCTCCTACCCCCTCTCCCTCTCTTAGGTCTCTCTCTCATTGTTCAATTACTCCCACTCTCTCTTTCTCCCACTCTCCCTCTCCCTCCCTATCTCCCTCTCTCTACCTCTTTCTCTCTCCCCCTCTCTCTCTCCCTCTCTCCCACTCTCTCTCACTCTTATCTCTCTCCCCTCTATCCTTAACCCTTAACCCTTTAAACCCTTAACCCTCAAACTCTTAACCCTTAACCCTTAACCCTTAACCCTTTAAACCCTTAACCCTTAAACCCTTGACTCTTAACCCTCTACCCTCTATCTCTCTCCCAAAATCTCTCTCTCCCTTCTATCCTTAACCCTTAACCCTTTAAAACCTTAACCCTTAAACCCTTAACCCTTAACCCTTTAAACCCTTAACCCTTAACTTTTAACCCTCTACCCTCTATCTCTCTCCCACTCCCTCTCTCCCCTCTATCCTAACCCTAACCATTTAAAAAAACCTCTACCCTCTATCTCTCTCCCACTCTCTCTCTCTCATATCCTTAACCCTTTAAACCTCTACCCTCTATCTCTCCCCTCTATCTCCCTCAACCCTTTAAACCCTCTACCCTCCTCTCTCTCCCTCTCTTCTTCCCATCTTAACTCCAACCTTTAAACCCTCTACCTCTATCTCTCTCCCCTCTCTCTCCTCATCCTCTATCCTCAACCCTTAAGCCCAATTTTTAACCCTTTTAAACCCTTAACCCTTAAACCCTAACTCTAACCCTCTACCCTCTATATCTCTCCCACTCTCCCTCTCCCTCCCACTCTCCCCCTCTTCCACTCTCTCGCTCTCTCTTTCTCCCACTCCCCCCCTCTCTCCCTCCCTCTCTATCTCCATCTCTCCCACTATCTCTTTCTCCCACTCTTCCTCTCCCTCCCTCTCTCCCTCTATCTCCCTCTTTGTCTCCCTCTCTCTCCCTCTAAATCTTAACCCTCTACCATCTATCTCTCTCCCACTCTCTCTTTCTCCCACTCTCCCCCTCTCCCACTCTCTCTTTCTCCCCTCCCCCACTCTCTCTCTCTCTCTCTCTCTCTCTCACTCTCTTTCTCTCAACCATACACCCTCTACCCTTAAATCCTCAACCCTACCTCCCTCTCCACTATATATCTCTCCTCTCCCTCTACCTCTCTCTCTCTCACACACACACACACTCACCTCTATCTCCTCTACTATAAGGGTATAGGGGAGAGATATAGAATTAGGATAGAGGGTATAGACAAAGAGGGAGCAAAGAAATCTATTAAAAAAACCATATTTCATATAACATGAGAGCATTTTGAAGAAGTAGAGATATGACCGTTTTAGCAAGAAATAATGTGCTCGCATTATAATGCAAGTGTGTTTTGTCTTCTACTTAAAACGGGAAAAAAACTCAATATACCCATGATCTCAAGTCCCACATTCTACATATTCTCCTAGTTTTGCGCATGCTCTGACAAAAAGTAGCTTTTTGATGATGTTGCGAAGTGTGCAAGCATGTTTTTCACATTCCACCACCTTTTCCATGATCTTTCTACCACATTTGCATGAAATAGCAGAGTTTTCACATTGAAAGACATATAATATCAATTCAAGTTTGAATTCCATTGAAAACTGATATACAATTGAAGTTTGGAGGGGAATAAGCTTTTGAAAAAGTCAAATTGTTGAGTTTGAAGAAAGAAGAAGCTAAGGCTACATAATTGGGTTGAACTCCATTTGAAAGTCTAGTTTTTTAGGTATGTGAAGTCTTTACACATTTTATTTCATTCTATTATGGCTTGCTTTCATTTTTGTTATTTTGCACATTCCATGTTGATCATTGTTTGTTTGTCATTATAACCTTAGGTTGTCAATGCACATATTAAATTACACAATTATATACACTTGCCAGTTACATTTTTAAACCTCATGCAGAGAATCTACCAGGATCCACAAATCATCAAGGGTACTTCTAACCCTAACTTAAATTGAAGAAGATCAACCAACAAAATCAGTCATCTTTTCATCAAAAATCCTTCAATTTCACTTGATTTCATATTTCCACAAAACAAATTAACCATCACAAAATTGATTGCAACATAGCATAAACTTGATTAGAAACTCAAAACCATTCAATTCATTCATGATTCACTAATTCAAGAACTCAATGCTGCAACTTACATGGAAAAATAACAACAAATCATGGAAGGTAACTACCAACCTTTATCCAGACATCCAAGACACTATAATCAGCATGTTATTGATTGAAATAAACCAAATACACATTCACAAACCACTGATCCATCAAGCTCTTTAATTCTTGCAGTCATAACACAACTCAACACAAAATCAACCAACAACAACAATTCATACAATCCACAATAGGCTTCTGTGTTACAAATTCAGAAAAACTAGATTTATACACCAGCTAGGCCTCTTTTAAAAAGGACCTTATCTTCAATCCTTTTCCAAAATGCCAAACTCAATAGGGCAACAATCTATATGTTATGAAACCAAGGATTCCACCATTTGTTTTCATAAAATCATTCACCAAACTATCAAATCACAAAAATGATGTAGAGAGGGATGGAGACCTACTCCAAATGACAAATAAATGATCTCAAATCAACCTCCAAAATAGATTCCAAAGATCTCACCAAAATTCACCCTTTGAGCATGCTTCCCCTAGCAATATTCCAAACACAGTTCTAGGAACTTTTCTCAAGAACTTCCCAAAACACTTGGAAAATAAATTGTTGATTAAGATACCCTTTTCAGGGCCACACAAAATACATCAAAACCAGGGGTGACTTCTTTGGACTATGTTTGACTTCCAATAATCTTACCTAGCAAAAGGGTTCCCAAATAGCCCAAATTTGCAAAGGAAGTACCTTTTAAAGGTGAGGTTTCCACTCAAACACCAAGAACAGTCAATGTTCATGATACCAAACCACCAATTTCATGATTACTTTTTCCCACATAAGGTCATTACCCTATTGTCCCAAAAACCCCTCCAAAACACAAGCAAAAATAAGGGTTTTCAAGAATTTCACAACTCCAAGCTTCTCCCAGTCCTCCCAAGGGTCCAAAAACCTTTCAATACCTTTGCAAAAACTTATAAAACACTCACAATGCCATTACACTCATTAGTTTTCATAATCACCATCATGGTTATTCACTTTCACATAGAAATGTGCTTTGCCCAGCCTAGTGCATCACTCCACCTACCAAACCCATTCTCTTCTAGACTCCCAATCACATTTGACATCTACCTTATTATGTTACACACCAATCCACCAAGTTACAAATCCATTACAGTGGGTGGATTGGTGAAAATCAATACATTATAGCCTCAAACCCTTACACTGTCAAAACAGGGCAAACTTGGAGAAACGACTGAAACTCTCTTCTAAAATGGAATTAAGACACCAAACCTGATTCAAGTGAAGATAAATTCATGCATAAATGGTCTCCCAAACCTTCAAGGAATCAAACACCTATATGGGTCCATACACAGAGAAAGAACACAGGAAAATCAGTAAAATCAGATAATTCCTTTATTTTATTTTATTCAAATCTTGAAGAGCAGCCTCCATTCAAGAATTTATATTATATTTATCTGTTTTCCCTTCAAACTCAACTCCCCCAATGTATTTAACTATTTTTTTAACTTCTTAAATAACTTATCTCTTAAGAACTTTGCCAAAAATGCATTTTTTTGCAAATGTCAAGCCAAATATCCCCTCTAAACACCTAGAATGACTCAAAAGAACTAAATACATATTAAGAGTGTTCTCATAAACCTTATTTAACATAGATCAATATCTTAGATTCAGAAACAACAAGAACCTTGCTTTTACCCATCTCGACATGGACTGATAATGTGTTGCATTTTTCCTAATTTGAAATATTTTGCAACTTGTTGCATATTAACCAAAAGACATCTCAAATCATCCTACTAGTCCTTCAAGACTCATTTTACCTTTAGCCCAAGGTTTAGGTGCCCCTACACCATAAACCCTCCTTTTTATCCAAGAAACTAGTGGTTTATTGAAAAAAACTCATCCAACCCTCACACAATCTTATGAATACTTCAAACAGGACTAAAATGGCCTACATAAACTCAATTCAAGAAGATACCATGCTGCCCCAATACAAAACACACTTTAGCATATCAAAACCACTCAAAATCTCATAGAAAAATCAAAATCACTCTAGGGCTTCATGCCCAACACCCTTTTAGACCTCCCATGCACAAAAACAACATTCCCTCACCTATTTATTGATGATGCAGACCCATTCCACCAATTATAGTAATCATAGTGAGTGGAATGGGCCAGTTTACATAATTAAGTGGAATGGACCATATATATGACATAAGTTGACATTTTGTATGCTTGTCCATGCTTCCATTTTGATCCTATCTTGCAATCATGGCATGCCACATTACCACATTTCTTTAAGGCATTCTAGATTGAAAAAAAAATCATGTGACCTTTGTCTATGCTAGGTTAACTCTTGTATAGGATGATTGTAAGTATTCTTTATGAAGCTTTGAATGACATATATTTTGATTAACTTGAATGGATATATTTTTTAGGAACTAATATTCATCTCATTACCATGCTACAAATAAAATTATCCACCATTCCGAAGAAATGAACAAAGAGGAAACTAACAAACGAAGAAAACAAAACCTTCAAAGAAAAGGAGAGAGTTCGGGTGGCGGTATATCGTGAAAAGAAGAAATTGGAAACAATTGACGAAAACAAGCCAATTGAAGAGGAACCTCAACCATCAAAAATAGAAAAGGGATTGGCAGCACAAAAGGCATGAATGCAAAAGCATCATGGTAAGATAGATTCGGATACCGTAGTTGGACACACACCCTCTACATCAAGGGAATATGAAGGGACACCATTAAGCACAAGTGAATATGGAGGGAAATCATCTACCACAAGTGAATATGGAGGGACACCATCTACCGCAAGTGAATATTGTTGGAAATGATCCAACACATCTCAAGTTGAGATTACATCATCACTCGGATTTGACAAAGAAGGTATGCCATCATCCCCATGTGAACCTCAAGGTATGTCTTCTTCTCCACCCCCAATCGAAGGTACGCAATCTAGCCCACCTCAATTAAATATTGATGAAATTCCTAATATTGAGATGTATGTACCTAGGAGAACACCACCTAGAATTTTGTGTAGAAAGCCAAAGTATTTAATTAATATTGATGATGAGATTTTGCAGCACATGGAAGGTAAGATTTCAACACGCACTTGTAGAAGATATGCTGATATGATTTGGAAATTCTTCTTTGAAAGGCTAAATGAGACCGCAAGATGTCAACTATTTGTTGAAATGATGTGAGGTGTAAAGTATATGAACATCATGAAGACTCTTGGGTTGAGAACATCAAATGCATCGAGTGAAGATACTATTGTGAAGAATCTAATGGATGCTTAAGAGAGTGTGGGTAAGACCTCACACTCAAAGGATAGTAATGTCACCCAACGTGTCATTACATCGACTTTGGTAAGTTGTCAAACAAAGAGAGATCGTCTCATTAGAAAGACGAGTGAACAAATGAGAATTAGTAGAAATTTTTTATCAAGAGTCATTCAAAGGTGGCAAAGAATTGAGGGCACTGATTCAAATGAATTATGGGCTTTCTCGAGGAGACTGCCATGAAAAGATAAAGAAGTTGTTGAAGCCTTGAGAACAATAATTGAAGAGTATTGGAAGAATAATACAAGGCCATATCCAAATCAAAGGGATGTGGTAAGAAGGAGAATCAGTTGTTGGAACCGTGAGCCACATCCAAAGCATTTTTTGGATATGACTCAAACCCAATTTTTTCATAAATTTGAAAATGATTATCCTCAAATTAGTATTTCTCAAAGATTTTTTGAAATGCTTAAACTTTTTTATGTCAAGATAAATCACACACGCACTATTTGTTGTTGTAGACTACATATTGAATTCTCTAACCATTATGATGTTTATCGTTCTATATGTTTAGATTTGCATACTAATGATGTTTTGTAGGATTGTGGCATAGAAGCCGCACCAAAATCTTCAAGAGAGTTCTTATAAAAAAATTTATGTGAAATAGAGGAGGCCAGATATTCTATAGGACAACATGCTTGGATGGTTCACGCGAGCATTGTGGTGGCTTCCAGCGTATGCTGGTATGTCAACATATGGAAAGCACAGATGAGGTGGGACAAAAACTAGTAGAGTTCGGGAAGTATAAAATAGTGGCATATGCTACAAAAGATGGGTCTCAAGTAAAAAGGTGTGATTTGGTTATTGAAAAGATTCCAGTGTACCAGTTTATGTCCATGTTCCATGACAATTTACTATCTAAGTATGATATGCATACCCATAGAGCCCGATGGTTGGACACACAATTCAAGCTATGCAAGGACACCTTTCCAATTGGCAACATAGTATCAGTGGTTGAATTTGAAGAGAAATACACTCTACAATGACAGTGTGAGGTGTAGTCATAGTATTACAACTCCACATAGGTTTTGATATTTGTGCACATGGCATTCATTCATGCATTTGATAGTACAGATGACCAAAGAAAGGTATTGAGGGAGTACCACTTTTCCATTAGTGATGATTGCACACATTCTCCAAATTTTGTGCAAGGTTTCTTCCATATGTTCTACATTGGTTCGGCTCAAAGGGGCATAGCATACGATCGCCATATAATATGGTCGGATAACTATGCAACATAGTTCAATAAATTGTACATGTTTTACTGGCTGTGCAAAATGCATGTCATTACATGTGTTCAACACATGTGGAACTTTTGTGAGGCTGGGTATGGAAAGGGGCAGCATGATGGTGCAGGAGCATGCGTGAAAAGAGCATTAACACGAGAAGAGTTAAAGTATAAAGACAATGCAAAGTTGATAGATGCAAAATCAATCGTCGATTGGTGTAATGCTTCGATGGGTCCAAGTAATGAAGGTACATCTTTAGTTCATAGATTTTTTTGGTTGATGGATGATACTAACATTGTACCATATGAGGACTTTTGTACACTAACAGGATCGAGTGAGCTACACTCTTTCCTTAGCTCAAATACAGGTTCATGGAGTATCGATACACAAAAGATGGCATGCATTTTTTCTTCATGTACAATGCAAGACTGGAATGATTGTGAGTCAGGGGAGTGGGTTGACAAATGGTTGACAAGTTATCTTATCCCACTTCACATGTATTGCCCTCTGATGGCATTGGAATCGACATAGATGGAATCATCGATTGACTTTGATCACGTATCAGATCTAGTTCAACCAGGTGATATATCTACTTGCTTAGTTGTTGAAATTCCATATCGTTCTTATTTTGTAGTGTATTCGTAATGTTGACTAATTTCAAGAGATTTGATGCACATATCAATGTAGGGCATGTTTATGCAGTTATTGCAGATGAAGACAATGAAGAGGGAATAGACTATTACTTGTGTCGTTGTGTTGAGGACAAAAAGAAATTGGAGGACCCAGTTATAGATGGAGAAAACATAGAATACCCTACAGGCTTAGTTGCGGTTACTGGAACGTGGCTTAGAAGGTACCCACATTCGAGTGTTAAACATTGGTTGTTTCAGGACTTTGACACACATCTTAAGATTCTTCGGTACTCAAACTTTGTCGTGGCATCCAATGTTTATTTGACCAAATATGGGGGTAGACCTTTGAACAAGACCATGTGGAAGGTTTGTGAGTCTGACCATGAGGCAATACTTGACACAATAAAGAGTAGAGTAGAACCGGATGGTTCATTGGATTAATTTGTAAGTATATGCACATTGGTTCTTATTAATTTATACTTGTATGCACATTAATTTGTTTGATGCCAATGCTATCATATTATTTTACTTTCCCTATTTGTAAGTAACCTATTAAATAATGATTGGTGTCCCCTTGCAGAAAATGCAAATATATGATCCATCCAAGAGAATGTTAGCTAGAAAAGCAATGCAACATCCTTATTTTGATGATCTTGACAAATCTCAATCATGATTTTAAGCCATTAGAAAAGTGTGTGCAAAGTTTGGTTTGGGAATTTCAAGTTATTCATTTGAAGTTAACCTTATCATGAGCAACTATGATGTAGACATTATAAGACCATCTCAAATTTCAACTTACTCTATTCATGAGAGGTGTTGTGTGCAATAGGAATATTGGAATTCCCAGTGAAGATGTATGACCAGGAGTGACTAATTTGTGAGGCCTGCATGCCTATCTACAAGTGCCTTCCATCTATTTTCATTTCATTTCCATTTTAAATGCTCTTTCTTTTTCTCTTTTACTTTGCATATTTGTAAGTAAACTACTAAAAATTGATTGATCTATCATTGTAGAAAATGTTGATTTATGAGCCATCAAAGAGAATCTCAACCAAAAAAGTAATGCAACATCCTTATTTTGATGATCTTGACAAATCTCAATTCTGATTTCAAGCCATTATAAAAGAGCATGTGAAGCTTAGCGAGGGAATCTCAAGTTACTCAATTGAAGTTAACCTCATAATGAGCACCTATGATGTAGACATTTAAAGAGAATCTCAAATGTATGAGTGACATTGTAAAAGATTTGTGAGAACGAAGTACCTAAGGCATTGTAATGAGATTTACTCAAATACTGTAATTTTGGAGTTCATGTTTGGTGCAGTAGCACCTTGTTCTCTAAATGCTTTCAATAGGCAAATTCACAAAATTTGAATTTTGAAATGTAAACAATGTGAAAAAGGTCATGTGAAGGTCATATGTAATGTATTCAAAGTCTCAAAGAGTTCATTGGGTGATTAGAGAAGTGATATAAAGCATGTAAGGTCGAGCAAAACAAAGATCTTTTGTATTCTTGAATATTTACAATTAATAAAGTCCCTAGTTTAGTGATTTTATGAGTTTTTCTAGTTGTTCATCAACTTGTATGGCATGTATAGTAGTTTAAGGCCTTGAATCTTATTGTTTAAGGTAGAATAGTGAAGTATCTTTCATTTGAATCTATTTAGGAGGGTATCCATTTAGTATATCATTAGTTTGAATCAATTTTTCTCAACTCGGTATGTAAACCCTCAAGATTGGGGTTTTGAGAGTCTAGATAACCAATAATGACTACTCCACAGAATTTAATAGTATAGATTAGTGGAGTAAGTTATTCTTATGATTTTTTAGGTGTGTGTGTTTATTTGTGCAAGGGAATTCAAGAAACAAAGGTGGAGTTGCTTCTACAGGGTTTTATGATGAATTTCCAAGTGAACAATGTGGCTCCAAGTGGTGTTTTAAGGAAAACTTCTCAAATGACTTCATGAAAAAATGAATGATCTAGATAGCTATTATTGAGTTACAACACATACTTCAAAATCAATAGTGATTGTCTTGGAACATGTGCATCAAAAATGACCTTCTTCGTTGTCCTCATTAGGCTAACTAGGCCTAATTTATAAAGGAACATACCTTTAAACATTCAACAACCCCCTAAAATTATTGGGGAAGAAATTATCATGTATCCAAACTCTCAGATCCGTACTTTGTCTTAGGAGAAACTCACTCCACCATGTCAAACCACAAAACCCTTATTTTATGCTAGTATGAGGACGGTTTATTGAAAGGAATGGTTCCACACCTTACTAGAACATGCCACCACATTAGACCTTCTTAAAATCACCTAAAACAATTCAAAAGACAATCACCCAACCTCTACATGTAATATTTTATCAAACCCTAGGGTGAAACCTCATTTTTCATGCCCCTTTCCATCAAAATCTATAGGGGCAGCAACACAAACCCCATAAAAAATATTCTCTTTCACTTAAAAACTTCTCATCTAATCCTACAGGATCACGTTGGGCTTCTCTACAAAAACCTCTCTCAGTTTTGGCTATCTTGGAGTGGCTTTCCCGTGGCGGTGGATTTTCACTTGATGGAAAAAACGTCAAATGCAAGCAGTGCAAAGTTGCAAAGTGGTACAACTTTCATTCTGCAACTCATGCGACCAAGTGAACAGTTCCAACGCATTCAAATAAGTATTTTTACACTAAGAATGGTCCTCTTTTGCACCCAAACAAGTAGAATCACTCTGCGGTACGTTCAACCAGATCGATCCCTCAAGAGTCCAAAGTGCTAAATGGCTGCAAATTTCAGCATGTTGTTACTCAGATAGTGTAATGATTAGAAACTTCTCATATGATCCTACAGAATCATGTTGGGCCCCTCTACAAAAATATCTCTCAGTTTTAGCTATCTCAAAGTGGTTTTCTCATGACGACGGATTTTCACTTGATGGAAAAAGTGTCAAATGCAAGCAGTGCAAAGTTGCAAAGTGGTGCAACTCTCATTCTGCAAGTCGTGTGACCAAGCAGACTATTCCAAAATGTCTAAATAGGTATTTGTATGCTAGGCATGGTCCTCTTTCGCACCCAAACATGCAGAATCTCTCTGAGGTACGTTCAACCAGATCAATCCCTTAAGGGTCCAAAGTGCAAAATGGCTGCAAAGTTCAGTATGCTATTACTCGGATACCGTAACACATAGAAACTTCTCATCTAATCCTACAAGATTGCGTTGGGCCCCTCTACAAAAACCTCTCTCAGTTTTGGCTATCTCAAAGTGGTTTTCGCATGGCGGTGGATTTTCGATTGATGGAAAAAGCGTCAAATGCAAGCATTGCAAAGTTGCAAAGTGGTGGAACTTTCATTATGCAACTCGTGTGACCAAGTAGACTATTCCAACGTGTTTGAATAGGTATTTTTATGCTATGCATGTTCCTCTTTCACACCCAAACATGCAAAATCGCTCTGAGGTACGTTCAACCAAATCGATCCCTTAAGGGTCCAAAGTGCAAAATGGCTAAAAACTTTAGAATGCTATTACTTGGATACCGTGATGCTTAGAAACCATTTGTTTGATCCTACAGGATTGCGTTGGGCCCCTCTACAAAAAATTCTCTCGGTTATGGCTATTTTAGATTGGTTTTCTCGTGGCAGTAGATTTTCACTTGATGGAAAAAACGTCAAATGCAAGCATTGGAAAGTTGCAAAGTGGCGCAACTTTTGTTCTACAACTCGTGTGACCAAGCATACTATTCCAACATGTCTAAATAGGTATTTTTACATAGGCATGGTCCTCTTTTGCACCCAAACACGTAGAATCGCTTTGAGGTACGTTCAACCGGATCGATCCCTCAAGAGTCCAAACTACTAAATGGCTGCAAACTTTAGCATGTTGTTACTCAGATACCGTGATGCTTAGAAACTTCTCATTTGATCTTACAGGATCGCATTGGGCCCCTCTACAAAAACCTCTCTCAGTTTTGGCTATCTCGGAGTGATTTTCCCATGGCGGCGGATTTTCACTTGATGGAAAAAGTATCCAATGCAAGCAGTGCAAAGTTGCAAAATGGTGCAACTTTCATTTTGCAACTTGTGTGACCAAGTAGGCTATTCCAATGCATCTAAATAGGTATGTTTATGCTAGGCATGGTCCTCCTTTTCTGCACCCAAACATGCCGAATTGCTCTGAGCTACGCTCCACCAAATCGATCCCTTAATCGTCCAAAGTGCAAAATGGCTGCAAACTTTAGCATGTTGTTACTCGGCTATCGTGATTCTTAGAAACTTCTTTTATGATCCTACAAGATCGCGTTGGGCCCCTCTACAAAAACCTCTCTCGATTTTGGCTATCTCGGAGTGGTTTTCCCGTGGCAACGGATTTTCAAATGATGGAAAAAGTGTCAAATGCAAGCAATGCAAAGTTGCAAAGTGGTGCAACTTTCGTTCTACAATTCATGTGACCAAAAAGACTATTCCAATGCGTCCGAATAGGTATATTTACACTAAGCATGGTCCTCTTTCACACCCAAACATGCAGAATCGCTATGAGCTACACTCAACCAGATCGATCCCTTAACGGTCCAAAGTGCAAAAGGGAAGCAAACTTTGAACGGATATTACTTGGAAACTGTGATGCTTATGAACTCTCCATCTAAACCTATGGGATCGTGTTGGGCCCCTCTACAATAACCTCTCTTGGTTTTTGTTATCTTGAAGTTGTTTTCCTCTGGTGTCAAATTTTCACTTGATGGAAAACCCGTCAAATGGAAGCAATGTAAAGTTGCAAAGTGGTGCAACTTTCATTTTGCAATTCATGTGACCAAACTAACTGCTCCAACATGTCCCGATAGGTAGGTTTACACTAGGCATAGTCCTCTTTCACACCCAAACACATGAAATTGATCTGAGCTATGTTCAACTGGCTTGATCCCTTATGATGGCATGTAAAATAATGGAAAAGGGAAACATACACACAATTATTGAGAAGTTCAAGTATTCCACACAAAAAGCGTATGATCATTGGTGCAGAGCATCTCATTCCTCCATTTGATGAAGGTCTAGTTTAGTGGTTTTATTCATTATAATGTCAAATAAGGCCATGATAGCACATTATGTAATCTTTCTTTTACTTTTGAGTTAGTGTGGGGTCATTTGAGTAAATTATGTAAGTACAAATAAGAAAATAGCATTGGCAAAGGCATTGGAAGAGATTACTAACATTGCCCCTGTTCAAAATTTAGAATTTAGGTCTTTAAAGCAAGGCTAGACGAGGTGAAAAGAATAAATTGCTTGAGAATAAGTTAGAATAGGTTGGAAATAGGGTGAGGTTATGGAGTTTGATGTGTTCAAATGGTCTGCAAGGACAAGGGAGGTCAAAATTATGTTATGGCATGATGCCCTAATTGGGAATAGAGGGGTTTTGAATGAAAAAGAGAGGTTTGAAGGAGTAAAAGTGGGTAAAGTCAAGGGGCAACATAATTTGGTGGTCAATTAAGTTTGTGCAGGTAGAATGAAGTGTGTTGGAAGAGGTTTTGAGGTTGTCTAACGTCTGGATATGGGGTTTCACTAAACCCTCATGAAATTTGAGAAAAGTGAGGGTTTAGAGGACAGTGGGGTTAGAGGGCCAATCACACCCTAAAAATTATGGATTTTGTGGATTTGTAGATTGGTAAATGCTACCAAATGGTGCTTTGTAGTTGGAAGAGTGATTGAGAGCATTTTGCTTTGTTAAATGAACCTATTCGGGGGTCTAGGACAACGTTGAGTCCATTTCTTGTTTGTATTATAAATTATAACTTGCTTTCTCCCGAGTCCATTTCGTATACAAGAAATAATATTGCAAAAATATGACATATAAATATTTTGACGTGTTTATATGGTGATGCATCAAGAACATATTGGAATCTTTTTATGAATCATTTTATGGAATACCAATTGAAAATGTGTTTTTTGATTTTAATAGATAAAGTTGTTTAGCATCAATCAATTGATATTCAAGACAAACCATGAAGGACAACAATGATCAATGCTAGGGCTAACCAATTAATAAGTATACATGTGAATAATTCAAGCATGTACATGTGAATAAGGAAAGCACAAGTACTCAAAAACACATAAGCCTTGAAGTATACACACGAATACACAGTATACACAAATTCATACAAAGTATATGCACGAACACACAGTATATGCATGAAAACACATAAGTCACAAAGTATACATTGGAATACACATAAGTCACAAAGTATACATGTAATTTGTAAAGTATGCATTTGAATACACGTAACTCATATCTATTGAACCATCAATTTAGAATCCAAATATGGACACCATCGATAAAAGATATTTGTATTAACCAAATAGCCATGTAGGCATACATCAATATATGCCAATATAAGTATGAAATATATGTACAAAATAGCCATATAGGCTTACGAGAATTCCATAGAGGCATACAATGTCAAATATGTCCAATACAAAATATGTACAAAATTGCCATGTAGGCATGCAATAAAGGGCTCTGGAATCATAAGTCATTACTCTCCATGCTCTGGAAATAAATTATTTCCCTTTGCTTGTCGATTAGATGGTGATAGGTTTGTCACTCGTTTGTGTTGCACTTGAGGAGTGCTCCTATTGTTCCTCCTAGTGTTTAGATCATGGTGAAGTTTTAAATGTTACAATAAGAAGTAAAGACATGAATATATAGAAATTACATTATAAAAAATGATATATTTGACAAAATAATCACTTACGTCCATCTCATGATCTCTCTCCATGAGGGAAATATTCACATGCCCATGCTCGGGCGTGCTCAAGCCCTGTATAAATCATCCAAATAGAAATTAATCAATAATTTGGTTTGATTTTTCACTAAATAACATCTATAACAATGAATGTAAATTGAAATTTACTAATTTGCCTCATACCTCCCCTGTCAGAGCCATTGAGGATTGTATAGCAGATGAAACACTGATCTTCATTTCCCTTTTCACATAAATAGAGGTGTTTCGTCTTGCAACATCTGAAAATAAAACAAAAAATTATTCAATATAATCAATGATGTGCATATAAACTACACAAATCTATTAAGTACAATTCATTAGTTAAAATATTTATTCTATTACCTCTGTGTAGGTTCGAGTAAATCCACTGGCACTGGGAGGTGGGTGATCCCACAATACTGGTTTACAATTTTTGGCCAAACTGGACAATGAAATTGATTTTTTCTAACAAAATCTTCACTTTCGGGAACCTATAGCAACTAAAGCATAAGGAATTTGAAGATGATGCAAACTAGTGATTTGTGACATTTTTTCTGTAGGTTCTAAATATATTTTTTTCAAAATTTTGAGGATCAGATTGCACTTCTTTTTCCATCTCCTTCAAAATCTAGTTTTTTTAGTAAACACCATTTTTAAGGAGTGATGCTCATCGTATACAACATAATTTTTTTTACATGAAGGATAAAATTATATTTTTTTCAAATTTAGTTATGTAACTATGATATCTAGTGCTTTCATTTGGTTTCATAGTGTTTTATTGAATATTTTTTCCTTAATCAAGTTTCGAAGTCAAACCAATTACAATTCAGACATAGGCAAACCGTATACAACATAAATTTTTTCGTATGTATTGAAATTCAATTTTTTATTTATTTTTGGATCAATGACTTCAATATCTAGTGCACTGATTTTTTATTTTTTTTCGATAAACTGATATTTTTTCACATGTGCAAAACAAAGAGCTTGATTTTCGATGAAAAACCTACATTCACAAGAAATAAAAAATAAATATAACAATCAATTTAAATTTATTTAAAGTTATACTTTTTGGGAAGCTTATAATAAGGACTCAATACTTACAAAAAATAAATTTTAAATGAATTCATTTCATCCCCCAAAAGGTAAATCAAAAGTGGTTTTTTATCAGCATTTTGATAGGCGTAAAGGAGACTATGTATAGGTATGGTTTAAAACTAGTGAGGTTCTATCCAAGGGGGTTTGATCTAAGGTGGTTTGATCAAAACCTCTTCAATTGGAATCTTTTAAATGGAACATTTCAAGGGTTGAATCATTATATTTTCTAAAAATATGTAATTTCAGCAAAAATCAAGATCTCCCAGAAATTGTAAACTAGTATTGTGGCAGCACCCAGGTGTTCCCTTGAAACCTCCAATATAAGCCTATTCAACATCCAAAATCAAATATTAAAATACCATTCGTAAAACAATGCTATTAACATGTAATAAATTTATAATTGTTTACTAGTTACATACCCCAACGATAGGTGTACTACAGAAATAAGTAGGTGGGGGGCCAGTGTATCCAGTCTCAACACTCTGACCTTGCAATTTTATTAAAATCATAAAACATTTTTAGTTAATCTTGCATTTCAAAATTGAAATTTAATAAATTAAATTCAATGAACATGCTAACGTTTACCTGACTATTAATGCCATACGCCTCATGCAAAATTTTAGTTGCCCTCTCCATCTCCATAGTTGTAGACGAATCCTGCATAGCAGCCCACTTAGTGTCAGTGGGGTCATATGAACAAGTCACCCCGCAAAATTGACAAACATAGGTTTGAAGGCCACCACTCGAAGACTCCCTTGGATAGCACTGTAGAATAGGGATAGTATGATGGATGCCACTCTAGGTCAAAGTGTTGATTGCCTACAATGTCTCTACATCAACACTCTCCTTTGTGATGGAAAGCATAACAACATGTTCATGAGGTGGCCTAGTGAGAGCTCATCTCCCTTGCCGCATAGGATATGGTTGTGCACTGGGTCTATCCTGCGCCAACCCCCCACCTCTCCCCTATAAATCCCTCATATCAAAATAATTTGGGATTTTGTTCAATATGAACTCACTGTATAGTTTCCTAAGGAAATATTGCAAGACCAAAACCAGCCGCGTGCCGTTTAACTTGCTCACATTGGCTGTTTTGGTAACCAGTTTTATCGGCCACGTCAACGATTGGATGGAGGTTTTCATCCCCGTCTCAGCACAGAAGTGAGCGACATGCCATTGAAAATGCAAACTAATGATCAGGTCTTGACATTTGGCTTCGTAGGTTTGGAATGGGGGGTAGGGCATAGTAACGGTAAGATATTGTTGCCAAGTTAATAGAATGTGTACGATGAAGTTAATAGGGAATTTTGGGGTGGAATGTGGGTTCGTCCCGGTCCTCGAGCTCCGCTCCTCTGAATCTTCCTCGCATTATATATTTTTCTTAATTTTCTTTTCCCTGGCGCAATCATTAAAGTAGGTTATCTTCGCCACTAATATGAATGGAAACATTATCTTCTTTTATTTGAAAAATGTCTCAACAGTGTCCTTTCCAGATCTCTATCACCTAATTAGAGTTAATAAAAGGTCCCTTTTAAAAATATTTAGATTCGATAAATTAATTGAATGTAAGTGAATATAAGATATGTGGGATGACTACTTAAATTAACAAGCTGGATTAGGACACGGCTAATCTCCCTATAAAAATGCATGTTAGAGGCATGATAACATAGAAAAACACATTAAAACATACATAGTAACATACATAACATGATGGAGACAACATAGTGCGGGGTCTGTTAAGAGGGGATAAAATGACAAATTTGGCAGACGAGAGGAAACGATATAGTGACGCAAATGGCGAGATAACAATACTGTCAACTAGGATTTCCTACGTTTTAGCAACAATCAGTATTGTGGGTGGGAGTTTCCCCATAAAAATCGTTGGCTTGGTGTCTTTTCGAAAAAGCTATCACTTTCTTTAGATTATGAGGACAATCAACAAGCATTAGAGGCCGAAGTGAGTAAATTTGTGATCTAAATTGTAACAAGTATTGTTTTTTGAAAATCTGTATTTAAAAATGATAATGCATAAAATAATTGTAGGTTCGACAACACCATGTGTTGTGTGTTTTTTTATTCTACACGTTCAAAGCTAAAGGTTGGAGAGCATGGGGTGTTGTTGTGGGTGGGGGACAGACCAAATTGAGGTGAGATGTGACTAAAAAATTGGGTTGTTACTTGTAAAGGGTTTTAACAATGTGTGGGTTCTAAGTTGCATGACACTGAGTGTTTTGCAACTTGCAATTTTATTGACAATATGAATGTACTGAAAACATTTAAATTTTTAACGCTTATAGTTAGAGTAAAACTTGCACTTTAATTTCTTCATATGATTGAAACAAACTAATCATAAGTATCTTATGAATTTAGAATGAATTAAGGAGTATGTTAGTATATATTGAGTTATGTTTATATTTCATATGATCAATTTAATATATTAACTATCTATTTAAAATAAACTCTTAAGAAATACATGTGAATACATTTTAATAAAAATAGTAAATCATTATTAAATGAAATGGATTTCTAATTAAAATTTAATAAATCAAATGACAACAACGATACAATTCATTAATAATAAATTTTCAAATGAAGTCTACCTGTTCATCTTTACAAACTTTCCTATTCATAAATTAATGAATATTAAAACTTTTTATATATTTAACACGAGTCTTCTTTGTCATGATGGTCTTATGGTGGGAGGTCTTATGAATGGGAGCTTCTTAAGAAAAATTAGTGGGTGCTGTTGAGATTTTATAGGAATGTTTTTACAATGCAGTTTAAAGATTTTATAGGAATATTTTTGCAATGCAGTTTAAGGTTAAAAGTTTAAACCTGATGATCTCTTGAATTTTATTATTCAAAAAAAAATTAATTGTTGTATATTTGTTTTTTCCTATCCTAAAATTCCACCATGAAACCCAGACCATAAAGATATAATGCAAAGCCATAAATGATAATCAACATACAAACTGCTGAACAAGACAAAACAGAGCATAAAGCCTATGACCATCAAATTACACAGAACTTGAAATAGCAACACTTTTATTTTTTATAACAATGGGAATAATTAAAATGCACTCTGTGGACATTTGAAAATAAAATGCGAGCCATTAATAATAATTGATGTGGCTATGCCATTCTTCTCCAGCGAATAGCAAAGCTTTACTTCACAACCCCACTAGAATGAGTGGATAGGCTCTGGCTTTAGTACCTCGAGTACACAGCTCTTAAATACAAACAGTTATAAAAATAGACATTTTATTCTTTGATGTCCTTGGGTCTCTGAAAAGGACACTTTCACATGACAGTCCCAAGCAGTATAAGAGTAATAATCTTAAACAAAACATATTATATAGTGACAAAATATATTGGTTAATGGTGATGGGCAGGATCTCCTTGATTAGGATTTGGTTTTCTAGGTTCTAGAAGTGTCCGACCCTTAAATACTCTCTCCATCGTACCTACCCTTCCCTGCATAAAAAATGAAAAACATTAAAAATGTGAGAGGAAATATATTTTTATGGAATAAAGCCATATTTAAATACATGTTAAAGATCTCGCTCACAGTAAAGCAGGAATTCATAAAAGTTTCCCACAGTATTTTAAAGTAAATTTAAAAAAAAAAACCCTATAAATTACATTTATGGAAAGTAAAAATAAAGCAAAAGCTTTTAATGTTATGAGATTTCTACAATCTATAATGTTTGTAATATGTTATTTTTGGATTTTGATTGTGTTTGAATTTTTGTATCAACATTTCGGAACACACAATCAAAATTTAAATGTTTGGGATCACACAATTCTTGTGATCTGCAATATTGATGCAAAAATTCAAACACAATCAAAATTTAAATGTGTGGGATCACACAATTCTTGTGATCTGCAATATTGATGCAAAAATTCAAACACAATCAAAATTCAGAAACAGCAAATTGCATGCAAAAGCTTTACTAAAATTTATGATGAATGCAATATTCAAAGATAACAAGTTTCCACAATTCATATAATTAGTTGCAAAAGATTTCTGAATTCGATTGTATGTTAATTTTTGTATCAACATTTCCAATCATCAATATTTTTTAACGTTTTTATGAGAATATAAAACATAAAAGCAAAATCTCTTATATTTTAACATTTGCCTCTGTTTTATGCTTTGAGTGAGGTCAACCCAATTCCAGCAATGCGAGGGAGGAAAAACTTGGAATATTTACACGCAGGAAAAAGTAATTGAGAAAAAAAATAAAGACAAAATAATCTCGGCTCTTTCTACCTGAATAAAATGTTCGTCGAAGCGCTTGCTTTGGCCAGCCCACAATTTTTCTCCCCTTCCACCAATGAGACCTCTGCCTAAGAGATCTGCGCAACAGACGATGACACCGCAGGCCTTGTCCACACGCTCTTTGATGTCGTTTGTTGTTTCAAAGCTTTTGGCCGCGGCATTAAATTTGGAGGCGCTTCTTGCACACTCGGCCCGCTTGCTGATCCATCCAACAGAGCCGAAGCCTCACAGCCCTATGCAACAGATTTCAACATTTAACACCAACCCAACAAACAAACATAGCAAAAGAAAGAAATAAATTACTTAAAACCCAACCTGAACAAAACAGCCATGAAAGTGAAGACGTAGCAACCCGGTGGCCTGAGTAATATCCTTCTCTAGATAAAGCTTGATCCGTTCCTCGACAATGGATTCCAGTTTTGGGCAGGTGCTCTTATAAAACGTCCATGAAAGCCCATTCACCAGAGGAGGTTCGGCATTCAAAGTCAAAGCATTCCCTACTCCAGCGTAAGCAAGCAAAACGGAGAAAGCGAAAATCAAACAGAGCGCACGATTCTTCTCCATTGGAAAAAAAATTACACAGCTTAGATATCCCAGGGAACAAGCGGGCAGCGGGTATTTAACAGCAGTATGTGAAGGAAAGAGATCAAAATGGGTGTAACGATTTGATGGAAGATATATATATATATATACACGCATGTCATCTATAGAAATGTACTGCGTTTAACAGTTGGGATAGGTGAGACACAATAAGACAAAAGGGCTTACCACATTAGCACAAACTAGTTTGAGATTCCCTCCATTCTATGAAGATCACGTTTTCAGAAGAACAAAGGGTGCTTCAATCAAGGAGGCAGACAAGATTAGATGTTAAGATATATATATATACGCATGTCATTTATAGAAATGTACTGCGTTCAACAGTTGTGATAGGTGAGACAAACAATAAGACAAAAGGACTTACCACATTAGCACAAACTAGTTCGAGATTCCCTCCATTCTGTGAAGATCACGTTTTCAGAAGAACAAAGGGAGCTTCAATCAAGTAGGCAGACAAGATTAGATGTTGAGCTTTTAACAATAACTTTTATTTGGGCGGTTCAATCAACGAGGCTTCCGATTTGACAAGATTAGAACATCAACTTTTATTCTGTTCTTTTGCTCGTGGCTGATAATAACCCTCATGTGAAGTTGATATATTCGTTGCTCCCACTTCTGTGTTTTTTCTTCCCTTCTCCACAGACATCCATCATCAGAAACAACATTTTCGCAGTGGCATGCACAAAGTTTAAGTGGGAGAGTGGGCTTCCCATAACCAAGGCTGCTTTTAACGTTTGTCGTCGACTAATTTGCCAGTCATAATCTGAAAATGTTAAGACTGGTGATCTTCAATATCATCATTACAATCCAGACTTCACGCTAGAATGTCATGTTTATAAGAATCCAGATTTGACGACGTCTTAAAATAAAAATTACTATTATAAAAACATTAAGTTGAAATCAAATATGGTCATGAGTAGAAATGGAGCAAGCCAAATTTTCCATGATAAGACTATCATGAGATAAAGGGTAACATAGGCAATGGTACACAATAATCAAAAGTTTCATGGAAATCACAAAGTCTTAATAAAACCAAATCATTTTAATATTTAAGAGGCTAAAGATAATATAAATTATTTATTTAATACATACATTATATAATCTTTTATTAATAATTAAATATAGTAATAATATCAAACAATGGTTTTTAAAATTTTAGAATAATTTATTTTGTGTATTTTTTAGAATTAAAATGATAAGATATTTTATAATTTTATAATAACTTTTAATTATTAAAATTTTGATGATATAAATATTTAGTAATATAAAAATACTTCTTACTTATCAATTAATGAGCTAAAGGGGTTCTATAGTGAATGGTTCATAAGGCACAACACTTGCTAAAGGTTTTACAAATAGGGTTACAAATTAAGTGGGCTTAACTTTGAAGAAAACTTTGTGGTTAAGTGTGCTTGAGTTGGAGTAGTACTGGGATGGGTGACCTCCCGAGAAGGTTGAGTGCTCACCTTTGTGAGCATCACCTAGATGCAATGAGTGTTAAGTGGTCATTCACTATCATGAGAGATGAGTTCTTGTCAACTACTACTCCTGAAACATGGGTCAATGAGTTTGACTCGTAAAACCACAGGGTTGGATCCTAAAAACAATATTACAATATAAAAATAAATAAAAAATCTAAATTTTATTATTATCATTTAATAGATTAATTTAGATTTTATTGATAATCTAAAATTCTTGTTAAACAATACCATGCCATACCTAAATAAAAGTATTTTTCTAATTCCTTTTTCGGGAAAGTTGTGTAATAAACTAAAGATTGATGAGGATTTTCTTATAATTTTTTTGGAATATTTTTTACTAATTTTTTATTGGATCTAATTCTCGTATTTGAAAACCAACGTGTATAGACACCATAGCTTGACCTAAACTAAATTCATTTAAAAAAAATCATTGTGTAGATAATTGATTTTAAATTGTGTAAAAAAATAACAAATTAAAAGTTATTAAAAAAAATTCTAATATTTTAAGTTTATGGACCAATTGGCTCAAAAATTAGTTAAAAATAGAAAAAATAATGCAATCATAAAATAATTACATATTTGAAAACTAAACTCTATGATCTATAATGGGTTTTAATTTCATAAGTTAATTTTGAGGAAAAAAGCCATAAGCTATATTGTCAAACTTAGACATTTCTCTTGGCAGTGTCTTTTTTAGCTTTTTAGTTGAGGGTTTAAGGGTTGAGTATTAAGGGTTTAAGGATATATGGTTGAGGGTTGATGGATTAGGGTTTAAGGTATAGTGTCGAGGGTTGAGGCTTTAGGGTTCAGGGATTATCGTTTAAGGGTTGAGGGATTAGGGTTTAAGGTATAGTGTAAAGGGTGGAGGGTTTAGGGATATGTCCAGTAGATTAGTGTGAAGGTTAATGTTGAGTTTCTAGATGTAGTGATCACAAGGAAAACTCTATCATTCATGCAAGTTGATCAAGTAATTGTGGTGGAATCCATTTTTTGCATTGGGATTGTAGTCTCTTTGTAATAAGTCTTCTTTGTATCTTTATGGTAGTGAGCCCTTCGAGTTATAGCCATGTTGGACAGTGAGTTCTTATTTTAGGCAATGAGCCTTATCTCAGGTAGTGAGCCTTGTTTCAGGTAGTGAGCTTTTTTGTAATCGGTTTTGATACTTTCTATAGTGTGAGTTAATACTCATCGTAGTTTTTTCCTCATTGGGTTTTCCTTGTAAATCTAGTTTAATTGTGTTTATGTGTTGAATTTGAATTTTTGCATTAGCATTTGATGATTAATCATTTAAGTAGTTTTCAGTATGAGTTCTAGTGATTGAATTAAAGGTGAAAATATGTGACAATTGATTCAGCCTCCTCTTAGTTGTCCTATTCAACAATTGGTATCGGATCTTGGTTCCTTAGTGAATAGCTTAACTACTTGAGGAAGAACATTCCGGATGGTTGGCAAGATGGCCTTTGATTATCCAAGGTTTGATGGAACTAATTATGGTATATGGAAAGTTTTGATGGAAGAATATCTGGAGTATTGTAGATATGATGTGCAAAAATCTTACAAGAATCCTTACACTCCTGCTAATGGTCTGAGTGCACCCAAGAAGAAATCAAATTACATGAAGCAAATAATAAGGTGAAGGTCATCTTGAAGAATAGTTTGGTACATTCCGAGTTGATTAAGGTTCAAAATCTAAAGACATTTAAGGAAGTTTGGGATGATTTAGAAAGAGCAAATGATGGTGATGAAAGAGTTAAAGAGCTGAAATTGCAGAATGAGGAAACATAGTTTGATCTTATACATATGTCTAAAGATGAAAATGTTAAAGCTTATGTACAAAGATTGGATGAGGTAGTGGTTGGAATGCGATCTCTTGGCGCTACTATAGATGAAACTAGGATTATAAAGAAGATTCTTAGAACTCTTCCTGATGCTTACAGTGAGAAGGTGAGTGTTATTGAGCAAACTATAAATTATAAGACATGTACTAAGGATCTATTGTTAGGATTTTTACATCTTATGAAATGAGGAAGCCGAGTCTAACAAATGGAGGCAAATCAAAAACTACTTTTAAAGCTACAAAATTTGAAGATCCAGATGAAGAGAACTTTGATGAAATAAAAACTAACTTTGTGAGAAGAATGAGAAAAGGTTTTAGTAAGTATGAAGGTAAGTTTCCCTTTAAATACTTTACTTGTGGAGAAATATGTCATTATGTTGAAAAGTGTTCGGAAAGAGCTAAAAGGAATAAACAAAGATATGAGAAAGAAAAGAAATGAAAGAAGATTAACAAAGCTTATTATGTGAATGAGAATGTTAGTATTTCAGATGAATATTCAGAATATGAAGATCTAGATGACAATGAATTCTTGTTCATGGCTATTGAGGATGAATTGACTTCTACTAATTCAAAAAACCAAGTAAAGGAAAGCCTTCTAGAGAAGGAGAAGGAGAAAAATGAAGGTATGATTATCTCTACCATACATGTTAAACACGAAAAAAAAATTGGGTTGTTGATAGTGGTTGTTCACGTCACATGACTGGTGATAAGAGTAAGTTTGTTAAGCTTGAGAACTATGATGAAGTCTGCGTATGTTTGGAGATGATAAGTTAGTGCTAAAATTTATGGGATAGGTTCAATAAGTTTTCATGGCAAGCATCCTACTGATGATGTTTACTATGTTAAGGGATTAACGCATAATTTTTTGAGCATTGGTTAGATGTGTAGAAAATGATATGATCTTGTGTTTAAGGATGAGAAACGTGAGATCTGAAAAGGATACAAAACATTGATTGCTTTAAGAAAGAAATATGAAGAGAATATTTGTCAACTTAAGGGTGTTGATGGACGATGCTTTATGACTTAGATAAATGATAGTTGGTTATGTCATAGGAGAATGTGTCACATGAATTTTGATAATTTGGAAAGTATTAGTGTTCAATCTGTGAGATATTTACCAATAATTACAAATCCTGTTAATGCTATTTGTAAGAATTGTTAGTTTGGGAAGCAAGCAATAAATCATTATAGATCAAAGGAATAGTCTACTACTAGACTACTAGATTTAGTTCATACAGATCTTTGTGGTCTTATGAGAGTGCGGTGTCTACTTGGTGAAAGGTACTTTATGTTTTTAATTGGTGATTATTCTAGATATACATGGGTTACATTTCTTAAAGAGAAATCCGATTTTTGGCAAAGTTAAGGCAGACAAGATTAGATGACGTGCTTTTAACATCAACTTTTATTTTGTTGTTTTTCTCGTGACTGATAATAACCTTTGTGTAAATTTGATTTATTCTTTGCTCCCACTTCAGTTTTTTTCTTCCTTTCTCCACAGACATCCATCATCAAAAACAACATTTTCGCAGTGGCATGCACAAAGTTTAAGTGGGAGAGTGGGCTTCCCATAACCAAGGCTGCTTTTAACGTTTGTCATCGACTAATTTGCCAGTTATAATCTGAAAATGATAAGACTAGTGATCTTCAATATCATCATTACAATCCAAACTTTTCGCTAGAATGCCATGTTTATAAGAATCCAAATTTGACGACGTCTTAAAATAAAAATTACTATTATAACAACATTAAGTTGAAATCAAATATGGTCATGAGTAGAAATGGAATAAGCCAAAATTTCCATGATAAGACTATCATGAGATAAAGGGTAACATAGGCAATGGTACACAATAATCAAAAGTTTCATGGAAATCACAAAGTGTTAATAAAACCAAATCATTTTAATATTTAAGAGGCTAAAGATAATATAAATTATTTATTTAATACATACATTATATAATCTTTTATTAATAATTAAATATAGTAATAATATCAAACAATGGTTTTTAAAATTTTATAATAATTTATTTTGTGTATTTTTTTAGAATTAAAATGATAACATATTTTATAATTTTATAATAATTTTTAATTATTAAAATTTTGATGGTATAAATATTTAGTAATATAAAAATACTTACTTATCAATTAATGAGCTAAAGGGGTTCTTTAGTGAATGGTTCATAAGGCACAACACTTGCTAAAGGTTTTGCAAATAGGGTTACAAGTTAAGTGGGCTTAACCTTGGGGAAAACTTCGTGGTTAAGCGTGCTTGAGCTAGAGTAGTACTGGGATGGGTGACCTCCCGAGAAGGCCGAGTGCTCACCTTTGTGAGCATCACCTAGAGGCAATGAGTGTTAAGTGTTCATTCACTATCATGAGAGATGAGTTCTTGTGAACTACTACTCATGAAACATGGGTCAATGAGTTTGACTTGTAAAACCACACGGTTGGATCCTGAAAACAATATTACAATATAAAAATAAATAAAAAATCTAATTTTTTATTATTATCATTTAATGGATTAATTTATATTTTATTGATAATCTAAAATTCTTGTTAAACAATACCATGCCATACCTAATTAAAAGTGTTTTTCTAATTCCTTTTCGGGAAAGTTGTGTAATAAACTAAAGATTGATGAAGATTTTCTTATAATTTATTTGGAATATTTTTTTATTAATTTTTTATTGGATCTAATTTTCGTTTTTGAAAACCAATGTGTATAGACACCATAACTTGACCTAAACTAAATTCATTTTAAAAAAATCATTGTGTAGATAATTATTTTTAAATCGTGTAAAAAATTAACAAATTAAAAGTTATTAAAAAAAATTCTAATATTTTAAATTTATGGACCAATTGGCTTAAAAATTAGTTAAAAATAGAAAAAATAATGAAATCATAAAAAAATTACATATTTGAAAACTAAACTCTGTGATCTATAATGGGTTTTAAATTCATAAGTTAATTATGAGAAAAAAAACCATAAGCCATATTGCAAAAGTTAGACATTTCTCTTGGCCTTATCTTAGCTTTTTAGCTTTTTAGTTGAGGGTTTAAGGGTTGAGTATTAAGGGTTTAAGGATATATGGTTGAGGGTTGATGGATTAGGGTTTAAGGTATAGTGTCGAGGGTTGAGGGTTTAGGGATAAGGTTTTGAATTTAAGGGTTGAGGCTTTAGGGATAGGGTTTAGGGTTTAGGGTTAAGGGATTATCGTTTAAGGGTTGAGGGATTAGGGTTTAAGGTATAGTGTAAAAGGTGGAGGGTTTAGGGATAAGTTTTAGGATTTAAGGATTAAAGGTTGAGGGTTGAGGCTTTAGGGATAGGGTTTAGGGTTTAGGGTTAAGGGATTAGGATTTAAGGCATAGTGTTTAGGGTTGAGGGATCAGGTTTAGGATCTAAGGTTTAAGGGTTGATTCTTTAGGGATAGGGTTTTGGGTTAAGTGAGAGACCTAAATGGATAAATATGGTGTTGCAAGAATGAAGAAAGAATTGAAGATGTTGTCATTGATGTCAATTGGTCAATTGGTTATCTATTAGTTGTTAGTTGTATATGTTGATGATATTGAGAAAATTGTATAGAAAAAGTTTACACGCATTCAGTTGTTGATCCGATATTTTCCCCTATGTTCATATGGTTTAGACATGTTAGTTATGGTTGTTGAAGGTTGCTATATCCAGATTTTTTTGTTAGCTCATTGAGAAGTTCAAGTTGTGTTCACCATTTGTGAACTATGTTTTTTTGTCCTGGTTGAGGTCCAAGAGAAATGTTGTTGGTCTGGATTTCTCTTTGATGAAGTCTTTTGACTTGTAGTTATAGAGTTAAGATGTTTTGGTTGCATTGAAGATATTTTTGGTTTCTAGAAGCTCTGAGCTTAATTGTTCTATGTGTTTTACACTGGTCTGGTCAACCGTGTGTTAAGCATTATATTCGAAGTTAATGAAGTGTGTTGGAACTATTTTGGGTCTCGATGAAGCGTGTGTTTATGTTGCCCTCATTCTACTTCCACCCTGGGATGGTTGATACTGACCTAATGTGAATTTGAGTTTGGATGGCCGACTTTGGATCTCTTTTTCAAGGTTAGAGATAGTATAAATACAGGATGAGCTAGTAATTAAAAATGTACAAGAGGAAAGAAGGAAGATAAGTGAAAGAGTAGATGCACCATTGATGCTATTTAGAAAGTGTGTGTGATTTGTGTGTCCAGTAGATTAGTGTGAAGGTTAATGTTGAGTTTCTGGATGTAGTGATTAGAAGGAAAACTCTATCTGTAATGCCTCGCCACGCAACCCTAGAGGAAGTTTCAATTTACTAAACAAGCGTACAATTTTTTTTTAAAAGAAGAGAATTAAACCCACATGTTCGGCTAAATTGACAACATCCCCTAGGGTTACATAACTGAGATTACTAAAAACCCCAATAACATACATCAACTAGAATACATTGAAAGTAAATAACACAAGTAATAACATTCAACATCAAAGAAAGGTACAAGATAAAATAAAGCATTCATTTATATAAACCAATTACAAAGATCTATTACAATCCTCATTCCTGGAATGAGTACAAATACATAAGTCTGATTATTACAAGGTCCACCTCATACACAAGAGGGGTAAACAATATCATTACATCATGAGATACAAAGTACAAGAATCCTAAAGTAAACAAAGAGAGATGTCCATCAAGAAGTCTCGCCACCAAGTACTAAAGATCAAGGGGACCCAACGGTTATGGTGCATGTTCCACCCAACCATGTGGTACCCGAAGGACCACCCCCCATGCTAGGAAATAGTAACCAAGAACATGGACGAGAAACCTACCACCTCAAACCAAAGGCAAACTCATACTAATACAAACTGACTCAACCACACATATGCCCAATAAAGTCAAACACTAATCATGGTTACATTGCTTCTAGACATAATATAATCAAGTGTGCTAAAGAAAACATACGCACAACAAAACACGGTGTTATCCTAGACAGAGTGTCATCGCAAGGTTTGTCATGAGATATCCTCTGGGCATTCTTCATAGGTTCCAAAAATCCTAGTGACCTCAACCGAATCCTGGCACTCATACTAACTCAAGCGGAATCAACTACCTCTCATAGGGACGAGATAGTGATCTTGCCATTCCAGGCCTTCTCACCCACCCCAAGTCTAAACAAACCCTTGTGCCTGTGAGTGAGGTTAACTTATCTTGGTTAATGTGAACTACATCCTAATATGCTAAGTATATTTACTTTAGTTTTTAGTTGTTAAAATCACTTCTGAAGGTTTCCCGGTTTACCTCTTTGGGCTCCGGCCCCTAACAAAAGCCACTCTTCTAATTGGATAACACACTACAAAACTAACTCCAAGGGTTACTCAAGTGCTACAGAATTGAACCAATAAACTCTCTCCAATCTTAGGAGGCAACACAAAGAATTCCACTCCAATGCTAGGAGGACACTAGATAATTGTAACACTACCCAAGGGAAATCAAAACAATATTATAACAAGGGAATGACCCACGTGTAACTGGAAGAATTTACAACCCAACTACTCAATAATCATTCACAAAATATTCATTAAAAGATACATCAATGAACTCATGCATTGGAAAAGAAAAAACTACATTTGGTTATTCTAAAACCATATTCCAAATCTAATGTTTCTCACAAAAGGCGAATTATTCCTTTCTATACTATACATTGAACAATAAAGTTCTTCATCAAAAGCTTAAACTCCTCAACTGGATCAAATCATGAGAGTAATAATTTCACTATAATTATTTGTTTAACTGGAGGATGTTTCTATGTTCCACAAGATATTTAATTATGAACTCCACAACGAAGCATCATGCATAATACTACTACTCGATATAAAAAGAAATATCTCCCCTCTCATTGATTCAGTAAATCAACTATATATAAAAATTCATCCTAATAAGATTAACTAATTTAATATATAATATTAATTAAATTCATAAAAAATATATATATATATATATATTAAATATTATATATATTTAAATATATAATATAAAAATAATACATATATAAAATATACAAATTAATTAAATATCATATAAAAAATAAATTAAACCAGATTAAAAATTAAAATTGAAAATAAAATAAAATAAAAATTAAAAAAAAATGAAATTAAAAAAACAACATAATAAAAAATTTCATAAAAACGAAATTTTTAAAAACCAAAAACAATAAGCAAAAAACAAATAAATAAAAGTTTTATGGCAGATTTGACAGTCCGCAGACTGTCCTACGATCGACGTGCTCTGCGCCGACTGTACATACGTACAGCGGCCGGGGTAAGTGGGGGCGCAGTCCTCATTGGACAATGCGTCCCCCGTACGGGTGGCGCACTGCCCAGTGGGTACTGCATACCCACTGTGCATTAAATACAAAAAGGTGGGGGGGCCGAACCCCCCCCCAGAAACTTCAAAAAAAAAATTTATAAAATAAAAATTTCCTAATTAAATTTCATACGCAGGTACGGATGGACACAGGCCCGTACGGCAGCCAAAACAAAACATTATACAGTATTAAATAATTTTTTTTATATATATGATTAATATAAATTGCATATATCATATCCAGAATATGGTATATGCAATGTATATTATCATATATATAATTTTTTTCCAGAATTTTCTTTGCTAGTGTAATCGAAGGAAAAATAGATAAACATCCAGAAAATAAATTTTGCAACTATTGAAACCTTTCAAAACAAAGGTTAAATTTAGAATAACAAATGAAACCATTCCCTTTCCTTTGTATTTTCAAAAATTCTAAACACAAGAAGATTGATACAATGATTTGGTTTTCTTTTCTTCCACTATTTTTCTAAAAGGGTTTGCATTTTAAAAACAAATAAATCTGAATATCAAACTATTGAAGTTTAACCTAGGGTTTCAAGAAAATTTCCCCATTTACAAAACTCTTATCATTTAAACAAAATAGATTAAACTAGAAACAATGACACAAGGAAATAAAAGAAAACCTGGTTATTTGCAGCCACCAAATTCCTTGATGCAGAATTTTCCTTTGAACCCTCCACAATTTCTCTTCCCACAATGCAAAGAATTTCCAGCAAGCTTCTATCCAATAGCTCCACCTTCTTCACAGAATTTTTTCTCCCCTTTCCAATTTAATTCCTCAACCAGAAAATAATTCTCTAAACTTTCATCAAAATTTTCTCCAACAAATTTCCTGCTTGTCAAAAAAATGAAGCAAGAAGAATCCCCAAATTTTTCTGCCCTAAACTTATAAAACAACAATTCCTCAAAAATTTCCAAAATAACCTAATGTAACCCTAATTCACTTTCAAATGCAAAAATTGAATTTACAAGTTAATTTCATTTCCCCTTTTTGGAAGGCCCTAACTTTGACTTTAAAGTAAAATTTCAATTTCTCATAATTCTCTTTTTTTTTTATTTAATTTAATTTTACAATCAAATACACTTACAAAATTATTATTAAATTATCTAATAACTAAATTCAATCCCTTGAGATTTAAATTTAATTAAATAAATAATTTAACTTTAATTAACTTACTTACCATTATTTATTAATTAAATTTAATCCCTTGGGATTTAAATTTAATAAATTAAATAATTCAACTTTAATAAGCCTACTTACAATTATTTACTAACTAAATTTAATCCCTTGAGATTTAAATTTAATTAAATAAATAATTTAAGTTTAATTTAAAAAAAATCATTTTAAATATAACCAAGAGCATAACATTAATATAATATAAAATAAACATTTCTTCCAGTCAATGCAATTTTCAAAAGAACTATTTAAAGGGTTCACACATTTCGAAACATTACTTAACATCCAATAAGATACAACATGACTCAATCATCAAAACTGATGACACACTAAGGCTAGGGTGTAGACCTGACACATGTTACCAAGCTACTATCTCCCATTCAACTTAACCGTTGGATCGACACACTCAAACCTGTGGAACCAGGTGGAGTCGATGTCATGTACCTGCAACCTGTAATCAAATAATCAACATGATATATGCAGTATATAATTCACTTAATTTGATATAGCATGAGATATTATGCACCAGGGTATGAGGAACCAAGATGACCTTGTATCACATGCATAGGATTCACTGAATAAAAAAAAGGTTAGTCCAACATCCCAAAGTCAAGAGGGCTTTGGTAGGGCCAATGTTGGAAAACTACAAACATAAAGGATGTCCCAGCATAGCACAAGACCACAAGGATCTTGGTGGGTACTACGTGGGACAACAAAGAACACAAAAACAAAGAAAAGATCAAGATATGCCCCTATGTGTACCTGTCAAAGCACACCATGATATGATGGATTGTGGTGACCTTGAAAAAGTATAACAAGAAGGTCAAATGATAAACAAGATGTCAAAAGAATAAAAAAAATAACCATAAATCTCAATTGTCCTTTGCCACAGGATCAAAAGGGTGGATGGGATTGATGCAGTCTAATGAGGAAGGATGCATCCTATTAAGACCAAAGATGGAGACTAAACTAAGTGATCGACATGACACAGGATATCTGAAACTGATTGAACCTCATGATACTAGTGAACTTTTTTTTTAAGTACCAGCTAGATAGGGACATACTTGACGACACGACAACAAGATACACCCTAAAGACCTAAGGGCTTGAGGGTTGATCAAAGATCAGTCTTTCCTACGTGAAAGCATAGATTCGTCGTAGTTTGATAAAATATCGACAACTAACCATGGATAAAATAAAAAAGAGGACAATGGAGAGCATGATGTAGGGAAAATACTAGACAGACAAATGCTTCAGGGGCTGATCAAATGATCGACCCTTCCTACGTGAAAGCATTGGGGCAATGTAGTTCGACTAAAGGCCAAAGGCAAACAATGGATAAGGGACGATGGGATGACTAGGATAAGGAGACATAATGATGGATCCAATATGTTGAAACAAGACAAACCATGCTAGATTGGATGATGGATATGTTGGATGTGGATTATGTGAAGCTTAGGGATGGGATAGTTATCCAAATCATCAAGAGATGAATTGGGATGATGATATGGTGGATATATAAGTGATGAAAAGTGATAAGATATTGGGAAGATGTATGAAATATATAGGAGTGATGATAGTGAGATATATGGAATTGGATTGAATGGGAGTAGCCTATAGCTAAATACCAGTGACAAGGGATTATGAGATGGAAGGAAAATTGAGATAAATGGATATCCATTGATAAATATGGGGAGATAGAAAGATTCCAGGATGGATGGTTAGAGGGATAAGGATTTGGAAAGATGGAATGGATTACTGGATGGATAAATTGATGGGGAGATAAGGATGAATATATGGAAAAGGACTAGTGGATGGGTGGATAGGAAGATAGGGATTTGGAAGATGGAAGGGATTACTGGATGGATGGATGGATGGAAAGATGAAAATGGATCAGTGGGTGGAGGGATAGGAAGCATTAATAAAATGAGGATGGAGAGATAGAAGGGATTTCTTGGCTGGATGAATGTTGTTTCCAAGGTCTATGTCACAAAGAAGCAAATAACCCACTCCAGAGATGTCATGTGTAATGAGGCAAGAGTGATGGAAAATAGCAGGATGGATAGATAAGGACTAGAAATGGATCATAGCAGGAGGGGTGGAAAATGGAAGATAAATGAATGTGGACAAGATGCATGGATAAGGAAAGTGGATGGGGAGGATAAGGAATATGATAGTGTATGGATGATAGGAATATATATCAAGAGGTGTCCAAAGCATATATAGAGAGGTTCCCCCATCTTTATCAAGATCACAAGGAGGATGGAGGGACTAGATATAAATGGGATATGGTGGGTAGGATGCAGAAGATAGGTGGATGTAGGAGATGGAGGAAGGGGATGAATTTTCCCCCAACTGTGGAAGTAAACTAGATGGGGGATTTACACATGACACCTGTTTCCCAGATTTTTATCATGGTACTTATCCAAGATGCTTGTTTTCCAATTTTTCACCATTGGACGAATTATTTCTCTTCACTATTGTTTTTTGATATTTTGGATAGTATGTGGATGGAAATGGATAGGGATAGGGATGTGGATAAATGGATGGATCTAGACATGTGATAAAGAGATGGATGAAGGAATCAAGCATCAAGATCCATATGAGGCAATAAGAGCCCATGTGTGAAATGACTATTGGATGTTGGTACAACCTTATTAGGATGGATGGATTAAGAAAGGGAATGGATTGAAGGGATTGGATGGGGGAGATATAGGGGATAATGGATGGGGTGGGAGATATATGGGATAATGGATGGGGGAGATATAGGGGATAATGGATGGGATGTTGGAATGGGTGTGTGATGGGGGAATGTTTTCAGGACTAGCATGGGCATATATGGTAGTTGATGTGAAATGATAGGAGGGTTAATGGATGGAGAATGTGGTGATATTGGAGGAGTTGGGATAGTGAATTTTGGGACATAAGGACCCAAAATAGATTTAGGAGATGGAGGATGTGAATCATAAGCTTTTGGATTAGCAACTTTGGTTGTTGTTATAGATTTTTCATTTGAAGGCATTGCATCTTTTTTCTTTGGGATCCACATGGTTTTGTTTTTTTCTTTAGTGGGCCTTTGTAGCCTTTGGGATTGATTTGGACTTTGGATTGTATTTTTCTTTTCTTCAACATGTCCTTTTAAGGGTGATATGAGGAGCTTTAGATTCATGTGGATGTTTAGATGTATGCACTTTTACTTTCGCATCCAAAGTGATTTTAATAGAAATAGGAGGGTTATTAGGTAACCAATGATGTGGAGGAGACGTGGATGGAGCGATAGAGGTAGGCTTTTGACAATGATGTGTGGAAGGAGGATGTGAGATAGCATGCAGGGATGGGTGCCTTTGTTGATACT